>VNJM01002088.1:0-677431 GCA_008042475.1 Drosophila kanapiae
CCAGGATTATGCCACAATGTTCCAGGAATGGGCAAGGCGCTGGAACATTGGCATTAACAGCAGCAAGTCGGCCAATGTCTGCTTTACGCTGAGGAGAGCAACGCCGCCGGCTGTGTTCATCGAGAATGCCCCCGTACCCCAAAGTAGCGCTGCGAAATATCTTGGGATTACCTTAGATCGCAGACTGACCTTCGCCAAAAATGTGACTGCGCTGAGAACCCGTGTCCGAGCAGCGGTGCTCAAACATAACTGGCTACTTTGTCCGCGCAGCAAATTGTCGCTTGGCAACAAGTTGACTATCTACAAGCAGATCATCGCTCCGATTTGGAAATACGGCTGCCAAATCTGGGGTATGGCAAGTGACTCCCAGATTAAAAGAATCCAGACAGAGCAGAACAAGGTCATGAGGAAAATCACGGGCTGTGAGTGGTTTGTTCGGAACACAACACTACATAGGGATCTTGAACTGACCACGGTCTTTGACGAGATCAACATGCACTCTAGTCGGTACCATGAGCGACTCGAACGGCATCGCAACCGGCTGGCCAATGAGCTAACCAGGACGCGCCCACCGAGAAGGATCCATAGGCGTTACCCTCGGGACCTGATCTCCAGAGCACCAAACCGACGAAGATAGTTGAATGTTTGTCCATTGTATTGATTGTATTGTATTGATTGTTATTGTATTGTTATTTGTTATATTTGTTATATTATTGTTATATTTTTGTTATAATATTGTTATATTATTGTTAATTTAGAAAACGCTACACCTATTAAGGTCAGCAGGCGCGCCCAACTGGGCTGAATCAATAGAAACTAAGGTGATAAAGGGGACTTCGAATGTCCCCGTATACCTTTATAAATAATAAAACAAAAAAAAAAACTTTAATAGCCCGTTTATCTCCAATTAAAGTCCTTTTGCTAACTAATCCCCAAATACCGCCCATACTTTTAGGCGTCCGGCAACGAGGCGCGGAGCCAGCCAGGCAGGACAACCGCAGAATGCGCTGCGGTGGCCGAGCAAGAGTTGCCGACATTCCCGGTATCGATTAAGCCATCAAAACTTCGACCGCGCTTATTAATGCGCGTACATCAGCGCTAAAGTGCGGTCATAATTCAAATGAGGCGTCCCCTTGCCTCGCAGATCCTGGGAGTCCTCGGAGTCCCTGTTCCCCTAGAACTCAGTTCAATTGTGTGGCTGGTCGCGATGAGGGAAGTGAATTTTCTCAACCGCGGGACTCGCCAGTTGCTGTTCCTTATCTTGGCGGTGACCCAATTCTGCGGCATCACCACCTGCGTCTACAGCTGGCGCGAGAAGCGCTTCCGGTCCTGTGTTCTCCTGCAGCTATACGCCGGCCTCATACTGGTCTTTGTGTCCTTGTTGCTTTATGTGAGCTTCAGTCAGGTACTTCTCAAAGTGAAAGAAACGTGGCCATATCTGGTTTGCACATACGTGATGCTGGTGGTTCGAATTCAGGGCTTGTGGGCCAGCAAGGATCTACTGAGTGTTCTAAACGAGGTCCTTGAGGTGGTGAAAGAGGTGAATGCCATGGCCAGGCATCCGAATATCTTCCGTCTGAGACACCTTCTCCTCCTACTCCTCGGTCTGCAGAATCTCCTGCGTTGCTCATATATGATGGTGGGGCTCATTCGCATTCACCTCATCAAGAATACCTTTGAAAATTTCGCCTTGAGTGTAGTGCTCATGCTTCTGCTGGCCTTCATGTTCACCTTCCTGCTACAGATCACCATCAACATCTGTCTGTTTGTGGTCCTCATTGCCAGCTACAATGAGCTGCATCGCTGCACTCGCAGGATCTCCAATGATCTGGATTCACTGAGGCAATCAAGTGTCCGGGAAAGCGGCCAGTTTCTGGTGTTGGTTAAGCAGCTGCAGGCAATTAGCGAGGGGCTAATCCAGCTCCGTGTGAGGGTCTTTCAGCTGACCTTGCTGGTTATTAAGTACTTTCGCTTCCATTGGCTGTGTGGGTTCATCTATGGTTTGATACCCTTTTTCTGCTTCATCGCCATTCATCGCGAGGACTTTTACTACTTAAGTATTTCCGCTTTGAATATTATATTCCACTGTTCGGTTTTTAAAATACTTTCCTGGGAGTCAAGGACCACGAGAAGCTTTTGCCACTTTCAGATGTGTAATTATCACAAGGATTTTGATAGAACGGTGAGATATGTCTAAGAAATTCTTAAAAAAAATCATTACTTTATCTAAGTTACTAAATACTAAAAACAAATATAACCTGCAGGTCGACGTACTTCTGCACCAGGAAATCAGGCAACAGCTCAAGGTCTCCATACACGACGTTACCTTGGATACGAAATTTCTGATGAAACTCCTCAGCCTTTGTGCCTTTTGGGTCTTTGTCAACCGCCAAGGATATCTGCTGTTGCATCGGAATACTGTTTAAGTGCTCTACCTGCCACTTGAGTGTCACATTAAAGTCCAGGACATTGTCTCAATTTCGATATTGTCAATTATTAGCATTTCTGGCTTTCGGGGCGGGCTGTTGTAATATTATCGCAACTGTTTTGTTCGCCGATGTCAATTGCACAAGTCAAAAACTGCCTCATAGATGACTTTCGAGATACTTTGCCGGCAATTACGTAGCCGTTTCATTGTTCCCCGGCCCGGGCCCGGCCCTCGAACAAGCTTCATAATATTTTCACTTTTATGGCAGGCGACATAAAAGGCGACAGCTCCGGCAATAGCAGGCAACATCATCATTATCAACACCATCAAAAGCCCTGGGAAATTCCACCTTTTCCGCCCATCTCCTCTCTGATTTTCCCTCTTCTTCTTTCTCTGTCGTAAAATCCTAGGAAAAAAGGCAGGAAGGCGGGCAGGCGAGCAGGCGGGCGAGGGTGAAAGTGTGAGTGCGTAAATTTCTCTCTGGACTTGTACTTGGACTCGTCGGAGTCGCTCAAGTGTCCTTCCATTCTGTGTCGTAAAATTAACGCTTTATATGAACGAAAGCATAAGGCGCTCGATTTTTATCACCAAGGCCAACAAGATGGCCATGAACGGGTCCGCAAAATTAAGTGCCACAGAGCAAAAAAGTCTAAATAGTTGCCCTGAATAATTCTTATTAAAATTAATAAAAGGATATTATGTAAAAGGATTTTCAAGTGAGTGTAATCTTTATGACCTTTATAGTTAGTTAGTTGCATATACACATAGATAATTTTTGTTTTTGTCGCAAAACAAACTGATATAAATAATGTTTTAATGCTATAAGATTAACCTTATTAAAAATACTAAAACCCTTTCGGCAATTGTGCGGAATTTTCCTCTCAGTGCCCAAACTTGAGGCGACACTCCAGAGAGCATAAAAAGTTTAGAGTTGAATTAGAAAGACCGAGAGAGTCCTGGAACTGGAGGACATTGAGTTGCGCTGGCTCAAGATGAGTGCCCAAAGATGGCCCCAACGAGTGTCTAATTATTTACGTGCAATGAAAGTTATGAATTGGGTTCAAGTTGGAGGCGATTAAAAGCCCTCTCTGAGCCTTGCCTTTGCTGTCTGGGTGTTGGTTAGTCCCCAGTTTGGTTTAGTCCAGGCCACCATAGACATTGTCGTGTTGTGTATGTGTTTTAAAGTAATTCAAAAAGATCGGAAATAGCGTCTCCAGTAAATAAAGTAAATAAATTTGACTAAGTAAATAATACATAAGATGCTTGCGGGCAAGCAGCATCCCGATACAAAGCGGCAGAAGCAGGACTCCGAGGCGGAGTCCCAAGTCCAGTCTCAGTCGCAGTCACAATCGCAGTCCCAACAGTTTCAAGATCAAGATCCGAAGCCGCTCAAGCCCTATGACATGCGCATTAAGCATCCTTTGGAGCACACCTGGACGCTATGGTACCTTGAGAACGATCGCAGCAAGTCCTGGGAGGAGTTGCAGAACGAAATCACAAGCATCGACATGGTTGAGGACTTTTGGAGCCTATACAATCACATTAAGCCACCGTCAGAGATAAAAATCGGCAGCGATTACTCATTGTTCAAGAAGGGAACTCAGTTAGTGTCCTTCTTTAAACCAATCTTTTTACCCATATTTACCTTATTTCCCTGCAGGCCCATGTGGGAGGATGAGGCCAACAAGTATGGCGGCCGCTGGGTCATCAATAGAGGGCGTGGCTCCAAACTGGAGCTCGACAAGCTCTGGCTGGACGTGGTAAGTGGTGACGTGGTCATGTGTGGCCATGTGGCTTTGTGTCCGTTGGCTGTCGCATCTGTTGCAGCTACCAGAATCTTTGCAACAACACAATCTCAACCTACTTTCCGCCCGCTGACAGCTACTCATACTGATTGGCGAGGCCTTTGAGCACACTGAAGAAGTCTGCGGGGCTGTTATCAACTTGCGTGGCAAAACCAACAAAATTTGTAAGTATCCTGCACTCAGGAAAAATATAAGCCATTTTTGTTATGGAAGGTCAATAATATTTATAAGAAAAAATCCTTGCATTTAGCAAAGTAAATAATTTATATTTGGTATGCGAATGATTTATTTGCTCTTAAACTATCTGAAAATAAGTTGAAAGATTTATTTTAATTTTATTTAATGTATTTCCTTGCTATTTTTCCGAGTGCACCGGGCATTAGTAGCTTCTGTATTGTGATGACATGGAGAACTCCTAACGCAACTTCTACTCCTGCAGCGATTTGGACCGCCAACGGGTACAACGAGGCGGCCGTCATGGAGATTGGCCTAAAGCTCCGCGACCTTCTGGGCCTGCCGCCCCTCCAGCTGCAGTACCAGCTGCACAAGGACTCCATGTCCAAGCAGGGATCGGTGGTCAAAGCGGTTTACTGCCTGTAAGCCGAACAGTTCCGCTGCTGCTGTCTCCCAATCCCCATGCCATTCCCATTCACCCCACCAACTGCCCAGGACAATCCCTACCAGAAGACACCCCCAATCCTGGCCAGTTTGCTGATTTTAGCGCGTGTATTCCAAAAATCGTAAAAAAAACTAAGCCCCGACATAGAACGGGTTTTATGAATTTGAACATGCTGAAAAAATTAAAAAAAAATGGTAAATGTATAGTGTTGAAAGCTAAAAATATATATATAAAAAAAGAAGGTAAGCTCCGAAGGAGTTCTTTCTTTTGGGTCCTTTACGCTCCGCGAAATATTATGCAAACATATGCCGCACCAGAGCGCAAATAAAATGGTTTATATACACTTTCTGCTTGTACTTTTGGCCGGGACGAGGACACAGACCGGGGGCCAACTAGAAGTGCACAGTGACTGCAAAAGATAAACGTCCACTTGGCGCGCTTGGCTGGCCGAGCGAAAAACAAAGGACCGAAAAGGGTCAACAATAGGGAATTGTCCGTTTTAGCGAGGGTCGAAGTCAGTGCCGGGAAGGGCACAGTAAGAAAAATATTAAGGATACAAATATTAATTTTATTTCTAGAGGTTACAAATAAATGGAGTTCTAAGATATGTAACTATGAGTTAACTTTCGTACTCCTTGTCGAATAAGGAATTTGTATATATCTAGTATAAGGGAAGAAGTTCTTTTTAAGTTGTTTTTACTCACAAATAAATATATATTCCGAAAAAGCGTATTAATTTGTGAATATATATATTTTTTCTATTTATTTGTATCAAATATTTAATGTAGATCCCTTAATTTCCCAGTGTAATCTCTGGCAGTGGCGTCGAGGGCCCCCGTACTGAAAAATGCAAGCTGAAGACAATTGAATTTTGATGAAAGGCCGAAACAGCGAGGCTGGCTGCTACTCGCAGCATTAAAATTCATGCTAAGTGCTTGGAGTTCGAGTTCGGGTTAAAGGGCGCGCCAGGCGGCGTTTCAATCAGCCTCCAAACACCGATGACGATGACGATGTCGCTGGCACGTGCAAAGTTCCATGATGAGCAACTTAAAGCTGACACAACTCATCTCCGTCTCCATCAACGTTTTACTCCAGCCAGGTGACTGCATTTCAGAGGTGGCCCAGGTGGCGGCGGCTGCCATGGGGAGCTGTTAAACCGAAACCGCATCAAAACCGCACACGTCCCACACGGCGTGCAGCTGGCTTCGCCTGGCCCTTCACCTGGTCTGCGTGCACCTTTGACATATTGCAGGGATAGCAGGGATATGTTATAGGTGGTGCAAGGGGAGCTGTGGCAAACTTTTTGCCTTCAGAGGAATATTTACAAATTAGTTGCTCGAAACGTGACATCGAGAATGTCGGTCGGCGGGACATTCCACTTGCAATTGGAGTTACATGTTCCATAGAAGAACTTCTGGAGCAGGCAACTTAATTAGCAAATAAATAAATTACGCTGCCATTTGTTGGCCTTTGACACTTCTGCAAAAGAGGCTCTGAGAGGCCTGTTTTTATTGAAAACTAAAAGTAATATAGACCAAAGGATAATGACAGTCGTTCTGAGGCTATTAAGAATAGGTTATTATTATAATTAAAACTCTAAGACTGAATTGTAGCCAATAAGATGAAATATTATATGATAAGTGTCACTCTGGGGATTGTTCTTGACCCACTAAATAACCAGATGGATACTCTGTCCTTCTCATATTTTAAATCGGAAATAAAGCACAGGTAAGCCTTAGAGAATTTTATCTAACATTTAATGGCCCCTTTCCAAACCGTTTTTATGTATTTTTTGTGGCATATTTATGTGTTCCTGAAATTGGTTAATAAAAATCTGAACAGCAGTGATGGCCAGCCATGTCTATTAGCTCGCTTATAGACTGGAATAGAGATCTATCACCCTTTCGCTGGCTTCGCATGCATACATATATCAACGCTTTTCATATAGCCAGCGCCAACCGCACAGAGCTCCAGCTTTGGTTTTTATGGCCACACCAGCTGGACAAGCACTATGGCAGGCAACACCCTCCAAGGCCACCAGACCACCCCTGCACCCGCCACTCACTCCTCGATTCGAGCTCAGCTTTTGTTTATTTTGTGTATTGTTGGGGCTAGCGCGTTCGCTGGTTTCAGCTTTTTGGTTTGGTTTGGTTTGGTTTCGTTCGGTTTCCTGGTCTTTTTCTCTTTTCGGCAAAACAACACTACACAACATAAAAATAAATTGCACTTCTGACACTTGAATACAGTGGAGGAGTTGGGAGTTGGGAGTTGGAACTGGACATGGACATGGAGGAGGCAGCCGGGCAGCTGGGCAGCGACACATGATTAAGTGGAGTTTGCGGTTGGCTTTGTCCGGGGAATACGCATGTAAATCTATTTGGGTATACATTATCGTCGTCCAGTTGAAGCTTAACTTTTATCATATAATAAAATGTAATTTTCCAACTCGTAACTCGTAACTCTCTGGTAATTAGAATTTATAGCAAACTTAATCGCTTTTGGCACGCAGTTTACAGCCAGAGAAGGAGGAGGAGTACGGATCTGTCCTTCATGTCCTGGTGTATTTCATTAATTCCAGCAAAGAGCAGAATTTCATTAGGCATGCAACAATTTTTGTGCAATTTTTGCGTAAAGGGATAACAATATTTACAAACAAAAAAAGATAAAGGAAAGCAAACGATGAACAACAAACCAAACCGAAGCGAACCTTACCTCTCGGCACCAATGCGGAGCATTCGAAATGAAATATTAATTTGCGAAATTCCAAAGCAGGCCTCGCTCTCTCTGCTCTTCACAAATTTTTATTATAAATTAATAAGAATTTATGACGCCGAAGGAGAGAAGTGGAAACGAAGCCAAGGCAAACCGCAGCCAGGAGCCACCCTGGCTCTACTTTTGAGTTTACCTTCAAAAGAGGCCCCCAGGAGGAGACGACAGCCAGCCGGAGATATTTGTCTACAAATATTATTGCTATTCGAAATGTGTAGTAGCCCGGCTCAGAGGTCCTTCGTTCTACGTCCTTGGCTTCGCCAAAAAATTCCTAGCTGGCAAATATGCAGGCCGGAATGCCTTCCCTCCTCTCCACTGGTAATGGCCAAATTCAGTGCGAGATAAAGGCCGCCCCGAAATAATTCTTAATATTTTCGCTTCATAAATATGTAAATAAATGCCAAGACAAAGGAAATCTTGACTGTACTTCGTTGGCCATTTCCCAGAGCCTCGGCGTCGGGGTGATGGAAACTATAAAGGAATAGGAATCCTGGGCTAAAACCGCATGGATCGCACAACGGGATATTAAGCACAAAAGTTGCCCACAAAGATTTCTCGGACGGAGCCAACTTAATGAAATAAAGCACTCGCTTAGCACACGCACATACACACATATTCGAGGCAGGAGCAGGACCTTAACCCGCAGCATAAGAAGTCAGTCGTGAAGAGCGTACGTGAGCAATGAAAAAGTCGCAAACACTTTATTATACAACGTGGCCGGACGTGGCGGGGGCGGACTGGGTGGCAGCCATCAAAACGCTACGCGCTGCGTATACGTAATAAGTCCTATGTAGATGCAGTCGTCCCAGCCCACACTCAGCAGCGCGCCCATTACTCATACGCCGCCGCGTCATTGTGCCGCAGCCAGATAAAGAGCGAGAACCGAAGACCGAAACCGCCGGCGAAAGACAAAAGCTGGCCACAGGACACTGGTCCGTACGACCAAGGACGCGTGCGAATGCACATAATGGTGCGTGGAGCAAGGTATTTTGGTATTTTAAACATGTGCCCGCCGGCTAATGCATAGTTGATGGGCCTAGTCCATGGGCCACCAACACTTTTGCTCCGACTTGGTCAGCGATTTAAGCATTCCCTCTCCTGCGGCGGACGATGTGGGTCAAGCCTTAAATAGAGCCGGCAATCAACTAAAATGGGCTGAGAAACACGGTTGCCATATAAATATTTAAGCCAGATAACGCATTTCGAAATTCTTAATCATAAAAATGTATATAAAATATTTGAAAAATTATTGTATATATATATTATCCTTTATGTGATTTATTTGTAGTATATTGTATGCGAAAGTAATGTATAGTCGTACGTTTTCTATAATAAAAATACATAATAATAGTAATACATTTAATATGGAAAGAAATTAAATTCGTAAGTTTTCTAAATAAAAAATATATATTTTAGATTATAGAGTTTCATTCACCAATATTAATATATCTCTTCTCTATAATTAGTAATAAATTAACATTTATTAGCAGTAATCTAGTTTGCTTAGAGAATATTTAAATAAATGTATAATTTCAATGTACTTTTTGGAAAATTATCCCAACCAAAATTATAAGCATAACACCAGTGAAGGTGTAAACTTCGCCGCAGGTTCGCTTTTAATTTCACACACAATCAATTTGTGTTTATTAGCTCATTATAAACATTTCGGCGAGCGCAGCCTCCTTCGGCAGCTTGGCAGTCCCGGCACGTGGGTCGTATACTTAATTTGCTTAGTCAACGAAGCAAATCATTGACCAGGAGGCCACCACCTGCAAGACGTGCGTGCGTGAAATGGCCAAGGATTTATTGAAGTCGGCCTCAGACAAATTTTATAATTCGAAACTACAAAGTGCACTAATTTGAGGTGTTGAGGGAAGGTCAGGATGGAGATCCACGACGAGACCCGTCCGCAGGCTTTTGATGTGCACTCAAGGGTTGAGAAAGGTGGCATAATCAAATCAACGTCTGGACCCGCAAAAAGGTTTATTATTTGCCTTCCCATTGGCAGTAGTCGTTCTCGCTTTCGCTTTGTTTGGCCCCGTTTTGTGGTCATGGTTTCTGGTCGGACACCTTATTTGGCAGACGCACACATCCGAAACTTGAGTGGGTTCTCTGGGTGGGATCTGCGAGCGTCTTGAGCTCCTTATTAACTGTCACTTGGCACAATTTAAATATATAATCCCGGGCGCGACTCATATTCTTTTTAATAAGTATGCAAATACAAATACCACTTGCACAGAGACTTGTTCTTTCGAAATTCGCGTAATTTGAGTTTGAGTTCCCATTTCTGTTGTTTTTGTTTGTTATTTTCCGCTGTTCTCTGTCCAAAGTTGCGTCTAGACGTTTTAAGCGCGCCCGAGATTATGGGAAATTCATAAGCGACAGTTTGGGTTTGAGTTTGGTGCCTTTGGGACGTGAAATGCCAAAAACATGGGCTTACACAAGAGTGGGGAAAAGAGGACCTAGTCTTATGAGTTAAAGTTCAAGCTGTAGACTGTCTTAAATTGGCGAAAAATAAGTATTTCCTTTGATCAATATCTTTATGAATCGATTCCTTTTCTGGGCTACAAAAATATTTTGAAAGGTACATAAACCGCCATAATGTTATCCTTCATTTCCTCGCCACTTTTTACATTCCCTTTACAATTGCCAAGGCAAATTGAATTTGCTGCACTTCAGCAGCGGCCACAACGTGGAAAGAAACAACGTGTAACGAAAGTGGGAGGGCAGGAGGAAACATAGGGGTTTTCCTGTGGAAACGATAGGTGGCACAGAGAAAAAATTTCATAGATGTCCTCGTAATATTTTCTTTCAAGAATAAAAATCATTTCACTCTCTTAAAGCGTTCATATGAGTTGTAATTATATGTGAAAAAGAAATCATATAAGTTTTTAATTTATTTAATTTAATTAACCGCTGATTTAATAGAATGTTTCTCAGTGTGCTTGCAATTTACTGCTGTTGCAAAAACCAGCAAAATGGTTATTGCGGCAGATAGCCAGATAACCGTAATCCAAGGATGCAGAAGGCTCTTCCTCCCTGCCGGCTGCTGGATCCTGCTGCTTTATATTAAGTTAATTACAGCGCGAAGCTGGCATAATTTGCTACCTATGCATGCCTTGTGCTTATTGCATTTTTATGCGGAATATTACAGAGAAAATATAGTATATACATACATATATATATGAGGAGAGGAAGAGTGTATGTAGCCAGCACATTTATACATGTCTGCGTGCCCGCTGGTCGCCGTCGCCGACAATGGCCGCTTACTTAAGCTAAAAGCTTTTGTGTATAAATTTTAATTAAAATGCAACAATTAAATGCACAGCATTCTGGGCAGGACGCGCGAGTCCTGCTACCGTTTCAGTTACAGTTACAGTCAGTGGCGGCGGCTGGCGGTGGTTCCGCCTTCGTCGCCGCCGCCGGTGGCCATGCGTGTAAGTTGTACTTACGGCAGGCGATGCATAAACCAGTGTTAAGCTCAAATTAATGGCATTAATTTATGCGCACAACTCGCCTTTCCGCCTCATTGCGTTTTAATAAGTTAACAAAAATGTATTGCCTGCTTTGCAGCGCCCGCTAATTTGTATTTTGTAATTGAAAATGCGCCCACGCCACTCACACGTCCACTCGAATATCGACGCGAGCGCCTCCGTAATCAGCACTACTTAAAGCCAATTAGCCGCAAATATGGCCCGGTAAGCCAGCCAGCCCGATGCCATTCCTCCCACCCTTGGCCCTCCAAGCCCTTGGGGTTTGCTCTGTCAATGGGGCATGAAACGCGTTTTGTTCGCATTTTGTTCGAGCCACGCCCTGCTGTCCACGTTTGCGGTTTGTTTGGTCGGTGCCGGCAATTTTGTGATATGGTCCTTCTTCCTACGTCCGTCCGCCGATCCGTTCCACCTCCGCTTCCACATTGTACAAACGCCAAACTGCCAAGCCGAGTGTGCTACTGCACTCGGAACAAAAATAGCCCTAATATCCCACAAAATCACCATATAATTTCCCTGATAAAGCTTTCATATATTATACACACCGAAAGAAATATTAAGGTTAACAGAGAGAATTTCTAAGTGCTTAAAACTAGTAATTAAACTTTTAGATTTTCTACAGTCTTATCTCTCGATATATAAATGGACTTCTTGTGAATCTAATGTGCAAAAAATATTACTAAAATTCTCTAAAATACAGAAAAATAATTATTTTACTAAACTAAGAACTAAATGGTTTTAAAAATAGTAAAAGTTACCACATCTTAAGACATTTCTTAAAGCTCTAGAGCATCTTGTCATTCTTTCTACAATCTTATCTTTCTTTCTACAAGAAAAACGAAATTTCCTTTGCTCAATAACATAAATGCAAAGAAAACTAAATGCTTTCTTGAAACCCAACAATCTTTTAGATGTTAACACCTCCCTTTTCTTACTGTGTGCATGGCGTGGTGTGTGTGCAAATAATTGGCAACATTTGTGCTGGCCACACACACTCAGACTCAAACCCAAGCCCAAAACCCATACTCGCATAAGGGCGACCATGGCCACGCCCCGTTAGATACCGCTGAAAATTGCACAGCGAAATTAAATTTGCAAACTCACAAAAGGTGTTGACAATTATTTGCATAACAAAGCAAATTTCTGGCTCCGCTCCCTCACGGGGCGCCAATTTAAAAATAAATATCCTGTGTATCCCAGGAAAAATCAACATTAGGAATTTAAACTTAAAGTTTACATTGAATTAGTTGGCCATTTCTGGTTCAATTTGTCAGCAGTCCGTGTGGGTGGCAATATTCGAGGAACCCCCAGAGTCCTCCGGAAACCACCTTTTCAGTTTATTTGATGTTAACAAGGGGACAAAGCTCACATGCAGGTGAGCACACGGCGAGAAGTGCCCGTGGCAGTGGCCGTGGCCCTTGGGCAACCGCAGAGGGGTGACGCTGATTAAAGACGCCCCGAGGACCGCAAGTGTAAAAATAGCCTAAAAGCCCTCACTTCACTCTGGCCAATATGGGGAGAGTAGGTACAGGTGCACTGGGGAGAAATTATGGCAAGGATTTAAAGTGTACTTAGCTAGGTAGATAGGTATTTACAATACTGAGTACTTAAATGATTTTCCAGCTTTAATAAATTATTTAAGCGGTATAAACTTATATAAAATGAAACAAAAATGTAAATATATATACGAAAACATCCATAAAAACTTGTACTATTAGAATTATTTTTAGTTG
Organism: Drosophila kanapiae; assembly: GCA_008042475.1. Lineage (NCBI taxonomy): Eukaryota > Metazoa > Arthropoda > Insecta > Diptera > Drosophilidae > Drosophila > Drosophila kanapiae. The sequence goes on from VNJM01002088.1 coordinate 12,846, forward strand.
TAGGTATCAAAGTATTTAAATCATTAGTTAAAGGTTATTGTCTAAATTTCTTAAGATTTTCTGATTTTTTAAGCTAACAAATAATTACTTTATGTCCTTATAATATTTTAAATATTAATTTAAACCCCTAAATGAGTTTAAATATTAATTTACACAATTGAAAGAAATGAAGAAATGATTTCTTTTAGTGTACGAACACCGCAAAAACCAGCGAAACATTGGCAGATTAATGGCGTGTAGCGTTAAGTGAATCAATTTGGTTTATGTATGGCCCAGTGCCACAGAGATACAATCTCCGCAGTCCCGACCCGGCCGAGCCGCAAACAAAGCAGTTGGCCAAGCGTGATGCCAAAGTTTGCTGCTATCTGTTAATTACATAACATTCAAAGTTATAATCTGCGCCCATCATCAAAGTTTCGCCAAAAATAAACTGACAGCCAGATGGTCGAATGTAATTTTTTAGACAAGCTCTCCTAGTTGCTTTTTTGTTCTTGTGCAACCCCCGCCACGTCTTGCGTCCTCTTTTTTCTATTCTGCTGAGACTGAGATTTCTTTTCGGCTAATGCAAGCCACAAATTGCGAGGCGAGAAGTGGCCGAGGTGGCCTCCTCCAGACAGACTACAATTTGACTTACACAACTGCCAATTTGCAGCACAAAACTATATGGCGCCACCTCCGACTGGATGGGGAATCCTACCAAGGACTTGTCGCACGTTTATGGCCACGACGAACATTTTTGAGTAACAACTTTGCTGCGTGACACGAATGTCGAGCGTGGAGATGAGGCACTTATAAAATGTCCTGGCTCCTGATCAGCGGCAGCTCCCACTCCTCCTTCTGTGTTCCTGTGCCTCCATCCTGATGATGATGGCGATGATGAGGGCTAGGTGACTGGCTCTGGAACTGTAGCAGAAACGTGGCTGACTCCGAAAAGGGTTTCTCCTTCCTCGCACGGGTTATTTCGTTGATAAATTGCCCTAAAGTGACCCCTAGCTATAAAAACTGTGAGAATTATTAAAGGAATGGATCTGCGGAAACTTAATTTATACCCAAAACATAAGCATTGATAAGAACGAGATATTTACATTACATTCCCAAGAAGATTGACTATTTAAGGTCTTTTTGTGGGCATCTAATGACCAAAAAGCGATGAATTAAGCAGTGAATTTCAGTGAAAATTTACTAAAATGACTAAATGACAAAAACTATAGTACCCTGCAAGGGTATAAGTAAGGCACCTTTACATTGCTGCAAACGTCGAACTCCCCTCTGTCCTTATTTAAATTCGCAGAATGCAATAAGCCCCTGGAAACTGCTTACCTGGCCAACCGACCAAGTTAAACCAACCAAACCAACACCCTCGACGATTCCATTTATCAGGTGAGCAGGGAAAACCCATCAGGAAGGACTTAACCCCTCAACGCGGTAGATGTTGACAAATTCTTTATCGTTTGGCATACACTTTTCGCTGATATTTATACAGGTGGCAGTGGCAGTGACTGTTGCTGTTGTTGTTGTTATTGCCGTTTGTTAACCCATCATCAACAATCGTGACAAAAGGCTCAAATCTGTCACATTCAAAACACGTGAGAGCGAACATCATTTATTTTGTGGGCTTCCCCGTTTTGGAATCGCCCTGTAAATGTTTTTATTTCCCTTTGACTAGGTCCTCACCTCGGTACGTGTGTATTTGCTTTTTGCACGCGTATTAGTGTGCGTGTCAAACGCAATTGGAATTTACAAATTTCGAATTTGAAACACAATTTTTTATTTGCCTGTGATGTTTCTCTTTTTTATGGATTTTTTGTTATATTTATGCGCTGCTGCCTTCACTTCACATACCGCAAATAAATTGGCTTTGATAAAATGAATTATTTTGCACTGAAGCCTAAATAATTGGTTATATATTGGTTTTATGTTGCAAAACTTGGAAACTTTGTAGTGCTAATATATGCATATTTTCTTGTGACTTTGTAGGGTTTAGTAATTAGGTTAACTATTGGATTTATTAGCTGTGCAGTTTTTAGTAAGCTTATCTGACTATAAAGTAAGTTAAGGGGCCTTAGTGTGATACATTGTTAAAATATTAACCTTTTTACTAAATTATTCATGACTTCGTTAATGCTTTCAGACTTTTTTTATATTGATACTAAGTATTCTTTGTAGTTAATAGAATTTTGCTTCAATAATCAGAGGGAAATATTTTGAGGTAAAACATGCTTAAATAGTATTAAAAATATTAAAAGTTCCTAATGTTTGACATAATTTTAAACTAATTGTATTAATAATATATCATTGGCTTAGTTGACTTACCACTTTAAGGGCCAAATATCTTGAATGGATCCTCTTTTCAGGAACTAATCCCTGCCATCGATTAGATACTTTCTAGCGAAAGGAAACTGCATTGTTAAAGGTGTAAGTGTAACTATCAAAATCACTGGGTATTATTTTTAATAAGTCTCGGCAATCCAGAGGGCTTGATCTCTATGCCAAAAGTGCTTACTTACGATACACTCTAAGCCACTTAACGTGAGTCAGCAAGGCGAATCTCATTAACAGGCTTTAATTTTAAAAACACACTTAAGGACGAGGCCCAATCTCCATCTCCGTCTCCATCTCCAGCCTGAGTCCCGACAGTCGACAACTCGACAAGCCGGCGAACCCTCATCAGGAATATAGCACAGGAAGAGGGACGAACAAGACGAAAGACGAGAGCCTGGACCAGCTCATCATCAGCCGCTCCGTCCGCCGTCATTTAGTAGTCTACTTAACTCGTCTAAGGATGCTCGTGGCAGGAGCAGGAGCAGCGGGAGCAGCAGGAGCAACAGCTTGAGCAGCCGTTTGAGTTTCCAATTGGAGGCGAAGCAGCAAGGACGAGCAATGTCTATGGCGATGGCATCTGCTGGACCAAAACCCCTTGTACTCCCTCCCCCTCGGTTAATGAGCTCACACAGGTACCGAGATACTGGGGCAGGTACAGGCAGGAACTACCTCTCGCCGGCGAAGCAACATCCCGCAGCACTATCTCCGGAAAAGTCCGCAATCTGCTGGTAGTGACAGCGCACAAAGAGGGAAAGTCTTTGGCCATAACAGCAATTAATTGGCCCAAGTGGCTGACAGTAAATAAAGAGTTTCTTTTTATATTTGGCCGGCACAAAGCTTTCCTCGAAACAGGGGGAAACGCAACTCAACTCGACTCGACTCTACTGATGCTGAGTTGTCTTTTTTAGCCCTCTTCAAATGAGCAATTACCCGGGCGAAATTGAGCTCGGAATTTAAAATTAACTTTAGGGCCGGGCAGGATAATAAGTGGGTAAGTGCCATAAAGGTGCCGGGGGAAGCGCTCCTCCGGAAAAACTTTTCACTCTCATTCAAATTCGCCGGGAATCGTCGTGGCCCGGGGCCTGCTGCTCGGCTCCATGGCCTAATCTAATCATTGTCACGTATGCGCTCTGGGCATCTCCTCATATTTGTTTTATTTCAGGAAATTAATCACAAACACATGAGAGAGAACTGCATTCGACACGAGCCTGTCCCGTCTGTCCAAGGATTTTCGTGCTTTTTTCATCGCTTTTCCTGCACGCCCTGCGACCCCATGAAAATTTCAATTTATTTTAGCCTGCGGCTGCAGCATTTTCTGAGGCAGGCCACCAAGGCGCAGTCTTTAATTTCCGCCCGGCCCCTGAAAGCAAACATAAATAATAAATCTATATGTATGGATAATTATTTTTTGCTTATCAAAAATGCCCAAAAATGCTAGCTCGTGTGTAAAAATTAATATAGAAAATGGCCTCTCCGTCCCCCCAAAAAAGTAATACAAAAAGGAAATACATGTTGGTGTGGGAAAAGATTTGAAAAGTTGAAGGAACAGCAAACAGAAAATAGCTAGCTCAACGGGAGGCTCGAAGTGGGTGTGGCCACTAAAAGCCCACTTAAGTGGCAGGCCAGCTGTCAGCAGGAGATGGAGGAGGAGAAGCTGACCCGCATGAGGAACCCCCCTCTCTCAAGGCCGAAGGTCAAGCTCGAGTCGCTCTCCCTCTGTTTGCCTTTTGTTTTAGCCGCCTCTCAAAGTTTTCGCTGCATAAACAGCATCAAATGGCTAGACTTTAATGTTTTCTCAAACGCATCCACTCAAAACCGTTTCACCAGGGCCGCCTCTTTGATCTTTTCATTTTTTTGTTACTCTTTTATATTCCGTAGAAGTAGGGTGAAAAGGGCATATTGCATTCTTGGAATTATTATTAATGCAGAAAGCGTAAAACAGAGTCAGAGGATGAAGTGTTGATTACAACCTACAACATCTAGATTTCAGCTCTAATAAAATACTTGTTTTATACATTTATGAGTCCTTTATTTACTTTCCTCTTGTTCTTGCTAATATAATTAAATTACAGAAATAGAAGAAAAAGTAAAAATTGGCAATAAATGTTTGTATTTGAATAAACAAGAAAATGTTTTAATTTACAATCCCTTATAAATATGCTGGGCATTTTAAGAAACCAATAGCTGGGTATTACCAAGTCTATATATTATTTTTTTTAAGTAATTCTTTCAGAGTTTTCCCAGACCCTTAAATTTCCGTGGAAAATGTAGTGATGAGCCTCTGCCATCTGTCTACTGACTCGACAAGTTAAAGATAACCTAAGCTGCGGTCTTGCCGGCACCTTGCCTTTCCTCGTAAAAAAAGACTTGAATATTTATTTTTTAACATTCAACCCGCAGCCATTGACAAGTTCGGCCTTTTCCGCACGCTGCTCCTTCCGCCAGGATGCCGCCCGTATGTATGTACGTATATATATATACGTGGTGCGATACCTACATCCTATTTAAAGGATTCCAGTTAAGTACTCAACTCTGTTGCCAAGAGTAATTAGGGCAGTCCGAGGAGGCATTGGATTGGAGCTCAATTGGCAAAGTCAAGTGTTTTCAGTGGCTGGTCAAAAGCTGCTTATCGGTCAGTCAGCCATCGGGGCAGTTCTCGTATGATAATCCCTATATATGTATGTATATAGCCAGTAGTAGGCTGTGGTCCCTCAAGGGGCAAGGGCGGAATTTAATAAACGTGTAATGTCGTTATGCAAACTAATTTCATTGGCCCAGTATTTGCTGTTTAAATGAATTTCTATTGTTTGTCGGCTGATAATTTACACTGCTCAACAGGCACCCCCGATGGGGTCCAGACTTTAAGACAATTGAATTGTTCGTGCCTAATTAGAACATGGCATAACTGATATGAGAAGTAAGGCTTAGACCTCGCCAGTTGCCAAGGCAGCCACCTTTCTATATCAATCCCAATCCCAAATTGAAATTCCAATCAGACAGTCTCGATGGCATCCAACACATTAGCAAACGATTTTCAACGATTTTCTCCGAGTGCCCTAAACTTGGATAATTCAGGCATTTGCATATACAGGGGGTTAATGCGAGAGCTTACTCTGCGGAGTTCGGGTCTTTAAAATTAATAAAACATGCTAACATTAAGTCGGAGTGCCTGCTTAACAGGGGTGGCTTTTTAGCCTACTGTTCCCAGTTAACAGGGGAAGCTTAACAGCAAGCGCTGAGCTGTTATCAGGGGCTGTTTCTACATCAACAGCCTTGGAGGGTGAACATTTCAGGCTGTCTGTTACAAGTTTGTGGAATGTATGCTGTTACAGGGGTAAGGAACAGAGCTGTTAGCTTAGGAGGGGGTTGAAATATTATGGCAAACGATAACAGATCTGCTAGGTCTGTTAGACTAATGTAAGAACTGTACAGATATCGTTAAGGGATGATTGCCCGAAATGCTTGGCGAACTGTTGCTTGAAATATTCATAAATACAAATAATAAAAAACTTTTTAAAACGATATTTTACAAGAGAAAAGGATAGCTTTCTAATTTATTATTTTTTTACATATATAATATTCTAACCTCTCTAATAAAATAATAATAAAAATATTAAGAACAATAGACATTCGTTTATTTTGTAATAAATATCCAATATGAAATCAAATAGATTTTAACTATGTATTAAAGTCTCTTGAAGACTATAAAGTAACCCATTAAATATACTACGAGCCTAGAAAATTATGGGTTTCTTTGTAATTATTTTCATAATTCCAAGAGGAATATATGTATATTATTAGCCAGACCCTCAACTACAGTATCACTCACGAATACATCAACAGCCTGGAGTCCCGCAAGAAAATCAAACTCAAAATCTGATGCAAAGCACAATGCCTGCAATGGCCGCAATTCAATTGGGCGACATAATTGGAATATTAAATGTTTACAAAATGCAATATACAAATGCGATGGGCTGGGACAGGGGAATCAAGGAGAGGCATCCCTAACATGGCTACAATTTGCACTTAAATGCACACGCAGTGGGCATAAATCAAATGGCAATAATAACAACAATGGGAAGGAGGGAGGCCACCCGTATAAATCGGGGAAAATATGGCAGTTTTGGGGGTATCGGGGATGATGGACCGATATGGAGACAATGCCGCTCTGCTGCTGCTTCTCGGATGCTCTCCTGTGGGCTGTTTAGTGGCCTGTTCCGGCTGATTTGCATTCGACAACAATGACAGCATTTCTCGATACCGATTCCGATTCCGATCCCGATACCCCGCTGTCCTTGTTTCGGTCTGATTAAACCGAACATTATGGACAACGACGGTGTGTGTCCGCGTGGAGTGTGTGTGAATTGAGTGACCAAATGATGTAAAATTGATACCAATTATTTCCCCTGGGCCCATCGATGGTTGTTTCTATTTTGATTGTTGGCCGGAGACTCCCCGCGTGCTGAATTTCAGCTTTACACCGCTTGAATGTCAACAAATTTCGACCAAGTTATGCCACCACTTCAAATGGAATGCCACAACATCAATCCCGTATTCAAACGTATCCGTAACGAGGCAATTATTCTGGGCACTAAATTAATTTTGGGGGCATACAACGAAATATTTAATTGATTGAGATTGGCTTTTACAATTGAATATATCTAGATGTAATATTAAATTTGTATTATTACAGTGATAAATAATTTATTTATAAACCTTTAGACTTCCTAGGGATTTAAGAGATGTGGCACTTATGTATATCGCGAAGCCATTGCTGTTTCAACAAAACTCTGGCTAGTGTCTATGAAATATAAAAGCCATAATGAACCAGCCACGCCCACCGATGACTGGCAGGAGGGCCCACCACATGTGCAGCTGACAAAAGCACAAGAACATTTGCGGAAAATACGGAGGACGTTGAAAGGAAAAAAAAAGAAAAGGGGATTCCGAGCCAAGAAAATTGTTTGCACTCAAAACATAAATAAGGGGAATGTAGAGGAATATAGAGAACTGTTAGTACGACGGGCCGGGGCTTTCAGTTTTTGGCCAGCTTCAAGTGCGGATATTTTATGAATTTTATACGCTGCTCGAACTGCCTTGGTCAACAGTCGCCGTTGCTCATAACGTTCTCCTTTGTGTTTATTTTGGACTCTCGACCAGATTCTTCTTTTTTCGGCACAGTAGTTCTGTCGCATCGCCCCGGGGGGTAAGTTTGCCGGAATGTGAACGAACGAACGAGCAGGGTCCTACCCCTATTGGAAAATTCCAATAAATAATTATTAATTAAGCGCGGCGCCTCACTGCCTCTGCGGTATCCCTGTCAACCGAAGGGACATGCTGCGATCCCGGTAATTGAGGCTTAAATAATCAATTCGCTACTCACTCAATTATTGAGCCCTTCATTATACACACCCTCTCGAAAGCGAATTAACGCTTTAAACTGACCCAATGTCGAGTGTCCGGGCGCTACACACATGCGGCTGTTGATATCCTTATTCAACTTGCAAGCCAGCAAACCGAGTGTATCCTTGTATCCCTCGCATCTCAACCCCCATGTCCTGCCGTGCTGCTGGCCACTCAATGCTTAATGAGCAACAAATGTAATTTATTTATGTACGGCCCGCCAACATTTCAAGTCTTTGGCCAGGGACCTGCGCAGACCGCAAAATGCTTCAAGTTTTCAGCACAATTACCATAAGCACACATAGAAGGAGAGGGAAGGATACTTCACTAGGGAAAAAAGGAATTAAATACTTGGAAGGAAGGTAAGTTCTTTTTGGATACAATTTAATGTTAACTAGATATTTTCCTGAACAATTTTTCATTTATATTTAATGCTAGGCTTGACCAATTTATAAAGTTTTTCTCACAGTGCTACCGAAAATAGAGGCTCTAATAGTCAGCAGTCGGACAGAGAGGCAGCTACTGGCTACAGAAAGAGAAGGCGATAAATTGCCGGCCACTTTCGGCTGAGCATTCTCAATTGCTGGCCGGCAAAAGTGTTGATATTTATGGATCATTTGCATATGAGACTTCGGGACTCATGCCCGTCGTATGTGTGCCAAAGCTGTGGTAACAATGGTCCAAACGAAAAAAGGCCAGATAGAAATACCAACTGGCGAGACACTAAAGCATTTGCTGCCACTTCCGCACCAACACAAGCACACACAACACACACTCACAGACGGCAAGGAGCAGGATGCTTGGAGCTGCTTTTGAAAGTTGTCCAGTTGCGGTAAACATAAATTCTCGTTGACACGTTAATATTGTTCCCTTTTGGTTTTGTGTGTGTGTTTGAGGGAGAGCTGGTAACCTCCCCCTCGATGTTCGCCCTTTTCCCCCTCCCAGTTTCCCTGCTTTCCCAGCTTTCCCGGCATTACTGCTGCCACTGCAGACTGCAGTCAGCCAGTGCTACTACTGAAAATGTCCAACAAAAGCTTAAAAACATTTAAAAAGGATTTATAGACATTTGGGGAATATGCTACGAGGCAGCCAGCATTCAAAGCAAGCCATTCCCAGGATCCAGGATCATACTCAACACACAGACATGTACAGGCAGCGAAATACACAACAAAAACTACATCAAATGCAGGTTAATATAAGCTATATGGACATCTTTTAACTAAATGAAGGTACTAATAGTCTTTATTCGGTAAAACATTTAAGACATTAAGCACAGGAATAGAAAATATACATAAACACTTGCTAAATAACTATAATTTATGATAAAAGATACTTTAAACATTAGGTTAAATAAAGAACAAGATAAGACATAGTATTTGATAAGTTCTACTGACATTCTGCACTCATTAATATTATTTAAAGCCATCAGTCAGGCTTTTCGTATCTACAGAATTTTCTCTCTGTGTAATGTCCCCTACTAGCTGCACGAAAGTCATTTAGCCAGTCAGTTGGCCGAAAACAATAACAATTTTCAAGCTCAAAATCTAATTCATGATTTCATTACCAGGGCAGGGTTGAGTTTGAGAGAGTGGCCAGAAAATCATTTCCTGTTTAGCACTCCATGCCAAGCCAGGAGGCGGTAATTGGCCACGCCCCTAGCTCCTCTAAAACAACCCATGCCGTGTAGTTGTCTTTTTTACGGCATCTCGGCAGCATCACGATAACAATTGAAAGTGTCACGACTATCGATGGAACGAAAAGCCATTAGGGGAAATTACCCAACTTGACTTTGACTTCGGTTCCCGGTCCTTGGACCGCCGTTAAATGGCACATTAACGAAAAATTTAGTGGCACCGGGAGGGGGAAAGGGCTCTGAGACAAAGGCCAAATTGTCTATGAAGTCATCAAAGTGCCTGCTAATCACATTGCTCATACGCACCGTAAGCCGAGCCGAGGGAAACCGAAGCTCGCTTTGATTCAGTGTAAATTGAATTGGCTTTTGAGGTAGGCCATTAAATTTGATTACAGCTCAGGGTGTGTCAGGGCGAATGGCCCAAGGAAGCCGACTCTGCTCGGTAGAAGCAAAAATTTGGTAGCTAAATTTGATTTTATTTATTTTACAGGCAAGCGTTGACTTCCACTTCCGTTTTCCACACCTTTGCCAGTCATATCTAGCCGGAAAAATGTATTATTTGTTTTCCGAGCCAAGCTAAGTTGGATTATGCATTCAAACATTTCCATTTCCTGTCGTGCATCTGACTGGGCAAATTGTCAAGCCGACATGACAGGCATTGGATTGGAATTTGAAAAGTGCCAGCATTTAAAAAGAATTTCTATATAAATTCGTGTATAAATTGTATACGTGTCTCCGTCCAAGTGCTATGTTAAATATTCAAAATCTAATTTCCAGCCAGTCGCAAGTTTCCCACTCATTGCCGTCAGTAATTTTTATAAGCTTTTCAGCAGGAAAATGCTAAAATCGCTGTCCCCTCAAATCGCATGGCTGTCAGGCAGCGTGACAGGCCGAAAACAAAAATACAAGAAATAAAGCTCAGATATGCGCACATATATATGCGTATTCGCTAAATAAAATGTCAACGGGAGGCCATTTAAGGCGCGAGCTGTAAACTTAGCAAGATTTATGTTTGGGGACAACAAATAAAATTTACAACTCCTATTCGTTCGCAAATGCAAATCAAAGCAACCTAAGCTCCACCTGCTGAGGACTCTGCCTGACATGGGCCATCAAGTCAAAGTCCAGTTCATGGCTAACATGGAATAACCATTAAGCTCAGGAAGAACTGCAGTCTTTTCGGCCCCAAAAAATATGAGTGACATGTTGCAGTGCATCATAGATGATTGGACAATCTATTCATCCATCCTCCCAGCTAATGGACAGATTGTGGGATAAGCCAGTTAACTCTGATAGGATTTTGTCAGTAATTTAACAGAAGAATTTTATTTTCTACGAGTATCTTATTTTCTAATACTAATATTTTGAGGCAAATAAGTTTAAAAGATATATTACATATGTTATTCTGCACATTTTTTAAGTACTTACCATGCTGTAAATTCACAAAAAACGTTAAATAAATATTAGTTTAATATGTAGTCTAAAAACGTCTACAAAACGTCGAGCATGCTCTGATTAACAGGTAGAAATAGCAGAATGTCACAAAGTGTTGAGTTATGACAATAACAGCAATCTGCTCTCTATTAAAAGTGACTGCTCTCAGACCAATAAAGAAAAGTTGTTTTTCTGTTTTCTTTTATTTAGACTTTCCTTTTTTGTTCCTTGCCTATATCGGCTTATAGTACGATGCACTCTAGGCACTCACTCCTTTGTGGTTTACCTACTCTTTTCTCAGTCTTCCCTCCTCCTTAATTGAATCCCAAGAGTAAAATCTACTACGCAGTAATGACTCAAGTGCACTTAAGTGTGACCAGTTGCAGTCTGGTCCCCAAGTGTGACCAGCTGATGCTTCAAAGGCTGCCAAGTGTGACCACCTTGATCATAAAAATCTGTCAGAACATTCCCGGCTTGATTTGTGGATTCCTTATGGCAACAGGAGCCTTAAAACCGTAATGCCAGAGTGTACTCCTTCTCTTTGAATGCTGCGACACATTTTCTATTGTTAAAGTTTGCGTTTTTTGTGCTCTCTGAATGATTTTCCGCCCTTCTCCCACCTTTTTCTAACTCTGTGGTGTTCTACTTTTTGGCTTTTTCCTAGTGTTGAGTTCTCTTTTCATGGCTCCACTGCCTTTTCTCCATCTTGCTGCTTCTTCACGGTTTTTTTGTTTGGTTTTTTTTGACATAAATTCGAAACTTTTGCAGTTTTTATTGTGCGCCAGACTCGTTGGCAGTAATGGATTTCAAATAGAGTTACTCATGGGTAAAATACTTCATACTTTGGGGTATTAGCAAATCTGCTAAGACGACGACTGGCGACCCCGGCCCGCGGCTTTCCAGCTCGTATTAATATGTGGCATTGTTTTTCTGTGTTGCATACTTTTCTGCGCACTAAAAGCCTCAAGTTATTTGTTGCAATGCCCTCCGCTAATGCACATTTTATTGAAATAAATTCCGTGCTGGCGGCTCGCAGCTCGCTCTCGCGGCTGTTCCACTGATCCACTGGCACTTTGGTGTTTTGTGGCTGCTTTTAGCCGATTTTATGGCCCTTAAAGGAGCCCGGAGTGGGCCCCGGCGTTGATTTGCTACCCGCCTGCGGTTGCCGCAACTCGCCGCTGCCCCGTGGCCAGTTTATAGCCGTGGCTTAAACTCCAGTTTTGCCGGCTAGCCCAGCTTGCCAGGTTCCCAGCTTCCCAGCTTCCCAGCTTCCCAGCTTGTCCAGCCTGCAAGCTGGCGGCAGCCCACGGCGCTCCACTTAAGAATGCAAATGATATTTACGTTTGCTCGCTTTCTTGTCGGCTTCTGCTTGTGTTTGGAGGAGCAGTGTGCTCCTCCTGCTTAAGTGCAAAGTTAAACGACGCCCAGCAAGTACAGGCGGTGCGGGAAGTCCCTAGAATACGGGGAGAGCAGACTTGCATTTTTAATTACACTCGGCACATCGGGAGAGATAAGTCCACTCAGCGAAAAGAATATAATACATTTTAACTCCAAAAAAGAATATAGATATTATAAATATTTTTATTGTTAAGAAATTTTGCTTTATTCTTTTATGTTGAGGAATATTTAAGACGATTTTTTCTTTATTTCTTATTTATCAGCCTAAAAGAAACAATTTTGCACATCTAAACATATTCTATATATCTGCCAGTGCAGGATCGGTTTATGAACGTGTTCCGGTTGGCAGAACCATCCGCATTTGGCCAAGATTTCTGCTCTTTCTGCTCGCGAAAACTGATGGGAATGATGCTGCAATTGTGGTGTTAGTGGGCGCCGGAACACGGTCATATATCTCTTGGCCCTGTATATGGGCCACACTTCCGCAGAACGCCAGAACGCCAAGTTGGCGCATTTTAATGGCTTCGTCTTGGCGCACACACACTCTGCAATGGGGGCTGCATTTCAGTGTCATGCTGGCATTTAATTTCACTCACTGCAAAAATGTTTTATGTCTTGGCCAAACACTTGGGCTCCGAAAGAAAAAGGAGAGTTTTATGCGCCGCACGACAATTTAGCAGCAGCTGCAGCTCCTTCTGGTGCTTTGCATTTGCTGCTGTGTACATTTCTCCTTTCTTTTCTCGGGTGTTTTGTAGCCTTTCATTCTCAGTTTTCTCCTTTTTTTCGGGCCGAGTGAAAGTGAAAAACGGCAACAAATGCAGCAAACAGCAGCAGGGCATACAGGTGCAAATTTTATATGCACACTTCGCACCTCGCCGCGTCGTGTGTGGAAATTTGCTACTTTAAATGCTGGCGGCCAAAGGGTGCACGGATGGATGGCTCCTGACGGGCCAGGAGGGGGGGCTGGCAAAGTGGGCCAAGAGCCGGCAAAGTGTTGCGAAATCACAGCACAAAAGAATTCAATCAGCAGTGCTTAGCTGGGCGCCATTCCAGCACAGCTCCAGCTGCAGCTGCGGTTAACAGGCCAAGCGTAATATAAACTTGAGCTGAAAAGCGCACCAGGAGTAGCGTGTGTGTGTGTGTGTGTCCTGGTGCTGGTATTTATTTTTGCATTTTAAGCTGCACAAAACGGAGGACGACGCAGCACCGGAAATGCACACAAACACCATCAGCCGGCGCTCGTCTCACACATGCCAGAGCTGGTCCCTATTTTAAGCCGGCAAACAAAGGTGCCAAAGTGGAAAAGCCGCCAACAGCTTCGATTTGTTTTGCTCTACCAACAACTATTTATTTTGTAGCATGCTAAAAGTTGTAGATTTCTCTATGAAAAGATTAAAGAGTCAAGGGTCGCAGAAAGTGAATGGGAAAATCAAATGGAAAGATTTATTTATTTAATTGCCTTTTGCCAAGAAACTATTTTCTTATTTCAAAGCTTGTTACAGAAGTAACTTGGAAAGGTAAATAAAAAGAAAAGTCTTGGGTTATCAAATGACATTTTATTTAATTGCATTTTTCAAACAAAAGTTCAGCTCCCTATTTTATTTACTTTTCCCCTAAAGGATATTTTACATTTCTTTTGATTTAAAGTCCCCTCCTTGTTAGCTATTCAAAAAGGTGGCTTCCTTAGCTTTCCATAATTTCCATCTTTATTAAAAATGGAACGGGTCGTCATCTAAAACAATTAAGTAAGTGAAAAGGAGCGCGGGCTCTGACCAGTCTTAGCTTAATTTGGAAATTCATTAAATTTTAATATGCGTCGGCGGCAGTTCATTTGTCAAGCGAAACCAATTTGCAATTTGTATTTATTTTGCCTTAATGAAGCGAGGAGAGCTCTCCTCAAACTGATAAACAAATATGAGAGCCGCAACAGCTGTGGGTATACCCAGACCCCCGAAAAATTTTGGGATGACACAATCCCAGCGAGGAGGTCGAGTTGGAGCTGCCGTGTTTCGGTTGGGTTTAGGTTTCCAGAAGGAGAAAAACTTGCCCTCGGCCTGTGCGGCATTTACAGCTAAGGCCAAATTATGCTTTTGCCATGGTTTGTTGTTGAGTAAAAATTTTCCACAAATTTTTTGCTGCTTCTGTTTCTGTTTCTGTTTCCTTTGCCAGCCACCTACTAATTTTGTGCGATGCGAACGCAAAATGTATGTAATTTCCCTGGAGCGAAATTGACATAAGCAAACGTAAAAACGCCGACAGCCATATATGACAAAAAGGGGGAGTGGGCGAGGGGTTGGCAACATGGCTTCAATCATTATTCATCATCCATCAACGTTGCGAATTTTCCTTTCCTTTTATTATATACATATCTTCCATTCTTCGCCCCTGTCCCTTTGCTTTTCCTTGCCCTTCCCTTTTTGGCAGGAAAATGTGCAAGTAAAAATTGCGAGAAGTGAGGAGTGAAAAAAATAAATGAAAATTGTTGCCGCCGGGGCACTTTTGCTGGGCGGCGACTAATTCGGGAACGGAGTATAAATTATCATCATGGAAAACAAGTGGAAAATGTCATTTATCATATTTTCGGTGCAGCCGAGAGGCGACAGTTGTGGCAACAAAGGCCCCGGCTTGTCAGCTCTATTGGACTATGAACACAACACCCCTGTGGCACCAGGACCCACGCACAGCTCGCAATCACAGCAAACATCCTTACGTGCCACAGTTGTCCATATGGATATATCAGGGAGACATTGGCCGCCATTTAGCATTAATTCGGAAATTCCTCGTAACGAAAAACATCAATGGAAATGAATTACCAAAAATACGATTCAGAGGAAGCGTTTATATTCTTAAAAACTCGTGTTTTCTTAACTTGAATCAATGGTCTTGAAGGACTCCTTGTGACGTTACAAAAACAGTATAGATATCTGGAAATAATTATAATATATGCTTAATCGTATTAGGAACTTGTTTTCTGTACTTTGAAAAATATTTATATGCAATCATTTTGGTTTTTTGATTAAAATAAAGTATTGTATTACAAATTCGTAAAATAAAAATAAAGAAAATAGAAGACGATAACCTTTCACAGACTTTCTACCCAGTTTTTCTTATTTTCATTGCAAAATATTGGCCAGGTCATAGGGCCTGACGATGAGAACAATTTACAAGATTTTCATGTGGCGGTTTTTCTTTCTCTTTTTTTTGTTGTGGGCCACAGTTAATTTCTATTTTATTTGATGAAGATATTTTTCCTGCTTTAGATTTTTCTTTTTGGCCTTTTCTTCCTTTCTCAGGCAGGACTTCAAAGGAGAATTGATAGGTGGGCAGAGGGCGGCGGGGGGTGGGCTTGATGCCTTGCGAACTTCATTAACATTTTTATGATGCGCCTTGGCAACCGCAAATGTGGCCAGAGTTCGCGGAAGGAAGATCTCCTCTCTCTCGCTTTAGTCACTGCCCAGGACACTTTAAGGAGCCGTGAGCTGCCGCAGCAGCCTTGGCGCATTTTTCGCGCTCGCCATTATGATGATTTTTTATCTAACTGTTTTTGTTTTTATGTTGCCTTGGCCCCATGATGAGCAGCAGCGGGAGCAGGGGCTGTTAGAACAATGAGGCAATGTCCTTCGCCTGCTTTCGGGCCACCTGAGCCATGAGCCATGAGCCATCCAGAGGGCCACGAGCCATGACCAAAACAAAGCCATTACACTTATTTGTTGTCTATGCTGCGCTCTCTCTAGTAATTTACACAATAAACATTGACAAAGGAGCCGTCGTCCCCTCAAATGAAGCGAGTCCTGCCGAGCAGCAGACTTTACCCAGCCAGGGTCGTTCAGTTTTCATCTTGGATCCTTCCTTGGCTGTATTGAAGAAAAGGCTGTGCGATACTCAAACTTTAGCTCCATGCACAGCGAGATACGATTTTCCGTTGAGAATATGATAATATTTATATGTATATATGGAATATTGAAAGTAAAATCATAGTTTCCAAATCTAAAAGGAACAGAAATTTTAGATTGATTTGGAGACCATATTCCTATAGTTTGGTATCAATCAATTGATTGAAATACTCTAAATATTTCCAAATTTTCTCTGACTGCCTCACATATGGTTGTTTGTAAAGTCGAGGCATCTTACAACGCCTTTCCTCACCTTGGTCTCAAGTTCTCAGTGGCTGCAGCTATCCGAGACTTGACTTCACTTCAATTTCTCCATGTTTGCCGTTCGCTTTATTTTCTTATGGCTCGCTTTGAGCATAGCCCCCCTTGACATTCCCTTTATTCCATTCGCCACCCCCTAGCACTCTTCGACATCTTGCTAAGCGTTTTCGACTGCAATCACGACTTTTCCGCAGCTTTCGAGTGCCATTTTTTACGCTCCTTCTGGCTCCTTGCTCTTTTCTCTGAAGGCTGGCAAAAATGCAGCGTAGCCCCGACATGACAATGTAGATCCTTGGGGGTGGCTTTGCGGGTTAAGGATTGAGAGTGGGTTTTTCGGGGGTCGATATACTGCTTGCAGATTGCCGGCAAGTGTCAATTGTCTTCGGGAAAAGCTGAAAGGGCCAGTCGAGCGTGTGAGGCAGCCGAAGCAGCGACAAAGGTTGCAGAGATGAACTTGACTCCGGCTTGACTTGCCAAAAAGTAAAGGATGGCAAAAGAATCGGCAAATCTTGGAAATAAAGGCATTTAAACTACCCAAATTTGTAGATTTCAAATAAATCTATTTAATTTTTCTAAAATTACTCGAAATTATAATATTTAGCCATATTTCTTGTCCCAAAGCTAAGAGCACCCGTAAGTATAGTGTGCTCTTCAACTTACCATCTAAGCCTAGCCTATTTCCTACGTTTTAATTGATCTGAACTGTCCATTTACTCCTGACTTACTCCCTGACTAAGCCTATCAAAAGCAACCTACCTGGTAAATTGCATTAGGACCGTCCCAGCTCCCATTAGCATTAGCCTGCTCTCTGGTTTCATATTTAATTAGTGACCTCAAACTGACCCCCTAACCTCCATTAGCCGAAATCCTGCGGCAGGCTGCGGTTGAACTGCTTCGCAGCTCGCTCAATATTTCAATTTCGCGCTACACTTTGTCTGGCAAATCAATGCCCTCGCATCGTGCCCTAGAACTGGTCAATAGAGGTGACACGTTGACTTCACAATTTTATAGCCAAGAAAAATCGATGCTCGAATTTACGAACCAGGCAGTAAATACGATGAGTTATTTGAATTAACTCCAAGTAGATTATAACTACAAAATCGTTCCAGGATTAATTAAATACCACCTAGAACTGATTCCATATTTTAGTAACTAAAGTTACTACTATACTTTCTCCAAATTATTTACTTAAATTAATATTAGTTTTCATTACTGATTAACAAAGATATTTAATATATCATATTCTAATTAAATTGCAACTTTTTGGCCAATTTTCAGCCTGCAGTTTTGTGGTAACAGGCCCGCAGAAAGCAGTAGAGCGACGCTGCGCTGATCTGTGAGCTGCCGGAGGTCGTGATGGCATCCGGCATATGTAAGGGTCCTGATCTGGGGTCCAGTGCCTCCACTCTCCCTGCTCCCTGCTACCATATCGTGCCATGGCATGCCTCAGATGCCGAGGCATACGGCTTGCAAAAAAAATGCCAATAGTTTTTGCCGAACGCCGTGGGGCCCAAAGCAAAGCATTTTTTAGCGCCAAAACCTCAAAACATCAAAAAGCAAACACACTGGGGCATCGTGAGGGGAATGATGCAGCCTGGACGAGGCCAGACGGGAGGAGCAGCATATTGGCCGCTGTGACCGCGACCAGGACTTTGGCATTTGGGTGAAGGTTGCATATACACTGGGAGGGCAGGGGCCGGCGATAAATTTGTGCATGCCGCGCATAGATTCCGACCTATTCCGCAACCATGGACGGAATGTGTGCTGCTGCCGGCCTTTGTAGTTCACTTCGCGGATAGCCCGTTTTTTTGTATAGTAAACTTATATTTTTATTGTAGAGTTTTCGGCGGCGGCTTCTGTGGGATGAAGAACGGCTCAAAGTGCCGGCTGATTAAGTTTATGAGCTACGTGCGGCTTTTAATGGCCAGCGATGCCGCGCGTCCTTTTGTGGGGGTTTTCCTTATCGACCCCGCGGATGTCTCAAGTGTAACATTGCCAGCACTTTAAATTTATGCAGCACACCGATGCACCAGCGATGCACCTCCCCCTTGCTCCACGGTCTGCCCCTTACTCGACTTTATTTTATTTTATTTGCATTAATCACGTCGCCGGGGCGACGCTATTGAAAAATATATTTGCCTGCTGGGAAATTTCTCGCTCTCGCTCGCTGAGCACAGCACAAAATGCACAAGGACGTTCTGTGTGTGCGTCCCGTGTCCTTAACTCCGCTGCGTCCTGCTTACTGCGACCTGCATCCTGCATCCTGCGATCTGGCAACTGCATACGGCTGCTCGCTTTGGCTGTTAATGTGAAAACGATGGCAGCAGGTTTTTGGCTGCCAAAAGAAGTGCCAAAGAAAAATTGCAGAAAAATATACGGATATACTTACGTCCCTGTACATATATTCACTCGATTCAGCAGTTTGTACATAAATATGTGCACAAGAAATAAAAGTTCTTCCTCGATTTGTTGCAAAGAAAAATACGATTTTATTCTCTGATATTACCACTTTTTTTAATTTCAGGAGGCTCAGTTTCTCCTTTTAAAGAAATTCAGAGAATAACTAATAATAAATGTATTATAATTATAATATATTCAATAATATTTTTCCCTGTGCAGGTAGTCGCACTTGCACTTTGTATTGTAAGGATTTCCCTGCGTAAGCTGCAAATATTGTAGCAACATTTTTATTGAGGTTTTGTCTGTTTGCACAACAAAGGCGAGGGGTTGGTTCGGGAAAAGTATTTCTTTTCTTTATTGCGAAGAAGGAGGTGGAGTTGCCTTGTATAATTTCAATGTAAAATTGCAGCAGCAATGGTACTTTCGTGGCGGTTGGAGAAAAGAAAATGCATTGAGGCGCAGATACACAAAAGCCACCGTGGCGTATGCGCAATTATTTAAAAAGAATAAAAATAAGGAAACCGGCGGTGGCTGCCTCAGAGATTGCTGCCTCGATTGAGGCTGCGATTCGGAGATAGTGCTCTTGAGCCCGAATAAATTCTCTTCAAGTTGTATTCGAACAGTTTCGAATATAATGCATTGATTTAATATTAAAGAATATTTACAACTAAATAAAAGAAGTTATAAAAATGTAGAAATAGGAAACTTTAATAAAAAATTTGTTGAACTCCTGGTATTTTTCTGGGGGGAACGGATAAGAGGTCAGATTTGTGAAGCAATATTTGTTGTTGAGTGAAATTAAATGGGGCAAAATATATGTATAGGGCTTATAATTGGATAAATAAAACATTTCATAAAATCAGATATATATACATATTATTTTTTATTTAAAAAGGTTTAGGTTTAGGGTTTAAAACATAATAAATGCGAATAAAGACCACCTTTGTCTGTTTTTCCATACTTTTAAAAAATTCTTTGACATACTGATAAGCAGATTAAAATGAATTTTGAAATATTAAAGTTAAAGTTCCAGTATTAAGGCGCGGTTAAGAGTCACATATAATGCCTGAGACGGAACGAATTCAATCCTCTTTCGTTTTGTGCGAAAGATTAAATGCAATTCACAGGCGACGAAAGAATAATTGAAAATCAGGACGGCTTAGGAATCTACCCCCAATCTCTCCAGTGCCGTCAAATCCACTCCGACAGCTAATATGCCCGTCATATTTACATCAAAAAGTGAACTAAGAGAGAATTGCCAGATATGTGAAAATCTTTTGTGTGTTGGCAGCATTAATCCTTGCCTACTCCTTCCATTCCCTCACACACACACATGTGCATTTTAATTTGTTTCATATTGCAACGTTTTGTTTAAATGCAGCGCGCTTTGTTCCTGGCGCTCTTGTTGTTTGGCTTTTTGTGTTTGTTGTTCGGCTCTTGCCGGCGTTTTATGAAAATTCAATTGTCGGCAGAAATGGGGGAAAATAGAGAGCTGAAACTGAATCAGAAAACGGGGAACCGAAACACACAACAGGAACAGCGACATCGGAATCGGAATCGGCAGCGTCTCTGCATATTTGGGGAAAATCGTTGCCTTTCACTGTTTGCCATTTCAATTATGTGCAACGCGGCGTATGCACAATGTTGTAATGAAATGGGCACACATTTGCCCATCCGCT
Organism: Drosophila kanapiae; assembly: GCA_008042475.1. Lineage (NCBI taxonomy): Eukaryota > Metazoa > Arthropoda > Insecta > Diptera > Drosophilidae > Drosophila > Drosophila kanapiae. The sequence goes on from VNJM01002088.1 coordinate 33,269, forward strand.
TTCCCATTTTCCAGACCCCCAACGCATAAATATTTTGGCCCGCAATAGCCGGCGGGCCCAATTGGGCAAAGAGTTCCCATTTTTCTCCGCACTTTTTTCGGCCCTCCAAGTGGACTCTGTTATTTAAAAAGGCATTTCGCCGTCGCTGCAGCTGTTTCTGAATAGTGTTAAAAGTTCATGCATATTTATGGTGTCATTCATATTAAAAACCGAGTTCGAGTTCGAGTTCGAGTAAGGAAACGCATTTAAACGGCCTCTCCAAAAGCCACGGTGCAACTGTTCATGGAATTGACCAGAAGACCAGTTCAAATGCGGCTCGAAACAAACAGCTTGCATTTCGAAATTTTCAATCGTCTCACATTTACTGAGCTCCAGAAACAATAAACAAATGAACATTGTGCTGCCAGTTTAGCTTTATTTCGGATATATATTTTTCATTTAAAACTCTCAATTCAACAGAACTGGCAAAGTAAATCAATAAACCATTTTATTTTAAAACCGTACCAATAATTATTGTATTCTACCTTACTTTGGCCTGTTTACTTAATTTTAATTGCTTTGAATATATTTATTTTAATATAATATTTATATTAAACCATTGGTGAGTAACTTTTTATTCACTATATTCGGTAGACAAAAATTTGCTGAACTTTTTTTCATCACAAGTATCACAGGAGTGCCTCAGAAATTGGTAGGGTTTTGAAATCTTTTTAAGACGCGTCTTAAAGTATGTATGTTATTATTTGATAGTTGTTGTTGATTAAAATATTTGTGCTTAATTTGAGTAAATATATATTTTTATTAACTATTGCCATCACTGTTGTGACCCTAACAAATCGCTCCAAAGTCTTTTGTTGACCATGGCTTTGCCTTTGGTTTGTCTTCACCGTACATCATAGGGCTTATTTTTGCAAAAGTTGCCTTTGGCTATTTGCAAAGTTCCCAGCAAGTTGGGGATGGGGTGGAGGGGCTAGTTCGCTTCCGATCCCAGCAATCCCCAGTCACATCCACCATTAGCAGCTACTTTTCAATGCGGTTAGCTGGCAAACAAAGCGTTGCACATTTGCGCAGATAAAGTTCTGGCTCAATACGGAGGGGAACTGTGGGAAATAGTTAAAAATATGTAAAAGTATTTCGAATTTTTCCTTTCTCCTATTTTTTTGCCTTATTTTATTTACGAAAAAGTTCGGATGAAATGCACAACAAAAGTTGCCCCTGGAAAACTCCCCACATAGCAAAAGTTAATTGCATGTGTATTTCTGTGTGTGTGTGGAAAGTAACTTTTTAGGTAAGTTTAAAAAGCGGTAAGGGAACCAGGGTAGGGGGAGGCGAACGGGGTCCTCAGCAATAATTAAACACACATTTTATGCTGCTAATGAAACATTAGTTGTTTACATTTAATTTGCTATTTAGCACCCAAAAAGACCCATCCCATGGGGTCGGCACACTTGCATCAGTCGATGACGAAAAGAAAACTTCACCGGACGTTGAGTTATTCAGATTTTTGTAAAGGTTTTCTCTAAATTACACAATGAAAAATATCAAGTTGCCAGGAGTTGTTTAGATACAATAAATGCCATATTGTGCCCAATTTCCTAATAGGCTAAACTTTAAGGTATTTCATAATTTTCTAGATTTGCAGATAATTAAAGTCATATAACTTCTTTTGGTAAAATAAGATAACATTTCCAGTTGGAAAATAAACCTAAAACGGTTAGCAAGATGTTTCACTTTTAATATAATATATAATAAAAATCAAAATAATAAAAATATATAAAAATTTAATCCCGAATTTGTTTTCTGTTTTTAAAGAATACCTTCAGCTTTGGGTGATTATTATTACTTTTTGTTTTGGCAATCAACTGCGCTTCATTGCCTTTGGCTGGCGTTCGTCCTTTTTTGGCTTTGATTTGTTGATTTTCCAAAACGAGTGAAAGAGAGATTTATGAACACACACTAGGACTATGAGTATGAGTCGGACTCGGAATAAAGTTGCTTGTATTTGGGCCAACAAAAGCCGCTTATATATGCAAAATTTTCCAGCTTACACACGAAAAGTTGCTTCGGCTTCCAGCTTAGTTGTAATTTATTGGCTTGATAAAAACAAATGAAGAAATAACAAGAAATTCTACAATAAAACCAGGCAGCCAGCAAATATGCATTGTGCAAAATCGTTGCAAAATTGAAATGGTTATAGGTCTACACATGCGAGTAGCATCAACTATTGCAGTCAAAAAAATAATTTCTTGATTTTTAAAGTACAAATTTGATGACACTTTAGTAGTTACAATTTAAAAGAAAGGCCATAAATGCTGCCATTAATTTGTATTATTAATAAAGGAATTCCTTTAAATAAGAACACAATAGTGCCATTAATCGGTATTTTGATTAGGAAACACGGCATTAAATTATATTATTGAATGTATTCATCGATTGCTATTATTTTTCCAATAACTGTCATTCTCTTTTGCCAGCTTTTTCTTTCATTTGACACACTTTCCCCGGGAACTGTGAAATCTTTCATTTACTTTGATTTGCTGCCAATATCTCTCAATCATTTCATGGCAAAGGGGGCGGGGCTTAACCTCAGCTCTGAGGTTTTGTAATTTATGAACTTCCGCCATTGCACAGTGACTCACATTTCGACATTGCACATTAGTTACCGTCCTTGGCAACATTTTTTGGCGAATTGCATGCAGCGATGCGTAAATTTCACTTATGAGCATGTGTGCCGGCTGTGGTTTCCTGAAGGGGGTTGGGCAAAGAAACGGAATAAGGACGAAGGATTCACCCCCCCTCACAGAAATATTAAAAAGGGCAAATCAAAGTGCTACTACGCCTGCCTACATATTTTCGGGCAAATGTTTGCGGTTGGGAACGATCCTTTTGCCGGATTACTTTCATGTGGCTGCAGTACTCCTCCTGCTTGCCCTCCTCCTCAAATAATATGGAAAGCCAGCTCATATACCACACCGTTTGAATATTACAAAAATTTTAATGGATTTTCACATATTTTTTCCAGCGTTTTTTTGGCCCAAACTATTATTTAGGGCGGACAAAAAAGTTTGGCACTAATTGAAACTGTCAAAAGTGACGGGTGGATTAGTAAATTAAATAATTCATTTGGCCAGCGGCAAAATCATTACACAATTAACTATTACATTTCGAAAAACAGCGGAAAATTGACAACAAAATGCCAGAATTATATTAAAATTTGAGCCAGAATTTTGGTTTTAATTATAAAAAGGTTTTTTTTGGGGGGATTAATGCGGAAAATGTATGACCAAACAAGCTTTGAATAATGATTTACCATAATGGGAGCCATTAAATGGTTAATTAGAGCACCGAGAGGAGCATCAAGCCCCAAAGTCGTATTAGTTTCTGCGTAAGAGCTGGGGGTCAACATTTAGCATTGCCCTCGTGGAAAGTTCATGAATTTTCCAATAACAGAGTTATGAATTTGTTTGTGCGCTGCTCTTCTTGCATTTCGACAAGTTTATTGCAACTTTTGCGTATGACCCCCCGGAAAACTTATCAAAAACTTTCACGTTCATCATTTGCAAATATTATGAGTTTCCATGCGAGACGCACACGCATTCCGAAAATAGGAATTCCTAGGGAGAGAGATGGGCATTATATTTTTGATTGCGAGTGCGTGGCGCATATGACAAAGAGTCCTTGGTTTCGTTATATCCTTTGAGGATCCCCCGCTGACAGAGGGAAAAATCCGTTGTGATTTCTGGCCATTACCATTACCCAAAGCAGCCACGCTTATCTCGGCCAGGATGCAAAGACCCATGCCGGGATATGAGTCTCCTTCTATGCAGATAGGATATCTCATGATGCCTCACGACGACGGGCAACTTTCCAAGGATTGACAAAATAAATAAATATGAAAATTTACGGCAGAACTTCGGCTTTATATATGTACAAGTAAATATGTATTTTTTGTTTTCCCCCTTCGCTGTGTGGGTTGTGGCTTTTAACTTTTGCCACAGAATTTATTGAAAAATCGATTGCGGCATTAAATGCGCCGAACTGCCGCCTACTGTCGCCCCAAATCCTTTTGGCTTTTCGGCAAATCATCTCGGCTTGCAGCTGGAAAAACTGGCGCGTGACTCTGTCGATGTTCGCTGGAAACTCCTGCTGGAAAATTTATGCAAAGCGCTGTCAGATACTTAAAGTAAAGCCAAAGCTGTTGCAAGTTTCCCTCACGCTGCTCAGCGAGTTGAAAGTTGTCCGGTCGTCGGCGGAGGTAAGGCATTGGCGTTGTTCTGATGATGGGTAACAAAGGGATTTGCCAAAAGCCAAGCCGAGATACACTGGAAAATGGGCTAAATATGTAAAATTTGTATAACTAAAATGGGGAAATAACTTATTAAGGTACATATTTGGCTTTAATTTATGCTGGAAATGAATATTAATTAGCGATGAAGGAGAATTTTATCACATATATTAATATAATTGATTTTAGATATTTCAAAAGATAAAATATAATTTCTTGATGGTTTTCCTTAAAGGAATTCTTATATTTTAGCTCAAGGGGCCCAATACCTTCCCTAGGCATCAATATGTATTTACCTTAATCCTTTCTAATTGAACTTAAATTGCATTTAATTTGTTCTTTCCATTTTATAACAAACTAACAAAGGCCCCACAGCAGTTGGCAGCAAACCAACCTAAAAGGCTAACAAACAATGTGCAAATTAAGCCACAAAAACACGCAAAGCAGACAAAAAGACAAGCAAGCAGGTGGATGTGGGAGGGGGAGGAAAGGTGTTGACACAAAAAACGCTTAGCCGCAATCGAAATAAAAAAAAGCGAAATGAAATCAAATCAAATAACGCGCTAATTCCGGCAAAGCTGATTTCGCCGCAAATTTAGGCAAATTAAAATAATGGCAAGACATTTATAAACAAAATCAAATTCCATTTCATTCCGATTGCCGATATCTAATTAAATCAACAAAACCGCAGAGCGAATGCAAACAAACAAGTGTGCAAACACCACTCGCACACACACACACTCTCGCCGAGGAAATAACAATTAAAATAATTATATTTGCATTAGCTTACATTAATTTGGCGCCCATTTAAAATTAAAATAATGCGAGGAGAGCGTATCTGGAATGGCTTATTCCGCCGCCATGTGTTTGCTTAAAGTTTTTTGGGGTTTTTCGGCTGCTACATACATAATTCAGCGCGTAAATCGCTTTGTTTCACCGCAGACGCACAAAGTTTCCGGGGGCGGCTGAAAGCCTCTTAGCCTAGTGCCACGCCCACCTTAAGCCCAGCGCCTACCAGCCACCCTTGCCCAGCCGAACCCTTACCTAACCTTACCCTTACCTAGCCTTACCCTTGCCGGTTTTGTTAAAACTTTAAGTCAACTAAGCGGCTTACCTCGTACACACACGCATCACATCGCTCATACGCCACGTGGCAGTGCCCGTCGCATCGCTCATACGCCACGTGTGCAGCATTCCCCAACCCCAACACCCACCATAAATTCCACCTTCGTCTTTCGCTTAAAACATACGCTTTATTATTATACTTTCGGGATAATTTTCACTTAACCTATGTACAGTTTAGTTGTAGTGTTTAGTTGTTAGTTAGTGGTAGTCGTAGCTATAGTTACTCGTAATTTATGCACTCACTTTGTATACACATTTATCAAAAATACAATAGTAATTATTTATGGTTATTCTGTACAGTTTTGTTGGCACGCCGCCCGAGAGAGTTGATTGCCAGCGTCGTTTAGTTATATGCCCTCTTCCTCGGATGATGCCTCAATTATTTACAAGATGCAGCGCTCCTGCCTTACATGCTGTACTGATACCGCACATTGGAGGCCAGCTGGGGGAGGGTAGGGCGCGAATTAAAAGGGGACTTTTATTGGATTTTTGTGCTCACCTCAACGCCCACCAATCGCTCATCGTACTCGCTGCTCGCCTGCATCGCCAGCTTGGCCTGCGAGTGCATAATCGCATCGGATAGCGAATCCCGCTGATATGTGGAGGACCCCAGCATCCCAGGGACGCCGCCGGCGGATCCGTTCGACGGCGCCTTCAGGTTCGAAGACTTGCTGCGGCAGAAGAACTCCACAATGGCCACCATTACCGAAAGGAGGAGGCCACCGATGAGGATGTAATAAATCCCGGCCACGTTGCTTAGCGACAGCTCGTTGGGCGTGCTGGTCTCCTGGCTGTCCAGGTTGGGGCACTCGGTCTTGTCGTACCACCACTTGTTCCAAATTCTCATGAGTTCATCGTTTTCTTTCAGTGTCAACACTGCCTCATTTAGGCGCTTCCTAAGTTGTGTTTTGACGGGTTAACTTAACTTAAAAATATGTAAAAACCATCTAGGAGACTTACCTCAAAGGGGACCCTATGGGCGTTGCCACGCCAAAGCCCTTGGTATCGATATTGCGGCCCACCTTCATGGTGTCGCAGGGCGCCCTGGCATTCACATACTCATTCTTCGGAGACTCCACCAGCAGAGCATACTTGCCCTTGGAGGTCCTCACCCTGCGGATGCCCTCGTCGTAGGTAAGATCCGACAGGTCGGAATTGGCGCTCATGTACTCCCACATCTTGTTGTGCAGTCCGATTTGTGAGCGCTGCAAAGTTAGCTCTTTGAAATTGAGAAAAATCTAAGCAAAACAATTACAAACTCACCTTCAAGAAGTTCCAGGTGGAGCCGTGCCTAAGAGTTCCGTAGCTCACCTCCGTTTGCATGGCCAGATCTTCGGGCGTCTTGATGGGCGCCACCATGCGCTCCACTGTAAGAAAGGCCGCCAGATTGGCCGTGTACGAGGATATTAGGATGATGGTGAAAAACCACCAAACGGCCGCTGCAATTCTTCCAGCGATCGAGGGCGGTGTGAGATCGCATCCCTGCTGCATGAAGGCGGCCAGGGAATACCAGAAGGAATTGAGCAGACTGAACTCATTGGGAGGAACCTGTGGCTGATGGGATTGTGAGTCGCTGAGGGTCGTAGCCCCTCCAATAATGCCTGGCGGCTGCTGGGCCGTGGCATCGGGCGGAGGTCTCCGCACAATCCGCCACTCGTAGGGCGGGAATCGGGTCACAAAATAAAGGACAATACTAACTCCCACATAGCTGAGGATAACACTTATCTGGAAGTTATTGGGAATATATATATATGTTGTGGCTATTTCTAGCATATATGATTATGCATGAAAGACCTACCCATATCTCTTGGGACAGCGGATTGAGGAAACTAAACACTCCTGGAGTCTGCTTCACGGGCTTCTTGATCATGATTGATATGCCCAGGGTCATGAAGGGCTTGCTGAAGTCAATCACCCGCTCTCGTTCCGCTGTTATGGTCATGGCCGCTATGGATATATCTGCCTCCTTGCGCAGGAGCTCGCCCACCATGCCGTCCCAGCCACCAGGAGCATACTGATTCTCAGCTCCATACCTGCCATCTTGCGCTAGACGTATTTCATCTATGGGAGAATATTATTTACGAAAAGGGAGATATGTGTAGATTCTATGGTATTTTCTAAAGAACTCCCTTGGAATTAATTTTATAAAAATGTAATTAAAATATTCCCTACTTGGTAATACCTAATTTTTCTTCTCTAAACTCACATTTAATTCCCAAGTGATTGGCCAGCATATCGGCCAGGTCCTTGCAGTATCCCTCGAAGCGATCGTTGCCCACCAGCTGCTCGCCGTAGCTGGACTGCTTGTGCATCAGGTAGGGCTCCTCCAGGACGCTGGTCACAATGTAGGTGTGGTTCCGGGCATAGTCCCCGGTGCTGGCGGAAGCGGATCTCGATGAAGTCGCATAGCTACGACTGTGGAGGGGCAGAAGGCCCACGTCGTCACGCCACTCGGCCACCTGCTGCAGGGTACTATTCACGGACATCTCCACCACATTCAGAGTGTAGTTAATGCGCCTGCCATCCTCGTCGAAGCGGATCTCGCCCGACAAGCCCTCGATTTCAACCTGACAATGGATTCCAAGTCAAGGATTTCATATTGAACAGTCCACGGTTAAATAATAAATAAACAAATATTAATAAATAAATAATTCACTCTCTAAACACACCTTTCTCAGCACCCTGGAGATCTTCTCGCCCTGCTCCCATGGCGTGACCCAACCCTTACTGGTGTTGCAGTCCAACAGGGCGCCACTGGACTCGTTGGCGCCTCCCGACGACGACGAGGAGGAGGATGAGGAGGAGGAGCCGCCGTGGCTGCGTCGCTGCAGATGATTGGAACGGAACTGATCCGGCTTCTTGCGCAAAATACGATTGAAGGCCTCGACGAGCACGAAAACCGCATCGTACATCAGGGCTGCCTGAGCCTGCAAAAATCATGGAGGAGACCAGCGTTCGTGCCGAAACAAATCAATGGCAATGGCAATGGCATTGGCAAAGGGAGTGGGTCAATTTACCGAAATGGCCGGCAAGCCGTTGGCCTGAAACTGGGATTGGGAGGCGGATTGGCCCTGGCCCGCTGGCTCCAAGCGCTTCCGGCTGTCATGGAAATCACGCACCGCCCGCCGATTAGAGTCGACAATGCGAAAGCCGGTGATGTTGATGGCCCCAAACTCGACCACATCGCTTGGCCAATGGTTGTCCATGACCTAGGTGCAAAAAAAAATTAAAGGGAAAATCGTTAGGTAAGCAGGATAAAGTCGAGGGCTTCGACGTGGTTATACCTGTTACTTAATAAAGTTATTTATTATTTAATCTAATTATTGTATTTTTTCCTAATCGAATTATTATAGTAATCTCTCTACATCCTTAAATTAATAATTCTTCTATGAATATTAAAACAATTATATACTTCACACTTCTAATAAACAAACTCTTATATATCTCACATATATATGTATATATCACTTTATTTTCCACCTCGCAGTATCAAATAAATATAACATTTTCCAAGACTTGAAGCTTCTATGAATATTAAATGGATTCAGCAAGGATAAAGCTCATGCAAAATGTATATCTAGACACAAATCTCGCTCCATAAATCCACAAATCTTCATAAATACAAAAAATACCCCGTGTAAGTAGGTATTCAAAATACAACCCCGCCAATTTCATAGGCGTTGGAACCCCGCAACGGAAGCCAGGCAATAATTGCTTATTAAAGCCTCCCAGCGGGAAAGCATAGAGCAGGCCATGGATGGGAGGCTGCTCTCCATGCCAGTACTTACCAGGCCACTGAGCAGGTAATGATAGGTGCGCCGGCCCAGCTTGATGTCCCGCACATGCTGGACGATGATCTCTTTGGCCATTTCCGCCGGACAGTCGAGCACGATGCGCTTTTTGCTGAAGCGCCCCAAATCCTCGAGCGTGTGCAAAAAGTCAATGGCCATTGTTACGTTGGCGATGCGCTTCACCATTTGCACACGGAATGTTTCATTTCCGGGCTTTAGTTCTTGATAGATTTGCTGCAGCCGTAGTAAGCCTGTTGGGGAAGGAATACGCTGTCAGGGATCTTGTGATGTTTGAGGGTATTGTGTGCGTTTGGATTAAGCTGTCAGTGGTGGGGCCATAAAAAACAATCTGATAATGCAGCCAGTTTTATGATAATGCCTGCAATCTATAAACAATATTCAGGTTGAATGAATTTATCCCGCGAATCGATTTATTTCGCCCAGGAAGCATGTGTCATTTAATCATATTCTTCATGCCAGAACTTCATCTTCCCTGAGATGCCGACATCCCTCAGAAGCCGCAAGAGAAGCAAACAAAAAAATACATTTTCACACGCCATTTGTTGCACGTTCCATATGGTCCTCCATGTTGCTGTTGTCATTGATTTGCTGCCTGCATTGATTCGCTGGATTTTCCCCGAAAATCCAAAAAAAAAAAAACAAAAACAAGAGCAGGGGAAAACAGCGGAGCCAAAGCAGAGAAAAATCAGCAGGCACCGTCCGTAAACAGTCGCGTGAAAAAGCGGAAACGGAAGTGCACACACAATTGAAGTACTTTTTTGTGGTGTGGCGCTCCTGGTAACATTTCAATAAATAGCAACCCGAAAAAATACTCCCTCCAGTGCGTTGGTGGCTGCTGTTTTATTGAATGTTTCCTATGTAGTCGAAGCCTCGTCGGAGTATTCATGAATGCGCCAAAAAATATGCTACCAATTTGTCGCCGTGTGCACCACTTTCAGCACTCTCGGCAGGCATACACTGAGCAAAGAGCGGGATTTAATTTACTTAATTAATATTCAGCAGTTGTGACTTAAGTATAAATATTATTATCAATTAATTTAAATAATTCCTTTTGCTGTTATGATACTACATTGATGCTATCATTAATTCACGTATTCTTTTTTATTAATTTCAGTTAGAAAGTTACACATAAGATATTTAATTTATTAATTTGTGTCAAAGCCCCATCCACCTCCTATATATTTTTGTATAATTTCTCACCGTGTGCCGCGTGATAACAAGGCACAAAAGCCAAAAAGTGGGTATAGGGGGGCTGAATGGGAGCCGTAGAACAAAGCAATAACAACAAACTGCTGACAGCGGCATTAAAATATAAAGTCCCGCTGTGGTGCCTTTCGTTAACAATGTAAACGCCAGAGTCGAAGTCGGCCAAAAAATGCCTGTGAATCACCATCACCACATCGCCATCGCCATCGCCAAGTGGAAAGGAGTGAGTGGCGTGGCGTGGCATGGCGTAGAGGGGAGCAAGTGGGGCACAAGCTGCTGCTCCGACTGCCGCTGCTGCTGCGGCATTTCCTTTTCCTGCAACCAATGCCAGCGGCAACAATGTCGGCCTACTTTTCGGCGCCGCAGCAAATATTAAAAAATGGCCCAAAAAAGGAAAATAATAATAATGTTAAGGCTGGAGCCAGTAGTAGCAGCAGCAGCAGCAGCAGCAGAACTCGGAACTCAGAGCTCACAGCCGATGGCAGCAGTTGCATGAAGCCATAAATTTTATTTCACACAGAGTCATTAACACATGACACACACACAGACACAGAGCATTCCAACGGCGTGTGAACTCATTATAAAGGAGACAGAGCCAGAGAGAGTGAGTACACGCAGAGAAAACTATAATTCAAATCAATTCGAATATAAGAAAGTACCTCTTTTATATAGATTTATAATTTACATAACAATTAGAATTAGATTAACAATTATTTATTATCAACAGATAATATATAAATAACAAAATAGTATAAAAACAAAGCCTCTGAAAAAGTAGACATAATACAAAAGGTAAACCCCCTGCCTGTTTTCTTCGTGTAACTGAGTGGGGAGGCAAAGAAATCAGAGCTGCGTATACATAATATTGTATGATATTTTTACCGAACTGAAAGGACTCTCGTTCCCATACCAATACACTGTGTGTGTGTGTGTATGTGAGCCAGTGTCTTTGGCTCCATCTGATGTCTTCATCTTTGGCCGTAATTGTTGCCGTCGTCGTATTGTCCCACGTAGACGGCAGGAAATTGCTTTGAAATAAATTTCAATACAACAAAAAGCAGCAGCCTAAGACCCGCACATACGCACACAAACAGAAGCCGACAAAGTGTATACACACACAGCGAAGGAGCGGGTAAAGCCAACCATATGTGTACGCAGGCGAGGGTCCTGCGTGTGTGTCCTTCTCTTGGCTGCTTAAGCCCGTTGAGGAGCCACTCGAAAGAGCACACTTGGAAGCACTTGAGCGCGCTGTCTGCCGAGCTCTGCCTCCACTTCGCTCCTTTCCCCCTCTTTTTTTTAGCTCTTTGTGCCGCTTATTTAATTACATATTAGCAAAAATGAAAAGGCACGAGCCCACGAGGTCGCGGGATTAAAAAATAAAGTGGCACAGAGTCGGCGAATGGATGCTTATTAGGAGTACAGGCGAGCCTTCCTAACTCGAACCACCTGCCAGCCAATTAATTACATATAAATATACACAAAGGCACAGACAGGTGTGACCCATAAACCTTTCTGGGATACGGAAATCCCCCTTTAATGTGCCAAAGAGGAGGCAATGGTTTGTTTTGCTTATGGAATCTGATGAAACCTAATTTGTAGGATAATAGGCGGCACTTTAGTTGAAGTTTTCAGCAACTAGAAATCTTTCAAGAATATTTATACTCATTAACATAAACTTCTCTGGCTAATAAAGACTTCTAAACTAGTTTTTAGAGGCAAACAAAGAAAAACAAGACGAAACTTTAAAGGAAGTTCGACTGTAGACGACTCACAAAGTAAAGCAAATAGATTATTCCAAACAAAGCCACCCTCCTCCCCTGGGATGGATGGCACACTTAATCCAAAGCAGAAACATTGCCATAACCGCCACTTAAATCCACTCCTGCCCGATTGACGCCTTATTTGTTTATGGCAAATGAAAGTCAAATGAAATGAAATCGAAACACAAAGCAGGCAAATGGGCAAACAAACATGGCGGGTGGGATAATGTGAGGGAGGGACCGTTGGGGATGTTATATCTATATGTAGTAACTCACCATCGTGCGAGTCGTAGAGATAAATAATGCTCTGCCAGCCGTAGTACTGGATGGTATCGATAATCGCCTGATGATAATCCGGACGCATGCTGATAGCGAAATCCAGCAGGCCCGACGACGGGGTGAGCACCTAGAAGTATGCAAAGCAAAGGGGCCCCATGAACTCGCGCTGGTTACAATGTAATGTGCACGCTACATGAAGCAATAATAAAATGAAACGCGCTTCCGCCTCGCGCCCCCCACCAGCGACATGTACGCCCCTGGGTGATCCAGAGGGGGTCGGCTGTAAGGCGACGCCAACAAGCAGATACATCCAGAGAGATACACACAGATACCAGTTTCCGTTTAGCTCAACATACACAGGCACGGAGAGAAATGGGGGCCTTGCATTAAACTTGACTCTCGAATATTTGATTATTATATAAGACAATTACATTTAGTTTAATCAGTGTTATCTACCTATAATAAGATGCAGAGCTTACAAACATTTAAGTGACTAAAACTAAGCCAAATATCATCAACTAGTTATCGATTAGTTACTCCAAATAATATAATTATTATTATTATTTGCAAGAAGTTATCTAAAATAAAATTTAAAGCAAGCCTAGTAAAAACTATTCCCTTTATTTCTCCCCGTGCAGGAAGCACGCAAATGCGCACTCAATGTGTGTGTATGGATCTGGGTATATGTGCCATCGCCTGTGTTTTGCTGGCCAGAGCCAGAGTCGCTGGAGACGGCGTCGGAGTCAGAGTCGGATGCCTGTGCCTGTGTGACTCTGCCTCCATATCTTGATTTATAGTGATTGAAATAAAAGAGGCCAAGAGCGTGTCATAAATTCGCTGGCTCTCTCCGTGTGGGAGTTGAGTCGCTCGCTCCTCGTTTGGCATTGTCTTCCGCCGCCGCCGCTCCGAGTTGGCTTTCTGTTTCGCAAAGTGACAACAACAACAGTTCAGCCAACAACCAAACTGTTGTCGCAGTGCCTGTCCCGTCCGCTTTGTTGCTGCTGGTAGTAAATTTTCTTCAAATTACAATTATTATGATTTGTGCCCGGGCTTTGATTTAGTGCACTGTCTGTGCAGAATCCTCACCCGATTGGACCCCGGGGGCGGCGGCGTGTGAACTGTGAACCCAGGGCTCCACTTTATGCTATGACTTCATTTTTACAAAATTGACATTAACTGGAAGGAATTCCTACGGGGCACGGTCCGCCCAGCTAATACGGATTGGTAATTGAAAACTCTGCCAAGTGAAATGCAATAAAGGCCACTGCGTTAAGGAAAAAGGGTTGAAACATATAAAATATTTTTACAATTCCTACGTGCTTATTCGCTTATCAATCTAGACTTTAATGTCGTGACTGGATTTTAAATGTTTTCCGGGGCACGTAGATATTACAAGTACTATTTTGCCATTGCCAGTCAAGGAGTGTATGTCCTTTATAATTCTAAACCTTCTTAAAGTTAGTTGAGGGGTTTTAAAGCTTTAAATTTGGGTGCAATATATATTGTGTCGTGATATGGTAAAGGTTGGTCTTTAACCTAATTTGTATTAGGAAACTCTACTAGCTACTTCTGAAATTCCCTAAAATTACATGAAATTACATGTGTTTTGTTTACTAATTTAACCCAAAACATGTTTTATGTCACCCTTAAACTAATTAAATAGCTTAAGTTTTATGATAACAGCAAACTGTTGTTTGAGTTTGACTTTGAAGCCATTAAAAAACCTTTTTGTAAATAGCTTACTACATGTAATGCGTACCTTGTCCTTGTTTTCCAATGAAAGCTCTCATTTGCCTCCTCATTATTATTTTTACACCCAACTCTCCATTAGGCAGCCAAGCACATAATTAAATATTTGACTAGCTCTGCCCTTTGTTCCTTAAAACTTTCCCTTTGTTTCGTTGCCCTTCTGGCCAACTTCATTAACGCATAACTGAATTAACCACCCCATCAGTCCCCTAGTGGCAACCGCAGAATGTAAATAACACTGAAATCAATTACATATGACATTTCTTTTCACCTCTTTGAGAGGAGGAGGAGCACTTACCTTCTCCGGGAACCAGGGCGTCACAAATGGCATTTGGAACGTATTCGAGTAGGAGTGCAATGTGTCAAAGGAGTCCGGCGACACGGCGCCCAGCATCGAGTAGACTCCGCGCGAGAATTGATTGCAAACTGGAGGTTACAGTAATAAATTCGTTTTGTAGTCTCTTTTCTGCTCGAGGGGGGCGTGGCTAGTGTATGGGTGTAGGTGTAGGGGTGGAAAATGGAAAATACGAAGCGGAGACAGTGTCTAGGTCGGGAGCAGAGTGCGGCGCACAATTAAATTGCAGCTTTGAGTGTGGAACAGACGTGGAGTAAAACCAATTTTCAATAAAAAATGCACATAATTAATGGAGGAACCGTGTCTAGTGTAATGGGGGTTTTAGGGATTTTTTAGGAGTGCCTCTGGGGTAGAGGGGGGGCGTGATAACAACACATACTCAGGCGGGATAATTTGAATGCATCCGCCGTATTGATGACATCGACGTACGCCTGCAGCTCGAACCTCCGGGAGCTCACATTCAGGTTGTGATTGAGCATTGCATATTTAAAGGCTGATTGCACGTCGTCCGTTCCCTGCTCGAAGATCGCACCTGCAACAGAGAGGGTTAAGCGGGGTTAAGAACGGTCGGGCTGGCTTCGGGGTAAGTAGATGAACCCGGGGGCGAATATTTTTGCTTCGTTAAATATTTAGGCAGCTTTTGACACGGTCCTGTTAATATTAAACGAAAAAGCGCACAGTGCAAATATGTACACAAATGATAGCATAATGTCACGCCCACACAGGCACCTGGGCCACTGCCACTGCACACAGACACAAACAGCACACAGCAAGAAAAACTAGTGATAAAAATGTACATGGTAAGGAATACAAAGTAAATCATAAATTTAATATAAATACAAAGATTTTAATTTAGAACCTTCTTATATAGTAATCTTGAGCCTTCTCTAATTATGTCCTTATTTTCTCCTATCCACACTCTAAGCTACTCTGTATTTGTAGTATTTTTTTCAGTGGAGACACCTACACACAGAACCTTCTAGACAGGCCGCCCCGACAAGCAACAACAAAAAGCGCAAACGAAGTGTTGATGCAGCAATTTTGTGCTGCGCTTTTGCATGGCTCCTGAACAGGTAGCACAGGTAACAGCATCGCCAGTCACCATGGCGGTGCCTGGATTTGAGTGCAAGCCAGTCAGCATGACTGTCACATTAGCAGCCACCAAGCAGATATATATATAAGTATATATAGTAAGCTCCATGCACCCGTGTGCAGGGAGCCAAAATGACTGCAGGTGCAATGACTGAAGCGCCATCGTGCAATAAAAATAAGGCAGCAGGCAAGCAAAAAAATAGAGTAGCAATTCAGAGCGTAAAATAAAATGCGGTGACGCCTGGGCAAGTTCTTCGAGGGACTTTCGACGCCAAATCGTGAATTTAGGAAATGAGGAAATTTAATATTTAAACTATGTATATGGAACAGAACTAAGGAGCATCTACCTTAGAGATTGAATGAGAAAATATGTCTTCTTATTACTAACTCTACCCTTGGGGATGAGAAAAGGGGTACACAAATAAATATGAAAATATATTAGAATTTAGTATAGGAAAAAACAATAAAGAAGCGAATTTATTAAGTTTTTTCAGGCTTGAAATAATTGTGTTTTACCCATTTTAAAATGATTTATCTATACATTTATATTACTTTTTAAATAGAAAGTAAAGTGGCAACCAAATCCAACTAAAAGGTGTAAGATAACTTTGAGTTATTAACTAAGACAGATAGTTAATTATTAAAGACCTAAATACCTTGAAAAAACCTTGTTTCCTAATAAATAAATATTCGAAGCGTGCCTCTTAGTGTTCCTTATAAAAACTGTATTAGTAATTATCGTATAATAAAAACTTTCTACATATTAGCAGAAAATAGAGGTGTTTGTCTGGCATAATAACTACTAAAAGGAAAGAAACACAGTCATAAGCCCCTAAAAGCGAGATTTCAATTATCACCAAGCTCTGGAAGCTGGAAAACAATCTCAGTTTATATTTGTTGGACGTGTGAAGAATATTGGGGAATAACTTGCACGACGGAGGAGAACCATGCTCGAGTGCAGCGAGGACAGGTCAGGGATAATCTCCGGGCATCAGCCATACCCAATTTCCCCAAACGAGCCACGAGAGGAATACAGGAAGCTGAGGAATACATTCCCGGAATCGGCCACACACACACACACTTATAGGACGAGCAGGAAGCCAGGACCAGGCAGGACAAATCCCAGCTACAAGTGCAGTGGCGGCTGTGACAATTTCTGGCGGAGCTGGGATCCCTTGGCTCCTTTGGAGACTCACCTAATGGTATTTTCTCGGTTAACGATGACGCCTGTTGTTGCTGCTGCTGGGCGACACTGAATTCCGGGCAGAAAATGCTGCTGGCGCATATTAAATGTAAATATGCCAGGAATTTTATCCTCGAATGCATTTTGCACGTGTAGTTTGTTGCAACAATTTGGCCAAGTTCCGAGTTTCGAGCACAATGGAGTGTATTTGTTGGTTAAATTGGATTCGCCATTACGCGCAACTCACTTTATTCCACTTTATTGCCTTCAAGGGCTTTTCTTAATATTATTGCA
This sequence comes from Drosophila kanapiae, assembly GCA_008042475.1. NCBI lineage: Eukaryota > Metazoa > Arthropoda > Insecta > Diptera > Drosophilidae > Drosophila > Drosophila kanapiae. The sequence continues at coordinate 50,409 of VNJM01002088.1, forward strand.
GTTTTTCCAATAACTTTATTTGACTTTGCTACATTGACTTTTATGCAATAAGTTTGATTATTACGTTTTATTTGTAGCAGTGAGTTTATTTTATTTATTTTGACTAGGCTTTAGTTTCACTTAATTACCCAATGATTTTTATTTTGTTTGGTGTTTAATGCGAATTATGTTTATATTTTGAGCTTTTATGAATTTCACTAAGATATTTTTTGATTCTGGTTAAACTTTGTTAGCTAGATTTGATTATTTTGTTAATATTACTAACTGTACCCTCTATTTTATGTTGGGTTTGGAAATTGTAAATGCAATTTCAGTTGTAGCTTGATTGGCTTTTGTTTATTTTGATTTCACTAATGTTATTACTTTTTTGATTTAATTATTTATTAACTTGACAATTTTGTCTATGCATTTTATTTGAATGTTGAGACTCCAGCAAAGTCACACTTTAATTCGCACTCGAACTTTAACACCGGAGATGCTAGTAGCTTTTCCTCTGCCGCTTCGCTTCCCTGGGAAAACTCGTCGCTGCTTTTCATCCGCTCACTGGAACCAAACGGCCACGCGTTGTAATCAGCACTAAAAACGCCCAAGCTGGGCCAGTAATACGAGGACCTTAGCCGATGCTCCGGTAAACGTGGCAGGCTCAGCTACAGGGCCACATTGTAGCTTTGTCGCCCGCATTACTGGGAGAGGAAAAGCCGACGGGGATGCTGTGCTCTTTGTACTAAAAAGGAGCCGAGAGAGCGAGACTTTTCCGGCACTCAGTCTGCAAAGCCGAGAGCGTTGCTCTCTGAGAGGGCGGAAATGAGTGGCGGATGCTGTAATGGTAACTGTAACTGACCTACTGCATTTTTTGGCCAAGTTGCACGGTGGCGGCGTCGTCTTCCTCGCTGGTTAAATGTTTGTTTACGTTATGCCTGCGTTTTTCGGCCTGCATAATTGATAACAACAGCTCGGCTTTGGCTTTGGCCTTCGTGTTTTTAGTTTTGCTAATTACGAATTACGAATTGTTTTTCGGGACGAAACAATCCTTTTAACAAATCTCATTATGTTGTCAATTACGCGCCATTACCAAGCGGAAGATAGCAGCCGCCGACTCTGAAATCTCATTAACAGGCTTTAATTTTCAAAACAAACTTAAGTGCGCCGAAGTCGCAGGGCAGCGTAGAAACTGTAGGCCACGCCCCATATTGTCGAGGTCTCGGCGGCATGCGATTTCATCATAATCTGTAATTAGTTTATAATGCGCACAGGAAATGCTAGAAAGAGGAACCGGACAATGTTCACACTAAGATAAATATTTACAGGAAGCGGGTTCTTTTCTCTATTTTAAGGGAAATATATCCCAAAGTTAAAGACAAAAAGGAAGCATTTTCTGACCTGGCCAGTAGGCAAGTACATTGTACGCTTTGGAGTTTACTTATTTCATTTCTTATTTAATTCATGTTGCTATTAAAATTTTACAAAAACAATAAATATCAATCTCTCAAGATTTTCTCGCTGTGCAGCAACAACTTCCGACTTAGCCGTGCAGTTATACGGCAAAACTGCGATTAGGGGCCAAGTCAATAAACATAAAAGTTAATGGTAAAATTTTTTAATTAAGAAAATCAATGAATATTTTTTCCGCTATTTTCCTTTCGTTTTTCTCTTTTTCTGTTCGCTTGCATTATGGGTATTTTGCTGTTTAGCTGCCTTCCGTTTTCCCCCTCCCCATCCATTTCCACTGGCACTTCCACTTGCCTTTCCATTTCCTTCACTTCGGATGGCACCATTTTAACATTTATGACTTGCGATTTTCACGACTCTGGGATAATGGAAGGACCGAGGAAAAATCATCCTCGGAGCGATTTCCTTTATTTTTTATATTTAATAAGCTCGCAAAACAAACTTGCTTTGATGCAATTATTTAATGCAAACGTCTATAAATTTTAATTGCCTGTTTGTCAGCGTTTTTTCCAGTCCCCTCTCGCTGCTTAATTATGAATTACAATTTATGCGGCCGCCTAAGTCAACAGAGTTAAAGCGTTTAATTAAATACGGCAAAAAGCGGATTGGCACAACAACAATGCAAATACCGAGGACTAGGGACTTGGACTGCTTAAAGCCGCAACAAAATCAAAGCCGCAAGTACAAAGATAAATAAGTGGCATTGTCGGTTTCATTTCCGGCTGCAACATTTGCATTCAAATCGCTGTGTCTGTGTGCGGCATTGGTGTGCACTGGAATGTGCACTAAACAAAATAATTATAACTTTAATAATCACAATAATATAATATTAATGCCTAACCTATATTAATAAATTATTTAAACAACATTTATATAAATAAAATTGCAATGTTCTTTTATTGAAATATACTTGGAAAACTAAATATTGTTGCAATGAAATTATAAAAATAACAGCCTCTAAAAATATCCCAAAGAAATATAAAATATATATATATATTTTTTATAAGAAAACTATCTTAAAGAACCGTCAAAGACATTCTCCAAAAACCATCTACCAATGAATATAAAACCAATAAAAAAACGTATTAAAAATCTTATATCGTATTATACTATTTCCCGGCTTTGATTTCTATAAATTATAAATTATTTTTAAACCTCTTCCTCCCCACATAATTATTTTCTCAGTGTAATTGTCGGTGTCGTTGTAAGCGCTATATAAGTAGACTCCCAACTGGTTTTATATTTAGGCGTTTGCCTCCGTTAAAAGCACAGAAAGAAAGCAATAAAAAGCAGCACGCCGCGAATGCGAATAGAGAGGGTAGGGTAAATTTTGGGTGGCCTTGGGTGGGTGGCTAAGGTTAAGGAAAACAGAGTAGGAAGCAGCTGTCGCTCCTACCCCAGCCCACACCCCCCCGTAATTTGTATTGGCTGCCGCGAGTTGGCCTCGCCTGTCTTTCAGTTTCTCACTTCATCAGTTACGCCAAAAAGGAGACTCTACAATAAATTTCGCTGATTGCTTCCGTTCGTTTTTTTTTTTTTTTTGACTGCCCCTTCGCATCTACGCTGGCTCATTTTTTATGCCGCTTGATAAAGTAATATCCGTTTTAGGTTCACTCGGTTGTAGGTCCTGCCTGTTAGCTAGTCCTCGTGCCACTTTTGTGGACGTTACAATACCCTTCGGGTTCCCAGAAACTGTAAGTCAGTCAGTCAGTCCGCCAAGGGTATTTGGGGTGAAGATTTTTGAATGAAATGGCCAATGTAGTTAAAGCACTTTAAGACGCACAAAATGTAAATGCTAGTTAATAAATAATAGTAAAGGTGACAAAAACAAAATTATATTCACACAATATCGACTGTCTGAATGATTATTTAATGAATACAAGAGAACATCAACAATCTCCGAGGAGTTTAACGAGAATTTACTTAATGCTTTGAATATTTTTGTAGTCCAAGATACAAAAATCATTAATTAAAAATGATTGAATATTTTGTAATACTTGAATGTTTTCTGACTATAAATTCTTCACACCTGAAAGATATGATCAGCTGCTAGCTAATTAAGCCGATAAGCCCAGCACACTTCAGCACTCTTAAGGGGTATTAACTACTACGTACTATATACAGCTGATTGTCAGTTGCTGCAAGTAATGTGCCAACTTTGGGCTATAATTCGGTGGACTAACTAGGCCCCGAGTCCCCGCCATTCCTGGCCCCAAATTGCAGCATTTTTTGGGGGCTCTAACACAGATTTGTGGCCTTGGCTGGTGCGCGGGTTTTGGCTGGAGTTCGGTGGCCCACGGGGCGTATGCGTCATATCAGAGCACGCATACGCAGTGTAGGTCAATGCTGTTAGAACAAAACGAAAGCCATTGCCACAGGCTAGAGCAAGAGTGTGTGCGCCTGTGTGTAGGTGTAATTGAAACTTCCGCTTTGGTCAGTTAGCGCAATTTAGCAAGCTGCAAAAAAGTTAGCCACGGCTGAAGTAACAGGCAAAGTGCAAAGTCCATTGCAGCTACTTGGCTTTCATTTCAATTTAAACTTTGCCAAGCCCGACACACATTCACATTCACATTCACGGTCCCATGTCCGCAGAAAGTTGAGCGGGTAGCATGCGGAGGGATGGAAATTATTTAAAATGATTTATTTCACAACAATTTTCATTAGGTAGCCGGCCGAGACTGCAATGCAGGTTGGCTCCAGCTCCGCTCTGCACTAATTCACTTTTGCTGATTTCTGTGGCAAAAAAAACATGTGAAAAATGCCTTGAGAGCTTCGGTAGAGTGGGGACGTGCACTCATGTTTCATATATGAAATAATTATATGTGCGGTCAGCACAGTCGCTGCCAAAAGGCCGCCGACTGGCTGCGGGCAGTGCAGCAGTGCTCCTGATCTTTTATTTTTCGTTTTCCCTAGTTATTTCCACACTGAAAGATCTAGAAATCAAGAAGAAAGTCTTAAATACGAACAAAATAGGAAAACATCTAAAAAATAAAATACTTTTAAATGCGATTTATTTTTCTTTTCATTTAAAATTGTATATATTTCAAACTACTCTTAAATATGTTTAATTTAAATAGCATAATTTATTTATGGGGGAAATATAATATATAATTTAGAAGACTTTAATTGCTGTCTCTTTATTTTAATCTTTTTTTCCCCATGTAATAGAAAAGGAAATTTGTGGCACTGCTACATGTTCCGTGTTGCCTGCTGCTCCACGGCGGCTGCTGCATAACTTTTGTGGAGATTTCACTCTGGGCCGGGCCACGCCCCCCGGCCTTGTGCCTGCTCCATTCCCATCGCCCCCGCTGTCATCTCCGCATCTGTGTGTGTGCAAAAATTAGTGGCAAAGAAGATGCAAACGGAAAAAAGCGGCAAAGGAAAACGCAACTAGCTAAAGGTTAACAAGCGTCGGACAGGCGAGCGAGCTATGGGAATTACCCGGCAGCTGGAAAAAGAACATATAATTTTTGGACGGCGAGCACAAAAAACGGCAGACCCAAACCCGAAAAAAACGCTACCAAAAGCGGAATGTTAATGAAAAGCAAGCGTGAAATAAAATCATAAATTGTGCAGCTGGGGGAGTGAAGTTTCCACTCGCTCTTGTTGTTATTATTTGGCATTAGTATGCACACACGGACGAGCTGCTGGAGAATTAGAGGGGGGAATCCCTCTCGGACTCGGATGAGTGCATTTGCGGCGAGCTTGCAACGATAATGTTCTGCTAAGGGCTGTACGTGTGGGCGTCCCTGTGGTCTTGGGCCAGGATTCGCCAAAGGGAGTCCGAGTCCTGAGTCTAGACTTGGTCAGCTTAGCCGACATCGCAGCAATGAGGAGTTGTCAGTGAGGGGGCGAGAGTGCTGATGAAGTTGACGAGGGTTGAGGGAATGACACTGGCGTGGGACGGGATGTGTGCTTATTTTCGGAGAAACTTGAATTAATAACAAAGAACCCTTCGGGAAAAGGGAATCTCAGGCGCCTTTATACACCAAGTCCTTTAATAGATTTGTATTTCTTTGAGATACAAAAATACTCCAATAATGCGGCACTTGGTAAGTTTATAAACATTCCCCTCTCCCACACAAACTTGGCCAAGTTACGGCACAAAGCTTTGGCGGGGATAGAAACCAGGCTAAGGTTCGCAAACAAGTTCATAGAACTTTTTGTTGGACTGGCTTTCGTTACTATGTAGTTTAGTTTTTTTTTTAATTTGCAATTAGGCGATAATTTCGTAAATAAAAATAAGAATAATAATAATAAATACAACTACAAAATATTGTATTACCTATTAAGGTAATTAATCTATATTTATTTATTTATATATTCTTATATTTCTTTTGTTTAAACAATTCCATATTGTTAAGAAAAGCTTAGAGAACATATATAAAAAACAGATACCGTATTGTTATATTTACCTAAGTTTTACTCAACTTTTCCTTACCTTTCCCCAACATAATTCCCATGAAGTAAAACTCTTAATTCAGTATTTTTAGAAAATTGTGTACATCTTTATTAATTGTTTAACTACTTGTTGGTTGAATGTTTTCTCTTGTGTTTGATGCTCTTTTCCTGCTCATTGATATTTTGCAATTGAGTTTTCCTTGCAGCTGGAAAATCGATGGCAACTTAGACATTGTCCTAGACATTAACTAATAAAATGCATAAATCTGTTAACAATTTGTGTGTGTGTGGTTTTGCCTTTTTTGTGGTGTGCTTACATACGTACATTCGCTATGATTAATGCTAATCTGATTGTTATTGTTATTTATGCGATTTATGGCGATATATAGCACTTCGTTATATGTAGGAGTTAAAGCCAAGAACCGAGTAACGGCAACATATAGTTCTGATTTCAACGCACTTGCTCTATATATCTTCTATACATATATTTGACTGCTCTCTTGTGTGTATAAATTCCATTTTCAGACAATTGCACAACAGTTAAAAGTATAGTAAACAATTAATAATTAATAATTAATAATAGTAATGATGTCAGCTATGGCCGGGCCCAAATACGATTTGCACTATACTTCTTGTGTGTGTCGATTAACTTGATGTACTTTGTGTGAGTGAGATATCCCCAGCAGTATGCTGTAACTTCCTAAGTTTTTAATTAGTTTATAATTTTTGTTTCCGTTTATTTGTTATCTATATTTTTGGTTTTTACTTTGTATTTTGAGTCCAGCTACAAAACGTTGCATAAAGTTGTATAAAAGTTTTGGTATTTCAATTGTATCCATTTGACTAGCGAGTAATTACAAAACCCAATCGATCCGTATATATCCGTATATATAAATAACACTATATAGTACTTTTAGAAACGGCTGCTATAAAATCACTGCCACAGTTCGGCCAGCACATGTCCCCATAAGACTAACGTAATCATTAACTCTAGGTATAAGTAATTCATAAGCGCTAATATTCGTTTAATGCAACAAGTCTATGTGGGATCCCCAACTCTGACTCCGGCCACGGTCTCCTCCTCGTCCTCGTCATTGTCCTCGTCCTCATCCTCGTCATTGTCCTCGTCCTCGTCCTCGTCATCGTCCTCCTCCTCCTCGTCGTCGGACTGCTCGGATCAGTCGAATATGCAGACGAAAATGCGCAGGCAGTTCATGCCGACCTTCTCCCAGCAGCCCTCCTCTGTGGGTCGCCCGTCGTGGGCCAGCCGCATCTTCTTGGGATAATTCTTCGGACTGCTCCGGTCGCTCAGGTGCACGGGCATCCGGGCGTACTCGGCCCGCGGCTGGCGGAACTTCTCCAGCAGCTCCGCCTGCTGATCGGTGAGGTTCTTTAGCTTTTTTCCTGCAATCAAAAAGAGTATAAATTTTAATAAATTTAAACATTTACATTTTGGCAAAGAAATAATTAAATAAGCTAGATATAACATTTTAAAAATATTTCCTAACTAAGTTGCTGAGTTATTTACTTTTCCCCCACAATAATTTCACAAAATTAACTCATAAATAATTAGATAACTGTGGTAAACTTTCCTGATAAGCATTTATTATTTTCCGCTTGCAGTGCAAGTACAATCAAAGATATATAGTAACGCTTATCGCTCTCATGTGCCTTATATTAAAGACTTAATGGGTACTACAATTAAAGCAACTTGAGAATGAATACCGCACTTTAAATGATTCGAAGAAGAATTAAAAAATATGCCTTAAGTAATACTCAACCTCTAATTCACTATACGACTAGTTGACAACAAAGAAGATCTAGGAGTTCCCTGACACCCACGGGTTTTTCAAGTGGCTCTGTGACATCCTGTCCCATCCTGGCTACACACAAATTACACCCTGCTGTGCAGCTTAAGGAAACTTCCATAGCTAAGACCTTAAATAATGACTCACCCTCGAGGGCATCGCTGATGATCCGAATCTCCGCGGGCGGCAGCAGCTCGATGCGGGAGCAGCAACTACGGAACTCCTCGGCGGTCATCTTTAGATACCTTGGCGTGAGGCAGAGCGGACCCAGGACAGTGCGCCGGTTCTCCGGCGTGGCAACGATATTCTTCCTGTTGCACTCGGCCAAACTCCACATGGCCAGGCACTCGAAGAGCGTGACCTCCGAGCGCAGCTGCAGGGTGTCCCGCTTGACTATCGTCTCCAGCTCCTCGAAGCGCAGCTCGCTCATCTCGGGCATGGAGAGGTGCAGCTCCGCGTGCATATCGATCAGCTGGAGCGCGTTGTGCAGCAGGGCCACACCATAGTCCTCGGTGGTGAAGGGATTGGGATTGGGTATGAGGTTCACCTGGGCACCGTCGCCGGCGTCGGAAGCGTTCTCGGAGGCCGCCTTGGCCGCCTTAGCAGCTGCCAGCTGCTTGGCCGCCGCCTTTGCCTTGGAGGCCTGCTTCCGGGCCAGCTGCTGGCCCGTCTCCTGTGTGGTGATCACCGTCTGGTGCTGGTTGGTGAGGGCAATGCCCTGGTAGAACCACAGCGCCATGAAGATGTCCAGGGCGGTGGCGCTGGAAATCCTGAGATCAAGTTCACGAATGCAGTAAATTATCTGGAAGGAAGGTGGGAATAAAGTCAAGTTAAATCGCGAAAGTAGACGTATTCCCCCTCTTGAAAAGTCTATTAAGTACTTTGGTCATAAATAAAGCCTCGACTAATCTCTTGATTGAGTACCCCGACTCCTCGGTACTCCTCGGTAAGTTTCGTTATCTCGAATGACACAATTTGTTTGATCTGTCGACTCACCAGATCGGGTACGTTGAAGCGATCGGCGAGCTCGAGGATCTTGAGGAGGTGCTTGTGGTCGCGATAGGGAATGAAGTGCTTCTCCATGTAGCGGACAATTAGCTCGAAGTCGGTCTTGTCCACGTTGAGGATCTGAAAGTGGTTGTCGCTCTTCCTTCCGCTGTTGGGCCCGGCATGGATGAGCTTGGCCAGCTCCACGCTCCTCTCCAGCACCGACTTCCTCTCGCAGCGGATCATATACCGATCGTCGCCGTTGACCACGATGAAGTCGATGTAGGGATTCACGATGATGGGCACCCCGGTGTAGATGGTGGTCTGGCCGCGGGAATAGGGCGGCGGCATCATGTGCGCCGGCGGAGCACTGGGCGCTGGGGCACTCTGTATGGCGTCCACGTGGTGGCCATCGGGGCCGAGTCCAAACGGCAGCACCATCCTATCCAGCTCTCCCGCCTCGTTGTTGTTGTAGCTGGAGCTTGGTTCCTCTGGCAAGGGATCTGGTGGCGAGTCCTTCTCCCTCTCCCGACGCCGCAGTGCCTTGTGGACGAGAGCACCCACCAGGGGGAACTTGGTGACGCGCTTCTCCTTGGTCAGCTGCTCCTCCAAATGGACGTCAAGGCGTCGCGGGCGGTACTTGTTGCCGGGCCGTGGCTCTGGACTGTTGCTATCCTGGAAGGCAGTGATTTTTTTGGGGAACTGCAAGGGAATCAAGATTTGCTATTAGTTTCTTTTGACTTATTTAAAATATATTTTTTTTCACTATTTATTATGAGTGCTTGCTCTCATATTTGAAGTTGCTTTCTTAATTATTTGTATTCTTGATTTTATAGTTTAGAACCAAGTAAAAATACAGCATCCTCTTACCCTTAACTAATAATTTTAATAATTACAAAAATTTTATCCGTAACTGAAGGGTCTTTTTTTCTCAATTTGGGTGCTTCAAGTTTCAGATTTTTATTTTCTCTTTTCCAAGAGCTTCTTGGCTAAAACTACGAGCGTGGACAAGCCTCTCCATTGAACACAAATAGAAGGTTTGAACGGCTTGACGAATTGGTTCGTTCATTTATACCCATGCCTTCCTGCCTTTAGTTTCCCGAGGGAAATACATTTTTTATCTCAAATTTTGAGTGGATAATTATTTACGAGCCTCGGCAATGACCGGAGTTAGTCATAGCCCAGGTCCCATTTCGTCACGCTCGGAAATCTATCGCGGGTAGAAATTCGGACGTTGTAAGTACTTTCCACGGCCATAAAGATCGATTCATGGCCGCTTATCAGTCAATTGGCACACTTCAGAACATAAATCGTTTAGTGTGCTGAACGGGCTTTAATCGCTGATTTTCTGTACTCGCCAATAAATTTGTCGCACTTTGCTATCGCAGAATGCCGACTAATTAGCCAGTCAGCCGAGCCCCAAACATATTGGCTCCCCACATTTCGGGGGCACGGGTCAGTTAGCATAGGGTCTAATCGGTTGATTGCCACCAACTACAGCTTGCAATCCATCATCGATGGCTATAAATCATGTTCCGTATCGAAATCGGGTGCACTGCTACTACCTTTGCCGACACCCGAAATTCGCGCGTGATCTGTATATATATACCATATATCAGGCAATGATAGGAGAGTCTCCTTAGTGGAGTCTCTTTCTGGCGAATAAATTCCACGGGGCGACAACTCGTAAGTCACATAAGCGCTGCGTCGCCAAAGGTGACAAGCGTAGCTTATCGGCCCCGCAAATAAATATAATTTATTTTAATTTAGTTAAGTCATAATAGGCAATTGATCGATGCCATAAATCATGAATATTAAATGAGGTATTCAAGTGATATTTAAAGAGCTCGAAAGAATGTTTGCAGAGTTAGTCAGCCAGGTTTAAGTATCAAATAATATATTTGCACACATGTGTTGTAGAATTAAACAGTGTTTTAATAAACTTCTATTATGTGTAGACACATATAACACCTTTCCTACTTTCAGGCACGTGATCTGTGGAAATAGGAAGCAGTCAGGGGTGTGCTGACGATAAGATTTTCGCTAATTGGTCATTATGATGACCAATAATAGATAACACACTTGTCACCATCAAAAGTTATAAAGTGATTTATAAAGAATGGGAATGATTGTCTTCTGATTCCGACTTAAAAAGGAGGAGAAATAAAATAAATATAATAAAATACTACGTATCTTTAAAAATACTTTTAATATTGAAGGAATATAAAGACAGCTGCAAAGCTAAACAAATTTAGAAGAGCAGAAATAATCCGTGTAATAGCTTATCCATAGTGTAGATATATCGATTATAAGAAATTCCTTTCCGCGCTAGATAAGCACGCATATCTATAGAATTTCTGAGAAAAACCCTCTGAACCACAACCTTTGTTCGTTCGGCCGAGTTTGATTTGTAGTTCCTGTTCTTGTTATTGCCTTAAGTACAATGCAAACAAAATTAATTGTGGCACAGAAAGATTGCGAACAAATTCGCGGCGGTGCCACAGCACGGCAGAAAAAAGCCAAAGAGAGAAATATTAATAAATAAAAATAAATTGTGGGGCAATTATTTGAACAGTTGTAAGGAAGACGGAATGGAGCTTGAAGTGTTGACGACTCTCTGCAGCTGGAGTCGCCCTCCTGCGAGACCGCAACGCCCCGCGAGATATTTAAATATTTACCCAATGAACTGGCGACTGCTGTGATAGTGTGTGATAGTGCAATAAATAAATTATCGTATGCAAATAAATTTATGGCTGTTCACCGATCGACATGGGGCGTTATCTGCACAGCAAGCACAATGGGAAGATGGGTTTTATGTACAGCACAAGCTTCGAATTAGCACTTGTAAGTCGTAGTCTGAGTCGGAGTCAGAGTCTGGATCTGAGAAGTCATGAGCCGATTTCCTTTTGTTTATCGTGCCCTATATAATATTGTGGAGCGTGGGCGGCGTACATTTCCATGCGTATTTCACGTAAAATCCATCAAAGCAGACCTTGTTCTTGAACTTTATTATAGCGGTCATTGGGGGGTGTCATTCTTCGATTCACTATCGCAAATTATCGAACTATATCATTGATTCCATGCACTTCTTACACTTTATTTGTGGCTCCTGCTTATCGGCCCATGGCCTGCGTTCCCTCAATCAATCACAGGCGATTAAAGGGGAATTATTTTGGGTTGGTAGTGTCACCGAAGTAACTCGCACTTTTGTCGATTTTTGATTTACATTCGTGGGGCGAATTTCGTAATATTTTTAATATCACTTCTTATGCTTGTAAATCACACTAATTGGCTGTGGCTCCTGTACTCTTAGCACAACGCCGAACCGCACTCCACGAGTTTCAAATATCGACTGCTTTTCAGTTTCGTGCTGCCAACGACGACGTCGACTGCTCAGCAACGTTTGGCGGCAGCGACGCTTGAGGTTGCTCGTCTCAAGTGCGTCACGATCCGCGATATTGCTGTGCTGCAGAGACCGGGCTTCAGAGAACCTAAACATTAATTATTACTATTATTTATTCATTTTTTTCGGTTCTACGGTACAATGTATGGGCCAGTGTGTCACTCTCAAAAAGAAGCTTTTTATTCTTCTCCTTTTCAATTGTTTTTACATTCAAAAATGTCCTGTGAAAGCGGCAAGGTTTTATCTTGAGTAGTTTATGAATGGCAGAGTTCTAAGAGGGATCTCCGCACAACCTAAAACTTTAAATGTGTTTTTCTCGAAACGACTTATTCAAAATTGCAGACATCTTAATTCAACGACAAATTAACCGATCGTGAGCCTTCTTAAACACAGTCCCCTAAGATCTGTTGGATTGTTTTTGTTTGGCCTTAAAAAAGCAATAACATTTTTACCAAAAAATACGATTTCTATTTTTAAAACGACGCCATTTCGGTATTTTTGTATATTTATCAAAGAGTTTGGGTCATTGTATGGGAAATATCTTCAATAAAGATTTTATTTTCTTTTGTTTTAGCTACTCCATTGTCAGGAGTCACGTCGTGAAATAAGATTATAACCATTTACCATTGCATTCATCGTATGATTATGTTTTTTACTAACCAAACGAAGATGGATTCAAATTCATACAATATTTTTTGTAAGCTGTTTCTTATATAAATCCCTTCAATCAAAATAATACTATAATTCGATGGGACTTACAAATTGAAATTTATGAACATAACCCTGTGATAGTTAAGCTGGCCCGCATTTCAGCTGCTTTAAAGTTGCAAAAACTTTAAGGGAAGAGCAAGAAAAGCCTCGAAGAAATGCAGGCCGAACGGAAATGAACTCAAGACTGATTAATCAAGATTCCCCCTTATAAAAATTAAACCATTCGCGACTCGAATTATCAACTCAGTTCGGTGTATAAATAAATCAGTTTGTGTGCCAAATAGGCGAGCATCGTCAGCTGGAGGAAGATTTTACTATTGGATGAAGCAATTAACGCTGCTTTTTTTCGGCCAATTTCGGGAGTGGGTGTGTGGGTGGGTGTGGGTGGTTGTTTGGCTTTGAGTGGGTGTGGCGTCGTATTTGACAACTGTAATTGTCACAGGCGCTTTGTGCGCCCACGAAATTCGCCCAATTGATAAGCAATGCAAATACAGCAGAGCGCGCAGAATAAAAAGTATAAATTCGTTTGGGAGCACACTTCGTGTGTGTAGTGTGTGTGCTGTGTGTAATAATAGCAACAATGAGCAGCAGAACAAGGGCTCAAGAGAATTCAGCAGTTATTATCAGCGGCCAAGGCCAGGACAAAGCTGCATAGCTGCTGCTCGTCTGCTCGAGTGTGTGTTTGTTGTGTGCCCAAGTACTTATGCAGTCCAGCGAGGGCTGGCACAGAAGTTGTGGCCAAACGTATCATATGTACGCACTTGCAGCCAGATAAGATAAGGGGGCTGGGTTTTAGCGCCGAAAAGTATTTTTATCGAATTTTTAACGCCTGCTTAAAGCTGATTTTAGGAGTTTATGGGGGCCATAAATTGCTGTGCAGCTAGCGAGGGCTGTCACTGCAATTAGGGCCTAAGAAATAAGGTAACTCACTTAATATAAGTACCTATAAAAGATGTGTTGCTCTAAATAACTAAGGGAATAAATGAGACACCCCAAGCTGAGTAATAACAATATCTTTTCTTATAAAATTCACCTTGAAACTCCTTGTCCTCCCCTCGCCACATAGGCCGCACTATCATGTTGTGATGTTTCTTTCTGCCGCTACTGGAGCGGCAGCGTTGACTGCTAATGAGTCCGCGGCCGCTGCTGCCCGGTTGACACATGTAAAGCGGAAGCCAGACGGAGATCAGCGATGAGAAAAAGCATGGGACCAGAGACCGGGCCAGAACAACAGCAAAAGCTGTTAACAGTTAGCCCTGGAACTCCGCGAACGACCTTGACACTGGCCAGCCCGAACACAGGAGACCCCACTGTAGCCGCCGCATTTCCCCCAACATACATATCATGATCACATGTGTGTGGAGATAATCGCTGGAACCCGTTTTACGATCGGCACGGCGAATCAAATATTTGCATTCATAAGGGAAAAATTAATTAGCAGCCCCAACACAAAAACAAAGTGGAGCAGAATCGACATTTACCCGGCGGGAGGCGAAAAAAGTGTTTAATTAGTGCTGGATTTAGCATAATTACTCACATTGTTGGCTGCCGGTAAACAGCTTCAGCGCGGAATACGCGTAGTTCAAAGCAAACAAATAGGAAACCGAACTGCAAATAAACATGGTCCCAAAGAAGAACCCAAAGACTCATCCCATTTCCAATACGCTTCCTGATCCGCTCCCAACTCCACCTGCAATTGCGATTCAAAAATAAAACACTTGCCACATTCCAAGGCGTAGCAGGCAAAAGTTCACAGCCAGTGCGATGGCTCCTCTATATTTGTACGCTCCTAATGAGGTGGTTTATTAAAATTAGACTAGCTCAGAGAGCTATATAGAGTGCAAGTACCGTGGGATTATGAAACACCCGGCAGAGCGATGAAATCTAACGAAAATTGTATGAAATCTAAGAGAGAGAGATCCCACTTCTCTCCAGAGAACGAACTAATAAAAAATTATGTTTTGATTGTCTTAGAAATGTTCATAAATAAAATACAAAGTAAATCACGCAATGAACAAATAAGTCATTGATATATCAGTTTTATCCCAGTTTAAAGAAGAGCACCTGAGATACTTTCTAATTATATTCTAAATAATATATAATATATTTTTACTGAAACTTTTTCTGGAACAAATAAGCCTTAAATTATTAAAAAAGAAAATATAAACTGATGCGACTCTTCCCTCTGTACACCAGGAGAAATATGTTGCTAAATTCTAAATACTTTTCTTAAGCAAAAGTAAATAGTTTCCATATGAAAATCCAGCAAATAATAATATCTCAGCCTGCAAATTATTAGCAATTTGGGAGTGTAGCAAATGCGATTTGTGGAGCACGAACTTCCCAACCTGAAGCCCCTTAACTGCAATAATACGGATGCGTAATTCAATTTGGCACTGCCCGGCGGCATTGTGGCACCTCCAGTCCATGACTCCCACTGAGTCATACGTAGGTTCTCTCCCTAGCCAGGGGGTGTATGTATCAACCATATCAACGGTGTGTGTGATAGACACCCAAGCACCAGCCAGGACAGCGAAAAATGACATCATTCGGTTTGATTGCTGGCCACCGATAGACGAAAACAACAACGAGGAGTGAAATTTGTATTACTCATAGAATGCAGCCAAGATCCAGAGCAAAGTGTGATGGAGGAGCACCATGGCGGGGCTGTAAAATCTGACGAAATTATCGGTGGCTCTTGGCCAGCGGCCAAGTGTAACATCAGACAGAGAAGTGTATGGGAAGCTGATTGACGGGGATAATGTGAAGCATCAAGCAATTACCTACACAGGCAACTACGTGGAGCTATTAAATAAAGGTAATTTTTTAGGTTTAAAATAATATTTCCGAAAGAGACAACGTAAGTGGAACGTCTTTCTTGAAAAGTCAAAAATTTAAGTTGGCTAGTATCCAGTTTTAGTCGAGAATTTGCGAGAATTCATTCATAAGATATATCTTGTGCCATAAATATATTATTCTAGATAGTATATGCAATAATAATACACAAACATATACTATATTAAACCATAATAATAATCATAATATAGAGAAATGCTGAATCGCCAAATATATGGCTTGATCTTTAACTCATTTGAGCACAACTTGAGCGAATTCTCTCGATTTCTTAAATTCAAGTGATGAATCACTTTTCATATAAACGCGAATAACTGCATGGATAATCTTACAAATAAAACCAAACTCAAGGTAACGTTAAGCGTTTTGTGTTTACTAATGTCGTAGAAAATCTGAATACAATATAAATAATTCTACAACATTTATTCGACTGACATGGGCCAGATAAGCGCAAAGGGGCATGCTCCGATAAGAGCAATCTGCATGAAGTAAGGGGAATACCAGGGAAATCAAAGCAACTCGCACCTATAGGCTCCCATCGAACAAAAGACGACAAATTTAATTTCCAACTCGATTATCCCATATTGGCAGCAGAACTCGAAGCTAACAAAAGCGTCGTCGCCGCCCGAAAGGCAAACAAAACACGAAAACGGAACGAAAAAGGCGAAAAACTCACCCTCCTCGGCACGTAGGAAAGTGGTGGGAAAAAGGGAAAACCCTACGCAACATGTTCCATGTTCGGCGGGGAAAACAAGCAGGGGTGTGGGCTGTGGGCTGTGGGGGTTGTGTGGGGGAGATTGAATGAAAGTGGAGCAGCAGCAGCAGAATCACCAGCGAAGGGCAAACAGAGAAAGGCAAGCAAATTTGCAATTGCAGACAAAGGAAAGAACAAGTTTTTCGGGGATGGGTCTTGGCATAGGCAGCGCCATAGGCCAATAGCCAATATCAAGAGCACGACGCTGGGATTGCTGGAGGGGATTAAGATCGAGGTCGGGGCTCGGGATCGGGGCAACCAGTTGGTGCCAAGGGCGAAGCCGCGGGGGAATGGACGAGCGCCCGCTCGTAACAATTGACAATGCGGCGTATGCGCGATGGATGCCCAGCTGATGATGATACAATGGAACACTGACACAGTGAACGAGTTTCCACTCACCCACACACAGACACACTCTCGTAATTGCACCCGCACACCGACACACACTCGGAAAAACTTTCCTTTGAACAGGCTTTCGGCCGTGTCTGTGTGTACATTTCATGGATACACAATTTATGTTGGCCAATTTCTCGCCTCTGTTTGTATACAGAATTTCTTTGATTAATTGCTCGCACAGTCACACTGCACTACTACACGCTGCTGCCCCCGAGACTTACCCTAGTTTATGGCATTCGTTTATGGAATTACCGAACTTCGAAATCGCGTTTTTCCTTAAATATTTAAATGAACTTTTGACTGATTTCCGCCCCGTTGGAGGTCTTTCGGTTTCCGCGTTTGCTTTAAGTGAATTTGTTTATGCCAAAATCTGGGCTCTCCTCCGCATAGATATATAGATAGCCTGGGATATATGGCAATCGCGTGAGATCCGAGAGTTTTGCGCGCCTCGTGCCAAACGGAATTGGGGAAGGCAGCCAACGACAACGACAACGTCTCCGCTCGAGAGCCGAAAAGCGTATATACAACAAAATATTTCGAGCGGAGAGCACAGCGCCAAATGAAAAGCCAAAAAAACAAACGAGGCGGCAGGAAAACATACCAAATTTCCCGGGCTGGCGTTGCCACTGCATAGGTCCATGGCCAGGCTCCTGGGAGCTGTAAACCTCCTTTAAGCTTCTAGTTTTCTCCAGAAGTTTTGGTTAAGAATTTAAAAGAAGAAAACTGGTACTGAAACCTTTGAAATTAGTATAAATATGTTGAAAGAAATATATATATCTCGGAGAGTTGATGGGAAAACACCAGCTGTCTGGCAACTTTCCACCGAACGAAGGGGGAAAATTCTCAGCAGCTTTTCCTCGGCACGACATGCGCAGTGGTTGTTAGAGAACGACCTACAGGTCGTATGGGCACGGGCAGACGCAACATTTTCGAGCGTGTGATAACACACATCCGAGGCGCCCTCGTCCGGACTTTCCCTTTCCGGAGACTCCCGACTCCGGGCCGGAGAGCGGCGGCAGCGAGAGTGCGTGGGCCATTTAGGGAGGCCCAATTCCGTTTGGGATTCGGGTTCGGATTCGGATTCGGGCCCTAGACAACGGAGCGCCGCATTGAGGGAGGTAGGAAATTTATGGCTGTTATCATCACTTGGCCAGGGCCAGCAGCGAGAGGCGGCAACAAATATCGGGCAATGCGAACTGCCGGAAACTAGGTCAAATCCCACTAGCTGAACGTTCGGAATTCGGTGAAGTGTGTTTTTGTTTTTTGTTTTCTTTCGGGGAAATTGGGAGAGAGATGTTTCTGATTGCATTCACACTTCAATTGCCGTCGGGTTGGTTCCTATTTAAGGGAATTGGTATTTAGCTAGTAAAGTAAAGTAGAAGGATGAGAAATATTCTACAATCATTCAAAATGCTTCATTATGATCATCCTAGTAAAGTTAGAATTTAATAAACAATAATTTATTCATTTAAATTGCAGAATTGATAGTTTGATAGTTTAGTCTTGTTTAAACGAATTGATTTCATAGTTTGGCTAAATGAAATAGTGATTTTGCGGGACTTGAATATTAAGAAGTTTCTATTTCTTATTTTTGTTGGGAACTTTGGTGCATATATTCAAGTATTATTCTTATTAAGCCAGGACAATCTCCATATTATTTGCAACAAGAAAGAAGGAAAGGCTATATAAGGTATAAGGCTATATAATTAATAGGAATGTTTACAAAACTCTATGTAAACTCTATGATATATAATTAGTAGTCTTATACTGATAGCACAACTCAAGATATTTAAAAAATGCAACTAGAGGACTTAATTGAACAATTTCAAACACATTCACATATGTACATATATGTATTTTCATTATTATTTTCTTTTTGGCCAACAGAACTCCCCAATTATTCGATTTCTAGGGACTAATGTTAATATCTTTATAAATATTTATATCATTTCCAATTCCTTCTCTCCGCCAATAAAATATTTAAAGATTATACTAGGCTTGTGGATATAATAAGGTTCCAAATAATATAGAAATACCAGAAGTTGGGTAATAGGAAGATACATTCCACATTTATATATCGTCCTATATACTATACGTGTTTTAAAAGGATATAACTTTGTTTGCCAACTATCTAAAGTGGGAACTTTTTCCACATCTACTTAGCAGAGAACCCCAAACCCAATCAATTAAGAGAGATAGGTTTCTTTTTGAAAAAATATGTCTACAATTTATTATTTGGGTTTAGTGACGTTTTTTCATTTTGACAATTTATCTTTTTCATTATACATTGTGGCGTGTAGCGCAGGTTCCGAGTGTGCTAACTAAGGGGGAGGGTCTAGTGGTCTTGTCTCATCTAGGGGGGATACGGTAAATTTTCTTACGCCTTGGGACACCGACTGGTCACAAGACGAACACGGTTCGGCTGGACGAAGTCAGACTTCCGAAGGAGTAAATAACAACAGGAGGGGAGCAGAATGCGTTCTGGTCCTAGCTTCCTAACTTCCGATCGGCGCGCTGGACTGCTCCGATCCAGTCAGCCGCTTGATGGCTATCTTGGCCACGCCATTGGTGCACTCCGCGGAGCCGCCCATAAGGACGAGGAAGAGGCCGTTGTGCGCCACAGTGCTCCACAGACGGTCTATGATCTTGTCTAGCTTGCTGACGTTCCGTTCGGCGTTCTCCAGGACAAAGTCCTGCTCGGGCATCCGTAGATTCGCAATGGTCAGGGCGTTCTCCAGGGCAACCTCGTTGACCTTGCGCACGGCCTCCTTGGGCGTAGACACCTCGTGGACCCGCACCGCCTTGCTGTGGTCCTTGGGCGACACATCGCTCGCTCGCTGAATGATCTGTTTGAGCCGTGGCTGCAGATCACCGACTGTCACGATGGCCGTCCGCTTGTCCCGCTTGGCCACGTGGGCGAAGAGATTGTTGCTAATGGTGTCGCCGCTAGAAGCGTTGGCCAGCTCCTGCAGGCGCTTGTGCTGCTTGAGGATCTCGTCACCGAACTCGATACTGTTGGCCAGCTTCAACTTGACGAGCTTCAGCGTGGCACGCGAATCCTCGATGGAGTCGTGGCCGTCCTCGTTCTCCTGGATCGTCTCCTGGAGAAAGGTTTGAGCCAGGTGCTTTAGCTTGCTCTTGCGGCGCCGCACGCCGGAGATGTTGAAGCACACGCTGGTGTCGATCACATACGGATGCATCATCCGCATGGCGTTTAGATCCGAGTTCAGCGACTGACCCACCAAAATGGCATCCGGGGGCAGCAGCTTGGACACCTCCCTCTGCACATCCCGCAGCCGCTTGGTTACCTTCCTCATGATCTCCTCCGTGATGCCCGAGTACTGCGTCAGGTAGTCCGAAATCCGGTTGTCGGGCATCACCAGCGTCTCGTACACGGTCTGGTACTGTTCGTCCACTATGGAGATGCGCGTCAGCTCATTCCGTCCCACCACCGTCTTGCACATCTCGCAGTCCACACCGAACATGGGACTGCGATTGGTGACCGGCTGGTACGAGTCCTTGGTGAACTTGAAGCTGCGGAAGCGACTGTGCAGTTCCCCGGCCAGCGGGATGGGATAGCCCTCGTCGACCATCTGCAGGGCGGAGAGCAGGAGCGTGGTGCGTGGAAACTTGTCGTCCGGATGGAGATCAACGGTGGACTCCTGCTGCTTGCAGCTCTCGATGGGAAAGAGGGCCTTCACGAACAGCGTGGGATCCTTGTTCAGCTCCAGGGCCGACTCCAGCGAGCCGTGCTTGTCAATTAGCTCCTTGGCCTGGACATTGGTGAGGGGAATCTGTGATAAAAAGGGGAAAGATGGATTAGAATAGCTTCATAGGCAGTCTTCAAGGTTAGTTACCTGTGCAATCTCATCGATGATCTGACCCTCGTCCTGCGGCGGCAACAACATCTCCAACTTTGTGTTGAATATTCGATTGGTGGCCTCGAAATGGCTTTCATTGGAGAGGTAGTGGTACAGGGACAGGCCCTCCAGGATGACCACCACGCTGTGCGACAGGCTGAGCCACTTCTCGACGCTGCACCACCGATCCGGCCGGCAGGGGCTCTTCTGGCCGATGAGCGCCGACATCAGCAGGTGCTGTATGTCGGTGAGGAAGATGGGCGTGCGCGCATGCTGAGGCGTCTCCAGGGAGGCGCGCTGTCCCATCTCCCTCAGCCGCAGGCCCGGCATGTCCTCCAGCAGCCGCTTGCGACGACGCACCTCCGCCGACAGTGACTTGTACTGCTCCTGGCTGAGGGTGCAGATATCCGCAGCCGGTAGATTGTCGCCGCCGGCCGCCATATCCTCGCGACTTCGCTTCACCGCTGGCTCGTCGGGGTCTCCTTCCCTGTCGGCCGCTCCCTGCTCCAGACTATTCCGGATGGTGAGACGATTGCGGTGCTTCCGCTTGCTGCTGACCGTAACGAAGGCGTCGTCGTCGTCTTCGTCGTCGTCCTCGTTGTTTCCCTTCTCCCTTGCCACTGTCTTGGCTTCATCCTTCTCCGACTCTGCGGCATCCCTTCGCTTGGCCAACTCCGCCTCGTGCAGGCGATCGCGGTCGTTGAGCTCCATCAAATTGGCCAGCGCCGCCAGCTTCTTCTTTTTCTTCTCGTTGCGCTCGTGCTGCTTGGCCGACAGCTGTTCCCTCATCTTCGTGCGCTTACCGTTAAAGCTGCAGGCGAAAATTACGAAAATCCAGGTTTTGTCAAGTGAAAAAAGCAGGTAAACAAAAAAAAACAAAAACGTGGTGTGCTCTAAAGGTGTGAGTATTTCGATAGTACTGCTGACATTATCGATTGTATCTTTCCCTACACGGCAGCTGGTCACACTCATGACAAAAATGGTTGCAAACTTGGAAAATGGTGAGTAACTTTGATAGGAACTGTTTGGGTTTCATTCCTATACTGTAGCTATCTCGCTCTAACGCACTCCGCTACTAGTGAAAGGGGAACGGCAATACTACCCAACAACCGTTAAGATGCCGCGTGCTTTTGGAAATTTTCATAGTAGCTGAATTTTGACGCTCTTCGAAGAATTAAATTTTTTAAGCCACAAAGCAACGAAAATTGATTACGCAAAAATGTATACAGCCGTTAAGCCGCTGTCCAAGTATCTGCAGTTCAAGTCAGTGCACATCTACGATGCCATTTTTACGCTCCACTCGAAATGCACGGTGGCCCTGCTCCTGGCGTGCACTTTTCTGCTCTCCTCGAAGCAGTATTTCGGCGATCCCATCCAGTGTATGAAGAGCACGGACCTGGACTACTTCCACGCCTACTGCTGGATCTACGGGGCCTATGTGCAGGCCAACATTACGAAGGCTCCGTCGCTCAACGGCGAAATTCAATGCCACCCGGGTAAGTTAGTGGGAAAGAGGGGGACATTCCAGCTGGAATTTAGTGCTGGAATCCACTGCTTGTTCCAGATATGGTGGGTCGCTCGGTGCCGCCGGGAAACCGTCGCTACATCCGCTACTACCAGTGGGTGGTGCTGGTCCTGTTGCTGGAGTCTTTTATCTTCTACTTGCCGGCATTTCTCTGGAAGATCTGGGAGGGCGGCCGCCTGAAGCATCTGTGCGCCGACTTCCACCAGGCGGTGGTGTCCAAGGACAAGAGCAAGGCCCACCTGCGTATGCTGGTCAACTACTTCACCAGCGACTACAAGGAGACGCACTTCCGCTACTTTGTGAGCTACGTGTTCTGCGAGGTCCTCAATGTGCTGATCAGTGTAAGTAGCTTTTCAGAAATTTGGAGAGTGGGTATCCAACAGATCCGCCCTTTATTCCTGACAGATTGGCAACATCCTCCTGTTGGACGTCTTTTTCGGCGGCTTCTGGGCCCGCTACATGGAGGCCCTGCTGGCCCTGTATGTCGGCGACTTTGACGAGTGGAACGACATTACCATGCGCGTCTTCCCCAAGTGCGCCAAGTGCGAGGTGCACAAGGTAGGCGACAGCGGCTCCGACAGCCTCTACGACAATCTTTGCCTGCTGCCCCTCAACATACTGAACGAGAAGATCTTTGCCTTCCTGTGGATCTGGTTTATTCTGATGGCTGCCTTGGTGGCCCTCAAGTTCCTATACCGCCTGGCCACCATCTTCCACTCTGGCATGCGCTTCCAGCTGATGCGTGCCCGGGCTCGCTTCATGCCCAAGACGCACCTGCAGCTGGCTCTGCACAACTGCAGCTTCGGCGACTGGTTCGTCCTGATGCGTGTGAGCAACAACATTGGCCCGGAGATATTCCGCAAGCTGCTGGAGGAGCTCTACGAGGCGCAGGCCTTCTCCAAGAAAAAACATCCCGGAGCGGACGACGTTTAGTTACCATTCGCCATAAACTTTGTACATACATGAAGTAAGTCCTTTTGTTTATTTTTTTTCCCTACATGACATCTCAAGTTGAAGATCAAGATGACAAGAAGACAGTTTATCATTTATCATTTATCTTTATATTCGTATTCATATAATCTCTAATCTCCAATCGGTATCTACTCATTATCGAACAAATTGTTAACTTAACGCATAGAACCTCAAGCTAAGCGAAATAAATCGCACTTTCCGTTGTTCAGCACAAATATTTAAATATTCTTCTTATTTCTTTGTCGTTTTTTTAAGTTATTGGTTTGGTTTTTAATTGAAAAACGTCGCATTATCATTTAAATATTCATTTTCTTTGGTTACAACCTATCTCTTGTCTACATCCTATAAGTTACTACTATATTCCCCATGAATTTTAAAAGAATGGGGACTAATTTGTAAGATAAACTTAGGAATTAATAATATCTGCGCCCCTTTGAACTTACGTTCCTTGCAAAATGACCCGTAAAACCTTAATAATACCCTACAAACCATGAATGCATGTGAATAGACATGAACATACCTTTGCGGCCTTGCAATGCTGCGCGTAGTGAGTCTGGCCCACATCACATCCACTTTCCGTTTGTTGAACGACAAGAGATCACCTTTGGGTTGGTTTAGGCCGATCATAAGGGCTTCCTCCTAAGACCTTGACCAGTCCAAATACTGCAAAATCGGGCAGATCGAACTTAAGTTAAAGCTGGAGAATCGTACCTAGAGCTTTCCTAAAATGCGCATAAATTTGTAATGAGTTCTGCTGAAACATCAAATAACTCAATTAGATACTGCCCCTATCTCGCTGGATTTCTACTTACATTATGTCCGATGGTAAAATTTAGAAATATTCTTTTTCGCAGTTTCTTGGTGGGGTGGCGAGATATTCATCTGTTTTTCCGGCTTTTGTGACAGTTTTTAATTTTTTTAATTTTCTATTTTGTCCGTACTGTCTGTACAAGAAGCCTGAGCCCCTTTTTTTTTTTTCTGGTGGACCTTTTAAACTTGGAACTAAAAATGTAAATATTTTGGTCTGCGCTGTACGAAATTTGTATAAAAAGGGTTTTGGGGAAACTGGAAACTGTTGACAGGCACTTGTGTCGACCTACAACTAAGTCAGGGCTTGCTTTGCCTCGACCCAAAGTGACACCCTGGTGTGGGAGGCGGCCGGTGGTGCGTTGCCCCGCGACATTTCCCCTTCAACTTGCACTTTTTCGACGGTCGTTTTGAGCTGACCGCCGCACTTGTCGGACCGCTTTTCATTAACCAAAAAACTGTAAAGTTCAAAACGTAGCAGAAAACTGCAGCACTGGCAGGCCAGGTGGAAGTGTGTCGTTCCACAGGTGATCCACTTTCCGGAAGCCTACATAAGCCCGGCGACCGGCCACCGGCGGCTTCAGTTGCCGTTCATCGGGCGGATCGCGCGGAAGTCTCAATCGTCGTCGTAGTCGTGGTCTCGTCGTGGATATCAAATTCGGGCTTTCCGATTGCTTCTTGTGCGGATTTTTGTTTGAGTGATTTGCTGTAATCCGAGGCTCCTTGTTGGCCCGACGATTTAACAAAGTGCAAAACATATTAATATATATAAAAGGCCACAAAAAAAGTGTAAAAAGAAGTGATCAGCGATTTTCGGAGCTTTAAACAAAAAAGAACAACATATTGCAGTTCCAAGTTACAGAGGAAAATGTTCCCAGCTTAGGTAATAAACCTGAGAAAGTGAAGATACATTGGAATAAAATGAATTACAACATGGATGGTATGTGTAAAGCTCCTTCCTAATATTTACATAGAAAGCAGTTGAAACATTTAATATTCTCTGGTTGTGTTAAACTCAATACAAAATGCATACTTTGGCTACTTTTTTAAAACTTTCTTCACCCACATCTTAGCACATTTGTGCAGCCAAGTAAATTCCATTACATTTTTTGCCAGTTCCCATTTAGTTCGAACTTGAATCAGCACTTTCTGTACATACAATTATTGCGAAATTGCTGAACAAGCTGACGAAAGTTCTGAACCAAAATAAACCCACAAAAAGAGCAAAAAATGTGTAGTTAACACAGATTAAAAAGTAAAAGTAGCTTAAGCGATTTTAATGATAAAAAACGTACAAGTAACTAGTTGTTTAATAGGGAAGGGATGTAGAGAATAATTCCATGCTTGAAACCCCATAGATATGGAGGCCACCCGGTTGCTGAGACCACCTCGTCGCTGCTGGAGCACTGGGCCCAGACGCATTGTGGCCATTTCAGTGCTGGTCATCATCGCCCTGCTCTTCTCCCTGATCTATCATGGTCTGGCGGTCGAGCGAACGGATCGTGTCCAACAGATTGCCGCCCTGAATGCCGAGCATCGGCGAATGGCCAACCAGCCCTTCGAGGAAGAGGATTCCCTCATCGTGAGCCCTCAGACGTTGCACTTTAAGCTGCTGGACGATGAGATCAATAAGGAATTCAACGACATCAAGAAGAACAAGAAGCGCATGAAGAACCTGCTGGTCAAGTTCCGAAGGCAAAGGAAGCACCGCACGGCAAGGGAGCTACCTCGTCTGGATCTGCTTGATCCTGTGGCCATGGAAGCCAACCTGCACAGCCTCTACACCAAGCTGAGAAGCAAGCGGGAGCGGGAAGTGCTGAGCCAGCTGGAGAGCGAGTTTGTGCGATGCAAGAAGCACACTCCGCACGACTGCATGTCCGCCTTCCTGCGCATGTACAAGATGGCCAAGGAGGTGGCCGAGAAAATGGAGAAGATGAAGGAGATCATGCGGGAGCAGCAACCCACGATAGACTCGGACAGCGAGGGATCCAACGAGCAGTGGGGGACTTTGGCGCCTGAGAATCTAACCCAGGATCAGGTCGTCACGGTTCCCATACCAGCAGCAGGCAATGCCACCGAGAAGCCTCTAAGGACGAAGATAAAACCGGCCAGGATCAGTTGGATTATCGATGGACACGATAATGATGGCAGCGAAGTTTACACGGACGATGTGACGGCCAAAAGCAACACCAAGGAACCTCCTACGAACAGTACTCAGAAAATAAAAGCAGAAGAGGCCCCGACCACCAGGGATACGCCAGTGGAAGGCTCCACAGAGCGGATCAGCTGGATTCTCGACCACTTTGACAAGCCCAAGGAGATAGTTCGCACCACTGAGCATCCGGGGCAGCGCACCACGCGAGATGTAACCACCACGGGTCCAGGATCTCCCAATAATTCCACTCTGAAACCGGAAAATGAAACAACAGAAAGGGATAATGAACAAGCAAGCACCATCACCACAGACGCACCAAGCCCAACTAGGATATTTACCACAGAGGGAGCCATACCAGCAACCACCTTGAGCACCACAGATGAGGCAATCCCCGCCAGCACCATACCAGTACAAAGGAAGTTGCAATACGAGTGGATCATCGATGGCGGAGAGGTGGAAGATGCCACAGAAGCCCTTAACAAGACCACCACAGCCTCCGTAACGAGTGAAACAACAACCGAAGCCACCATTAGTTCAACTGCCGGACAGCGAAAGCTGCAGTTCGATTGGATCATAGACGGGGACGATGTAGTAGACCCGCAGGACAACGCCACCACCACCACTACCATTGCAAGCACAATGAGCACCACAGAAGCCAGCGAATCTGCACAGAACCCCACTGCTCACCCCACAAAACCGCCGCCCGTGAAGTTCAGCTGGATTATCGATGGCAACGAAAGCAGCTCCGAATTGAACAGCAGCAGTTCCACCATACAACCCAAGGAGGCCACCCCGCGGTCCGTGCATCCCCTGGACAATCCCACCAGCATCGAGAACATGCTGGAAAGCTTCGAGCGGCACGAGCAGGAGAAGCCAATACTCCAGGTGCTGAAGGCGAATGAATCCTCGCGGGAGGAGCACGATGACGTCTCCGACCGCCAGTTGTGGCTGAAGAAGTTCGAGGATCAAGCGAGGCCGAACCAGAACGAGCTGATAGACACCTTCGGAACCGCCCTGGATGCCAAGGCGATGGATAAAATGGGACCCAAGATCAATCCGCTGAATGGGCATGTCTGGAATGGTAAATATTTCGATTATATACATAGTAGCCAGAACTAACCTCTTCCTCTCTTCCCTCACAGCTGCCGATGCCCAGATCCTCAGCCTGTGCGAGCGCGTGGCCTTGAAGATGCGGAACAAGGGGGCCTCCTTGCTAGTGGAGGGTGAGACCAAGGAGAAGGGTGAGACATTCACCGCCTCGCCCAGTGTGCAGTTTACGAGCCGCGCTCCCGGCGGCTTTCCCGTATCCGGGGAAACAATGAAGGCCTCGGCCCAGTTTATGTTCAATCCGAACTTCGGGATGATGCCCAGCATTCCCGTGTGCTTCTACATGACGCCGGCCAACTTCCGGATGCCCATGTGGTCCGCCTCGCCCTCCTTTATGGGCATGCAGGGCGGAGGCCACTTCGGGGGAGCCTCCAACAACGGTGGCGGCATCTTCTTCGTGCCGCAGCAATTCGGGCCGAGCGGGAACTTCTTTGGAGGCAGTGGTGGCTCCGGAGCCGGTGGCCAGGGCGCCAATATCTTTTCGAAGAACGCCTCGCCGCAGAAACTCTCCAATGGCCAGCAGCAGCAAGTGTACTGCAGCTACATGCAGAACCAGCAGGGACAGAGTCAGGGCCAGTCGCAGGCCACTAACCAACAGCAGCAGCAGCCGGGTGGAGGTCAGCAGAGCTTCTCCAATGCCAACTTCAAGATGCGGCATGCGAACCAGTCGAGCGCCGGCCACCAGCAGATCATCTACGCCAGCTATGCAGGATTGCCGCAGCAGCAGCCGAGCCAGGACTTGGCCAGGTGTCCGGAACCGGGGCAGGTTGCCTGCTTCGGCCTCCAGACTGAGTGCATCGCCACCGAGCGATGGTGCGACAATGTGGTGGACTGCTCGGACGGCAGCGACGAGTCTGCCTGCACCTGCGCGGACCGTCTGGACGAGGAGCGGCTGTGCGATGGCTATGCGGACTGTCCAATGGGCGAGGACGAGCTGGGCTGCTTTGGCTGCGAGCCGCTGTCCTACTCCTGCTACGAGAACCTGGAGGAGTACGAGCAGCACAACCGCTCCTTGATTTCCATGTGCTACAGCCGCCTGGAGCGCTGCGACGGCTTCCTGAACTGCCTGAACGGAAGGGATGAGCAGCAGTGCAGCATGCTGGTCACCGATGTGGCGGATCACATGGTAAGTGAACTGTTTACTGATTTATGGTCTGTAGTCTCCTATAATCTGCTCCAGTCCCATGCCGCCTCTGCTTCTGAGGGATTCCTGTACCACAATCATCGCGGAGACTGGCATCCGGTGTGTAACAACGGCGAAAAGTGGGCGGCGGCCGCCTGCGAGCTGGATGGAGTGGATCCAGTGCCAGGCGCTTCGCTCAATGTGAGCTTCAGAGTCTTGACTCTGCCGGGTCCCTTCATAGAGCCCTCGCTGAACGCCGGCGTCCTGTTTGCTCAGGCCTGTCACGGACGCAATGGGCATGACTCCCTGGTGGATCATGTGGCCTATGTCAAGTGTCCGCCCATGCAGTGTGGCGTGCCCAAGAACACATCGAAGGCGGCGAAGAAGCACTCAAAGAGAGCGAAGAGAGCTGTCGCGGAGTCCAAGGAAATCGTGGGCGAGGGACGTATTGTGGGCGGCAGCTATACGAGTGCCCTCCAGTGGCCGTTTGTGGTGGCCATCTACCGGGACGGCAAGTTCCACTGCGGGGGAACCATTTATTCGGACCGTTGGGTGGGTGAAATTGAAGCTTCCCTTTAGTTTACTCAGTAATGCATCCAAGTTCCTTTACAGATTATCAGCGCTGCCCATTGCGTGATCAACTTTGGCAAGTACTTCTACGAGGTGCGGGCCGGACTCCTACGACGTTCCAGCTACTCGCCCGCCACCCAGATCCAGCCCGTGTCCCATGTGGTGGTCCACCAGGCGTACGAGAGGAGGAGCATGCGCAACGATCTATCTCTGCTGCGCCTGGCCAGGCCGCTGCACTTTAATCGCTGGGTGAAGCCCATCTGCCTGCCGGACGAGGGCAGGACAACGATGGGCAACGATTGGATCTGGGGACCCGATGAGCACACCCTGTGCACCGTGGTGGGATGGGGAGCTATAAGGGAGAAGGGTCCCAGCAGTAAGTAGAGGAAACTAACTGAGGAATTTAAATCTTTCATTTCTTTACAAATCTCCCAGGTGATCCCCTGCGCCAGGTTGTCGTTCCCATACGCAAACGCTGCACAGATCCCGAGGATCAGGCATCCGAGAACATTTGTGCAGGGGATCCGAGTGGAGGACGCGACGCCTGCCAGGGAGATTCCGGTGGCCCGCTCTTCTGTCGCAGCATCTCGCGGCCGGAGGAATACTATCTTGCTGGGGTGGTGAGTCATGGTAATGGCTGTGCTCGCCCCCAAGAGTTCGGTGTCTATACGCGGGTGACTCTATACCTGGACTGGCTGGAGATGGCCACCACTCCGCGCCTCCTGCCCACACGCCAGCCCCTGCAACTGTGTCCCGGCTTCATATGCGTTTGGGGCGGCAAGCGTTGCATAGCCAAGCGGCAGCGCTGCGATCGCAACGTGGATTGCCTGGGCGGCGAGGATGAGGTGGGTTGCACCTACAACTTCATACCTGACATGGTGGGTGGAGTGGCGCAGAATGTGAGCAGCACCACGGAGAGTGACTACCATCCCGAAAAGAAGCTAGGGGAGAGCACAATGCGTGAGGTGATTCCCATTGAAGATGAGGACTTGCAGGCGGAACAGGATGAGGAGGAAAGTAGCAGTTCCACGAATGAATGGGAGGTTTCCCTTCCTGAAGAAGTTGCCACTACTACCACCAGTGGTGAATTGACAACAAATGAGGGAAGCCTAGTCCAAAGTTCCACTGATATCGACGCATTTACCAGCGAATCTACCATTATTCCATCTTCTACCCTTGCCTCTACGACAATTGCCTCATTTACGACTTCGCTGGACAGCCTAGAAACCACAACACCCACTATACGCACTTCCACAGAGGATTTAAGGAAGCTCACCGAACTGGTTACCCAGTTTATGGAGGAGAGCACAACCGCCAAAGAGCTGGCAACAAGTACCTCATCCTTAGCCACAACTGAAGACCCTGCCAGCGAAATAACAACGGAGGAAGTAGAGGAAACCACAGCCGCAGAAAGCACAACCACACCAAGCAGCACTGCCCCCAGCATCAGCACCACAACTGCTGTGACCACAACAGCGATACCTTCCACTGAAAAGCCCGTGGCAACCACCACCCCGGCACCCACAGAAGCCACAACGAAAGCTCCTACTCCTCACAAAGAGCAAGCGAAAATACCCAACAAGTTTGTGTGCAAAAAGTGAGTTTAATTAAGAGCCATTTGGCATTTAATTTATAATTGATTCTCCTTTGAAAATACTCCACAGAATGCCTCAAATAGTGGACATACAGATGCGGTGCGATCGCAAGGCGGACTGCGAAGATGGAACCGATGAGCTCGACTGCACTTGCCGTGACTACTTGAGCGGCAGGCTCAAGAGCCTCATATGTGATGGCAAGGCGGATTGCGAGGATCTCACAGATGAACAGGATTGCGGTAAAATATTATTTATTCTCTGATTTGATTCAAATATAATATAAGCTGCAGGCTCTAGGCATACAGCGACAGCCAACGATTTTCGGATTGCATATTGCAATTCATAGTTATTGTCGCTAGTCATCTTTATATTAATATATCTTATTTTTTTTTTTTATTTCCAGGTGGTTGCCAGGCCAACGAGTTCCGCTGCCCGCTGTCCAAGACCTGTCTGCCGCTGAGCAAGCGCTGCGATAATCAAGTGGATTGCAGGTTCAAGGAAGATGAAAAGGATTGCTGTAAGTAACTCCCCATTTCAGATCCAAGCTTATGAATTATTTACCATCAAATATCCCCTTTAGTTGCCCTCACAAATGGCCACGATGTGCACTTTGATGTGCATCAGCAGCCCAAGTTCAGCAGTGCCGGGATCTTCTCCCGCAACGGTCACGGGGTGTGGCGTGTGGTCTGCGCCCACGAAACGGGCTACCACGAGCACCAAGCGAACACGGCGGATGCGGTGTGCGCGCTGCTGGGCTTCAAGGGAGCCCACTACTTCAACAGCTCGGGCTTTGTGAACCAACATAATATGCA
Source organism: Drosophila kanapiae (assembly GCA_008042475.1). Taxonomy (NCBI): domain Eukaryota; kingdom Metazoa; phylum Arthropoda; class Insecta; order Diptera; family Drosophilidae; genus Drosophila; species Drosophila kanapiae. The sequence continues at coordinate 81,697 of VNJM01002088.1, forward strand.
TCCCATCACGCCCGAGCTGAAGGCGGCGGAAAAGAGCCGCAACTTTGCTCAGCTCCGCGCCATGCTGTCGGACAACGTACAGATGACGGAGAACGAGATCACAATACCGGAGCTGGGCCACCCGTCCGCATCGCGACCGGAGAAGGATCCTCTGCTTCCGAACAAGTGCCTGGGCATATACGTGGAGTGCAATCCTCTCTCGAACAAGACCACGCCCCTGAAGACCCTGAGTGCTGGGCAACCGGTCAAACCGAAGCCCAAGGAGCAGGTGCCTGTGCTCCTGCCCACCATCGAGACGCACAACAAACCGAATGTGCACTTCAAGCCTGAGGTTCCGCCGGTGGTGGTGAACAAGAAGGACGAGATCCTGGACCGACTGGACAACCTCATCAAGAGCAAGAAGAACAAGACCCTGCTGGTGAACGAGCAGCTCCACGAGGCCATCGAGGAGCTGCACTGGCCCTGGCTGGCGGATGTCTACCTGAACGGCGCCCTCTGGTGCATCGGCGTTCTCATCGACAAGCACTGGCTGCTGGTCCACGAGAGCTGCCTTTCGGGCGTCAGCCTGGACACTGAGTACATGAGCGCCTTGCTGGGCGGCGGCAAAACGAAGAGATCCCTGCACAAGAGCAACCACGAGCAGATCCGTCGGGTGGACTGCTTTGAGGCCGTTCCCCAGTCCAATGTGCTGCTGCTGCATCTGGAGCAGGCGGTGCGCTTCACCCACCACGTGCTGCCCACCTTTTTGCCAGACAGGTGCGAACTAATGAAATCAAAGCAAATTAACTCCATTAACGCATTTTTCCCGCAGTTCCCTGCACGACCCCAGCGCTGCGCGAGACTGCATCAGCGTGCTGCATGACGACCTCACGGGTCGCATTAAAACGGTGGCCATTATCCGGGCGCCTAATGATGCCAGCTGCGAGTCGTGCTACAAACTGCAGGAGAAGCAGCCGCCGGTCAACTTGATGCGCCTGCTAAACGTGAGCGCCGAGGACATGGCCTCCATTTCGGAGGAGGTGGAGCTCATCAACGGCGTGGCCCCCACCGAGCTGCCGGCCATAACCAAGTTCACCAGCTGCCATCAGTTCGGGTTAAAGAACATCAGCAAATCGCACACAATCCACAATCCCAGCGACCAGGGGGTGCTGGTCTGTCGGGACTCGCACTCCGGCTGGTTCCCCACAGCCCTGTTCAGCTACAACAACTCGGACTGCCAGAGCTTCAAGCAGCCCTTCGGCATTCGGACCCTGGAGCTGGCCTACAAATCGCTGCAGGACATAATAGGTGCGTCGTGTCCCCCAGTTCGAGTATCACAATCCAAATCAATGTTGCTCTCTTTCTCATTCTCTCTTTAGACAAACCCTCGTGCAGAAACGTAAAGCCAGCTCCACAGTGCAGCAGCCATCGTTGCCCGCTGGGCCTGTGCCTGCCCCACGAGGCCATCTGTAATGAGCGTCCGGACTGCCACGATGGCAGCGATGAGGAGGAGGCGAGATGCCGCCAGCTGAAGCAGCGCTGTGCCCCCGGCGAAATGAAGTGTCGGTCCAGCTTCAAGTGCGTGCCGAAGAACAAGTTTTGCGACCACGTTCCCGACTGCGAGGACATGACGGATGAGCCCACCATTTGCAGTTGTTTCACCTATTTGCAGTGAGTGCGAGTTTGGTGCTTGAAGGTCTTTAAGAAGGCTTTAAACTAATTTATTTTAGAGCCACTGATCCCTCGAAGATATGCGATGGCAAGAGGAACTGTTGGGACAAAAGCGACGAGAGTTCGGTGCTGTGCAACTGCACTGCAGATCACTTTCAATGCAGTTCGTACGTACAGATCACAAGCTATGTTCCTATTAAATTTATTCAATTTAAAATCATTCGTCAGCTCTCCTGAGGACTGCATTCCTCGTGACTTTGTGTGCGACAAGGAGAACGACTGCCCCAATGGGGAGGACGAGCGCTATTGCTTTGGCATCGAGCATCCCTTGGAGCAGCAGAAAAAGGATTTCTGGGCGAATAGCCAGCATACGTTAGTGAATCCATCTCAAGGTGTTTTCTAGTAAATAAACTCAATGCTTATCTTACAGGCACCCAGAGACCGCCCCCCAGTACGGCCAGGTCATCGAGCAGACGTACGGCATTTGGCACACGAAATGCTTCCCCAAGAGCACACCCCCGAACGTGGACGAGGTGCGGGAGATATGCAAGAAGCTGGGCTACAATCCGTACCGTCAGCCCAGCTATCGGCTGATTGACGACGAGGCGAACAAGGCTGTGCACACCTATGAGACGGCCGATCGGCGGGGACGCACCTTCAGCAACGAAACTCTGGTGGGGAAGTACCGGGACGCCACCAAGGCGCTGATCATCAGCAAGTTCTCGCCGCTGCAGCTCAACGAGCGGCTGACGCTCTTCCTCAAGTCCAGCCGACCCATAGCTGAGCTGGTGAGGTGGAACGCCACCGATTCCAGCCTGTGCTACAGGCTGGAGATCCGATGCGCCTGATGTTTGGTAAGAAATTTGTGCGTTTTAGTAGCAAATAAATAAATGGGAGAGCTGTACACAACCTTTAATTATTAACTTGGTTTTATTTTAATTTCGTTATCAGTTTATGTTGCGTATTTTTGTTGTTATTTCATTTGTAAGCTTGGGACTTTGGGTAGTTGTTTCGTAATTTAAGTTTAACAAACGAATTATCTTTTGGTTTTGATTTCGGTTTTATAAATGTAAAAAATCGCTTTTGTTTTTGTTTTTTTTTTATCTCAAAAGCCAAACAATGTAATTAAAGCACTTAATTAAGTGTTGTTGGGTTTCCTTTAAATTCGTTAAAAAGACGTAGGTTATCGTATGTTATAATTAAGATTAGTTTGTGAAAGAAGGTACTTGAGAATTATAAGTATTTGCACTCCTCGAGAGCAGATGTAAACAACGTTTTTGAAATTAGTTAAACTCTCTCGTTGGTAATGCAATAATCATAATAATATACGTATATAAATAGTTAGGGCCTTCAAAATCTTTAACGTCCGTGTTAGGGGAATGTGTATAAGAGTAACTAGTTAAATGTATTCATAAGTCTTTGGCGCTGATTAGGATTTACTTGGGAAATACTTCTAGGAGGTAATTTATGTATAGAATTCATTAGATAAACGCAAACATTAGTTGGGAGGCGAAAGTACTTTCAAAGTTATTTAGTTTGATTAATGTCAAGATCTCCTCTTTGTACAATAAATAATGTTCACTTTCATTTCATAATTTTCAATTGAATCACAAATCGTCGTTAAAGTATATTTAAGTATATATATATGAATAGGTAAATGCTTAGGCTAGAGTTAATCATTCCGAGTGGCGATTGGTTAGTTAGTAAGTTCAAAGACGATATAAGCTTCAAGATGAGTAACGCCCCATTCCCTTGAAATTTGGTTCAAAGATCAAAGAGAGGAAGCGAGTGTACTGATACATGCAGACGCATTCGGTTTTTGGGTTATTAGGCTCTCGAATTTATGCGACCAAGGGGGCGCGTTACGCTTCTTAAGATTGTATTGTCTTTGGATAGTTAGTGTTTGTGCGATCTATATATGAATCCTGTGTGCTTGTTTAATGTGTATATAGTAGTGGGCGCATTGAAAAGCGATGCATGTAGAGAGTAGACTGGTTTCTAAGGATTGGGTTCATAGCTCAGGCAAACAGTTCTCAACACAACCATTGGCAATTCTAAGTTTAAGAGTAAATAGGTTCATAGAGTTCCTAGAGTTGGTAGTAGAGTTGGGAGGAAAGCGTAGTTCTAAACTAATGTTAGTTTTAAGCTTAATTCATTAAGCAAATAAATCTCGGGTGATGCCTTACATATCCCTTTACGTTGTCATGAAACACAGCAGTTTGTATTATTATTATTTACATATCTAATCATACCTACTAAATTACGCCTACGATTTCGTTAACTTTACTAACTACGCAACGTCTCATGATTCCGATTTCCGTTTCGCTAAAATCTTAATGGAATAGTTGGTGCGTTTTTATTTACAAATTGATTCGTTCTAGATTTCTTTCTCATAGTATGTATGTGGTGTATATATTAAAGCTTATGGAGAGTTAGTTAGTAGATTTCACTGGATGAGAGAGTCTCTGAAGGATTGGACCACAGGCGGCCGCATCTGTACTGTCTAGCTAGCTATCGTTGTAAAAGTGGTGTTCTATGTATCTTTCTTAATGATGGCGAAGTTGTGGTTTGTGGAGTCTAATATCTTTCTTTCGTGTATATTTTCCTATAGGTGCTGCCACCTAAAAGCATCTCAGCAGTTACTTCAACAAAAATGCACACAAATTCATTTACGTTTGGGCCAAAAAGTATGCTTTACACTCAACTGTACACCACTAAGGGTAAGCCAACCACTTTTTAAGCTTTGTAAGCCAGAAAACAAACTGAATGAAACCCATAAGTAATAATAGTCAATAAATAAATCATATATATTTTGCTAGAAACTTTGCACACACAATAATATTTAGCCTTGGGCCTTAAAAAATCTCACTTGCAATAAATAACTAAAAATTAAACATAAAGTACATTGTTAGATCAGCTTTCACAAACTGCAGGCGTCAGATGAACCTTTGTGCGTTTCAGTTTTCTTTTGTCAAACTTTGACTTAGGCTAATTAATCGTAAACATAAGCAACTAAAACATTTTAGTTAACATAAAGAAGAAGAACTAAAGATGAATTTACACAACATGTGATGCGTACACAAAATCCTTTCAAACACGGCGACTCCGATACCGATCCCTAGATCACCTGAACTTCTTCATCTAACAAGGGGGACTTTTATTTGATGTTATCTAACGCTTGAAAGGGGAGTTAAAAATTGTATTGAGTTTCATATCAATATTCCACACGCCTTCTTAAGAGTCCCTAAGTCGATTTCCGCTGCTCGCTGCTCTCCTCGAGCTGGGTTGGTGGCGTGTTCTCCTGGGTGCGCACCAGATGCGACGGCAGTTGCATGTTGAGCGGATCGTGGATCCTCCTCAGATTGTACTCCAACTCGGCCGACTTCCGCTTCAGCTCGTTGTAGTGATCCACGTCGAACTGGACCTTCTTGGCGTTCCTGTATAGGGTCAGGGAGTACTCTCGGTTCTTCACGTGCTCCATCATGTACTCCTGAAGGGAAGAAATAATGTATTAGGTATGCTTTTAATGGCAGGGCTTTTTATGAACTCACCTTCTTTGTAACGCAATAGTAGGCATACATTGCCATTGTCGTTCCATAGGTAACAAAATAGGTGACAGGCTCCATGATATCCCAAGAGTATTCCCACCAGGTCAGGCGCGCCAAGATGCCAAACTGCACGGACATTAGACCCAAACCCATCCAGGTCATGAAATTCGTGCGACGAGCCGCCTTTTTGGTCAGTTCCAATTTTTGCTGTGGGAATTAAACAATATATAATTAGAACTCAGGAAGTTCTTTGCAAAGATAAAGCGTCTGCCTCAATAAACTATTCTTTCGGATGAGAGTCGCTCTTCTTGATGAGTTTATATATTTTAAACTTATCATTTCAATGGCACTTCGTATTTATTAAATTTTAAATCAAACTTACCTCTTCGAGGGGCTCAAGTTCATAGCGTAAACTCTCCAGTTCCTTGGCCAGTTGATTGCTCTTCTCCAGCTGATATTCGCCAACATTGAATGCCTCATAGAGCTGCATTATACATACATTTTTATGAATTAAATTCAAACTGTAGAACTAAATATTCCGAAATACCTCTCACCTGAGCAATAACTTTCCGAACATCCCCAACTTTGTCCACTGATTCCCCAGTGATCTTGTCCCGCTTCGGTGGATTCACCTCCAGTGTACGATTGTTGATTTGTATGCTAAGTTTGCGATGATATAGTTAGCTGTGAATATAAGTAGGATCCTAATAATTACTCACCAGAAGGAGTCATCCAGCAGGCTGTCGATGGTGCAGGACGAAGCGATACGCACTCCATGCTTGTTGATGATCGCAGCTCGATCGATGCCGCGATCCTCAGCCTTGAGCATGGTCAGCAGATCGCCCACGTTGTGGGTGATGGGCTTCAGGGCAAACTGGCAGAGTTCGTTGCGACTGGGCAGGCGGACAGTCATGTGCGGCATACCATTCACGTACTCCACATAGATGTCTTCTGTGGGGAAAATATAGCAAATATTTTAGACATTTCTTTAGTATAGACAAAAGGTAATTAAAGCTTAATTTTTATAGTAGTCTTTCTTAGTTTATTAAATACTCTCGTCAACGAACTCTTCTAATGTTTTTTAATGTTTGTTTATACTTTGTACCCAACCATTAATTCACAATTTGATGTGTTTTCTTTGAAGCCATACTCCTTCGAGTATTCCTGATTCCTGTTCCCCTTAAAGGAGAATTCTTCTGGCTTCCTTGACTTCCCAGAAAGAGTGAGTTTCTCTGGTCGGTTGTGTGCCACTCTAGCTTAGTTTTTCTCTGTTTGCAATTAACCAAGAGCCACTCAAGGTTACTCGCCAGCCTGGCTCAATTCGAATGCAGTTAGGCGTTCGAATTGCTTGCTGAGGCGTGACTTTTGCACTCCTCGCGCTCTCTCTCTTTCTCTCGGTAAGGTGCAAGAAATAACAACGGCAGCCGCTCGCCCGTTTAAAATTTATAAAGACTCGTATGAAATGGATGACACACTGCCGATGGCAGCTTGACAAACAATTCTATTAGCGGCAACCGAGCGCATTCCAGGCGGAGCATCGCCAAGATATGATAGTCATCATCATCCAGCCGAGTGGCCAACGAAAAGTTTTCACTTTGTCGCATGTGGGCTCTATGCAGCCATGAAGTAGCACAAACATATATTTATCTGTATCGCTGCCACTCATGCAAGCAGCCACCGAATGCAACCACACGCCAATGCAGCGCCGCCGCCACCACCACCAACACACCGTTGCACCGTCGCACTTCTAATAAAGATTTTCTTCTGCTCATGGGTGTGTGTGGTACACGGCAAGAAAAGGTCTTCAAGATCATAATAAAATGAGCTTATCACAATTAATTTATCATAATAATATGTGAGAATAATAATTAGAAATATGATTAAGGGGAAATATTCTTAATGCCATTTAAATCAGTTTGACCCTGATAGCAATGCATTCCTACAGTGTCACAACTGTTTTCCCAACCCTACGTTTTTAGGATGTGCCCTTAAGAATCACATCTAAGGAAGGAAATCAGTAATAAAGATTCTGTTCTAGCTCTCCGAGTATTATCGATTTCACACCATTTCTCTCGGTGTATAACTTTAAATCGCCTTTACCCACTGGGTCTGAATGCTGCTGAGTGTTGGCTGGGTCTGTTCAACCCATTAGCAATCGGAGTCGGCGCCAAATGTGGGTAACTAGTGTTGTTACTGTTACAACTTGGCTAACTAACATTAAGCCGCTGCTCATTGCTCGCTGGCTTCGCCTTCTTCTTCTACGGACTGCGATGATTATTTTCATGGACTTTGATTTTTTGGGATTTTAAACATTTTATGTTTTCTTTTTCTGCTGCTGCTTCGCCTTCTACGTCGTAGGCTTCTTCGGCTTCTGCTTTTTTTTATTGATAGTTTGAGATTTTTGTTTTAATTTTCAGTTAACTTTCAGATTTTCGCGTTGGCAGACGTGTGTGTTGTGTGCCCATCGTCGGATAATTTGTGTGTACGTGGCAATCAATTCTGCCTGTCAATGCATTATAATAATAAACTCATTAAGCCGCGATATTGTGTGCAAAAATAGATATATCAAGTGTCGTGGCTACAAACCAAACAAAAATTCGGATTTATTGGACACAAGTTGTTGAAAGAGAGACATTCCCCCGACTGTGATGTATATACTCCACATACAGGACAGATAGCATCGGGGGAAAAAGTTTAATTTACAAACTACGATGACACTGCCACAGCAAAATCAAATAAAAGTTTTGCGGTGCTGTCAGGGATTTTTGTGTGTGTTACAAAAAAATCAGAGAACAACCTGGCATGGCATATATGTATATGTTTTCTATAAAGAGCCACAAGTTCTGAGCAGAACATAACAGGGAACAGGGAACTGGGAACAGGGAACGTGCCAACATTGATAATTCCATGTCAGATGCTCGCCCACGGCACCGCTTTGATAGGCCGCAGCAGCAGCAGCAACTTTGCTTCATCAAAACTTAATAGCCAGTTTCCGCATCCCTGCCAAAACAAGGCTAACAAGTGTCAGGAAAACTCGATGCGGTGGCTATGAATGTGTGTATGAGTGGAAACACGTGGTTGGCAAACAAAATGAGGGCAGCCGAGTGAAGGGCGGAGACCTCAACCTCCACCCCAACCTGAACGCGAAGAGAGGTTGCCCCAATGTGGCGACCGCTTCCGTCGCCGGAAATGCAAGCGGCAATCAGCCCACAAATTTATAACACTCCTCAGAGCCTTTTTGCTTCTTTGTGGGCGTTATTTTGAGGGAGAATTTGTGGGAAGAAATAATGAAATACTTAATTAAATCCGTCTAAAAATATACTTCACGAAGGTATATTTCTTTTTGAATTGAGGAGCATATTTTTATTCAAATATCCTTGGAATTTATGTGGGTAACGTTGAAAAATGTAACATTTATAGAGAAAATATAGGATATGTGAAGTAAATAGCAATTACATTCCATTTAATAATTTGAGATTAAGTTATAAAATATTCAAAGCTACAATTTTTCTATAATAATTTGACTTGAATTATAAACCAATTAAAGATTGGTTTTATTCATTAGTTACTTTGGGAAGTAATTTTCTATGCTGATTGTAAATGTTATTTTAAAAATAGTTGTTGTTGTCGGAGGTTGTTGTTTTTGGGTAAAAGGTCAGCAGCAAGCAGACGGAAAGAGAAATATACCCGAAACATTATTGTCACACCGAGATAATCTTCCTTCTGATGCTTTCTGCGCGCCTGGTGCAGCGAACCATTTCATAAATTTCTACTGGCAAAAGTCAAAGTTAAGATTTTGTTGTTGTCGACAGCAACAACTATTTTTTAATAAACACATTTTTACAAAAACAACATTTTTGAACAAATTTCCTAAGAAATGGTCGGCTTCTCTCATTTCGGTTACTTAGTTCCACTTCCTTGATAAGGTTCTCCTGCCGCCTCCTGCCTGAAATAATATATTTTTCTAGTTGACTTGGCAATCTCAGGGAAAATGTTCTGACAAATGTGTAACCGACTTTCCGGCTGCCGTGATTTCCACGTGTGTGTTAAGAGTGTGTGTGCGTGTTTGTGTGAGAGGAAAACTTGCAAGCTGCACATTCGAGTGCTGGTGCGTGTGTGTGTGCCTGTGCATGAGCATTGCATGATTACATGGAGGAGGTCCTGCGCCTCCTCCAGTCGCCACAGCCACCGCTCTTTACCCTCCGCTCTTGCAATGCCAGCAGAAATTGTCCTTTGTGCATTATTAAAAATTCCGGCAACCGCCTCGTGTTTGCATATTTTTTGTGATTTAATTTTTTTCGTACAAGATTCGCGTGCCAGGTTTTTTTCGCCCTCAGCCCCCGGCCTCTGTGTGCCGTGCCCCAGCATTTAAATCAAATTATTAAGCCGCGCAACCAGGGCAAGCTGACAGTATATTATATAAACTACATGCATAAAATATTCAACAGAGAGCATACGCTTTAATTGAACGATAAAAAATAAAAGGAGGAAACACGCCCGCCCATTCACAAGGACACAGGACGCGCACAGGACCGAGCGATTAGCGAGTAAGTTGGGGGCGGGCGTTAGGGCTGAATGTCAATGACAAAGCGAAGGCTAAAAAGTTTGCCGGTCTTTGTGGTCTGTTTACTATTTTTTGCTTGTATTATTATTATCAACACTAGTTTACAAAGGCTTTGAATCGAAAGGTTAGGGCTGTCTATTAAATATCACAAAAAAAACAAATATTAGAAGTCCTTATCCCGAAGCTTTTTTAAATTGAAAGGAATAATAAGTATTTATTTTTAATTCAAATAATTATCCTTGTAAACTAGTGTTGTGGGAATTTAGCCCGTGTTAAGTCCCCCTTCTGTACCTACCATTTTGTTGGACTTTCTTTATTGGGGGGGACATAGCAGAGGTCGTATCGGAATTATTTACGAGCTCCCCCCCGCTGGACGACACCTTCGAGGACAAATTGGAACCTCTTGTTGGAGCTACTATGCCCTGTGTTTCCCCGCTGGATGTTGTTAGCCGCTCGAGCAGGATTTGCTTTCGGCCGGATGCACTTAGTCCGAGGGCTCTTAGGCGCGTCCTCAGCTCGGTCAGAGTCAGTCGCGTGATATCTGGTATGATGATAGTGGCGATAGTAGTGGGCGTGGGCGTGGGCGTGAGCAGGGGGGCAGAGGCGCAATAAAAAAAAGAGGAGATACGAAAAAAAAATAAATTAAACAGAATTTTCTATCAAAAGAAAAGGGCTTGGCCAGGTGCTAGGCGCTAGGTCCTAGGTCCTAGGTCCTTGCCTCCATATTTCCCTTTCCCGGTTTGATAATGAATCAAAAAGCAGGCAACACAAAGAGCAAGGAGCCCAAGGAGCTCGCTAGCTCAGGCACACAAAAAAGCGCAGTAAAAATGATGGCACGTGCAGTTAACGCCGCAAAAAATGCACATAAAAAGGCGAGTCGAAAATGTGTTTAACAAAATAAAAAATGCGGCAGGAAAAAACAGACGTTTTCGTCAATGGCGAAAAAATGTTGATGGAGAGACACGCTCGAAGGCAAAGTAGCGAAAAAATAAAAAAGAATACCTCAGGCTTGTCAGAACGTGGCTGTTTTTTTTTTTATTCTTTATCAGGGCAGGAAATGACACGCACACAGAAATGAAAATGAGAGAAAGAGGAGGCAGGCAGGACATCAACGAAATGCAGGCACATTAAATTTAATGCCATTGTCATCCTCAAAATTAACACAATGAATGGCAGGGGCGGGGCTGCCGTTGGATTGTCCCGCCAAAGGATGAGTGAGATAAGATGGGTTCCAATGTTTCAAAATGCTGAAGCCACATTGTGCATATTTTAATCAGACCTTCCTGCTTTCCCATTTGAAAAGAATGTGGCTTTGTTTTTCAATAATATTTTCAGTTTAAAGTATTTAAAGTGCTGGATAAAACTAAGGACTAAGGAGTTTTTTATGTACTTTACACAGTTATGTTGTTATTTATCTAAAAACTTCAAATACATAATACATAAGCCAGTTGTTTTAGTGCTTTAAAGTTGATTTATAAACTAATTTCCCCCAGTCATGTGGCATTTTTATTCTTTAAAAGGTTCCTACTTTCACTTTGATAAATATTTTAGCTAGAAATGTTTAAAAGCAATCTGAAGGCTTCTTAAGTGTTTAATGGAGCTATGTTTAGTTTCCGATTATGTAATTCAGCTCATAAGATATATTTTAGCCTGGGCTCGCGGCAATAAATCGCATTTCTGCTTAATATTTACTGCTGCCAGCTAGCAATGTAATTTCCCATCCTTTCCCCTTGATTAATGTGGCCACAGTTAAACTTAATTCCGCACCATCTAAGCGGATAAAAGCCCTTCACGCTGCTGCTACGCATTATTTAAATTAAGCAAGAACGAATTTTCCGAAGCACAAAAACATGAAATAAAATGCGAAAGCGAAACTTTGTGTGAAGATGGGAAAGTATGCGTAAGCCGAGGGCAAACAGACATATTCTGGCAGCCATAAAGCATCGCCCGCCTTTAAGCTCATAAAATATTTATGAAATTGCAGGGGCAGGACTAAAATCTTGTAAAATATCCCGTATTTCGGATGGCTGTCGTTTGTTTGTTTATTTGCAATGCCAGCCCGTAAAATCCCTGATTTTCCGAACCGAAATCGATTTCTGGGTGCTCTTCTTCCGCTGAATGGAAATTCACAGGATTTTCCGCACAGAATTTTGACAACAATTAAGTTTCTTAGAGAGATACACTTTCCAGTCTTTTGGCCCCGGGAGGCATCCACTTAATTAATGGAAAAAACCCGTGGAAAATTCGCAGAGTTCTGCGGAAAACTCAACAAGCTCGAGTTGAATGGGGGAGAAGAGAGGAGGTCTGGTGTTTTCTGTGTGCATAAAATGGAAAGGAGAGTGCCGCAGAAACCGCAACCTTAACCGCTTTGCGGGCATTGTGTTTTTGCATTGTGCTTAGGCTTTTTAATATTTTAGCTGCACTGAGGAAATCAGAGTAGAATATATAATACCTCATAAGAGAAACACCTCAACCTGCTGATATTTCTTTGAATAAAGTTTTCCTCTTTTCGGAATTAGAAATATTCTCTCTAGACTTTAAAGAAATTAACTGAAAATGTAATCAAGCTCTCAAGTTTTCAGCTAAAAATGGAGGAAAATCAATTGTTTCCATTCTGTTTTTATTCTCTGTGTGTGCTTTTCCCTCCTGCACGTATTTTATTTTCCTTTTCACCTTGATCTCATTGTGCGGTATGTACGCTCTATGCCATAAGCCAAAGGCAGCTGCGGAGTTTGCACAATAATCGCAAACTGCGGGCCAAGACAAACAGCGGGGCAACAAGGTGGTGGGGGGATGCAAGGATGCAGGAGGCAACTTCAATGCAACTTGGTCGAGTGTCTGGCGCAGGAAAGTAGGCAACGCTTTTTGCCTCTTTTTTCGGGTAAAAGGACATTCGTTGAGAGGCAGAGGCGGAGGATGCTATAGCATATAGGAAATATTTATGACCAAAAGCACTTCGCCATATAGGGCCTTAGGCCGAGGGGCCATCTTTTTTTAGAGCTTCCCCCCGCCATTAAAAATTGAAGTGATCTATAAGTGCAGCGTAGGCTCGGCGAGGTCACGAAATTTGTTATGCCTTTTTGCACGTGTGGGTAATGCATTTGTCATGTCTGGATTATACCTTTAATATTATATTTATACAATTTTAGTCAAAAAAAGGTAATGGAATACAGGTTACATGGCTTACTTATAGCCTAAAACTTATTGGGGCAGCCTAAGGGAACTTCCTTCCCATAAAATATAGTAAATAAATAAAGAACACAAAAGTTAATAATGTAAGTTAATAAAGAGAAGCTGTAAAAAGAGAAGCTGTAATCTTCCAACCATCTTTCCTGGTTTTCGCTCCGCCAAATATGAAGTGTGAAAGTATTTTCCCATTCTTTACAATCGATTTTCCCCTGCACTTCATAATTTACTACTTTTTGAAACAATGTACTCGGTGGAAATCTCCGCCTTTAAGGTGGCTTTTCTTTGTATAAACGAACTCATCGCTCAGCCCTTCGACAGGGTTTTTCCTCCAGCTCCTCACCTTGGACGCTGGACGCACAGAGCGGAAATTGTGTTTTTCCCACTACACTGATTGGCTCCTGTGTGTGTGTTGGGTGTGTAATTCCTGGGGCCAGTGGGAAAACAAGACAAGGGAGCCTCGAACGAACGAAACGAACGAACGCTCCGCTGAACTCTTTAAGCACTTCACATGGCGACAACGAGGACGTTGAGGCCGTCGAGTGGTGACATTTTGAGTGGTGCAAGTGACGTCTGGCGACCTCAAGAGTTCCGCCCACTTGGCTGCTCTTTAAACAGATAAAGGCTCCACCATATGCTTGCTTCTCCTCCTGCTCGTTGTGTGTGTCACGAACATGTTTAATTAATTGCTCAAACTTTACGCAAATTAAATGTCAAGCCGCAGTTTTATTATCTTTCACTTGCAGCCCCTGCAGCCCAGAGGGAGGAGGAGTCCTTGAGCCACTAAATATTGGCAGTCCGGCACATTTTGCACGTCAAAATAGGCTCCGGACAGAGTCACAGCCTCTGCTATGGCGGCACGATGGGCAACGGATACTTTCGAACGTCACAAACGTCGTCGTCGTCACGCCAGCGGGACAAGCGGTAAGTGCCTAACATAAATACACTCAGAGAAAGGGTAATCCTATGGATATTTAATATTTGTTGACATAAAATGGCTTAAAAGATAATTTAGTTTAAAAACATATTTCAAGATATGTTATTTATTCACCATTTTTAAATTTTAAAATGAAAACTACATTAATTTAACTGCCTGGCTTTTCAATCTGTATAAATGAACCCAAGAGGACCTGCAGGAATTTATTTTCCTAACAAAATAGGTCCCAAAATCCTAAGGCGATGTCTTTCAGGACTGCTGCCTACTTTGATTATACGACTCCCATTGATCATTGATTAAGAGGGATTCAAATTTACGTTGACCTTAAATTCACTTAGGCACTTGTCCGTTTATGGTCAGAGCAAATTCCAATCAAGCTCTGAGCTGTGGCATCTTAATTTGGTTTTCAAAGTGTAGGGGCAGGGAGGGATTCTGGGTCAAGTCTCTCTTCTGGGAGGGGAGCTAATAAAATATCCTTGCAGGCGTATCTGGCGATGGCAAGGGTTTCCTTGTAAGCCATAAAAGTTTCTGGTGTGTGAGCAAACGCCTCCTCCTCCCCGCCACAAGAATCTGTTTCCGTAATCAGCCTCAACTGGACATCGATATTTATGTCCTGCGGTTTCAGGGGGCCAGGCCAGCACACATTTTGCGGTGCTGACAAATGTTGCATCGTCTAAAACAGAACAGAAGGGCTTAAAAGTCAGCCAGTTAAGTTTTGACTTGACTTGGCAATTTTCTCACATACTTAAATTCTGATGTTTAATGAACTGAAGTCTGTCCTCTGTGAAGAAAGATACTGTAAACAATGGAAATTGATTTTTAAAGTGTTGACTGGAATTTAAATAAATCTTTTACAAAGTATGCCAACTTTTCAATGGCAAAGCGTAGGCAAATAAATTTCAAAGTGCTTAGCACAAGGAGAACAGGGAAAAACGAAGGCAAATAAATTGCCACGCGTTTGGCTAAGGCTGGGAAATTGTAAATTTGATTATGACCTTTAAATACCCGGGATTTGATTTAAGTTAACTTATAGCTTACTTTCTGGTGGCTATTTAAATTAAATTAATGGAAAATCTATAGATTAATGACTGAAATAATTTGTGAATAAATTTCAGAGGCTGTAGAACAAGATTATAAACTTCTCCTAGCTATGCTACCAATGTACCCTTCCTATCTAAGAGTAATTGGTATGAAAAAGTTTCAAGAGCTAAGCAAAGGCTCTCAAAAAAAAGGTCAGGGAAATCATGATGAAACTTTTTGGCCAGCAAAAAGGTAGCTGAGAAAATTAATTCGTGGCGATTCCTTGTTCTTTTTTTGCAAACATAATTAGTGACGAGCAACGGTTCGACCTATTCTTTCTTTCGCCGTGTTTTAAATCGAATTGATTTGCAAACTTAATTGGTGAAGCGGATAGAAAAAATAGAAGAGAAGATCGGAGGCATGTCGGACAGAAATGGGAACACTTTACCAATTAATTAAATGGCAGCAAAGCCAAATTGAGGCCGCAAGTGGACATGGACAGAAAGAACGGCAATTAAAATTGCCAACGGCGGCGCCTACATGAGACATGAGGATGAAACACTGGGCATAGATGATGGTCCGGGCGTGGTCCGCATCCATGCATTCATTTGGGGCGGGCAAGGGATGTTTTTATGGGGGCGTGGCAGGGCCAGTAGCTGGTTACCGACAGCTGTTGTTGTCGCCGCCGCTCAAATTCCAATCTGCTGCCGTCGAAGCGAAGTGCATAAGCCCGAAACCTGACGAGGGTTGCCAGGAAAGCAATTAAAATGGATTGTTCCGCCTCCGCATGGGTTCTCTGTGTGGGTTGGGTGGCTTAAATATTTTCCAGTTAATAAACACACACACAAGCAAAGCGAAAGTATTTTCAATTAGTTGGCCGCAGCAGGAATTTCCTTTTGCTGATCAGAAGTTTGTTTAGATTGAATTGTCTAAGCAAGTAAGGTTAGAAAATTAAATAAATAGCATTCCGATGCAACAGTACTTGAAAGAATTCAAGAGAGAATTTGCCTTCAACTAATATGATGAAGCCTCTTTGGAAAGAGGCATTCAATATATCTTTTTATAATTAAAAACACTTAGTAAACTTTCATAAATCCCTCTCTCACTCAAATTTAAAATAAAATATTCCAAAGGAAGTAAATATCATAAGCTGAGAGAAATGCTCTTTAAAGCAATAAAAATCACAGCATTTTTTATGTCAGCCAGTGCCCTTCCTGTAACATTTACATCTCCCACTCAGAATGTCTGCATTTTACATCCTCATTTATCTTTCATGGCGCAAAATACAGTCATCATTTTGGTTAATAGAATTTGGGATGTGAATGTGTCAGTGGCTTTTGAGTAATAACCATATTTCAAAAGCTTGTTGAACATAAACCTTAAAAAATGATAAGTTTAAGGGCTTAACCACAGATGTTACTGTAAACCCTTTAAATACGAATTCCCTAACTTTATATTCATCCACGGAGAACTAGTTTTAGTTTCCGCAGGCAACCTCATAGCTATATTCCTCTTTTTTTTGGCAACTCGAAAAGTTTTACTGCAATAAATTTGCACTTTTTTAATTAAATATGTATAAAACTAACTGTTTTTAAAAAACTAAAACTCCCCGAGACCCCACTTACACTCCCGATTGATTTAAAGCGCTCCTCGCGCGCGTAGGTTCTGTCGATTTTTGGCGGCTACAGAAAAGCATTGCCTTCCTACCGACCGGAGCCAAAAATTGAATGGTTTCCGCTCTTTTCTTTGTTTTGTTCCCTGCTCCCATATTTTGTGCCTATAATTCTGTGCTGCCTCCATGGCGTATACGCAACGCAGGAGGTTTTCAGCCAGACAGTCGCTTCATTTGCATACAGAATGCGTGTTCCGTCGATAATGTATCTGCGATAGGCTTTTGGCAACTCCAGAGACCAGAGGCCTCACAATGGATGCGGGCACTACGCGTATCGGAAGTGTGTACATAAAGATGTTAAAGATACATTCAGCGGATTCCATGACATTTGTTTTTCTTTTTTGTGCCAGTTGAGTCGGGATAACCAAATCGATTTATGCATACAGGACTTACATACATACAGACACAGAGACATAAACATGGATAGATGAGGGCGCAGGACTAGTGTCAAGATGTGGGGCGTGGCAAGGGCTTCTGAGAACATTGCCAACATTTAGTCACGTTTCGGTGGAACTCTGAATTTTTATTGAAATGGCTATATAAGGGATGTCTTTCTTTGTGGGGGGGTGCACTAAGCGGAAAAGAATAATCATTTAAAATCGAGAAAATAGTTACAGAATCTAATAAGTTATTTTACAGTTGATTTCCCCTTAAAACTCCTCTTAAGTAAGAGTATGCAAGCTCTAAATATATATATTTCCTTTAGAGATTTGAGTATCTTGCGTACTTTATTAACAGAATAACAATGAAAAGTGTTAAATCTATAGCTTTTCTCTTCTCATTTCATACGTTTAATAAGATGAAAGAAATGATTAAAATTCACCAAACATCCTTGACTTCTCTCGATTTTAAATTGATTTTCTTTCAGTGCATGCTGGTGACGGATTCGTGTTGGTGTCTTGTGTAAATGTGTTCTAAGTATGTGTGTGTATGTGAGGTGGTGTCAGCACTACGTGTAAGGCATACTTCTCGTGTATTTTTCTTGTCGGCCCTCTAAGTCCCATTTTTCGGCTGTCAACTCACCTGTAAATAGAAGAGAAAAAAGCGAAGAAACGATCGTTAGAAATGTTGTTAAGCCCCAATAAATTGCTGGGCAAAAGTGAGCAAATTGGATTGACTATCAATTCCAGAGAGAGAAAGAGTGTGTGCCAAATGGCATCGCATACTTCCGGGCCATAAAGTTCTATTTTTTATGGACGTTCGATGTTCATTAAAAAAGTTTCAAGCACATTTCGGCATGCAAAAACCAGACGCAAACCAAAACAACAACAGCAACCAGGACAATTGGCAGCCAGAACTTTCACAAAATTTAATTTGAAGGCATAAAACTAGAGACGAGAGCGACAGAGAGGGAGCAAGGATGGCATCAGGATACAGGCTCAAACCATTTACCAATTAGAATGTGGAAAAAGTTAGTTCTGCTGCCAGCCTGTAAAGTACGAAATAATTGCATTTTTTTTCGTCGAGATACCCGCAATGCCTGCGGTTTATGACGACGAGGACAGAGACTGACTGACTGTATAATAAATATTTCACACTAAATTGCACATTGTGAATAAAAAGTAACAAGCCCGGGGCAGAAGACGCTTAAATGAAGCGGAACGAGGGGCCCACAAATTGCCGCTGAAAGTGTGCAAATGACGGAGGGCGGAAAACTGTGTAAAAATAAAGCAAGAGTTGAAGACAATTTCCGCAAAACGAGCTGGGACAAGGCGAAGGCGAAGGCAAGGTGGAAGGCGCCCAGAAGCAGGCAGCACAAAATTGCCAGCCTACGTGTGCAAAAAGGCAAAAGGCGTAACGGTAACGAGCCTGTATCGCTTTCCCCAGCCACAGCCCTCAGTCCCAGCTATTTTCCCCCTCTCTGCCTTAGAAGCTTGTCAATGTCTGGCGGAGCGTATAATATTCTGCAGCCTCGCTTCGCTTTCGCTTCCCTGCCAGCTCCGAGCTCCGAGCTGCACATCATCTGTCCGATTATCTCGCCCAGATTTTGCATTGCACATGCAATTGATTAATGCCATGCACAAATTGACAAGCGAACAGAACAGAAGCTACTGTCGACTGCCAGGGAGGGCTAATGTAATCAGACCAGAGTACCCAGAGGCCCTTGGCGAATGCTATCAGAGGCGGACTTAAGGGAGTTTTTGTTACAGTTAGGCTCCGGATAATCCACCTTAAAGGAAGGAAGAAAACTTAGCTTACTGAATGCTGTTACTTAAGAGTTTCTGAGCTTGAAATCACTTACTAAAGCACACAATAGTATGTTGTTAACTAGGCAAATATGGTTTTAAATCTACAACATTGAAATACCCCATCATATTTTTCCCAATTTAGATAAATTGGTAGCTTAAAATGCTACTCCAAATCCGCTCCTGTATGGAATCCATTTGCTACTATCCTTGTATCCTTCCATCACATAACTGCCACAGGAATAAGCTTGCACACGAGCATGCAGCTCATTCATTTGCATTTATTTTTGGCATACAGACACTCTGGCTTCTATTAGCATGACTTGTTTGCATTTTCCCCTGACTTTGAAAACAAATATTTACCACATTTCGAAAAGCTTTCGAACGAAAGTAAGGCTAGAAATGGAGTATGATTTGTGATTAGAAGTATAAGAAATGTTGTTGATGTATCGAACATCATTTTAAATCTGGTTAGTTAATAGATAATATAATTAGAGAGATCGATAGATAATTGCACAACTTAAGCATGACTCTCACTTAAAAATGTCTTGATCCTGTAATTGTAAACTTGTGCTTGCTTTGTTTTAAATCCCAAAGTAAAGTTTGAATATTTTTCTGTTGCTCTCTGACTTTGTCAAAGGCATCTGGTGCTGGGAATTGTCTAACAAGATGTCAACTTGCTTTTTTTGTAGCAGCCCGAGTCAGAGGATAATTCGGAATAAAAAATACAGAACTTTTCCCATCCGTCCTGCATGAATGTATGCACATGCTGCTGGTTTATGTGTCAAAACACCGTAAACAAGTTTGCAATTTTTCGTAACAAAAAAAATACAAATAATATATACGGAAAAAATGGGTAGAAAAGAAAAGGATGAGCGAGGCGAGCCAAACAAAAACAAGGTACTAAGTTCCCTTTTATGCAGTGTGAGACTGCATAAGAAAAATGGAGAAAATCTACAAAATAGAAAGGCGGAAGGCATATGTTTTATTTATTGTTGTTCAGCACTAGCTTCACTCTTTTGTTCAGCGTTTGCTTTGGACCCTTTATTTTACTTATTTTTCGCCAAACTTTGGCCAACTTTAAAGGCGCATAAATATACACAAGATAAGAAACTCAGAGTGAATCTCGGAGCTTGCGATGAGATACTCAGAGACAGGCGGCAATTACTATATATCTGGGCAAGAGGAGCATCCCCAGAGAGCGCACAACTTGTGACAAGCGTTCATGATTCGGCCAACATTTAAGACAGACAACTGGGAAATGGCGAGTTGGTGAGAGAAGTTTTTCCACCATTTGTCCTAATTTCAAAGTTCTCATTTCCATTTCGGTGCATTTTCAATATGCACTTTGAAATATTTGCTCTGCTCTGCTTCACTTGGCTTTGCTTTGCTTTGCTCTTATTAAAGAACGGCTTCAAAATGAACGAATAAACAGAGCAAATTCGAGCTACACAACGGAAGAAATAATAATTTTTAAATTGAAACGGACTGGGTAGAGTTAAATAAGTTATATAACAAGCTTATATAAATATATAAATAATGGGGTCTGGAAATTCAGCTGCAGCAAGGCATCAGAACATAATTTAATTTCCATAGCAACGTATGTATTTTTCTTGTTTAAACAGCTGACAAATATTAACTTTAAAATCAATTAACCACTGTTTATTTTAGTTTCTTTTCAAGACAAAGATTACTTTTTTCGGTGGTGAAAATGGGGGAAATCGATGTCCAGACAGAGACAACAAATCAGAGTTGCCATTGAAAATATACACTAACAAGGGGGTTCTTGGTTCTGCGATGTCAATCGGTTGATCCGCTCACGTTGCACGTGCATTAGGGGCTTTCTTATTTTTCGAGCTACTTGCAATTGCAAATTGGCCCCAAATTGGCATTGTTGCATCTTCCTGTGTTTTTTTCCGCAGCACGCAGCCTGCATTGGACTCTGCCGAGGAACACACGTCTTCATATAAAACATTCCGCTGGAGGATTTAACTCAGATAGTAAGGGGACCAAAGGTCCTGGGTCTGGGTCCGGACATAGCTCAAGTACGAAGGTCTTCTAGTTCAAAGGATCATGTGGGGTGCACAAATGTAATTCGTATCAATTTATGCAGGACGTGCCTCTGCCTCTGATGTTGCTTAAATTTGGAGAAACGTTCGCTTTTTAGGGAGAGTAAAACTCAAACGAAATGGAGTTGGGGATGGATGCCGATAAAAGCTGGGTAAAAGCATCTGTACAATTTATTTTTGCTCAAACTAATTTCATTAGAAAGCCAAGAACAGTTCTACTGGATGTTAAAAGATAAAATGGGAAGTTCTATCGTATTAATTTGGCAAATACATATTTAAAAACTCCAAATGAAAACCACTCAAATTGGAATACGGGTTAGAATGGTGTTCTTTTTTCTGTATATTTCTAAGCCTCAAGGTTACCAAGTGCCAAGCTTAAAGAAGTATTTAATATACTTAAGTTAAGTGAGGAGATCATAAGAAAACCCTTAAGCTCTCCCATTACATAATATCCCCAATTAAAAAGGCCATTATCTACCACAACCTTTCAACTCGCAGAACTTTTATTTCATTCTTCACTCAGCAACAAAAACCATTTGAAAATGCTAACCAATAAAACCATAGCCAGTCACAGTTGACTTATTTTATTACGCCGCCAAGTAAGCAGCTTTTTTGCTGAATAAAAAATCCGTATATATCCCATATCGCATATCGCATTTATAAATAAAAGTTCTTTTGTGGAAATGAAAAGGCCAGAAAGAGCAAAAATTATTTCATTGGTTATGCTCTGCCGAGCAGTTGGAGAGGAAAATCGAAAAAGGGTGACTGGAGTTTTGGCTTTTCGAGTCAAAACAAAAGGCGGCAAAACAGGAAGCTGTCGTCCCCTCCCGGCCAGAAAAGCCCCAAATCAAATGCCCGAGCCATGCGTGCCTGGCAACCGATCCGGAATAAAAGAGAAAAAACCCGGGAAGGTGGGGAAAAGTCAGCTAGGGACACATGCGTTTTGCTAACAGCCACATGTCACAGCATTAAAAACTCATTTTGAGCTGGCCAAAACCAGAGAAAGAGAGAGAGAAGCCAGAGAGAGAGTGAGGCACTCTTTCGGACACATTGGGGAGCCGTTTCTTATGTTTCTGCCGTGTGTCCGCGGCGTCATTTGCATCAATTTGACGGCTGCTCTGCGCTTCACTGCCTCAGTGCCTCATTTCCTCATTTCCACACTCACTCTTACTAACTGCCGCCAAAGCGGAGAGCGACAGTCAGTACACTGAGAGATATATCTATTTTTAATTCAATTAATAAAATCGAAAGGTTTTGAAGTCTTCTGAAAGATATCTCATTCTGTATAAGCACAATCACATTTTTAAAAATATTTTCATTAATACAAATTCGTACATGTTGACAAGTTGTGAGCATTTTGCCTCTGCACCGACTGTGTTGCAAGCTCTCTCATTTTTTGCCGCTTTATGATGCGAGTACGTACGAGTGACTCGCTGGCATCCGCTCGAGTTACTTGATTACAACTGAGCAACGCATTTCCGCCCGGCTTTTGTTGTTGTTCAGCGGCGAGCAGAGTGTGCAGATTGGAAACACCGAAAATTTAAACTAGGTGACGCTCTGCTCAGGCCGATGACGAAACACCTGACAGCCAAAGTTCAACGAGTTGGGGGGAGCAGCGGCAGAGGGTTCAGTACTCATAGTTCACTCGAGTTCATTGCTGGGGCCCGAATGCCAGCGGAGAAGCCAGAAAGCCGGACCCAAAAGCCCATCAGGCAAGCAGGCAGGCAGCCAGGCGACCCCTTGCCATTGGGAACTTTTTGTTTTGCATTATTCACGAGCATTGCCACATGGCAGCGGCGAACACACAGTGGGGCGAGAGAGAGATTGATGGGAAGGGGAAAAGTTTTTCGTGAAAAATCAGGGAAAGTATGTAGGTTCCTAAATCAGCAACAATGTGAGCGAATTTTTGTGTAGAAAATAACCTCTCTAAACTCTGTTGCTAGGAAATAATTATAAACTTTAAATGGGACTTCTAGAGTTCAGTTTTTAATTTCAATCAATTTTAGAAATTTAATTTGTGTTGAAAAATGGTTCGTGTTAATTAAATTAGTTGTTAAATTAGTTAAATTATTTGTTTAATAATATTAAAAGCAGAAGCAGTCACAGAATTTTCTTCTTTAATGCAATTACCATAATGAAATCAATTCATAATTCCTATAAAATACAATCTTCTCTTAGTATTTATTATTTGTGGCTCATTATTGCATTTGCCGTTCCAAATGTAGTGTTTTTTCTGGTGTTAATAAAATATTTACTCTAGGTTTGCATTTAAAGCTATGAAGCTTTGGAAATAAATAAACAAAAAACAATACACACTTTCAAAAAAACCCCTTGGGCATCCGAGGAGTTCGCTCTGGCATGTTGTTTTTATGATTTGAGAATTTATTTGTTGGCCACTGTGTTTTATGAGCAAAAACTACCGCCCACTGTATTTGGGCCCTAATAGCTTAGTTAAACCAAAACAAAAAAAAAACAGTAGCTGTAGCAGACGGAGCTCATTTGTCATTCAGAGTGGGCGGCATCAGCTTAGGGGGTGTGTGAGTGAGGGAGTGAAAGGGTTCCCGCGACCTTTCACCTCTCGGAAGCAAAAGGTTCCTCGTGCGGATTACAAATTCGTATTTGATGGTGCGGCAATTGCAATTTTCGGGCCAATAATGCCAGCAGCTGTTGTCGCCGCCGCTACTGGTTTTCTCGGCTTAATTGAGCGCCAAACGACTTTTCACTTAGACATGAAAATTTCATTAACATCAAACGGCAGGGGCAGGGCTAGGCAAGAGCCACAAAAGTTTGAAACTCGACACTCCAAATTGCCCCATTGTTGCTGCTGCAGGCAAACAATAAAAGCAACAATAATAATAGGGGTGGCTTGCCACTGAAAAAGGTTAACGAAAAATAATAACAAACAAATGAGCTGACGCTGACAGCGCCGCGGCTGCGCAGTCGCCACCTGCCACGAGGCAGCGACGGCGCGCATGCTCTCTGATATTTTTCAGCTTTTCCAGCTCTTCAGTCGGCGGCGAGACGTAAAGGCGGCAACACAACGCGCAGGAAAACCGGTGGAAATCTAAAGCAGAGAAGAAAATCGCGCGCTTTTATTTTCGCTTTTTTTTTATTGCTTTTCGGCCATTTCATGGACAATAAACTCATTTTGCATTAACCACAAAAATCAACAAAGTGTGCAAAGGCGGCGGTGGCGCCATCATCAATAGAAAGCCTCCATTCAACTGGGTTAAAAATGGGAAAACGTGGCTAAAAGTGGCTAAAAGCAATACAGCAAAAGAAAATGAAGATGAGTGTTTGTTTTGTGGCCCACCAAACCCAAGTAATTTATACGAACGACGCGTAGTGAGTGTGTGTCTCTGTGAGTCAACATTGCCTCCAGGAGAATCAATGCATACGGCCCATTAATCTCAAGGCATTAATGATTTAAGGAATTCATTTGTCATTCGTTCGGGTAAGATGCTCTCTGCTCCGGAATGTGATAATATTAACCATTAATTGGAGCAAATCTGAACGCTAAGGCTGGCTGATTAAATCAGCATTTATCTCTTGGCTTGAGAAGTAAACACACACACCAGAAACTTCTTGTGTCTTCAGGGCTTTTGAATTGTTCAGTGGCGAAGAGTGGTTTTGAGTTAGATAATTGACAAGTTTGCTATTTATTTAAGACTCAAGCGGGAAAAGGTTTAATTAGGTTTTGAGGAAAGTTGGTCTTGGATTAACTTGGGAATGGATTGGAGTTCACTTCAAATTCAAATAATAGAGCTGATTATTATTATATACTATACAAGCTGCTGAAGTTTATTTATTATTTATTGGGAATATAGCCAGCAAATCTAAAACAAATTCATCTCTAATTTCACTAAATTCAGAGACGAAATCAGACGAAAGTTTACCATTTATCACATTGCTTTAAAAGTGAATTACCCCACTTTTGACCTCAGGGATCGGAGAGAGAAATTGTTTGTTTGCGAAAAAGTTTGTTTATAACCGAACTGCTCGCAGTTTCTGGCTTTCCGTTTCCACTTAAGATGATTGAGTGTCCTGCGACAAATGCGAAATGTGAAACTTATTTGTCCGCTCATCGACAGAGCCAAGTTGTCACTTAATTTATGTCCCTGAGAGAAGTTGGCGTGCAAAGCCAGAAAATGAAATGCAATTTGCGGGCAACCGCTGGCTGCGGCGGGCAGGCAGCGGAAAATTGATTTAGCATTTATTTCCATCTCGAACCGCTGACCTTATATTGCGGCAATTTACGGAAAATGTCATTTGAAATGCCGCATCTCTTTGCTTGGAGGTTTCGACAGGTTTTTGGGCAACTCTCTCAACATGAATGGATGGCTAATGGTGTTAGAGTCTTCCAACAATACGCTCTGATTAGTCCAATTCTATTATTTATTTTTAATTCTATTTTCGCAATACGGCCGTCTATTGTCTGGCCGCGTGAGAATGCCGATTGCGAATGATTTTATGTATTTATTTTTGTAGTCGACTTTATGCTCCGTTGGCTGGAGATGTACATATCTGTGCCTGTATCTGCTCTTCATGTAAATAATCCGAGTTTGGCGGTTTGCCGGCTTGCTTATTTTTCACCCAATAGATATCTGTGTTAATTAATTTGGCGCTGTCATGCGAGTTTTACCATTTTCATTTCCATTTTGGCACGAACGTGTTTTCATTTTTTTGTGGCTTAATTTAATTAGCTTTTTAATACGAGAGGCAGCTTCTTTGTTCGATATATTTGCCTATTAATATGCACAGCAATAATAATATTTCTTGTATTTCTGTGCTAAATAATTTGTGGCATTTTAATTAGCGTTCTTCTCTCATTATTTAGTTAAAGCCTCCGCGGTGTGCTGCGTGTTTTATTTTGGCAAATAGCGCGTAGAAAATCGCTCACTAATCGCACGCAAATCTCGTTTGACTTTTTTCCCCGCTTTTCGCGCTTTGCCCTTGGGCCGAGATGTTGCAGAAATGTGCGAAATTTAAGCTGGCGCGTGTCACAATAAAATCAAGTTGGAAACGAAACAAAAAGCCAACACGTGACTGGAAAACCAAAACCGAATTTGTAATTTTAATGATTTTCGCGAAACGCAGAAATAGAGAAACACACAGAGTGGCAGAATGTTTATAACCCGCTGCTGTCAGTCATAAAACGGCATTAAAAGCAATTAGCAACTCGCTTTATATTCCTCGCCGAAAGCGAAATGAACATATTGCCGGCAGTAATTAAAATCCAAAGCTCTTCGGGAGGCACAAACAATTAGAAGGAAATGAAAGCGGAAAAACGGCTCTCACCAAGACTAAGAAAAAAGCAAAATAATAAAATACAGTGCTTGCTTTATGAAGTGTTCTTGTTCTTTGCTTTCCAACAAACAAAACACAAAGATATTGTCAAAGACCAGCAGATATTCAGCTGTTTCAGAAGAGAGCTGCAACCTTTTCAGTAACTGATTGATTCAACATTTAGCTGCATTTCAGCTAGAAACTGTTGGGAAATTTAGTGCGGTAAGTGCTAGGGATGACAGAAACATATTGATACATCGACATTGTAATATATATCGAGAAGAACGATATTTTAGCGTTACGATAAGTCGATATTGTGTTCGATATATTGGACCAATTTAATTTTTAAAGTTAAATATGTAAATCTTTATAAAGCTTTTCGATAATTCGATATTTTTACGTTGAATGTGATATTTTTCGATACTACAATTTTTAATATCAACTAATTTCGATATGATATTAACCACAATATAGTTATCGATATATCAAACAAGACTTTTTCTCTCGGTATGCACATGCATTTTATCGAGCCTTCACTGTACAACAAAAGTGAGATATTATCGCTGTTGGTAAACACGCAAGGAAACAATTCGGAGGAGGCATTCCACACAGTGTTGACATCCGTCTAATTAACTTTTAAGTGAAATACAAAGGAAAGCCCTACAAAATGGCAGCAAAGGAACATTCTTTTTAACCTTTGTGTGGCCCCCAGAGTATGCCCTGTGTGTGTACTGAGTATACTTTGTGTGTGTGTGTGTGTGTGTGTGTGCTAACCCCCAAATGTATGCTAGCCAAAAAGTAATGGTGCCAGCCATGGAGCAGTGAAAATGAGGCCAGGCCAATGCTAAGCAGTTGGCAGGAGAGCACACACCGTCTCTCAGCACTTTCTGGCTCTTTATTTTTTATTATTTTTATGTGAGCTGTGCTCGGTCCATAAACTCGGGCGCTTCTAAAATAAGGACAAGCGGCAGGAGAGCCCAGACGCCTCTGTCGGCCTGACGGCTCAAATGCAGTCGCCAGAATGGCGCGCCGGATCCTCCGGGGGATGCAGACTTTAGACCGGACGGTTGGAATCCCCGCCGCACATTTAAACATTAGTTGGCAACATTTGCAATTGTAATGACTCGCATCTAAAATGCAACCATCCGGTAAAATGTGCCGAGGTGGCGCCTCCCACCTTTCCCTTTCCGAAAAACACCTGCAATTAACACGCCAACCATGGCAGCGGGGTCAGTGGAAAATATATGCACCTGAACTGTTAGTATTAGAAAGTATTTTGTTTGAATGCAAATTGTGGAGAAATTAGGCAGAAAGTTCTCTTGCAAGCTGGCTGCACTTTGAAAAGCCTGCCATTATGCCGTCTTTATTTCGTTTTACAAGTTTTTAAAATATAACGAATATAGTTATTGAGTTGGTTCTGTTTGAATGGCTAAAAGTTGGTCAACTTTTAGCATATTTTTCTTCAGACTAGCAATGGCATTAGCAAGCTTGCACAGAAATTGTTACTAAATATTGGGTCTCTTAAATTATAGCCATTTTTGGACCTTTCACAATTAAGCAAAGTAAATCTTCCCTCAAGAACTAACAAAATCCTCCTGAATCTCATTAATTCTCGCTTTCCCCGAGCCTGTCAAGTACCTTGATGAGATGCATTGGCAATAACTCAAAACTACTCACAATTCCCCCGCGGACCACAGAAAAGTTCTGAAGCTATTTTCGCAATCAATCTGCCAATCGATGGCAGACGTTTTCCATTTACAAATAGCAAATAGCTTTTCCCGGCTTTTCTGGCTTTTCCGGCGCAGCTTCGCCCCCACGAAACACCAAAGTCACAGCTGCCGCGGATCTCACGCTTCATTTGGCAGCTCAGGTAAAGAAAGAAAGGGAAAAAGGAAAAGGCTGATGTGCTGGCTAAGCAATTTTCCCCCAATCAGTCAAAAAGGTGGTCGGAAAAAAGGGCAAGCAAGCTGGTAAGCAAATACCATAGTCCTTTTGGCTTAAATGCTTCTTTGCCCAGGCTAACTTTCTGTTCTTTGCTGGCTCGTAAAATCGTTGTTGGGACTTTGTTGGGAGTCTGTGCCGCGAAATGAATGATGGCAATGGCAGTCGTGTAGAGAACTAATGTTTACGACCCTCGAATCACCATTGGAGGAGCTTAATTCAACTGGCGGACAGGTGGCAATGGCTCATAAAATCGAGGCCATTCCTTATGCGTTGCCAGCATCACTTGAACTATATTTCAAGCAGACAGAGAACAACTTGTTCCACGTAGCTATAAATTTGGGGAAAATAAACTGAGACAAGAGTGTTGTTTCAGACCGTCAAGTGCTTAATTCATTGTCTCCTTTATGTTGGCTTTACATTTTTAATTAATTTAAAAGGTATTACAAGGGAAAATACGTACTGGAACGAAGGAAACCAATTACTTAAGGTTTTTGGGTGGTTAAACATATGAACATTTTCCTTCTAACTAATTGGTACAGATACTAAAAAGAGAGTGCAGGTGCCAAAACCTTTAAAGTAACCTATGGAATTCTTTAATTTATAGAGGCAAAGACACCTACAGCTACCAGCACAACTACGTGGATCGGGTGCGTCTGGAGGACACCAACGGGGGCCAGCACCAGCAGCTCCACCATCAGCAGACCACCCACGATCCGCGGTGTCCCCAGCTCAGAGCCGCTGGCTGGCGGCACACCCACAAATCCATATCGCATCTCGACTTGGCCACCAGCTGCCATGAAGCAGCCGGTTCTGGCTTAGGTCGCCACTCGCAACACCATCACCCTAACCACCACCACCAGTCGCCGCAGTCGGGTCACCTCCTGCATCATCACTCCCATTCCCACTCGCACTCGCACTCACATCCCCACGCTCAGCCCCATTGGACGCAGTGTCGGGTGGGTTTAACCGGAAGTGGCAACTGCACCGGAAACGGCCAGCTGAGGAACGCCCGATCGCTGGACTACACGCAACTCGAACGGGATGAGAACGCCTTGGACATAGCCGAGTTCTACTGGCGATTCGACGCGGAAGCTCCGCTAGACCAAGTCGAAAGTTATGCGGGTGAGTGGAGGCCTTCATCGAAGCGAATTTGATCAGAAACTACTCGTCCGTGTCAAGTAATTGAAATATTATTGGAAGAGTATCGGTTTTCGAAACATAATTGATCTGTCTTCTTAATTGGCTTGTCTATATCGACTAGAATTAATTATTTCTTCTGGTTTTCGTAGCTCTTCCCGTCAATGACACTGTAGTGGATCCAGAAAAGTCCGGAGAAGCCACCACACCCAGCTCTAACACAATCTCGGGCTCCGTCTCCAACAAGGCGACGATAAATGGTGTTTCGCCCAGTATCGGAGGAGTAGCCAGCGCTGCAGCCACCTTGCTCGACATTTTGGGCAGCGGCGAGTCGTGCAGCTTGCGGAGATCGCGCAGCTTGGCCGTAATCCGTGAGGAGACATTTAGCGACCTGCAAATCGGTTCCGCAAACAGCAGTCGTCGTCGATCGCAGCTAATACCGCGTGCCCGGCTCGTTAGTCGTGGATTTTTCCGAGAATCGCCACGGTGAGTAACAAAAGCACTAGGCTTTAAAAACCAACCTTTTAGGTATTAAAATATAAATGATTTATTAAAAAAAAAGATTATAATTCCCTAAAGATGAGGAGAATTACTTAACTACTAATTATTGTTTAAGAATTGTTTAAACCAAGCTAATACCCATTAAAACAATGATTTTGCTCTCGAGTGTGTTTAACACGCATACGCCGCGTAAGCCACGCGCGGTTTTAGCTGGTTGAGTCAGTCGTTGGGCGACGCTCGCCGCAAACTCAACAGGTCTCGGAACAGGCGCAAATTTTCGCTTTTTCGCTTTTAAACAATTTGAATTCGTGAGCCGGCGGCCAAATTGTTGCGGTCGGTTTGTTGTCGCTGTTGCCATTTTCCGTTTGTGCTGCCGTTGGTGGTTTCATTGGTTTTTAGTTGCCTTCATTGCCCTGTGCGTCCGACGGTGCCGGTCAGGGTCATGACACGAGGTTGCATTAGGCCGCGCGGCTGACTACAGTTGAGGTGGAAAAAATGGCATATTTGAGCAGCTGAAGGGGATTTACTATATCAGTATAATTTTAAAAGTGCTATTAAGCTGTCCCAAACTGTCGCCGGTAAATGCGGTTTGTCGATTAAACCTAAGCCTGATTTGTGACAACTGCAAAGTCCAAACGAACAAACATTTAATCGAGCTACATAAGTTATGTGTGCAGTTAAAGTTTAGTTTGACTTTGTTTTCCATTTAGTACGAACAACTCTTCCGCTTGTTTAATTAAAATCGCAAAGCTTTGTTTCTCGTCAATTGTTTGGACAACATAGCTGCAGCTGCATATGAGTCCTGCGGCTTGTGACAGGGAGCTGGAAAAAGCTTTTAGCGTCGCTCTACTCGCGCTGCCTTTAGCACACACTATCCTGCGCATCCTGACAATGACAGCTGCCATGGCAGTTGAAATCGCATCCTTCCGGACCCCGCCTAAGCTCCTGGCCTCCAGCCTCGGGTTTTTATTTAATTTGCCGCAAATCGTCGCGTCAAGTCGCTGGGTAAACTCTCAACTCAACTCGACAAGTGCAACGTGCAACTGAAACCGATCCGGGGTCCAAAGGGGAACTTGTCAGCCAGCTCAGCTTTAATGCGAACTAATGGAGGCTTAGGATTCGAGTTGCTAAGAGGGTCTATCAAGTCAGAGAATGCCAGGCAGCCCAGCAATGAAATCAATAAAAATAATAATGCCAATTTGAGTTAATAACAAGGGGAAAGAAGTGAGGAATTATTTATACGCTGATTTGATTTATGTTTCTCTTTATATGTAATATAAATCCCCTTTTTAGCATTGAATTCCATTTAGGAAACTAATAAATAACTGCAAACTAAATTCATATTAATAATAATAATCTCTTTCTCACTTAATCACTTGTGCTTTTGATTTATAGTTGCACTAGGATGTAGTCTATATTTAAAATATAATGGGAAAATAATTTAATGGCCTCTAATTTTCTTAAAGCCCTTAATTTGACTTTTCATTTAATATGATACAGCTTTAAAAGATGACTAAGAAATTTAGATCTGTTGCAATTTTTTGATGGGAATACTCAATAAATAAATATTCATAGCTTATACTATTCAAATCAGTCTATTCTAACCTGTAATAGTTTACAAAAATGCTTAAACTTAAGCTTTTTACAATGTTTATAGCCACAATATCCTGACACCTATCTGACACATTTAATTTCATGTTTGCGTTCCCAACTCTATCCATCACCTCCGTCGCCTTTTATTTATGTTTGTTACACTTTTTTTTGTCCATTTGAATGACAAACAAGCAGTCCGTTTCTGACTACCTGACATTCTCAGTTGCGTTTGGTTTTGTTTGTTTATCCGATTTCTCCGATTGATTGATTGATTGATTGAGACGACTGTCATATGACACTGGAAACGAGGTCGGCCTAGGGGGAGATGGATGATGAGCAGTCATCATCTATGTAGTAATTGTAATTGTAATTGTAATTGTAACTTTATGCTTATAACAATGGCCCCATTAACGAGCCCATCCTGCCGTTTCTGTTTTTTTTCCCACTGTCAGATTGAACGGCAAAGCGAATCCGAATCCGACGACCTTGCTGGCCGGTGATCAGCCAGCGGATCAGCAGACGCCGCCGGCGACGGCAGCGGCAACGGAGGACGTCCAGAGTCAGAGAAGCCACTCGAACACCTGCGATTCGCATCAGCAACAGCAGCAGCAACTCCAACTCCAGCAGCGACACCCATCGCGTGACTTTGATGTCTACTACGATAATCTGAAACGCTTGGACGCCTTGGCTCTGGGTCTGGCGGAGCCGCTGCATCCGTGGCACAACGACAAGAGCGACTTGGAGAGCCTCAACTCGGACTATTTCAAGAACTCGCTGCACCAGAATCACTTAGAGCAGCAGCAGCCCTCCTCGCTGGAATTGGAGGCCCTCGAACAGGTGGCAGTTAGCCTGCTTAAGGAGCGTCCCAGGATCTATCAGTCCAGGAGACAGCAGCAGCAGCATCACAGGAGTCTGCATCACCTGCAGCGACACCTGGACACTGGAGGCGAGTCCTGTCCCGAGCACAGTCAGAGCAGCATCTTCCCGGAGACCACGACCAGTAACTCCGACGACCAGACGGACAGTCCCTCGCTCTCGGAGCAGGAGTACGACTTGACCCACATCGAGGAGATCTACCAGCAGGGCGAACAGGGAGAGGAGAGCTACGAGCTGATCAGCCTGACCACCACTGCCAGGACACGTCTAGAGAGCAGTGAAGCTGAGCAGGAGGAGGAGGAGGAAGAAGAACAAGACTCGGAAGTCACGCCCACGGAGGCTACACCAACTGCCAGCGACAGTGACAGCACCCTGAGGCAGCAGCACCACACCGATCAGGTGGACCGGCTGATAGCCTACGACTCGGTTTACCTCTCCTCCGAGGACAGCTCCGACTGCACCTTGATAGGCGAGAGCTGCGAGTCCTTCGAGCAGCGGACCTTCACCAGTTGCGGCGAGAGCGGCGAGTTGGAGACACGCAGTCTGCTGCACATTTCCATCGAGGACACCGTATACGAGCCCCAGGCCAAGCAGCACAAGAAGGAGCCACCGCCGGTACTGACCAGCACTGCCAAAGTTGAGGCACAGATTTTTACCCAAGTCCTCAAGGTAGAGCACACGCCCAAGCCGAAGATCCTGGCCGTAGTGGAGAAGCGGAAGCTCAAGCAGGAGGAAGCGCGGCCACAGCCGCCGGAACTAAAGCGCCAGGCCACCGACTCCTTCATAGTCACCAGCGCCAACAGCAAATCCAATCTCACAGAAAACCAGTACCACAGTCTGCCCGATGTCAACATCGGTGTGAGCCTGAAGGTCTGCGAGAACATAGACAAGGAACTGAGGTCCTCCTACAACCAGCAGCGGCAGCAGCAGCGCAAGGAGGCCAAGAGGGAGACGCAGCAGCAGGTCGTGACCCGCGCCGAGACCTACGATTCCATTCGGCGCTTTGGCCGAGCCCACCAGAAGGCCAGGCAAAGGGAGTTCCAGGAAAGGGAGAGGGAACGCGAAAGGGAAGCATCTGCAGCAGCTCAGCAGGAAAAGGAAAGGGAAAAGGATAAGGAAAAGCCAAAGATACACAAGGATTTCCTCACACCAGAGCGCCAAGAGTTAATCAAGGAAAAAGACAAGCCTCCAAAGGAATCGCCAGAGAAGGAGGAAGAGGTAGAAGAGGACGAAGAGGAACCTCTGCCGCCCCCACCGCCACCTTTGACAGAGGAAACCCTGAACGACGAGCTCTCAAATTCGCCACAGGTGTCCCCGGAAATCGGGGCAGAGGAGGAGTCGGAGGACAACCTCTCAGTATCCATTTCACAGCCGGAACAGCCAAGGGAGGCGCCCTCCATTGAGGTGGCCAATTTCAGCAAGCTAATCGAGCGTCGTGCCCAGGAAATCCGTGAGCGACAGGAACAAACGCAGTCATTCCACATCATTGTCACCGACGCCCAGAACAATATCATCCAAAAGGAGGCCATCGCGGAGCAGAGCAAGCGGCACCAGCAAGCGAAGCGGGGAATTAATCCCGGCCCCAAAGCAATCTCAAACTCAAATTCAAACTCAAGTTGTAATCCCAGCCAGCGCTCCCTGCGTCGCTCGCTGAGCTCCTCGAGTGGCAGCAAGCCCTTGGTGCACCGCATCCTCAGCAGCGGCGCTCCCATTTACAAGGCCCGGCCCGTCAAGGTTTTGGCCACCACCACCACCAACGGCGGCGACTCCTCGAGCTTTTCCCGGGGCAAAATGTCACGACCTCAGATACTGCACGTTGTGGATGGACGAGGAGGCACTCAAGGAGGCGCTTCTGCTGGCACCCTGCGAAGAAGGAGCAGTGCGCGGAGCCTGGCCAGCACAATTAGCTCTGGTAGCGGAGCCCCGGCTAATGAATATATGCAGAAAGTGGATGCAGTCCGATGCTATTGGAACAAACTGGCAGGCAATGAGCCGGGGGAAACCCGCAAGACAGAGGGCGAAAAGCCAGGGGAGATCCAACCTGCCGTTCACTTCCAGTTGGGTGGCGAGACCACAACTTACAGCCAAGATAAGTCCCCGGTTAACAGTGATTTCTGTAGCATGATGCCGCCACCATCCATTGAGATTGTGGAACTGGGCGAGGGCTCACAGAAGGCCACCATTGTGAAGGCCGCCATCGATCAGGATGAGGACCAGGACGAGGACCAAGATCAGTTCGATCACATTCGGTACAAGGTGCTCAAGTCGCAGCAGCTGATACGGAGCAACATCCTGGCCACGCGCAACAAGAAGGAAGCGCAATTCGATGGCCTCATCCAGTACCTGCAGGAGTACAGCTTCCAGGAGCTGCTGAGCAACAACAATGTGGTCATCGTGGAGCCCGTGAGGACCAAGATTGAGCGTCCGCTGCAGGTGGGTATTCACCCTACCACGACGACCGCTGTACCACCACCAAAGCCTCCAAGGGCTGTCAATGCCACCGGTGGTGGTGGTTCCCAGCCGCGAAAAACACGGCAGCGACAAATAGGAGGAGCTGCGGCCAAAAGGCACTTCTTTTACCAGCCCGTCCGGGTCAACAGGGAACTCTACGAGGATGAGCTCCCGGATCCAGATACAGTTCGCAATGTGAGACGCTTCTTTGAGCAAAATGTCCTGCCCACTCCTGGCCAGGGTTTACTGGTCCAGTCCCAGCAGAAATTCGGTGGCTCCGCCTGCCAGCTGAGTCCCAAATCGCGGCGTGCTCGTGGCTACCGATACCTGACCATCGACACCAGCTACGGCGGCAGCCAGGAGCAGCCCAAAGGCATGGAACTCCTCGAAGAGCACAAGGCCAAGCACTGGGACAATGCCAGTCTATCCAGTGGCATTTCCAGCGGGGATTTGAGCTCGCCCTGCGGTGATTATCATCACCAGGAGACGCCCGTGATGGCCTGCAAGGATGTGCACGTCCAGGATGTGGTCAGGCGGCACAACAGCAATGCTGCCAATGCCAAGGCCCGGGCCAAGTTCGCCAACCGGCGCACCTGGTGCCCTGGCGGAGCCAATGAATCCCTATATCGGCAGATTTATGAAAATAATTTGGGACACGGTGAGCAGCAGGAGAACGGCGAGCATCTGGACGAGGAGGACGATGAACAGGAGGACCAGTATGAGGACGATGTGGAGCAGGATATGTGCGAAAATTATTACGTCAGCAATGTGAGTACACAGCAAGAAATAGCGTATGAGTAAAAAGTTTTTGGGTTAGGAAAATTATTATAAAAATCATTAAGGGGATCTAAAAATTATAATGGAGTTTCAAAGTAGATAATTATTATTAATATTCATTTAATTTCATTATATCTTCCTATCCTTTGAACTTTATTTGTTGAAAAATGTCAAATTAAACAAAAACAACTTTAAAAAATGATTTCCTAACTAAAATGCATTTTAAGCAGCTTGGTTTTCCTACTTTTCATTTATAAAACTCCTTAGTTATAAAGTTCCTTAGCTAGAAACATTTTCCCTAGGTGTATAGCCTTTTTTCGGGTGCGGTCCTTTTGCGTGTGGCTTTATGGACCATTAGGCCTTGATGACAGACCCGCCGACTAATCTTTTCCTTTCTTTCTTCCACCCATCAGGACGTGCTGGCCAAGATAAGGGAGTGTGGCTCAACTGTCACCTACTACGGCGGACAGGTCCTGGAGAAGACCGCAACGAACCCGACGACAGCACCCACAAAGGCGAATCCCAGTCAGACCCACCCCAATGGTTCGACGAATGGAACCCGCTCCCGAGTTCGTCAAATCGAGGCCTGCAATGTGTGCCTGCCGAGCCAGAGATGCGAGCATCGATTGCAAAGCAAGCAACAGACGGCGGACGAACAGCAGCAGCAGGACTCGTATCAAGGTTGGTAAAGAGGAGAACATAACCACTTAGGGGTTTCACTAAGAGAAATATTAGCATGACTCAATAGCATTCATTTGGAGTTATTTTTACAAGAAACGGGGTTTCCTTTAGTACAAGATCTTCAGAAAACAAAACGTTTATAACTTAATATATAGATACTTATATATAAGCAACACAGAAATACTTTAACCCTTGCCAGCATTTTTTATCTCCATTTAATGGTGATATAAAGTTTATCTCATCAACATAACCATGGCTTTATCTGTGTTGGCAAATTCCCCAAAGTAATAAAAAGGCATACAAACTACTACATATACTATATATAGGTTTCTATATAATGCTTGTTTCTCCCCGTGCATCCGCAGGCATCAAATTCAAGTTGGTCAAGTCGAACAGCTGCAGCAGCCGCCTGGAGTTGGCCGGCACTGGCGGGGGCGACGAGCTCGGCGCCGATAGCGAAGTTGTTCGCAAAATGGTCCATCACTTCGAGGCGAATCAGATGGATGTAAGCGATGACCAGCTGACCATCAACAGCCAAAGCCAGATAGCGGCGGAAATGAGACACCCCGAGGAGGACGAGAAAATCCCCTTGGTGCGACGCCAAGTGACAGTAAATAATCACATCAATGTGTTCGGGGACATGCCCCGGGATGATCTCGAGAAGGCTGAAAACTTTAATGGCCACCCAGAGAACGGTTATGGCCGGCACAAGGCGGAGCAGGAACTGGAGCAGGAAGGGGAGGAGCTCTACGAAAGCCAGGCCATGAACATACGCTTGGAGAATCCGGCCGGCAGCACTCCCCCAGCTGTTGCCAGCAAAGTTTGTCGCAATAAAAACGTGGACTTGGCCTACACGCTGGTTAAGGCCTCAACCACCACCAATACCAACACACATCAGCCAACAAATCCTCCCAAGGGCAAGCCCATCGAAGTTCCGCCACAGAAAATTGGAAGGAAGCTCGGAGGAGGTGACGCAAGGGAGAATGGTTTCGAGAATCCTGCCGTGACAAAGGCCGTCAAACCGACGAAGGTCGTCGCGCCAAATGACAGGCCGCAAATCATAGTGCCCGTGGAGATACACCCGCAGGTGAACAGTCAGGCTTTGATAGCTGCTCCTGCTCCTGTTCCCAATCCTCCCGAGCGCCGTCTGAGCAATGCCAGCAGCAGCAACTCGGTGGTGGAC
Source organism: Drosophila kanapiae (assembly GCA_008042475.1). NCBI lineage: Eukaryota > Metazoa > Arthropoda > Insecta > Diptera > Drosophilidae > Drosophila > Drosophila kanapiae. Next base: position 118,958 of record VNJM01002088.1, read on the forward strand.
AAGACCGTGGTTCGTCACTATGTGGCCAACGATAAGAGCATCTATGAGAGGCGCAAATACGACGAGATCGAGTTCGAGGAGTTTGAGATTTACGATCCCAGCAAGGAGCCGCCACTGGAGGAAGTCCCCGAAAAGGTGGCCACCGATGGGGAGCTGTACGACAGCCTGGATGACAAGATGTGAAGCGGAAACGGAAATGCTCAATTGGAAACTTCTTGGGGTTTTGGTTACCTTAGTTAGTAGCCTAATTTAGCTAGCTTTACAGGTAAAGCCAAAAAATTATGCAATAACTGCTATCCAAGGTATGATTTATTATTATTTAAATATACATATATAATTCGCAAGCGAAGACATCTGTTCACCTGTACATTATAAATTTATGCCAATAAATAAATGCGCAATTTATTTAACGAGCTGTGACAGCTGTCGGCCCCTATTATTCATTATGTATTTTATGCAAAAAGCTAACTATCTATTACCTGCCTGGGATTAGCAACAATATGGAATGGCATTGCAAAACGCAGCGAAATGGGTGACCGCATTGCCCACTAATTGGTCGAGCTAATCTTTAATTAATCGATAATTCATAGTCAAAGCAAACAATTGACAAACACTTGATGAAGGCGCGGTTGAAAATTGAAAATGGTGGGGTAATTAGGTGATTAGAAAGGGGAGGTGTTTTATTGATTGAAATATAAGAGCATAGCCTGGGTTTGAGGTAATTAAGACGTTTGAAAATCTTTAAAACTTAAGGAGTATCCTACCTTGATAATTTTTCATTTTAGTTTTCTTCCTATGGTGGCACAACCTTTTCTTTTTTCTTCTTCTATTAACTATTCCTTTCTTGAATGGCTTCGATTTACCTTCCATGAGAAGGGAAAATGGTTAACAGCAAAACTAGTCTTAGGCACGCAACAAACTCACATAAAACTCTTCCCCGAGGCCTTTTTAAGCCATTCCTCTTGAACTCTTTAGAGTGATGAAATGATCCTATTCTTCTTTTCCAGTCTTTCAAGATTTCTTTATTTCTTTTCCTATGTGACTCTAGAAATTTGTGTAACTGTGATGCCAAACTAGGTTGGGGTTCGTCTGATTTTCTTAGTGCCCTTTCAGCCAGCTTTTTTAGCCTTTGGGTCAGTGAAAGATGCTGGCTGGGATCATTGGATTCCCTTTCATTCTCGCACTTAACCCGGTATTGATTGGCTTTCGTTTTCTCCGCACACCTCCGACTTGAACTGTGACCTGCGATTGGTACGATGATTGATATGCTTACAATTACCCCCGAAAAGCCCCCCAGGAGGATGTGTCAACCTTCAATCAGTTATCCGCATTAAAGGAAAATATTTACAAAATATCTCAAAGGTAAATATTTCCCAGAATTCAGGGAGAACCCCTTGGAAACTCACCTCCTGAATTCAGTTGCTTTTTATGCTTGTCCGACTTTGTGCCATCATCGTCCTCCGCCGTGGAAGCGAAGCTTCTGTGCTGCTGGAGCTCATGACCCGGCCGTAGGTGCTGAGGAGAGGAAGAGCAGAAAATTTGCAAATTAACATTAATGACTCCATTTCGCATTATTGATTGTGGCCTAAATTGCCCATAGATCTTTCGACTGGCAGCAAAGAGCTCAGTGTCGGGTATAAACGCATATGTACGAGTATATAGGGGAAAATTATAGGTCTTATACGCCGCCGCCACCTTTAAGTATGACGATAGCATCTTGGTGTGCGTGTGCGAATAATGATTATGCTATTTTACGGGTGCGTACTTTGTGGGGTGAACCTTAATACTTCGATTTATAATACATATTTAAGCTGATTTAATGAGTATGGCTTTGATTATACGTATTATACGAACTGGCTCTCTTGATCTCAGAGAGAAAGAGAGAGAGAGAGGGAGCCAAGTGCTCTCTAGGCGAAGACTGTATGAGTGCACACGTATTCTCAAGCATTCTAGAGCTGTACGCACACTTAAGCACTGGCTTGTTCTGTATACGTGTTACGCATCTTATACTGTTATTGATAATAATATGGATCCTTAGAGAAAAATAATAGGCGCTATTACTAATTATATTATTTTTAAATACTACGAACCGCAAGAAATATTGGTCTGTGCTCTTTAATTTTGTATATCACAGCAAATGAAGACATGAATGCCTGTTTCAGTAAAGGTCCACCCTCGAGTACAATGTTCACATTCCTTGCTGTAGCAGCTCTCTCCTCCTCCTCTACGCCCATTTTTTAGACTGGCATTCTTTGCATGTTTCAGCCAGGACCTAATTAAGTTAAAATGCTCCCTAGTGAAATCACGTGCTCTCCATAACGAGCGACGAGAACGACAACAAGAAGTCACACTCAAAACAAAGACCAACAAATATAGAAATGGAGAGAAAAAAGAGAAAAGAGGAAATGGCAATGGAGGAGAATGGAAAATGGGATGCGTAAATACAGTTATTGTTAAGGCACACCCGGCTATGCGTGTGTGTAGGAGAGAAGGAGACATTTAACCCACAAGCCCCCCGTCCACACAATCTGCCACATCTTTTCCTTAACAACTTTTTTTGTATTCGCTTCCTTTGCCAACGACAACGCGGCGTATGAGTAATCACACAAGGGAGCAAGAAAGGAAATCGAAACTGTAACCGTTTACCTTGTCATTTTAGCCAAACAAAACAAGTCTGGGGCGGATTTCCCAATTGTCAAATGTTTTGAAGTTTAAAGCATAAAATCCGGCTATAAAAAATATAAATATTTAATTCCATGACCTGCCAACCGTTCTTCAACAGCCTCTTTCACCATGTACTTCATTTTATAACATTTTATGAATAAAATATTCAATTGCTTAACTTTGGACATCAAGTGAAGGTTTTGAAATATCAAACGTTTACTAAAGTAAAATTAAATTACAAGTTTACAGGTTACTGAGCCCTTCAGATTATTATTCATAACATCTTTAAAATTAATTTATTACAAATATAGCGTAGCAGTTTTTGCAAATATAAATGTAAACTATTTAAAGTCTAACAGAACAATATTAGTTCTAATTAATATTATCACTTTCCTTTAACATTTAAATTTCATTCTTTATTTAAAAACCACAACAAACAACCGCACTCTTTAAAACCCGAAAAAAAACATTGCATAATTTTGGGTGCAGCCGTCCAAGTGTATATTGTGTGTGTGTGTGCAAGCATAAAGCCATGCGTATGTATAACACATACACGTGTTTAGACACGACTGGGGAATTGCGGCTTTTCTCATATGCTATGCACGCGTTGTGCGCCGATTCAAACTTTTGCTGATTGGATTTCACTCTCGCCTCCAATCAGGGGGCTTCAATAATTCAATGGCGGATAAAAATTGTACAAAAATGTAACAAAGTCAACTTTGGGGCTGAGGGTGTTGGCCCCCGTTGAGTAATTGAAATTTAAATGGCAAATAAATTACACAGTCACGCCCAGGCCAGGCCAAGAACCATAGATCAAATGGTGTTTTCCGTTGCGGCCGCAAAAAAACTTTTGTGATTTGCTGGCGAGGCGCATTATTGATGGACTCTGGGACTCTCGGGGGAGCCGTGACAAAAGAACAGGACATTTGTGACAACTTCGAGGACAGTTGGTCAGAGTTTCTTCATGAGTTTTTCCTCCGCAAATCGAGTTCCGAAGTCGGCTAAAAGTTATGACCCCCGACGAGCTGTCAGTTGGCATCAAATGTTAAAAACTTGCCACTGCCATGACTCCCGCCAAGGCAAAGGCAAAAGCAAATGAAACATTAGGCGGCACATAAATTTAACAAGCTCCGACAGCCCCAGACCCCAGAACCATCTCGTTTTCAGCCCCAGCCCGAGAGTATGCCACAGACTTGGCTGGTGGCACAAAGTTTTCTTTTACGATCGTCCAAATAAATTGAAATCGCAGCTCAGCTCAGCTCGGCTTAGCTTAGCTTTTCTCTCGCGCAGACGAGGAAAATGAAAATGTAATTTCATAAATTACACCTGCTGTTCCTCGGCGGAGAGATAATGTGGAGGAACTTGCCCCACTTGAGTCAAATCATTTTAAGTTAATTCGTGCTGTGGGGCAGCTTTAAAAAATAAACAAAGCGAAAGGGCAGCCAGCCGCACTATGCAAACATAAACATCCTTGGACTCTGTCTGCGACATGTTGCAGCAATTGCCTCTTAATGAGCCCGACAATGTGGCCACGTGCGGCGCCCAAGTCTGGGCTCACACTTGGAATAAAAGTGGGCATGGGAGCCTAAGGAGCGCCATTAAATTTGAGTCTAAGAAATTTACATTTATCCGAAATAAAAAAGGTTGTTCAAACAAGTTTTAAGAAGGGGAAGTACTTGTATTTAACTTGTTTTTAGTAGACAATAATTTGTTTAAATTTAAATGCAACGGAATTTATTAAGAAGTCCTACAACTAATATAGGTTTTAGAAAGTCTTTAAGGTATGAACAATTAATACATACTATTTTAAAATCTAAATGGAATATCTGAAATTATTTAACATCTATTTAATCATTGTAAATACTGAAATACATTTATTTTACTATATAAAGGTATATGGAGTTTCTATGAGTTCCGTGCAATGATAATAAAATGCAATACAGTCTTTTCGACGCGTAAAAAAAGAAGTCAAAGGCTTTTAAGACCACCTCCACGAAAGGTAAATATTTTATTTCCTGATAAAATACTTTTTTCCTCCATCAACACCCAGGATAATTCCTCCAAGTGCATATGAAAACACAAGACACGTCACAGGACACGACACAAGTCTAGTGAAAAACAGAAAGCCAGGATAGGAACAGAAAGGAGACCTGACATGACAAAGACTCGCTCTCGGAATAGAGAAAAGCAAGTGCATGGGCTGGGGCACAATAACAATAAACAAAGGCCAGCCAAGTGGATGTCTCTCTCTCTCTATGGGTTCCTCAAATCTTTTTCGTCTGGAATTTTACCGAAAAACAGCCAAGAAAAAGTCTACTCACATTAGAGATAAAAATAAAATTACACAGCTTCGTGTAATTTGCATAACATTTTCATTTCTTCTTGGGAACTTTTTAAGCCCCGTCTCTTGAATGTTTCAAATTACTTTTCATATTTTTTTTAGAGAACGACTGGCCTGGCTCCCATTTAAAGAGTGTAAAAACTTTGCCGAAAACTTTCCAGCGAATATTCCAAATTGATTGAAATTAAATTTTAAGGACCCCGCCCCCCATCTGCATGTCAAGAAAGTTAACATTTTCTTTAACCAGAGAATGGCAGAAAATCTAGACAAAGACTCGCGTTTCAGCACTTTGTTTCTGTCGCGTGTCAAGTGGTGCATTCCGCGGGCTCTTAGCCAAGAGAAACATATTGTTCTTAGCGCTTTTGATTGTCGCTGAATGAGCTCGTTAAGCCCTTGGCCAGATGGAATAATGAATCCCATCAAAGCAATTTGTCAGCCTTGCCGCGGATGAAATGCAATTCGTGTTCGGCGCACAGATATTTTATGGCTCCTAAAACGACAGAGAGAGATGTTGAGTGGAAGGAGGAATGCTTGGTCCTGGCCCAGTTCATTTATTATTTAGCAATTGAGGCTGCTATGCAATGAATCATAAAAATAATACGAACGGGCGCCGAGGAAATAAGATTAGCGGAACGACATTGGAGGATCGAGGCGAGGACAGACAGGATAAACACCCGCCGGAAGTGATGAAAAATCCCCGTATCCTAGTAACATGAACAGACATCTCTCCAAGCCACGTCAATAAATTTCTATAAATATATTAAAAGGAAAGCGGGGAGAGAGCTAATAAATTAGACACATGCTCAGCAGCGACGTGGCTGTGGGGATTCTTTCGCTAGAATAGCCAAGACTTTCTGCAAGTAAATATTTAGCGGGCGAAAAAACAGAAACAAAAAAAATAGGAAAATGATAAACAAGTAGAGAGTATATACACAGAAATCATCAGATACAGAGAGAGAAATGTTGAGGCAGATAAATGCGAATGAAAGAGACAAGCCAGACAGACTAAAATTAGTGTGTGTTGGCGCACATACATATCGAAAGATATATAGATACAAAGATACACACACCGCACCAAATGGAAATAGACATTTTTTCATTTCATTTCACAGAAGAAACGCAGCCAGAAATTTGTCGCCGCTCTCATAACTCATAGATAGCCAGTGAGACGTGGTGGTAATAGCTGACACATATGCCCAACTGTCTAACTGGCTAACTGACATGAATGTGGCCGTAAAAGAGGTAATACGCCTACAGGGGTGGATCAAATAATATATAAACCTTTTAGTAAGTTGTCTTCTGCTTCATTAGCTTTATGTTTATATAACAAACAACATTTTTACTTAAACTGACTTTTAAAGAGAGCTTATATATACTTATTCTTATTAAAGTTTGTAATTAAAAAGTCAACATATTAAAGGTTGTAGAGGTAGCCAACGAAATATTAAATGCTTTTAGTACAAAAATATATATATAATTAAACTATATACAGATAAGAATTCCCATCTGGTTAAGCCTAAAAAACTGCTGCTGACGATAGCCATGTTGCTCTTAAGCCCTTGCTTGTTTAGGCCATTTTATGGGCAGTTTCCTCCGCTTCCCTTAAAGAGTTAAAAGTCAGTTTTATATGTCCATTTGTAAGCGTTTTACTTCACTTTAAATGCATGTTGTGGGAATTGTTTGGGCTCTTCTTCGAGTTAAGTTCATTTAAATTGCGTATACGCAATATTACGTGAGCGTCTGGCCTCTGGGTTTGTTTGTTTATTCAGCCAATTTCAGTAATGGAAACTTAGCCTGAAGTAAATAAATGAAATTGCATTTCTTTCATTGATCCAATTACAAGCGAATTAGCCAAAGTGTTAGAGGACGAACTGAGCCACATACACATGTGTCACTCACACGCAGTTAATTAATAATATGCAGGGTTGGTTATACGAAATTCAAGTTAATTAAGCTTTAATTGTAATTGCAAAAAGGGGAAAAAGTGGCCAAGCAGGTAGGGCAGAAACTCCCACAAGGCACCCTCTCCATAGTCACACATTTACACCCTCGTTTCTCTGAGTTCCTGTTCCCCGGGGCCGACAGAATTTCAATTACAAATATTCCATATTCATAGGAGTCTGTGGCCTGGCCCCAGGTGATGGACTGCCATCGGTAAATAATGCAAAGGAAGAAGCAATGTACGATGTACTACGAATATAGAGCATACATGGCATGGAGAGTGGAAAAAGCTGCTACAAATTGAGCCACTAAAAGCTTGGGCCATTCAATACAAAGACCAACAAAGCCGGAAAACATAAACTTGTCGGTTAAGCACATAACCACAGTCAGGAATCAGGACTCCGGATAAGACAGTACACTGAGAAATAAGCTTCTAAGTAAATATTAAATAAAAGGCAATCTTCTAAAGGAAAGAAAAGTATCTGAAACTCCTATTAATATAAGATATTGGAGCTAGATCCTATTTATTATAAATAAATAAATTTACTAGACGTCATACTGCTTAACTGATTTTTGATATTTTTAATCCGAGTGTAGCGTCTAACTGATTTCTTACATCTTTATTCCGAGTGTAATCCGTGGCAGCCACAGCCAACATAAAAACCAACTCAGTAATTGCATTACTCACTCAAAATAATGGCTCATTAGCCGGGGGCCCGATGTACGAGCCTAACAACCAGTCGGAATGGATGCTGGTCGCCTTTAATTAGTGACTGGAATATCCACCTAAGCCCCGTCAGACTTCACTGGAGATGGTAAGCAAATCCACCCCCAAAAGGATGCACGCACTAAAAACATAGAGCCGGAGAAGGTTCTTCTACTTAAACATAATATTTTCCCTGCATAAAAATTACTTTCTCTCGCTGCCAAAGGGAAAATCCAGCTGCCAGATGCCTCAAAAAGCCGCTCCAAAAAATATGTTCCTTCACAAAGGACTCTTGCAAAGTAGGCTCCAGTACGTGAGTGTGTGTTTTCTTTTGAAAGTAGCTTGGCCACGTGCATGAGCAATTTCCAGGACACGACCTTCCACGGCCAGCCAGAGTGAGTAATTTTAATTTTAACTGTAATATAATTAACACTCAGAAGAAGCGATAAAATAAGTTGTAGGAAAAAAGAGCGGGGCCACGCCCCAATGATTATCAGAAGAAAAAGGACGAGGGCCACTTCCCAGTCTAATTAGAAGGCGACAACTAAAAACCCAACCGCTTGTTGAGAGGCCCATTTACTGGACACCCGCATGAAAACCACATTATGCACTCCCTTTTTATATGCCTAAAATAAACTAGAAAGGGGACAACAAAATGGGATTTTTTACAAGAACCTAGCTGCAAGTACTCAATGGATTTTTAATGGACAGGCAGGGAGCCATGCACGATGTAAATAATTTGTATATATAGGATATACCTATTGAAAATTACCATTTAATTAATTATTCATATAAAAACTTTATTAATTTATGTAATTTATATTTGTATATACTGTTGAAGACTGCCTTTTTTTATTTAAGCCCTAATTTAAAATAATTTAAAACCTCGCCAATAAATTATGTAGCAACGAGAAGAGCCTCACCCCGTTAAGTAACCCACTTGTATTTGTCACTTAAATCCCTACTTGCCAGCCGTTTGACAAACTTAAGTGGATATCAGGCAAACCCTTACCCAGAGAAGGACTCGAAAGATAAATTTATGTAGCTCATTTCTGAGGCAACTCGCTACGAGCCCGTGGAGCGCAACGAAATTTGCATATAATGGAAGAATTTGCGCCTTCAAAACAGCAGCTGACACTCCAGTGGGGAACTCGGGAACCTGGGACCATGTCCTGGGACCAGGACTCACCCGTAGAGCCTTAGACATGGCCTGAATTAATAACGAACCTTTTTATGCGGTTCTATCTGCCAGGGTGTCGACCAAAGCATAGACACCCGCCTTTGTTTAGGCTTTAAATTGTTCACAAAATTTATTCAAAGATTGCCAAAGTGGCGAAGACCACAAATATTTGCTAAATAATGTAGGTAGCCACTTTTCCACGGTGCGCTGTTTGCATTATCTTTGAATTATTTTATTATATTGAATTAAAATCAGTGCCCAAACACGAATACTGGAGTGGCTTTCCGCAGAATTACGCTGACAAACATTGCAATCTTTTTTATGGCGCCCATACAGGGATCTGCCCCTGAATTTGTTAAATCGAATTGTGGGGCTGGGTTTTTGTAAATTAAACAAACGATTTATTTATACAGACCGCAGTCCGGTCGCGTGGCCTCGTCAAGTGAGTTATGTACTTTAAATTGAGCATTTCCATAGTTATTCTATATATACGAGTGCTGATAAGTGCTATCACAGAGCGGGTTAAGCGCCCACGAAATTGATAACGAGCTTGGGGGAAAAATGTGCACTGCATCCCCCTCCCCTGGCGCTTACAGTTCAACCTTCACTGTAAACAGTTTTGGGTGGGATTAGATTACAAGTGCAGTGGGAAATCGGGATATAAAGACGGCTTTTGGCCACTTGTATCCATTAGGTACACATTGCAAGCCCGCTCGGTGCAGAGTCATTAGATAAACATCAAAGCGAACATTGAAAGCGACAAGTGGAGAATGGGGGTTTATCTCTGGTGTTTAGGGAGCAAAGGGGGAGGCTTAGCTGTGGACTTCACAGGGTGGAAAGTGGGAGGTGAACGGTTTTTGCTAGGCGAAAAGGAAGGGGTTTATCTAACCGGGCTTACATGCGGGGTTGTTCAGCTATTGGCGCCCTCGCCACACCAAAAGTCAAGAGCAGGGCAGCGGTAGTAGTAGTGGCCATAACACGCAAAGGCTAACTTGGCTAAAGTTATATTACTATTGCCATGGCTACCAGGCGAGGAGATGGCCGAAAGATAAACAGAAATATGAATACACTGTGATGGCAGATAAGTCATTTAATATTAGACCACTTCAGCTCTTAGATAACTCAATAATTGCCCAAGTATTTAGGTTTCAAGATAATTAAAGCACTTCCACTCAAAAGAATTTGTTAAAATATTCCAAAGCAGTCATTCATTAAACGTTAATGTGTTCAATATAAATCGATTCGATCTTACTCATAACCTACTTTCCTTTCTTTTAATACAATTTTAATTTCAGATAATGAAGATTGCTTAATTTCCTAGCCCTAGTGGTATTGACTAAAGTGTAATTGACTAAAGTTAGTAGCTCCAGTAAAACTTGAAGCCGCAATAAATTAACTTAATGACTAAAAAGTGTATAAACATTTCGAAAAGTGTAAGTTTAATGTATGGCCCTGGGATGTTCGGGCTTTCAGCTATTTGTCAGTCGAATACTTATTGCCAGCAAGTTATGCCGGCAATTTCGGAGGCATAACTTTAAGATCTGCTGATGAAGCGCCAGCGACAGGCCCTAATGAAGTCTCTCTCTCTCGTTCTTCCCTACTTTACGATGGCATTAATTACGCGTATAATCCGGGCCCGTCATCCCCGCTGAATATATATCCTTGCATATATAGTATGTAGCATGCAAATATTTTTGCAACGTCTGGTGGAGAAATTTACTTTTCGGTTTTCCCCTGATAGCTAAGCAAAGATTCCGCAGAGCGGATAAATGTGCGAGAACGTGCACAAGTTTGCAAGGCACAGTCCTGCGGAGAAGGATAATGTCCTGAGGATGGATGGGGGTGGGTGTCCTCTCCCATAATATGCAGATTTTCTGCGGCCTGACTGTTTGTGTACGGGTTAAGTCGAATGCTTCTGCGGATAGACCCTAAGGTGAGGGCCGCAAAAACTTGCTGATCAAACAATAGTTGATAGTACTCGAGAAGTGGATTAGAAAAAGTCAAGGACAAAGTGCTGATAAGCAGAGTGTTTTTCTCTGCCTACCTAAATCCTTGCCAACTTTGACTTTTGCGGGGAATTGCGGCCAAAAACTTGCAAATGAGGTTAAATGAGGTTAAATGAGGCTTGAGAAGATGCAAAATCTAGGCTAGGTGGCAAAAGGAGGTGCTCCCCTTAGCTAGTATTTGTGAGAAGCGCAGAGAAGGACAATCAAGTTTTTGAGGTAACTCGATAAAGATGAGCATAAGTGTAGGTAAGATCACTGAAAGAAACCATTTGAAAAGGAATATTAAATCAGTGTTTCTCTGTTACTTTAACGTTACTTTAAAGTATTTAAACAAAAAGAAAACCCATTAAAATATTTGCTAAACGGAAATAATATTTATTTAATAGTTATTTAGTTGAAGATTTAAACGTAAGAAGTGAAATTAATTAGACTGCAAACACCCTCTAAGTTTATTAAACTCAAATTAGACAGATTAACTTTCATTCTAAATTTTGTTAGCCATCATTTACGTAAATCAAAGGATTAAACATTTTCTTTTCTAGCAAAACTACGAAACTTAATCCATAAAAAGTTGAAAAGTGTCCTGGCAAAGCCGAGAAATTTTCGCAGCAGAAAAGTGAATTTTAAGTATCACTTGCTAAGCCTGATTTAATGAGAGGCTTTAGCAGAAAGTGCCATACCTACAATGTGCAACGAATGACCATAAGCCGTGGCTTTAAGCCGCTGACCTTTGGCTGCATTATGTGCAATATGTATGAGTATACGATATATCTGCACGGGTTTGCTATGGATATGATGAATTCCATTTGCATAAATACTCGGACCGCGTTGCTTTTGTTTGCCAGACTTTATGCCAGGGCTTTATGCACCTGCACACACTCGCCCCAGCTTGCACATGGAGATGTGCACAAATAAAGCCGGTTCCAAAGCCTGAATCATTGCACTTGTATTTTTAATCAAATATCAATTGATCGCCCATCGACCCCTTTGGTTTGTAGCAGTCCGAAAAATAATTGTTGGCCGAGAGAGAGATAATTTTTGTTTGCAAACAGACGGGGTCGAGATAATAGGGAGTGGTAAGGAGAAAATATAAAGAATTGATAGAAAGATATTTCGTTATATAACAGGGAATACATTACCAATACAGAAAACTTGTACTCATTTTTAGTTAATTTATCTTTTTTACAAGCTACTTATATTTTTTATTTTAAAATATAACCTCCTGGTTTTATTAAACCCTTGGGGTAATTATAAATTAGTTAAAATTGTACACATCCTATTAATTTAACCCACGCTGTTTAGGATATGTGTGAGTGCTTGTGCCACGCCCCAGCGCCCCTTTGAGCGAATCGGAAACAGGAATATAGGAAAGCAAATGGAAACAAAATGCAAAAACCAGAAATTCGAGGGCAAGCCAAAAATCCCGTTGAAAAGGAAATGCCGGAAAGAGACAGCATGAATCGGATTTTCAGGGGAAAATAGGGAAAGGGAACTGTAACACCACACGTTCCTCGTGTGTGTGGATATTTGTGTGTGTATGGGTATTGTGCGGCAGACCAAATGGCGCCAATAAAAGTTTTTCTGCCTCACGAACAAGGGAAAAGTGGAGTTTCCCCCCAGAAAATAGTGACGTTATTTTTTTGTACTTGTCAGATAGATATTTTATCCCTGTCCCTCACAGACTTTATTTACTTTATGCCCCCAGAAGCGAGCTTTAAATCGCAGTGAAAAAATCGGAGTCATTGGCAGTTGGCGAGTGTTCTAAATTGAGAGACAAAGGCTATATGATGCCAGATTTGGCAATCCGGGTCAAGAACTCGACTTATAAGTCCCGTATACGGGGCAATAACACGATTATTTATCAATTGCATTGAATTACATTTCTTCGCGAACAAAGGTTTGAAAATAATTGCCAGCAAAGTTTGAATTAGTGATGATATCGATAGGAATGAATAGAACAGTAATATATCGACAATTTATCGAGTTAAGAAATAAAAGAAAACACAGACCAAAGTTAACCCCTTTAGCTTTTGGCACATGTGTAACGTGTGACAATCAAAAGGTGGTTCTTGTTTGTTTGTTATCTTGTTATTTTTGTATTACCTTATTTGCTTTAATCAGCTAACAAAGGGCAACAGCCAAAAAGAGACAAATTCAAATTGAGACACACACACAGATATAGATGCAACGGAACGAAAAGTCGAGCAAATAACCTGCTAAAATGTAAATAATCCCGGTACGAAATCTCTCCCACTTCTCCCGCTGCTATCAACACGCCCTCTCTCTTTGGGCAAACAAAAAAAGCTCAAGAGCCGCCCGCGCTGAGGCCGACACTTGAGCCGAGCAAATAACGGCGTATTTAATCATTTTGTATGCAAATCGAGTTTGTCATAAAAGAAATAGAAGAACAAAATACACGCCGGTTGAATGGCGTATCTCCAGGCTACAGGCTTACCTGCGTAAGCAATATATTTACATATATTTATTTGTTAACTTTACTTCTCAGCATAAGTTTTTCGCTTTAGCAAAGCTTGACTGTAACTTTTATTTAGCTACAATCTCTGAGTATTTCGCTGATTCACTGGGCTTACTTTGGAATTCCAGCTGATAAGCAACGATTACAATTAGTCAATGAAAACCGGTCACAGCATCGTTTTAATCGATGTGATTCATCCAAAAACGAATTAAATCAATGACCTACGGTTTTGAGCTCAAAAGATGCCATAACGAGTGCTAATTGTTCTCAAATTCTCTCTGTACAAAAAAAATTACCACAATCACTCAGACGTCAACGCCACCCCCAACTCCCCTTTTAGCGGGCGCACCGCCCCTCCCATTTATCTTGTCATGTGATGATAAACATTTCTGACAGCTGTTTTTGTTGTTATTGCTTTGCCCTTTTTTTTTCAGCGAAGAGAGGACGCGCAGGTGCCAAGTTCAGAGAGTTGGAGCTGCAGTTGGAACTTCACTTGGAGATGAAGTTGGAGAGAGCTTCATATTTGCAGGGCAGAGAGAGTGCGAGAGTAAGAGAGATTGGCAGCTGTGAAGGCAAACAGACGAAACAGCATGTGTGTTCTTTTCGTATGTAAGCCTGTGTATGTTTATACATTGTATTTTCGGACTGGTTCTTTGCATAAATTTTAATAATTTCCAAGAGCACAAAATGTGCCACAGCGAAACACACACATAAGAAATTGGTCGGACACGCACGTTGGATCTTTCTATATGGCAATGGGAATGTAAATGGAAATGCTCTCTTCAAACACATTTGCAGTGGAACAGCTGAGGCCGAAGCAATAGCACTGCTTAACTAAAAGGAAATTAATAAATAAATTAAAGTCTTTAAATATTTGAATACATTTTTTTTTTTCGAAGAAGAACATTTTGAAAAGAACATTTTATTAAACTTAAGTTAATTTCAAAGGGGACTGGATCTTCCCAATAACAATAACAATACATTAAAATATAATACGAACAATCTTTAAAAGTATGCAAATATGTTTTAAAATGAATCTGAAGTGTAAATATTATTACATAATTTATTTCAATAACTGTCATAATTTGCATTGCTTTCATAGGTGCTAATGCCTTAACCTCGTCTGTTTCCATGCTCTTACTCACATGTGAATAACAAGTGCGTGTATTTTTTTATAGTTTCCCTGCCGCGGCGTCGCCAGCTGCTCTCCCGGAGCGCGGCTTTTCCCGGCTAGCCTCTGCCCCAAGGTATTTATATACTACATAGATAGTTCGCGGGGGGTATCGATGCTCTATTAGAGGAGGCGGTAGTACTTACCAGGGCGAAGGTCGTGACGGGGGCCAGGCGCAGGGCAAGATTCCGGTGGGCGGGCGACGGGCGCAGGAGCAGCCGGAAGGCGCTGACCAGGGCGGCCTTGTTTCTGGACATGATTGCTGCTGCTCGGACTGGACACTACACCGCGAAACACACTCTTTCTCAATATATTTTCACTAGAACACTGGGTATATTTTTTGACGAGGTGGGAAAGGTAAATAATGAGTAATAAACCGAACTCCCACCGCTGGTATGGCTCCGCCTTTGTCGTTGCTTAAACACTCACAGTAAAAATATTTGTATAAATTTACAATACTGCAGTTGGCATTTACCGAAATTTCACTTCGAATTTTAGAACGTGGAGTTGTTCAGCGCTGGCTGGCCTCTTCATTTTCCCGAATATCGGCAGACTTTATTCTTCAATAAATTTAAAAGGTGAATAAAAGCCACTACGAATTTCCCCTTCTAGGCAGAACATTTTCCTTGCCCTAACACTTTAATCTATATTCGTTTTTTTGAGTGCTAAAACAAAAGTGAGTTGTGTGTGAGCCGAGAGGAACAAATGCAACAAGGCGCAACAACAAAAGCGGAGAGCAGTACGGGCGCCAAAAAAAGGAGTGAAAAATAGGCAGAAACGAAGGGGGAAGAGAGAATTACCGGTTTTACCCAGCGATTCTTCTTCCTCTTCTTTTATTTATATATTATTTCTTTTTATATTTTCACATGGGGGATAACATCACGATTAGCACACGGATTTTTACTATATACTATATAGAAAGATATAGCGGCTGCCTTAATTTTTGACAATTATAAATTAAGCAGGCGGCCTTTTCTTTTCTTTTCGCTCTCTTCGCACTCTCTTCTTCACTTCCCTCTCTTTACTATTTTAAGCCGGTTGGGGAAACACGCGAATTTTTGTATTATTAACTATTATTCTTTATTGATTGCGAAGAGAGAGGAACCTGTTAGCACGTGCTATATCCAATATATAGTATATATTGAACCCGCTATCTGGTTTCCACAACGCGCCATCCATAAGTACCGGTGTTATTTCTTCTCCGCCAATTATTAAATATCAATAATTCTACTTATGATATTTAAAGTTGTCGATAAAAACTAAAAAACATCAACACAACCGACGCGACACGAACGTAAATACAGTTTTTACGGCAGTTTTCCCAGTTTGAAGTTTCTTTTTCCGCAACAATCGTCCGACGCGTGTACGCCTCTCTGGAAAATTTTGAAAGAAACTGTTTATTCTCAGGGCAGTGTTGCCAGCTTGGCTCATTTCAAGCTAGATCTGGTATATTTGAAAAATGCCAAGCTTTTAAATGATATGGAATTTAAGAAACGTATATATTGTAACAAAAATGACTTGAAAACTAATACCTTTGTCATTCAAATAATATTGTATGTTTTTTTGAGTATACATTGCATTGTACTAATTTTATGTTAGCATATTTTTGCCCAGAATCAAGCTTACTCGGGCGCTAATCACCCGGCAGAACTAGCTAGGGATGTTTCTCGCCATCCCTGAGACCGAATCATAGCTATGTGAGGTAACAGAAGCCGCTCTCCCGTTAACAGAGATTTTTATTAGATGAGAGTCGATTAACAGCCAGCAAGCAGTGTAAAACTCTTATGAGGACCTGTTAAGTAAGCAGTTTACATTTATTTGGCCAGAAAAATACCACAAGCGAACGGCCATTGTAGCGAAATGTCGGTTCGTTCGCGCCAAATTTGAAAATAAGTCTTCAAGTTTGATATATACACAAACAATACTTTTGTTGATTATTTTATTATATCAATTATTTGTAATTAGAGAATAAATACGTAAGATTAGTTTTGTTTTTGATGTTTAACTTGGTTAAAAAAAATTTACACCTCTATTAAAAAAATACTGCAATTATAATAAATACTGAAATCGGATAGGTTTCTTGACTCGACCGCTAGATGTCGCTGAAAAATACATTGCAGAAACTATAATACATAGATCATTTGACAGCAAACAAAAAAATAGAAACATAGTTTTAAAATTTAATAAGGTATTTAAATTTATATTTACATTTAAGAATTAAAGCAATACAGCTTAAATTGTGGCAAAAACTGTGGATTTATCAAAGGACGCCACTATAGTTGAAGCGGATGAAATGTTAGCTTTCTGTCAAAGTCAAATGTCGCCATTAATGTTTACATGTAGAATGGATACTTACATATACGACTATACATCAAGCATGTAAAAATGCGTAATTTCGTAAAAATTAATTTTAAAACGCAAAAATATTATCTTAATATGTTTTAATCATCAGTTAATAAATGTGAAAGACTCAATAAACTCATAAATAATCATTTTATTATTTAATTCAGCAAAATCCTTGATAGCTTACCCTTCATCATGACTTGAATCAACAAGAAATCGAAACTCCATTTGATACACTTGCAATAATTTTTCGGTTTTATTATTGTCGCATTACCAATCTAAACTTGAACTAGTCCTCCTTGGGGTTACGCATATATCCAACTATACAATAGAGCTTTGCTTAGACGCTGCGCTTAAAACTAGAACTAGAGCTTAGCACACGCACGCAGTGTGGGGTCCGAGCTCGTGCTGCTGGGCTTGGCTTAAACTAAAAACACATCTATGATACACTTAGAGAACTAAAGAGCAGCCTTAACTCTAGTCGGAGATATTAACTTGTAGTTGGGGCTAGCTGCTGCTTAAGATTAATGCTTTCGTTAACTTAGCTGCTGGTTGTAGAAGATCTCACAGTTTGGCATGGACTTAGAGAGGCTTAGAGAGTAGGCTGAATCGGTGTGTCTGAGGTAATAACGAAAGTGCCCCGGATTATGCGTGTGGCCGAGCTCTAATTAGGCGCTTAACTCGCCATTAGCAACTGATGAACGTTAAACAACTAACAAAGCGCATTTATGCATTTATTCATGATGCCTCATGATATTATTTATGATAATTTATAATGCGCAAACAGCAGACATTATATACGCACACACACACGCTTATTTACACAACACACACACACTCCTAACTGTACAACTTTGCAGTGACAACTGCAGTGACATTAATTAGCTGCTGCAACAGCAACAAAACGGAAGATTTATGCATTATGTTTAAACTTTAAAGCGACTAATTATGCTATTTTTTGCCCTCCTTAATCTATCCTATTTTTTCTACAGCTGCCTCGCCCGCGCTCTGGTTTTAAGTTTCCATATAATTAAGGGCAATCGGAATTAATTGGGTTTCTTTTTGAGGAACGAGTCAATGGGGTTTGTTATTAATAATTTAAAGCCTGCTTAAGGTAACAAAAAAAACTGTATTTATTAATTATCTATTGGGATCTAACAATTTACTGAATGGATTTTACTTTTCTTTTAACAGAATTTCTTTCTTCCATAAAAATTAATATTTTTACAGGCGTTTACATTTTCAAAGAATTCTTAACACATTTGGCACAATATAAATTACAGCAGTTTATAATATTATTTATAAAAAAACATACAGAAAAAGAGATACAAATAATTCAAACATTAAGCAATTTTCTATTTGTACAGATTACTTAATTTTTCAAATAAAACAAGTTGTATGCCCCTGAAATTAAGGTTTACATTTATATAAACTTGGTCAAATCATTTTAGGCTAAACAGATATAGTAATCTAAAAGCTATTGATGCACAAAAGAAGTTAATTATCGGACACGTTGACTAAGACAATTGTTTCAACTTAAATTAACATATTTACATCTTGAAAGAGTTACCATTTTATTCAAAACACTCAATGAGTGAGCCGTTACGCGTCTTGCTCATTATTGTGTCCTTGCTTAAACCTCATCAATTCCGATTGCACAAATGTATATCAAAGTCTGACCTGAGAACAGGGACGAGTATATTTTTTTCCTTGTGTCATTTCCGCCTGCCTTTCGTCGTCCTGTCAGTTGTGACGCCTTCGCCGCCGTTGCGGCTGAGCCTTTTCAGCGCTCTCGGCCGCCAGATGCAGCCAATGCAACTGTTTCCTGAGTTTTGCCCGCAATTTGCGATACTTAATGCCGCCGCCAGAGCCACCTCCTCCGGGCCCTGCTCCTCCACCAGCTCCACCTCCTCCGATGAGTTGCTATCACGTGCCCGTGGACAGGTCGTCTTTGAGCCACTGCGGTATCGGCCGCGACCCCAGCTTTTTGAGCAGCTTCACCAGCGCCGTATTGTGATTCAGATAGTAGCTGCAAGCGAGAATAGAAAAAAGGAAACGTTCCGTCAGAAAATGCAGGCTGAACAGAGATGAAGTGCTGGTGGGGCGCGCAATTAGAATTTCAAATGCCGCGGATTCTGCCTCAGACCGAACAAATATGCAGATCGACGACGGGGACTTATCGCGCGGCGCAGAAGCCCCTTTTTGTTAGCCAAGTTTTTGAATATTTTATTTCAACTTCAACTTCCTATTCGTGCATTATTCCACTCTCTCTCTATCTCTCGTGATTGTTTTTACAAGAATCTGCGATGACTGAGAGCACTGAGGGCGCTCTGGATTATTATTATCTGTCTGTGGAGATTTGCAAAAAGTTGAAAGCTATCATCTACATAATAATAAACACATTTTAAGCAGATCTTGTCTTGTAATCTTCAAGTTTTCTTTAAAAATAGTACACTATACCTGAGAGATTTTATTATTAGTAAACCGAACTGAATGTTAACCTGGTTACACTCTTTCAGAAACAACTTACAAAGAGCTATGCCGCTGAGCGCTTGCACATTGAGAGGGAGAATATGAGGCGTAAAGCGAAATTCTTAGTGTATTTATGCACTTACAAAATATTTACTAGCTTTCATGTTTTTCAATTTGATACTTTTAAATCTGTAAAATCGAGTGGAAACTCTTACGAACTGAATTGAACTTTTTCTCTACATCTTTCCTAAAGAAAACCTCTGGTATTTTGTTTTTATTTACTTAAAATGAATATGGAAAGTAAGGTATTCAAGGAATATATAAAAGCATCTGTCTTCCTACCCCAACCCTAGAAGATATCCATTAATAAAAAGCCATAAAAGCCAGCTGGAATACCTAAGAGACCTGCAAGAAACGCCCCGTTTCAACTGGTGACTCTTAAAATCCATAATAAACTTTCCACTTAGCAGGATTCACCCTTCTAAAGCTCGCTTTATTTTTATTGTACCCACATATCCTCTACGCTGACATATTTGCACGCTTCGCCCACCGTCATCATCAACGGGAATCTCGGCAGGAAACAAATTTCCCCAGCTTATGGCCACTTTTATTTGGCCAAACTCCCCCGATATATTTCCCATTTACTCCAGTTGAATGCCTCACAAAGTAGTCCATCTGTCCATCTCCGCTTCCACATCCACATCCCCATCCACACCCACCTCGACATCCTACATCCATTTCCCTCTTCGTGTGGTTGTTGGCCTAGAAAGTGCTCCTCCGCCAGCAAATCGTTTCCCTTGTCAACTGACAACAGCTGGCATACCGACGAAATCGCAGTACAGCGAAGTGCACTTTTAGCGGCCGCAAAGTGGCACATTCCCATTCTCGGCCAGGAAAAAAAGTACAAAAAAAAAAAAGAGACAAGGAGTAGTTGTCCCCACACCTGCACCGGCGCCACATATGTTCATTAATCCTTCACTCAAAGCAGAAGCCTCCGACTCCGCCTGCCCTCTTTGGCCTGTCCTTCCCCAAATCACTCACATCCACGGCCCCACGAGTGATGGCTCGAACTTTTCACCATTTTCCCACCTTTGTTGGGGTTTCGTGAATTTGGTTTTTTTTTGTATACCCTTTGAGCAGCTGATATCGGCCTGAAGTTAGTGAAGCAGTGGCAGTGGTGTACAGATTCCGGAACCTATAAATTCTTGGTCAGCTTCACCTGGTTGGTCAATGTAACCTTGTCCTTCTGCCTGTGGGTCAGTATGTGACTCTATTTCAATGCGATTTATTTTCCTAATTTAATGCTGTCAAAGTAAAGGCCAACCTTTTTGTTTAACAAGATAAAGCCCCAAACTTATTTGATTTGCCTTTAAATTTAAGGGAATAACGAATTATCCGGCTGTCGTTTGCCCATAAAGATAATTGGATATCGAAACACTGGAACCTAGATCCTGACATTATTTGCCTTCGAGATAATAGTTTTAACTGAATATTTAAAGTAATACTTGGCATTATAAATAATTTTAAAATGAAAATGAAAACCCGTTTAGATTTTAAAGGAATTTTCTATTCAAAGATAGGAAAAATATCGTTTTATCGATATCTCGAAATGTAAACGTTGCGTTAAATCGATATTCTGTTTCATATATCAAACAAAAGCACAAAATATCTAAAGAGCATAAAAACTTCACCTAGCTCGTGCTATTTTTCCTTTCCTCCCCAGAGGTTTTCCACGAATTTTTCGATTTTACTCACCGCTGCAACAACTTGGCACTGCGCTCATCCATCGTCGGATACTGGCGACCCTTGGACTTGCCAAGGCATTTATTGCGCTTCTCGCTGACGGCCTGGCAGTAGAAGCCCTTCTTCACGTCGTATCGCAGGTGATTTGAATAATCGAGCAGCGGCTGGATTTTCAGGAAGCGCTGCAGCTCGTTCATCACATCGATGGGATTCAGGCGCAACTGCTCGCCGTCGATGATGTGCAGCTGCTGGGCGGGATAGTAGGCCAGCCAGTGCTCCAAGTGCTGGGCGTACTTGCCGGGATTTAGGCAGCGGTTGCGCAGATCCTTCAGCGACCTGGGTGCGGAGTCACTCGCCGTTATGACCTGTCCAAATGAGGATGAGGGAAGTGTTATTTCAATGGCGAAAGGGTGTCGATGTGGCACCAGGGGAACTTAAAGAAATTGGGGATGTTGCTAAAGTTATACATGAATAAAGGAGTCTATATCTTAATCTTAAATATTTATTGAAGAGGTTTCTCAGTAAATTCTACGCACAGATTAAATTCTACTCCATCTTTGTTCTTTCTTGACCTTTTGCTTAAGGAAGCAACACCTTTGTCTGCGTTTATTCAATTTCCTCTATAAGTTCTTTAGGGACACCACATTTTCCCAGTGTAGCAGATGTCGCAGGTTGCTACAAGAAACTTGGGGGGCCAACGAGTTTTGAGTGCCTTGGCCTGGACCCAGGACACATGTCAGAGCAAACTGCCGGAGTAATCTGAGGCATTCGTACATGTGTTAGTTGTGGGGACCAGCGACCCGGACAGGGTGCAAATAGAATTTTCCGGCATGCTATTCAAATGAAATGTGCCAAAGCATCAGCAAAGGAAGCGATTTGCCTACTTGCCACAACGTGCAGCGTGCACGGATGTCCCACAAGTTGCTAGAATTAAAACAGGACTCTCCTTCATTTCATTTCACTTCTCCTGCTTTTGTTTTGTTTTTCTCGATTCGCTTTTGAGGTGAACCCAAATGAATTTTCTTGTTTGCTTAAATGTTTCTTTTCATTCGGACCCCCCCGTCCCCTGATAGAAAAGAAATAGCAATTTGGGGAATTTCTATTCGCTCGAGTTGATACAAAATGGATATCAATCACGAGAGGGGGACTTTTGGTGATGTTTCAATAGTAACCAATGAGGCGGAGTTAATTATAGTTTTGTTCTGGAGTTTATTTGGAGTCTTGCGACTCAGGAAATTGCTATCTAGCTTATAAAGGAATTTTACGCAGAGAAGGAATTGAAAGAGAAATTGAACGAATTGGTTTCTATATTTTTCCTTGCTACCAGAAGATATTAAAGGAAAATTATAATTTTTGCTGCTTATTTATCTACTTGTGGTATAAAATAAATCATTGCCCACTTTTACTCAGCATTTTCTGTGATTTTTTATTCCAGTTTCATGAAAGAAAATTAATAGCTAATGCTGCACACTTATGGGCTCCTAAATAAAGTGATGAACTAATTTATTAAAATTTAAGTGCTATTATGTTTTCCTTAAAATTTAATTCAATAAATATTAAAACTAATTATGGCATCCCAGTATCCCATTAATATGCATAAACATACCTGATAGAAACTATAGTTATTCGCTATAACATCGCCGTGAGCCCGCTGATGCTGGTACCAGGAGTAGGCCCTCTTCGCCGGCGATATCAGGATCGTGACGATCTTGGCGTGCGGCAGCAGGGCATGCGTCCTCTTGGGCACCGCCTCCCCATCGAAGTAGGTGGCACTCTTCTCGAACATGAAGCGCGGCGAACCCAGCTGCGTGGGCATCGGGGAACTCGTGTTGGGCTGCACCTCCGAGGGGAAGAAGTCCATGTACCAGTCCAGGCCCCGGTAGTAGTTGTTCCCATTGAAGAACTGCACCTCCTCGAAGGTATCCCGGCTGTCGATGTTGCTCGCCACGCTGCCGTGCATCGAGAGGAATGTGTAGAGAGCGGTGGTGCCGGTCTTTTGGGGGCCGATCACCAGGAACTTGGGCAGCGAGTCGCAGTTTTTGGTCTTCGACCAGATCTTCTTGTGCCGCACATCGTCGCAGGGATTGCCCCAGACGGGGTCCACCTCCTCGGGGTGCAGGCGGAAGTACATCTCGGCCAGCTGAATGGGCGGCGCCGAGGCCAACTTGAGGTTGGTCCAGCACTGCAGGAACTTGATCACCGACTGGAATGTGTACAGGGCCAACCGATCCGATCCGTAGTTGGACATGTGCGTCATGAAGATGTTGATCGGATTGTAGACGATCGTCTGGAAGAGCTCGCCGCCCTGGATGGACTCGTCCAGCTTGTCCCTGCCCCCCGGATAGCGGTCTATGTACATGGTGTGTGTGAACAGGCCGCACGTCTGCCTCGGCAACACCATGATGTCCCGATGGATGAAGCCCCGCCTCAGGCGAGCTGGCCTCAGATGCGGATACTCCTCCGTGGAGGTCACCTTCACGTTCCACACCTTCTTCCAGGCCAGGTAGAGCAGCTCGTGGGCGGGATACACGCCCGAGTGATGCGGCGATATGGAGTAGCCCGAGTCCGTGGGTATATTGTGATCCAAGGCGAAGGCGTAGTTCAGCTGCATTTCGGCCATGAGGAGCGTCAGGTTGTCGTAGAGATGCGGCTGCTGGTGCTTCCACATGTGCGAGAACCAGTTGAACTCCTGGACATTCTGCAGCAGGAAGTCGTCGCCCAGATTCTCCTCCCGCGTCCCATGGTGATAGTACTTGCCGGAGAAGCCCAGATTGAAGCGGAAGCCCGGCACCATGGCCGCTATATTCTTCTGGGTGGCTATCAGCGCCCTCACATCGTCGGGTCGCAGCCGCGTGCCCTTCTCCCCCACGAATATATCGTCGATGTCCACGAGTATCATCCGCTCCAGATTCAGGCTGAGCTGGCCGTGACTCAGGTAACTGAGGGCATCCAGGAAGACCAAGCGGTGCAGCCAGAACCTCAGACTGCTGCCGAAGAGCACCCTTTGAATGCCATCCAACTGTCCGCGATCCTGGAGGACCGTGGTCAGCGGCAGCTGCACCTGACCCACACTATCCGCCGGATATTCCTGCGTATTCCGCTGGGCCCACTCCACCGGCTCGTAGGTACTGTGGTTGTGCTGGAACACCGCCCAATCATCGCCTGGCAGGGCGCCCCAGGCGGTCTCGCCCGCTCTGGTTAACCGGAGTACAGATGAACTGGGATTCAAGCTGGCATCCCTCAACCGCAGATTCGTGTTGACGAAGAGGGGAAAGTCGCGGAGTTGGGCGCCCACCAGAGTCTCTTCGCTGGGACTGACGAAGCCCACGATTCCCACGGCATACTCGCGACAGTATTTGTCCAGCAGCTCGCGATTCCACTTGTCCATGTTGAGGTACTTGTCCAGGTTCTCGAACACAATCACTCCGTAGCGACCCTTGTCGAGGTTGGTGAGCACGGGCAGGCTTTTGCCAGCCACTTCGATTTTGTATCTGAAAGGAAGGAAGGAGGAAGGAGACGGTTATAAGAAGTGTAATCTATATTTCAGAGCTTCCCTGCTAATACAAAAATAAAAGAATTCGTAAAACAGACTATGCTTGAGCTTCTTTCAATATTTCCTTACATATTAACTTCATTTATCAAAGTCTTTTCGCTATTTGCACTTGTGCTTACTATGATCCTTGTCCCCATTAGATTATTGTATCACCAAGTCTGTGAAACAGCTACGCGCCATAACTGTCAAAGCGGAAACAAACATGGCGAGCGAAAGAGAGCGAGTGCTTGTCAGATGTGACATTCATTGAGAATGTTTGTGTGCGGAGGAGGAAATCCTAGCAGGATCCCAGGATCCCAGTGCAGCTGCAGAGCTGCATTTGACATCCGGCTGTCAAAAGCTGTTAGTCATAGAGAATGGGTGACAAAAATAAAGGCATTGCCTCTCGAATTCCAG
This sequence comes from Drosophila kanapiae, assembly GCA_008042475.1. Lineage (NCBI taxonomy): Eukaryota > Metazoa > Arthropoda > Insecta > Diptera > Drosophilidae > Drosophila > Drosophila kanapiae. The sequence continues at coordinate 143,950 of VNJM01002088.1, forward strand.
CATGAACGTGAGATACTTACGGCTTAGATTGCTTCTGTCAAAGCGACCTCGATTTGCATTTACATATATCCAGCCAGAGACAGAGAGAGAGGGCGCTCCCTCTCACATTTATTAATATATTTACCTTTGCAGTTACCTTTAACCGCCACCGCTATTCGTAATTCATTCCAATTTACATAACCAGCAGCACTTACAAACAGAACCAATGCAATAATTACATTGGGCATGGCTGCATAAATATTCAACGTTCTTATGAATAAAATCAATTTCAATATTATTATTTTCGCTGGGTAAACCTGCTAAACGCTGCGCTATATATATATATATATGCCACCGCACACACACAGAGAGAACCCTCTCCCTTGGCCTCCAGTGCGTAAATATTTTGCATAAATATTAAAATATTTTCACTGATATGGAATTTCCAATTGATTGAATTTCATGTCTGTCTCTGTGCATTTCCCCATCCTCTCTTTTATAACTGGAGGAATGCATATGCATATGCGGGGGGACCAAATGTCGGTTTTGGTTTCGGGTATATCCTGCGACCAGCAGACCAGCATCCTGGATCCAGCACATCCTGTTCGCCGGCCATTTAGTGGATTTTAAAGCTAAACAAACCAAACTGCGCTGCACTGGTGACCAAGGCCAAAAACCGAAAACCGAAAACCAAACTCCAGCGATCCCTTTTCCCAAAATATTGCTGGTTGTCCACTTTATTCAATATGCCAAGCGGTGTTTCCACCATTTAAGAGGGTCAGGCCAGGCACACGTAAAGCCGAAGCGGGACGTAAAAACCCAATGGCTGCTCCATTGCCCCGGCCCAATTTTTTAAACCTTTTTTTTTGTGTTTTGTTGTTCGAGACCACAGTTGCCGAAGCATATTAAAAATATTTGCAACTGCCCCCGCCGCTCGGCTGCATATAAAAGTCATAAAGCAAAACAGTTTATATATGTCTGAATGTGGTGCTCCAGCGAGCTGAAACAGCTACAGGAATGTAAGTACAGTTTTGGTTAAACGAGTAAGCCATCCATTCAGGCCAGGAAAAACTTGAATTTTGTATATTGTTAAACATAAATTCAGTTTATTTTGAGAGGATTTGACAGCCCTATTCATGCGTTAATTAGAATAAAGAGGATGCATTTAAAGAATGTCTTTCAATTATAATAATAATTGCTTGATCCTTTGTTAAAAGAGATGCCGATCATTATGTAATGTTGAAGGTGTTTATGAAGCTTTAAATCACTTAAATAAGTGTTTAAAAGTATTAACAATAGGCAACTTCTACACAGCTTTTCCGGGAGTTTAAAATCTAAGAAATCTTAAAGAAAGACCAAATGCTTTATGAGGACAATAATAACTATTATTTTAACCCCAACTGTGCACCGATGTGTTGTGTGTGTGGAACGATGGTTTGCCTGTGGGTGTGGCATATTATTGATAGTTTTGTGCGATGGGCCTGACAAAAAACGAAATGACTTTTGGCCTTCCGCCGCAACGCCTCTTCCCTGCTGTCCCCCCGCTGAGTTATGGGAGTTGAGTGGCAGGCAGGCAGGCAGGCTGCAGGTGGGGTTAAAATAAAAGCAGGTGGGCCGCACGGAGTGGGTGGGTGGCCGTTGGGCGGTTAAAACGCTGACACACTGCATGCATTGCATATTTTATGGCGCGTCAACACGAGACCATGTGTCACGCGGCATGGGGTCTCCATTTTTGGAGTGAAGGGCAGGATTCTGCAGCAAGCAAGCCCATCAAAGTGGTCATTTATGTTCCCGTCGCCCGGATATTGAAAAATCGCACGCCCAGCGACAGCTCGTGGACAAAATACGTACAAAAGGAAGGACGGACCTCCTCCTTTTTTACGTATTTCGTTCAAGAAGGTAAATGAGGTCTGAGAACTGGGGAGTCGAAAGAGTGATGACCTGGGTACATAATGAAGGCCATAGAAAAGTATTAAAGTTGCTTAATTTAGTTAGATTTTATTAGGGAAGATGAATGCAAAGGTAAGATAAGAAGAATAGTTTTAAGGAAGCAATTATATTTATAAAACACACTGACATTAATAATAGTCTAAAAATCAAACAAGGAAAGTGGAAAGAAACTCTAAAATTGTTATAATTTAACCAGAATATATAATTCCACGATTTCGATTTAAAAATTACATCAAGAAATTAAAGTATTCAACAAAACAAATAATTATGCCATAAATTCCATGTAATATTCCTTTCATAATTATTTTTTCAGCCTTTATTGTTAATCACTTGACCAAATTAAAGTTTATTGACCTTGTGGTAATAAAAACTTCACCTTTTGTGGACACTGCCATATAATTACTTTTGATTAATGTCCGAACTGATTATTTTTAATGGCTTCTCCACGTGCAATATTATTTTAATATGTATACAAATCCCCTTAAACCTGATAACAAACCCATCGAGTGGCAAGGACCGGCCCAGAGCGACCCACATCATCAGCCTCAAATGACACACAACACACGCAGGCACGAAAAGAATTCCAGCGCTGCATACCTTGCAGGTGAGCGAGGGAAAGGTGAGAACGGAGGAGATTTAATGCCAACTTCTGCTAGGTTATTCGAGTGCTGTAAGAGCATTAATTAAAGCGTTTTATCTGCACAAAATGTTTGTTTAATTAACTATATAATGACACTTCCACCCCTCTCCCTCTGTGTGTTGATATTTGAAATTTAATTGCCAGACAGAGGAGAAGAGAAGCAGAAGGAGGGAGAAGCGGCGAGTTCATTTACAGGCCCGCAGCGGATTTGTTTTAAAAACCCATTACCGGCGTATTACTTGCAAGTAAATAAATGTTGTGTTTTTTTTCACACGTATAAGTGTGTTTGTTAGAGGGCTTGGCTGCGCTCATTTGTTTGCATTTGTATGGGGTGTTAAATTATCCTCAGGATAAACGTAAAAGTGCAAAATGCCGGCGTGCTCGAGAGCGTGTTGTGCCCTGACTGAAGGTAAGTCAGCATCGTTCAGAAGTTTGTTTAGTAAATAATTAAATAATTTGCATTATCTAGAGAAGAAGAAATATATGCTTTTGTCTCTTAAGCAACTTTCTATAATATTTGCTCGTATATTCTTGAAGTTTAAGTGTTGCGTGAGCGTATTACTAGCTTCGGTCTTTAAGAGAATCCTTTCTCGCGTACTTTTCGTGTTTTTCCCATCGGCATGTTCTTCTTCTTGTCGCCTGTTTCCGGTTTGTAGGTGCATTCTGTCTGCCTGTTAGTTTATTTGTCTGTCTGCCTGTTGGTATGTCTCGGTGTGTGTGTGCGCTTGAGAGTGTTTGCCGCCCGCGCTTGTCGCTTATGCAACGCATTAAATGAGCTTAGTTTTAGTTGACTTCCCACTGCCACTTTGGCTTACAGGGCCTTGTGCGGACTCCGCATGGAGCATTCGCTTCCATTCCATTGCAAAAAGCCCCCTCTGGCTCTGAGGAAGCTCCTCCCGCCCCCACTTCCGGCCCTACTACTCCTACAGCCTTGTAATTTCATTAGAGCGCTTCATCTGGGGCGAAGGCGAATGCGACCTTGTTGATATTTGCGCCAGGAAATTAAGCTGTAGGGTGCAGGGCGTATCGCAAATAGAGATTCCTGCACATCCTTGTAATGCTAAGAATACATTCTCGCAATCGAGATGGAAACTTCCCCGAAAAAGCAGCGGAGAAGAGCAGCAAGTTGGGACACATGGAATATTTTTGCACAATTTTTCAATGATGATCTTAACTTTTTCAAATCTTGTTCTTTACTTTTATCTGACAAAATGTCGCAGAAAGTTTATTTAACTTGAGATCTTAATTAAAAATAAATTTATATAATCAAAAATAAACACCTTTAATGTGTTGAATTTTAAGTCTTATATTAATAAAATTGCAAGTAATAATCAAAAATCAAAGAAAGCTAAACTGGAATACAATTTTTTCTCAGTAAACCAAAGACAGCAGATCAAGTTCGACACCTGCGTTAATGGTACAAATCCCAGGTATTTTATTTGAGCCATTTGAGCCGGTTTTTGTGGTCAGCCAGGTGATTTGATCCCTGCCATAACAGCAACCCCAAAAAGTAGGCAATGACCAAAAGTGGCGCCGTGAGGCAAAGTTTCAGCTTATTAGCTGTGAGTAATGATGCAATTAGCAGGGAAGGTACCTGGCCATCGACTGCCTGCCTGCCTGATTACTTGATTAGATGTGTGCCGAGCAGCAACACACAGAGACACGTGTGCCAATTAGTTGGCAAGGTGAGTGAGTGAGTGAGTGGGAGGCGATTGATTTTTATCAGTCGGAAACCGAAATGGGCCAACGCTTAACCTGTCCAACACGTGTCGTGGTGGTACTGCTATTTATGGTTGAGTTATATTCATAAATATCACAGAATGCTACTTTTTTCTCTATACTTGTTTCTTTAATAAGTAATCGATTGAAGAACATGGTTAATTTCTGTATTTCCTAATAGCATTTGAATATGTTCGCGGCAAATGCTACTATTATATTCCCTTTGATAGTAAGAAAATATACTTCTACGAAAACCACAGATTTGCACTAACCACTTGAGCTCCATTAGCTTATCTCTGATCTTAAAATGGATTGTAAGCCATTATTGGGTTAAACCGCACCTCCTAACCCGCCCCTTTCCGCATGAAATTTCCAATTTAATTCCGTGCGTATTAAGACATTTTCCCCCACGGCCTATAATTTGCCAGCGTAATTAACCCCACACGACCGATCCGGTGAGTTCTCTGGAAGTGGCTAATGCCTTAGCTCCTCGAGGAGAAAGCACTTTGGGCGTCGCCAAAGCAACTTCGCTGAGTAATCTATATATCATAAATAAAAACCCTCAAGGAGGTAACTGTGTGCGCTCGAGAGAAGCGGAAGTTACTTCACTCGGCTACTCGGGACACTAAACAATGTGAAAATTATACAACAAATGGCCATTATATGGCATCGGCTGGGAGGAGCTGCGGGGCGGAGTCGTTAGGAGCACTCCGTCTCCTCTTGGGCCCACAGCTAACCCCGCAATCCATTCTTTCATCCTTTCGGCGAGGGCAATAAATGAGTTTAAACTAGAAAATTTATTATACGCGGCGAAACTACTTAAGTCACAAACACACACAGACATATGAGTGGAAAGAATGGGGGAAAATGTACACGGGGAAAAATCATAAAATATTGAACACAACGAATGTATTCTCTGTAATAGGAAAAACCATTTTATCCCCTTGATTAAAACAAAATGAAAACAAGCAGCAGACTTTAGTAAAGAGCTGTTAGAGCTGCCAGTGTTTTCATTAGTAACCTATTACTGATTACCAATTATTCGCAGGTAAAATCAATTGAGAATTCTAGTTTTCCCCTCCCTGACAAACCCTTTAAGAAAGTATTTAATATTTTTTTGGTCAAGTGTAAAGCAAGAGACACGCAAAGGCAACGTCCTTAAAGCCGCGACTTGTGAGTTTTCCCCGCCCTGACAGGCCCGCCGCCAGGAGCGCCTGTTTAGGCCAATATAATCACGCAGCCCAGACGACAGTTGCGGGGAAACTCGTGGTGGGGTTGCCGCCTCCTGCTGCTTGAGTAATTCAATAAAATAACCAATTTGTTCAAAAAAAAAGAAGGAGGAAAGAAAAGATGGGGAGAAGAAATAGTATAACAACAAGCGACAACAACAAGCCCCAGCAAAAAGCCAACTTGTCACACAAAACATGAGCGTGGGAAAGGGGGCTGCTGTGCCCTGCCAGGGTTGCCAGGGTTGTCGGGGTTGTGGTGGCAGGGGGTTAAAGGTTGCGGGAACAATCTCTGTGAACAGCAGCCCAACACAACTCGAACTGCCGCGTCACGTGCCAAGCGCTAGAGCAAAAATATTTTTCTTTTTTTTCCCCCTGCACAAACACAGGCATGGCTCACATGGGAAAATAATATAAAGACCTTGCACATATGTATGAATCCATACACCTATATATATATAAAAAAATATATATGTTGTGGACTATATTGTATGGCCATTGTCGTGGGGCTAAACAGTGGAAAACATTTCTATGAAATCTTAATGGAACGATTCTTCGAAATTGAATGCGGATTTGCGGAATTCTTAATTGCCAATGAAATGGAATATTCAATTTTTAAAGGCAAGTCTGTCCACAAGAACAACAGCAGATTTTTAAAACATTTTTGTACATATTTAATTGAATTCAGTTTGTGGGTAAACTGGATTTTGTTGAATTTTTAATTAAAAAGGGAAATGGATTTTTGTAGTCTTGACCTGACAAGTTATTTATTGTCAAGGAAATGGAATTTGAGATGAATAACTGAAGTGAAAAGGGATGTGATATCTGCTGATCTGATGCTACATCAGATTTAAGATTTTTAATTAAATAGTAAAACGATTTTTAGGAAATTTTTGAGACAATAAAAGGGAATGAAAATCTGTTAATTTTGTGGTAAAAAGGATTTCGTTTGGGAAAACGCACTAAGCTGGAATTTGTCTATTTCTTTCACCTCAAACTATATTTATTGAATTGTTTGGCCATTTTATGGATTTAAATTTTTAATAAATTCATTTTAAAATGTGCTCTTCATGTTTTAACGATAAGCTTTCGCTCCATAAATCTGTTAATATATAAATACCAATCCAATAAATCATATAAGCTTATATAAACAAAATAAAACCCTTAATAGCCAAAGCATCCCTGAATATTCATGAAAAAGCTACCATATCTCTCTCGGCAAATAATATAATTTCACAGCCCATTGATTCCCACTGTGGCACTGACGGTGTCTGCGTCCTGGCTGGGTTGCCTGCCCTGGCTGGTTAAACTCCATTGACTTGTGAAAAATTGAAAATAAAAATTTTCCGCGACATTATTAAAGTAAACATTGGCGAAAAGGGTGTGATTATGACGAGCCAAGCGGAGCGGAGGCAGCTGGGAATGCCAGCCAAAAAGGCTAGCTGGCAAGGGGAGACAGCAGCACCAGTCAGGACCTAGTCCCGGTACTGATCCTGGTCCTGGTTCTGGTCCTGGGCCCTCTCTAGCGCGAATTTGCCATGGCAAGCTTCCAATTGTGGTGGCTGTTTATGGCGTTTGCCATGTGTCTGGCTGAATTGACGTCAGCCAAGGGTCTGAGGGGTGGAGTTGCCGGTTCGTTCGTTATTCGCCTTTTGCCATTTCGCGTTTTAAAAAGTTTTGGGGCTCCCAGTGGCGCAATCAGCGCCCGGAATAAGCGCAGTTTTTGGCCTGAGCCACCACAAAAGCATGCTACATTATTCACACACCCCACACACACACTGCACACACACGCTACACCCGGGGCACACAGTGGGCGGGCTGAAATGATAACAAGGCTGCTGATGACTTCCGTGTGCTGACTCGACTTGACTTGACTGCCGCCTGACTTGACTTCCCTGACTGCTGAGGCCAAATCAAAAATTGAAAATAAGGTTAAGTAGCTATTAGGCGCATAATGCACACCATCCATCCCCCCAACCCTCAACCAATCCCCGCTGCACATTATAAATGGCAATTTAATAAACGATCTATGAGGGAGGGGCAAGTAGAAAGGAGAACCATTGATGGCGGTGTCTTTTGGGCCGCGTAATTACCTCGGAATATTTCATTAGAATTTCACGGAGCATTAGAGGCAGCAGAAACTTTGGCGTGCTTCGCTAATGCCACACACAGAGAATAAAAGTAGATCTTAAAGGGTTTCGTGCTTCAAATAATATCAAACAAGACTCTGAGAAAAATATAGCAATACAAATTAAAGCACACATATATTCCTTTAAAGATTCTTTTTAGAAATCAATAGGACCTATAATTTGTATTAAAAAAGGGTTTAATTTAAATAAAAAAAAAAATTTCCCTTTGTCCAGAATTTCCCTTTGACTTTCTGTGTATTTTCTGTGCCTTAAGAGGCCCCTTTTTTGGAAAATGGCCAGTTTCAGGCTCGCACAAATGGCGGCAATCCGGGCGTAAAAACTTTCGCAAAACTTTGCATACTTGCTGGCGCGGCGCTCTTGCCCCGAAATTTGTATGTACAACGGTGGCCATTTGTCTGGAACAAAAAAAAAAAAAGAAGGAAGCCAGGGGAAAGAGCCGAAAAGCTGGCAATCAATCAATTGGCCAAGCTAATTGGAGCGGCTAAAGAGCAGGGATAACAAAGCGAGAAATGTGCCCTAGCCAGAGTCCATTAGGACAAGGAGAAAATCACGGCTATACTCCGGATATACCTACTTAGAATGCAGCGGGATTTGTGCAAATATTGAATAAATTTAGCGACACTTCAAGCCCAGAGAGAGAGTTTCTAGCATTTGTCTCGCCGGCATTACGCATACGTCAAGTGCGACACTTGGAAAGTCAGCGAGTGAATTTTTCATGGCTAATTGAGTGGCAACTTGGGAGCAATGAGCAGCGTAGCGTCGCGTCGCGTTGCGTTGCGTCCCTCCGCCTCATAAATAATTGATAATGGGAAAAGCGAGTGCCGTGCCAAAGCCGTTGAATGCACCTGCGTCCCGTCCACGCACACAACATCCACTTATTCGCACACAGATACGAGTACGAGTACGAGCAGGACGCATTTCAATAATGGCTGCCATGGCGCCAGCGACAACTTTGATTGCTCAGGAGTGTGTTTGAGTCGGAATGTATCAGGATGATGTAGTTGCAGGATGAGCCAGGTTGCCCTAGGATCCAGTGAAACAAACTTAAACTACATTACACGCCAGGCAATCGCTGTCAGCTTCCCTGGCACCTATCCTTCAACCGATCTCTGTACAGAGACAGGAACAAGTCGTAGGATAGAGTAATCCAAAGTAGCAGACTCTTAAGGTGCTGAGGAGATCTCGAGATAAACTCTTCTTTTCTGTCCATTATTTATCAATTCGATTGGAGTTATAATTTTAGGAACAGAGAGACAGCTAATTTTTTATAATTGAATGTACAATATTATCTTATCATTTTCATTGACTAGTTTTCCTTCTCTGTATTTTTATCCCCTCTCCTTTTCTGTTCTTTTGATATGCATAAGTGACTGCACCCACACACTCACATATTCCTGCTGCTCCTGCTCTCCTCCAAAACTTCCTCACACACACAAAAGTCATCAGCAATAATGAGATGGTAATGTTAATGAAATTTGTTGCCCTACTGCGTTCTCTCTCTCTTTTGGAGCTCTCGGGACTCTTGGGCAAAGTTTCAAGTACACGAAACCCCAAGCAACGGCAGCAGAGACTAGTCACTGAAGAGTACACTAATGAAGTCATTGATAAGCAGACAAGTACAGCAACAATCTGAACGAGTAATGGAGGCATCAAGCGGTGCCCTCTGACATACAGTTATGGTTGCCAGAATAGCACAAGAAATATTTGGGGAAGATATAATTCAATATTACATTTAAGTAGCGGATTAGAGTGATTATATGGTTTAAGGAACTTGTGAGTTAAGAATATACATAAATTGTATATTATTGTCATATAATTTAATACAAATTTGGACTTCATTAAGTAAGCTACGTTAAGAATGCAAGATCCTCCAAGCCACTTCTCTTGCCTTCAAAAATAGATCCTTAAAAAAATCCTCATTATTATCCGATTAGAGTACGTTTACGTGTATTTATTGCTTTTATATTTATTTTTCTTTAGTTAATTTAAGCTAAAGCTTTGTGACATTATTTATGAGGTGTGTCTACCGAAGGAATACCTTCTTTTTAGCACAGAATTCCTCCTATTTCGCCCTCAACTGTTTTGCCAGCCCAGTGCTCGCTCACACGGCCAAGTTGATTAGGTCATGAGAGTCATTCGCCTGCATATTTGGTTACAGCGCTGGAGACAATGGCAGACATTACTCAACTGGCAGCCAGGAGAACTGAAAGGGGGCAGGGGAACGACAGATGAACGGCATCGCTGCTATTGCTATTTGTACTTGAAATCTCATTAAAGTTGAAGCACTTGTCTGCGCCACTGAAGGAGTCGTCTTAGGAAAATGAGACGAAGGAGCTCCTGCTCCGGCTTCTCTGCAGCTAGTTTGGCCCTGCGCTCTCGCCATAACGACAAAATTTAATTATACAACACAAAAGCCAAGGAGGAGTCCAAACAACATCAACAAAAGCTGCGGCAAATTGAAAATTTTGCCCTTTGACTTTTAGCCCCCCGAAAAAAACACAAAGAGGAAGAAAGTGCTGCAGGAAAAGTCCTCCCGGCCTTATTCCAAAACCATTTTTCTTGCCCTAACCGCAATTCACAAAACGTGTATGTGGGAAAATGTTTAAAGGAGTGTGAAGAAAAATATATAAAAAAAATAAAGTAAAGGCGTATAAAAACGGTATTGAAAAGTTAGCCACGCCCTCGGTGCCAAAGTGCAGCTGGTATAATAATTGCGGTTATTTGCAGGAGGCTGCATCCTGCGGTCACTGCGGTTAACCAATTGGGCGGACCCCTCGGAGGGGCTGATGCCCTGGAACAGGCATTCACACAACCAGCACACTCAGCACACTTACACAGCCAGCTGTAGACAGCAGAATTACAAAGGCATGACCCAAGGAAAGAATAACTCTTTGTGCGCCAGAAGGTAGGCAACGAAAAATGAGCTGAGTTCCCTGCGGAACTGTGAATACCCTGGAGAAATGAGTCTGAGTGGGTTTTGAGGGAGTTTGGTTTATCATCATTTAATATTTATAGAAGATTCGTAGTTATATGAAAACTAGAAGGAAACTAGGATTCAACAAACTTCAGTATTATTTCAGGATTTCTTTATAATTATAAATATAATATCTGCTGTCTAGGAAAACCTCATATACCTATTTAAGATCTGGTTATTTAACTTTATGTGTTTATGGCTGGCAGTCCAGTTCCCTCAGGAATGCTACTTCTCCTTTAAGTTCCGCACTTTGTTGGCTATGCCTGCAGGCAAAGTGGAAAAACTGCTGACTTGGTCAGGGCAATGTGGAGTTAAGGGGTGAACTGGGGAGCAGGTGAGATGGTGAGACACTGGCCAGAGGGACAGGGCAACTTCCGGCTGAGCTGGCCCAGATGGATGTGTCCGGGATGGATATGAATGGGAGGGCGTAGGTATGGCAAGGATGCTGCTGCGGAGGCGGCGTTTGGCAGGCCACTCGACCACAAAAGCATAAGTTGCCAATTAAACTGGAATGCTTTGCTGGTTTGCTGCCACTCCCGAGGACCCAGAGACAGACAGACAGACAGACGAACGGAGGGAGGAAGCTGCATAGCTTGGCATTAATTTCATAACCTGCCTTTTTATGGCCAACTACCCAAATTGGGTCAACATTGACAATGGCCAGGGCCAGGAAAGGATGGGAAGGAGGAGCACAGTGGCAAAGTAGAGCATTCCGGAGTCCAAAGGACCTCGCTAGGCTCTCATTCATTTTGGCTTGTGCAACGTGGTGGCAGTGTCGGTTTCGCTGCCACTTCCGTTTCGCAGTTACTTTGAGTGTAATAATTATCGCCGCATCGCTGCCTTTGCAATTATGCAAATTTGTCTGAGCTAATTGTCTATGATTCCTCTTTTGCCCCGACCCGAAATATTAGATGGGAGCAACTTACTTGATCCGATTGTAGACGAGCAGCTCGGCTATGTCACGTCCCAAGCCGGAGTATGTGGTCTCCACGAAGACCAATACCTTGGGATCAATCCTGAGGCGGGCTTCGGAACGGTGATCGGGCGCTGGAGATGCATCGCGGATGTGCTTGCCACCCGCATTGATCATCCGGCAGTTGATGATGGGCGCAGGATGGGTGTCGCGTTGGATGAGACTGAAACAAGTACACAGAATAAATTAACCTTTATGAATATTCTAGGTCAAGAACCTTAATTAAAATTATTTATTTGTAACTATTTGTTCATAATTTAGTTGTAATCTCCTGAAACCTATCTTTAATTTTCTGTTTTCTACACTTTTTTTGTTGTAGTAACCCTGTAAACCCTTTCTAAGCCACCGGCAAGACTGATAACACTTTAAGCTGCATTTTTCCCCTTTTCTCCTTGATATTTTCACCGGAACACTGCAAGCTTAAGCATTTAAATATTTACCAAAGCAATTAAATGAAATAAAGGAACAGACGTTGACTTTGCAAGCTGTCAGAGGAGGAGTAGAAGTAGGAACTCATGCATAAAAAAAATATGCTTGAAATAATAAAATGGCAAACTGCACAAAGACCCGAAATGCAACATTTTCCGTTGAAGGGTTGGAGGGAGGATTGGGATAGTCGAAGAGCTGTGCTGTTCTTCCGCTCCAGAAGACGTGGATGAGGCGCTGGAGGCGTTCATTTATTGTATTTGCTTTGTCAGGCGGGAATTCGGCAGGGGGAATGGCCAAAAATAGGGAGAAGCTATGACAAAACACAGCGGAGCACAGCCGAGCACAACGTGTTGCAGCCAAAAATGAAGTAGCAAGAAGAGCGACGAGCGAAGGGAGACGGGCGGCGGCAGCCAAATTGAGATACGCGACTACGCTGCGTATGCGTAATATGCAAACATCGTTGGCGGTTGTCGTTAGCGTTTGGGCTTGATGCCGCCGCCTGTTCGCTGCCACAAGATAAAAGCCAACCAGCTGGTGACTTTCCCTATCCCTCTAGTTAAGAGACACGGAGAGAAAAAAGGGTGCTTATAAATTAAATATAAAATATCTAAATATAAATAATATTTCGATTGGGAAATATACTTTATTGATTGATTTTTATGCGCTTATTTTAATCTAGTTTTACTGCATTCCTCAATTAAGTAGAAGAACAGTTTCTTAGGGATCGAAAGTGATACAAGAAGGTGAGAATATTTTCCACTTTTGGTATAATTTTGGGCATTTATTTTGCCTCAGTGCTTCTTGTGTTCTGTAACTCATTCCCCGGCTGTCGCACATATCTTCATTTGCCTGGGTTTCCATGGGTCCTTGTGCTCCTCCTGGCGTTCTCTTTAAAATAGCAACAATGCGGCTCATTAACAAACCAACAACGAGCTCAAAACTGAGCTATCTAATGTAAGTTTGTGTGCCTCGACTTACCACCCTCTCTCTCTGTGGCTCTCATGACTCCCTTTATCTGTCTGCTTGGGTCAGAACTTTTCTCATAGGAGTGGAAAAGTTTGTGCCCTAAAACAACCTGAGAATCACCTTTGACCTGGGCAACTTTCCTATTTAGATTATATCATAGCTGGCATGCCTTTGCAAGTCCACCGCCCACCATCTCGGCCCCAGAGTCGAGAGCTAGCGTTTTATTATAAAGCTTATGCAATTTCTACATATATCCTAGCTGGCTTCCGGTATACTTGCAACAGAAAATAAAAATAATAATAATAGGAAAAAGAAGAAAGAAAAACAGGTGAAGCTCAGAGAAAGCGCTTAGGCAAAAGCGGCAACATGTGTAAAAACCTTTTGCTGAGCGCCTTTCAAGTGAAATCCCCAAAATTAACAAAAACCTATTAGGCCAAGCTCCGAAATCTGCAAAGGCACCGCACACAGGACATGCATGCAGCCCAGGCACAGGACTGTTCGCCTGGCTGGCTGCTTGCTGCTGACTGCCTTGCAAAATGTAAATACTTTTTGCATTACAAAAAGGGGAAGTCCGTGCGGGCAGGCAGGCAGATCCTGGCAGGCTGGCAAAACTTTTGCACTGCCAAAACAAAATATTTAGATAGCAAACGAACACATATACACAGCAGCCACAAACACACGGCCAAAATAAAACAGGTAGGTCGGTGGGTCCCCCAGAAAAATATCCAAATTCAAGGTTTTTCCTTTTTCTTTTCCCTCCTCTCTTTGGGGGAAAAAGTGCTGGGCATAATGTGAGAATACACTCCGTAAATCAAAACATTAGCTATAAATATAAGAGCGTACAAGTTTCGCTTTAGTTTCCAAGTGCATGTCAAATTTATGCGAATTTCGTGTGAGCTAACGAAATATTTTTTTAGGGGGAACAACACCTAGCAGAACCTGGCGTGGCAGCCGAAAATGGAAAATAAAATATGTAATTCAACTCCGCTTTGTACGCTGGGGGAAAAAAACTTTGCCAAAGCCTCCGATTTCAGTTTTTACATTCAGTTTGCTTACGCATCCAACTGCAATTAATTCGTTTTTCGGACGTGGTAATAAATGATGTTTTAATTAAATCCTGTATAAATGGAATTACATTGATTGTTGTCTGTATAGTAATCAGGTTATATTGTCTTTAGTTATAAACTTAGTTAATGCAGTTGTGTGTTAGGCGGTCATAAATATATAATTAACTCACGGATTACCATGAAAAAAAACGTAATCCATAAATTAGTTTGGGTTTCTGTATTGAGCGATAAGTAAAAAAAAGGGTACAAAAGGTTGATCTATATAAATGAATTGTATTTTAAATTAAATTTCTATAATATTTTAAAATTTATAAACCAACTCGTATTGCTGTTGAAATATTAAAACAAGGAAATCAATGGGAGAAACGTTTTTAATTTAAATTTAAAGAATTTATTGAGAACAAAGAGAAACCCCTAGTTTATATTCCAGTTCATAGAAACTAATTAGCCAGTAAAACTCTATTTATAACTTTTCAGATCGAATTTGGATCCTTTGAGGTCAGTCTCTCGCCTTCAGTAACTTTAATTCATCTCTTCCACGAAGTAAAAGTAACAAACTTAGTTCGCTGCTACTCTGGCAACCTTTACAGGACGTTTTTATAGTTGATCAGCAAAAAAAAGAAAGAGGACAAAACTTTTGCGATGCCTGATGCCCGAGGCCCGATGCCCGAGTCCTGTGCCGCTCCTGATGAAGAAATTCTGCCGTGCTGGCTCAGCCTTCTTGTTTGCATTTCGTGCAACATTTGCGAGGCAGGCAACCTGTTCTGTGCCCGTTCGTTCTCTGGCCTCAGTTTCGCTGATTTATTTGTGCACAGCACAAAATTTCCGTTTCCGCTGGCAAAGAAGGGGGCGTGTCCCCGAAAAAGACTAAGGAGGCGGCGGACGCGTGGTCGAAGGGCCATAGTTTCGTCTTTTGTGCTGCATAAATTAGGCAACAAAAAGTCAGTTTATGCATTTGCGACGTGTTATTTATGCGGGCGTGCAACAAACTTGGCAAACTGCTCGCTCCCGCGCAAATGTTGCACTGTCAACGAAGCTGGGAAAAAGGTGTGCACTTGGAGAAAGCCTACAGAAAGAGTTTGCCAAGAAAAACATTTATTTATTATGCATTTTTGAGCACCTGCGTTACTGTGATTTATATTATCTATGTTACAAATATAACAAATGTGTAACTTTTATGATTATAAGTATATTTTTCAGTTCTAAGAAATTCTCCTTACTTTCTTGTATTTATTTCTCAAAACAATACCTGAAAATGATGTAATATCTTTTTTTTAAATAACAAATCGTGCTCACAAAGGCTATATTCAAGAACATTTCAAATTTAACCCGGAACTCTAAGTTCCAAACGACCTACAAAAAAATCTATGAATATTTTCCAGAAAAAACCCATCATTATTCCATTTCTCGCAGTGCACGAATGCAGGGCAGGCGAACGCTGACGGCCATGAGCGTGGCCAAGGCTTATTAGTCAAGTTGGAAGACATGACGCGAGGCGGTTTTATTGAATCCGTGAGCGCATAAATTGCAGCATACGTATACGTTATATGTTTGTACGTACGTAAGCCCCCGAGGGTCTTTAAAGCTTTTCCCAAGGAACAATAGGACGGCCCCGTACCGAATATGACTCCGGATGCCGCCTCGAACTGGGCAGAGCCAGCGAGCTCCGACTATAAATCGTATGTAAAAATTTGTAATAAATTTGCAAAGTAGCAAATGCAGCAGCCGCAAAGCTGAGATGCGCTCGGCCAACGGGGCGCATACGTAATGCAGATTTTTCGGTGAAAGAAGAAGAGGCCCTCTGAAAAACGGGACAGCCACAGCGGCAGCAGTAGCAGCAGCAGCAGCAGCAAATGCATAATAAAATGCGAATCTAGCACAAGGATATGTGTAGTGCGCTATATAAAAAGGATATCTGAGAGGACAAAAAAGAGGGAGCGTAAAAAATATATTTAGTTTCCCACCATCAAAAAAAGAGTGGAAAGAAAATGAATAAAGCAAACACCGCAGCAGCGCCAAAAAGGGGGCTAGCCAAATGCAAAAAGCAAACGAAACTTTTGGGGGAAAAGAAGACAAAGCGGCGGCCACTTAAACAGAAATGGCGAAAAGCAAAGAGAACCGAGCCGAGCCGAGCCAAACCGGCGAAATGAGCTGGCTGAGTAAACTAAGCGCAGCTTTTGGCCAGAAATATCGCCCGGCGATTTGCGGTCGAAGCTTGTCAATGTCAGGCCAAAGTAAATTAAACTCGAGTGCAGCGAAAACGTTTGCTTTGGCCCGAAACGACTTTAAGAGCAGATTAAGCAATGCTGCGGAAGGTTTCAAGTATGGAGGAGGATATATACCAGGAGAAATTCTATATTATTCGGTTAATCTAGTTAAGAGAAGAGAAGATAAGTTAGTTAAGTTAAGAGAAAAATGCACTACTTATGAACTTAAAAAGTGCGCTATTCTAGAGCTGTATTCTAGAATATTTAAATCTTAACTGAAATGTGGCTTCTTTTCTAGTTTTATTTGCATAATTATGTAGATTCTAATACCTGAATTGAAATGGAAATTCAAGAAATATTATCGCTTGCAGTGGAATCGCTTACTTTGCAATAAATCTGAAATGGCAAATTGAATTATTTTACACATCCATTGTGTGCCCCCCGGCATTCCTCCTTTGTTGCACTCGCATATTTTCGAGCTCTCGAGCATTAAGGATTCCACCGGCTGGCGGCGGCCACTTAAGAACAATGAGGAGCCCGGCAATGGGGAACCGATGAAAATATGTACTTGAAATAAAGACTCGACATCGGAATCGACGACTCAACGACTGAACGACTCAACGATTGTGGTCGAAGCGACCCGGGGAAGTGCGCAGAAAAAAAAGTTAATTAAATAAATCAGGCAAGGCAAGTTCAATTGAATTGCAGCCGGGAAATGAGTGGGAAAATGTCATGAACCATTCCAAGAACAGAGGCCGGAAAAAGGACGCCCCGCCTGGACGGCAGGACACACGGGCCAAATGAACTGTGAACTGGTATGGGGAAAACGTCGGGGAAAAGTCGGGAAATTGTCAGACGGCGGCGCGGGATATGCAAAAGGCGTCCGTTTGTCTGTTTGTTTGCTTGTTTGTTTGTAATTGCATTTAAAGCAAATAAATGTAATTATTTATTGCATTTCGCAGGACTCTCAGGGAACGCGGGACAGATAAGGATTGGTCAATTCCGAGGAATCCTTAAATGGAAATCGTTGTGCGCGTTTTTCTTCCTTTTCTCTGCCGCCGCATGGATTTGTGCAAATACGCATATGTAATCGTATTTTAACAACGCGACCAACAACGAATCGAATTGAATTGCTTTCGAATCGGACCGGCGGCCATTTGTCCTTCCATAATCGCATTTTCAATTAAAATATTTAGTCAATTAATGCACGCAAATGTGAATCACATCACGTATACGTCATGTGCAACGCAAACAAGCTGAACACATACAGGCCCACTCTGGCACACTTGTTTACGCTTAAATTACTCGACCAACGGCAGTAATTTATGTGTTGATTATCGACGTGGCAGCATTTGTGCCGTATTTAGTGCATTTATAACAATTTTAGTTCCCCCTCCGCCCTCCGGCAGCTCCGTCCTGGAAAACTCAATAACAAAAAAAACAACACAACAACATCTAACATCAAATTGCATTTATCGCACTTAACACGCAAAGCAAATAATGTTTCCAAACTTAACACATGGCGTGGAGTGTGTTTGTATGTATGGTATATAAATGTTTGTATATATACGTGTTTATTTGGTGACAGGCGTTGTGATTGCACGTCGTGGCAGGCGACAAGATAGTCGCAATCGCAATCCTTTCGCAGGATAACAGCTGAATAAGCGGATTGTCAGGAAAATTAGCGAATAAATTCGCTGAAATTGTTGCATCTAAATGAATTAAGCGGTGGAAAAAAATAAACATAGAATGGGCTGTCAAATTAATTACTTTTAAACGGATTTTACGCGAATGAAATCAGGGAAACTGAGTCAAGTGATATTTATATTATACATTATTAATAATCAAGGGGATGTCAGTTAATGACTTTGAACCGAGTTTAAGAGAAGAAGATCATTGATTTTGTAATTTGTAGTTTACAAACATAAAATAAATATATGTTTAATATATAAAAGTAAGAAGTTTAGTTTAGTTTCGTAGGATTTCATAAGCTGGAATATAAGAGCCAATAAATACAATAAAAGATGTGCCAATAAAATCAAAACAATCAAAAAATATCGCTACATTCTCTTCCTAACAGCTTACAACTTAAAATATTTACAACATTTACTACTTACAACTTTGCTGTAGGCCTTTTGTATTTATATATTTTGCATTTCGAGTTTAAACCTATTTGCAACAGACGCTCAATTAAAATACGGAATTAGGAATTACAAGTTTGTTAAAAATGCATGTAAATTGGTGCATTTTTACAGGGAATTTTGTCAGGTTTTGCATTACAAATCAATTATTGTCGGCGTGTCAGGAGATGAGTGTTGGTTACCCCACAACCCATCCCCACACCCCTCCGCCTGTCTGTCAGTCACTCAGTGTGTTTCATGCAAATCACGTACGTTTGCATTTTGTCAAAATGCGTTTTGCACCTACAAGAGCAGCAAAAACAAATGCATAAATGCACAGTGCTGTGGGTGGATGTGTGTAGGGTGTGTGCGCTGTGTGTGCGAGTGCAAATAATGACAGACAGCATAAACAAACACGCACATCGGATCCTGGATGGCGTCTATGGCCACAGGGGCAACCACAGGGACGCATCAGAAGGAAGCCAGGATGCAGGACACGCCCACACACACACCCGCACACACTCGACTAAGGCTTTAAACTTGGCACGTCACTTGTTTCCGCATTTTGCACGTAACGGACGGTCGGCTATAAGAAGTACGGCATACACTTGAATAAATTGTAGTTTCAAGAGATTTTACAAGAGAATATATTACTAAAAACAAAACTTACACGTTGACGAGTACAAACACCTTAAGTAGGGGATTACAAAAACAAAATATACACAAGTTTTGTTACAGTTGTACCTGCATTGTGTGTTTGTTTTCCAAATTATTTTATATATAATAATTAATATTCTTTAATTCAAATAATATACCCAAAAAGAGACTGGATTTAAATTGGATTCATTGGTAAATATTTATATAAAATTTCTTCTAGTGTCCTTGCCCTACACACACTTGAACTCGGGCCATACGCATGCAACAATCATGGAGTCAGGCCATCTGAATTCATTAAAATTTAGCATACGCATACACACACACACACACACTCGCATGCCATATGCCTCATGCAATTACTCCAATATGGCCAGTCCTTTTTCGTCCTGATTGATGGTAACCCACTTAGCCAACTAATGAACTTTGCCACAGTCTTGGGCCCGTAAATTAAATTTCAAGTGCCCGGACCAGGGTAAATATTTAATAATCAACTGGCATTTGGAAAATGTAAATAACATTTGCGCTTCGGTCAGGATAAGTATTCAGGGTCCTTGTTTTGCTGCATTTGTTATTGTGGTGGCTGCTATTTGCGTTATGCTAGCGTGTTGGAAACCAACAAAAAAAAAAAAAAGGAAAGAGAAAAACGCACCTCTCCCAGGTAACCAACTCCGGCAGCAATCTTCTCCGGCAACCGTTGATGAAAGTAATCAAAAACTTCGCTGGCTGTTTGTGCAACTACTGCAGATGAAAGCGGGACGAGGAGGGGGCGAGAAACGGTTTCGGTAGAACTGTTTGTAAACCATAATTGCGCGCAAAAGTAGCTAACAGCCAGGTGAACCAAATAACTGTTTCGCTCGCTGCCAGCTAAAAATTTCATGCGAAAAATTTAATATACACCCTTTATGAAAGAAAAAAAAAAAAACAAAAGTAAACTGTACACAGGAAATAATTGAGCAAGATTAATTTATATAAAAAATACATTTTACATATCATAGATGGTCCCTGAATTACAAGATTGAAGCAGGAAACCACAAGATTTAATATTCTAATTTCAATATTTTCATGAGCAATATTAAATTGCTTGTCTAAAACTTCTAATATAATTTTTATTTATATAGAGATGAAAAAGAATAACATAATTAAATACTATTCTTTTATTTTGGTGCTAAAGGGAAAATGCACACAATAATCACCAAAAAGCACACACTGCGTACTGCATAGTGCGAACAGCCAGCGAATGCTTCCTTAGTTACGCCGCGCACAATTATGAGCAATATTTTCCCGGGCGTTTCACTTTTCCCCCCGTTCGACGAGAACCACTTGTTCTGGCCACGAACCCAAGCCCTTGCTCATAACCGTCGAAATGCCAGGCACCAAATGAGTTTCATTCTCGAGTATGTCATGGAGCAGACGACGGGGGTGAAGCCGAAAAAGAAAACCCAGGTGCTAGGGTTTTCTTTGAGCTCGAGAGCATGAGCACGAGCATGAAGCCAACCAAAAAGGTGTTGAACTGAACTCAAGCAAAAGTGGAACTTGTCGATTGCCAATGGGAATGGGAAAGAATGAAACTTTTTTTGTCGTTGGTGCAAAAAGCCATAGAAAAATCGCTTGATGATTTGGCGAAAAGGTTGTTATAGGGCAGGTCGCTGTCGGCAGGTGAAACTTTCCACGGATAGGGGCACTAAAAAAAATTGAATGTTCCTATGCGCCAGCTTAAAACTTTGAGAAGCGCCATAGAAGGCATTAAAATGTTAGAGGTAGTTTACGCCGAAAAAAAACTCTGATTGAAAACGCTCTTAAATCGCTACCGCGTACATGACTTTCCGCTCACTAGAAAAAGGCAAAAAGGGTTTCCCCCTCACACACACACACATCAATATTTTCCAATTTATTTTCGCTCCTTTACGTCCCATTTTTGGCACGCCACACACCTGTTTTAATTTAATTTCCAGCATATTGAAAACAATCCCTCTGCCCCGGTTCTCGTAAACCACTTCAAAATGGACCGAACAAAAAAAATCCAATCAAACACGGCACACAACAGAAGCTCCCTGCATTCGCGGCGAACAAAAAATGCGAGGAGAACAGAGCAGATATTAAGTGCATTTCGCCATTGACGCCACTTGAGCGCAATAAAAATTCGCTTAAACTTTATCAAAAATATAAAATTGGTTGACGGAGACGGTTGCGAACCAAAATAAAGCCAATTAATTGATTCCTGAGAGCAATTTCTAATAAGGATACTATAAAAGGTTAGAAATTTTACAGAATTTTAAATATCAGTAAAGGCTGCACAAAATTATGCCACACAAATTATTATTATGTATACTTATGTAAACATATTACTTACATACATCTATTCACATTTTAAAGTAGATTCCCAGGTGAATATACCAATAATCTTTTTGGTAATTTCTAACTAAGGTACAGTCAAGGGATATATATTTCAAGTGCAAAGGATTTTAAGTCTCCGAAAGAACTGTTTACAAGATTACTATACAAATTAATGAAAATATGTAAAGAAAGGTTACTTTTAGGCAACTTTAAAAAATGTTTTCACCGAAAACCCCATCAAAAACCTCAAATTTTAAGCCGATTTCCATTTGTAATCAAAGGAAATAAAATTGACCAACTCGGCGCTGGCTCT
The DNA here is from genome assembly GCA_008042475.1 of Drosophila kanapiae. Taxonomy (NCBI): domain Eukaryota; kingdom Metazoa; phylum Arthropoda; class Insecta; order Diptera; family Drosophilidae; genus Drosophila; species Drosophila kanapiae. The sequence goes on from VNJM01002088.1 coordinate 165,654, forward strand.
CTGATTCATTTAATTTCAGGACGGTGGTACTCACCCATTAAACACGCCCGTATCGACGTAATGCGTGTAGTAGAAAATGCTAACCACCGTAATGGCTAGCAGGGCGAGGACACAGCGCCGCACGTTGATGCCGAAGCAGCGACGAGCAATTAAATTACAACAATGGCACATCCATCCGGTGGACTCTGAGCTGGAACTGGAGGAGGATCCGCCACCACTACCACCTGCCAGGAGGGAACTGCTGCTGCTGCCGGTCATGCCAATTGTCGTTGATGATGACGAGGTAGGAGGACTGCCCGTGAACTCCAGGCTGATACTTCCATTGCCATTTCCATGACCGCTCGTTCCCTTGCCATTCGATTTCCCCTTGTACGTGACAATCCCTTTGGTGGCGGCGACATCGTCCTCCGGAGGCAGCAGCATTGTGCGATCTGTGATGGCATGACCATTGCCGAAATGCTTATTGAAATTGCTAAAGTCCTTGCCCGAATTCGCATTCGCATCGCTGTACACCGCATCCGCTGAAGGCTCCGCGTTCCCATTCGCATTCGCATTCGCATCCGCATCCGTTTGGGTTCCGGTCAGGGACGTTCCAAATTGCAGATGCGGCTGCTTAATGAGTTTTTCATATTTGCGATTTGCATTGTTATTATGTTGGATGCTTGCTGATATTGTCATATTGTTGCGGTGGTTATATATCTGCCCTATTTCCATATATATAATAATTCTCCAGCGATATGTCGTGTGATTCCAGGATTGACTAAGTAGAACTCATACGAAAAAATAAAATAAATTCCAAACACTCGCGCTATTTTCACTATGGCACTTGATTTCGCTTCATCAATGTTTATGTTTCGGTTGCCCAGCAAGTTCTATAAATATTTTCGGGTATTTTCGCCGTGTGCTTGCTTCTCTGCTTTGCATAAATCACGAGATTTTATAATAATATTCAGCTTCAGTTCGTTTGCTTTGTTTACTTTTCATTTCGCCATTTGATATGTTTCCAAATTTTCAAGTATTCATTTTGTTTGGCCATTGTCGTTGCTGCTGTTGCGCTTCCAACTCCAAGCCGGCCATTATCAGTCATATATTATGGGGGGAGGAGAGAGACCCAATTGCAGGCTGTCTACTCGCAATCAGACATTGACCGCCGTCGTCCCAGTGGGTCGTCCGTCCTCTTATCTGCAATCCAAACAAAATAGAAAACATTGTAAGTAAGTAGTTTGTCTTTGAAGAATAGTAAACAGTGGGGTTTCTTTGGTAACTAACGGGGTATTCAACGGTAGGAAAAATTCTAAAAAAGTCACCGTCAAAGGAAACTGAGTATCTTTGTTTACCTTTAAGCTTATTGATCTAATCAGCTTGTCAATTAGTTTTTCAAAGAATTAGATTAAGCAAACAAAGGTAAATCATTGGGTCTTGGTTAAGATACATTTGTTGTTCAAATATATATATTTGTTGTTATATATATACATAGCCTCCTTAGATTAATCTTAAGGTGCAGTCCTTAAATAACTAAGTACAAATTCAGCGACACATTTTTGCTCTCGCTCTTGTAATAAGTCATAAACATCCTATAGTATTCTCTTAATTCTATATACTAACCAACTATTGTGCGAAGATAAAAATTAATTAATCAAGAAAGGAAGGTCTTAATGATTAAACATTAATCCTGATTACACACAGTTCCCCTTTCTCACATAGTTGTTTACTGCTCAAATTTCAATTTCCATTTTTGGAACACCTCAGCCCTTTTTCAATTATGTGTGTCACATTTTATCGATGATAATCGCCACCGGGGAACTAATTGATGATGACATTTCGGTGTGGCGCCACACAATTTATTTGGAAAGTGCTGCTTGAGCGTCGCGTCGGGTTACAAGAATATGTGGTGTGGGCACCACCATTCACTACCGAAACTTGTCAACTTGTTTGCGCGGGCTCCTCAAATGGAATGTAAACAAAGTGCTAAGGAAGCCGCAAATAAAGCGACAAATTGCCAAAGCCGCAAACGGCAATCCCCCAAATAACATAGATATAGAGATACGAATGTATCTCGAGGTCTGTGTATGTGTGTGTATTTTGGCCATTAAGTGCATATGCCTGCCGCAGTTTACAAAGGTCTTAATGGCCATATATACACAGAGCCACAGGGACACTCCCAGGAATGATTTGGGGATACAGTGTTCCAGTGTTCGGTTTAATTGGAAATGCTTGCCGGCTGTCAACCGACAAAAAAAAAATAATAATAAAGACAACATACTTCGGGGCGCTTTATGGGCCACCGCCACCGTCGAAATGAGTCAATAATGAGTTTTAGATGGCCAACGATGTTTGTCATGATGTTATGTCCCCGATAAACATACTCGAACATGTGTTCCCCGATAAAAACGTATTTACTTGGGATGCAGAGGGTGACAATTCAAGTGGAATTAAGGAGTAGCTTTAAGGGATGTGTGGAGACTTCAGGCGGAAACTAGAGGAACTAACATATCCTCAAGCTATTCCGTTTAATTGAATTTATTAGAAGAACAATATGGCATTCAAAAGTCAGTAAGGGGGTATTAAATATAAATAAAGGCTAATTTCAAATATAAATAAATATAGAAAAAATAATTTAAGCTTTAAGATCAACAACGCCATAAATTTGTTTCCAATAACTTCGATTTTACGCCTCAACCTTGCCCGAATGTATGCGCGCATATCTTAGCTATATATAAGCTTATACTATCTCTAGTTGTTGTCTTTATTATTATTCATATACCAAATACCTCAACTCAACCCATTGATCATGTGTACCCTCATGGAAAATTCAATAAGGCCGCAACTATTTAGAAGAAATCTCGGCGTGTGAAGAGTTTGCAGAAAAGGGGAAAGTCAATTCCTTTCACTTGAGCATAGTTTTTCAATTTATCCCTTTTTCTCAACTTCGAACTCAATTTTACTTCATAAGCAAACCGCTTGCCCTCTTTTCTATCACAGGAAGCACTTGGAGCAATTTATAAACTGGATTCCTTGGAAAATGCGAGGGTTCCGCCATACATACAACATCGCCGGCATTCCTTGCCCTTGTTTTCCTCAGCATGTTACAAATTTATCATTAAAATGTCAAAACTTAAATTGATTCAAAAAGTTTAGAAGAGCAGCAGCAGCGGCAGCAGTGACAATGCTGCCACGCCCCCATGCTACTGCAGGAAAACTCAGCCAGGAGCTGAAAAGAAAGAAAAAGTTTACTGATGTCGGGAAAAGCGCGCGCCGGCTCTCGGTTTTCCTTCACTTTACTTTAAGGCGAGCGCGCGCTGCGAGAAAAACTTTGGGACGCTTCTTCGTTAGGCAAACTTGTTTAATTTCCTCTTCAATTGCCCGAGAAACCAAGCGAGACAAACCAAAAGTTGTCCTGCCCCCAAGACTATCTGAATCTTTCTTTTTTTTGTTTTCTTTTCTCAGGGTTTTTTCTTAAGTTTTTGCATTCAATTGTTATTTGTTTGCTGGTGATTTTCCTTACTCAGGCAGTCTCGAGGTCGTAGTTATAGGAAATATCCCTAAGCCTACTAAGAGGTAAGTAAGATCTGGAGAAAAAAGAATATTAAAACAATAAAAAATCCGCTGGCTGGAACTAGGACTTTAAAATCTTAAATCTCCGTTTAATTTGTATTTAAATATATAATATTTCCATCTACTTTTAATACCACAAAATGTAGAAAGTACAAATACTTCTTCGTCCATTAATAAACTAAATTTTAAGATCAAGTTTATCAAGTTGAAAACAGGCTCTTGGCTCTACTCACAATATTTTCCTGTGTGAAACTTCCTAGAGCTACTTATGTTTTTGATTCATGCTGAGAATTTATTTTCTTCTTACGAGTTGCCATGCCATGTTTCCCACAGTTTATCCGAATTAGCTGTGTGAGTTCTTCAAAAGTGTTTTATGTTTACTTTGAATTCATTGTGCATTTGGGAAGGGATCCAAAGTTTTCACACTTTTACCAATGCATTTATTCTCTCCCCTTCTGGGCGTTCTTGAAAAACGTTTTTAAAAACTATTTATTTTCCGATACATTTTGTTTACATTCCGTGGAGGTGGAGCCTAGGATCCGAGGCGATGCGAGGCTCCCCCAGCAGCATATTTTCCCTAAATTGCATTGAGGCGTGTGCTGCAAACAGCAGCAGCAGTGTGGCAACATCAACAGCGCAATGAAGGGCACCCCCGAGGTGCCACTACCTTCCAGAACCACCCTCCGGCCTTCACCACCACCCGCTGCTGCCTGGCTGGCTGGCTCTAGTGCCCGCCTTTTGTGCTGGCCATTTATCAGTCAGTGAATGTTTGTTGCTGCTTTGTCTTTTCCTTTTCATTGTTGTATTTGAAATTTTTTGTGCTTATTTTGATTACCCATTGGCTATGGGGATTAAGGGTATATTATGGGTGCAGAAACTAGCCATTAACCCAAAGAACTTGCGCAACATACTAGCAACTAGCAACTAGCAGAAATATCAGCAAGTACCTAATGAATAATTTTTCATTTCATCGAAAATCGTAAACGTACTAAAACTAGTAAATATTGTTAACAACTTAATCAAATTAAATGTTAATAAACGAACTATCTTTTTTTATTTTGTAGACTACAAAATGAACGAAAAATAATAAAAGATCTGTAACAAAAGAAATTCAGAATATGCAGGTCTCAGAGCTACTTTGGTAGCTCTCTAAGATATGCTCTCTACTGAGCATTACAAAATAGGGAGAAATCGCAATCGAAAAAATGCACACACAAAAAACCAGGTATTTTATGATCGAATGCTATATGCATGCTCATGTCGCGTTTTTTCTCTTCCTTTATTTTATTGTTAGTTTTTCGCGCATTCATGACCCAGGCTGTCAGAGAGCCCCAAACATATTGATAATCGTTTTCAATTTGTGTGCTCCCCGGACAAGCGAGCAACAAAAAATCAATTGTCTTTAGTAAATTGAATGCAGCTACAACGCGAGTACAACATAAAACAAACGTTCAGCGGAGAGCGCGGGGCCTGGAGTCTGGACAAATGACTTGGCTTTAAACCACTGACAGGCCAACAACAAAAGCAACACCAACAACAGCAAACCAGCAAGACCTCAAGTCTGAAATCTCCAGTTTCTGTTTTTGTCTGGTTATTATTTTGACTGATGAATGTGACTTTTGCGTTTCCATTACACACAGCAGAGAGTCGCCAGTCGCCATGCCTGATTGCCTTTTCCGTGTGGATTTCTCCCCTTTTTCTTTCTTAATTCCTTGCCAGATGATGATGATGCGTGGGCCTCGGATTTCCACAGCACCCCAACTCCCAAAAAATGCTGTATAGTATGTGGAAACCTATAAACAAATTTGTATCTTAATGAGTTTTTCACACTTTAGCGCCTTCCCTGGCATTCTGTTTATATGGCCTTTGTCTTGGAATTTACATCCTCTAGTGTTCATTCAGTGTTGTTTCGTCTGTGTGTGTTTGTCTCTTCATTATTAATGTTGCTATAAATCAGTTAGGCCGGCAATTAAATTGACACATTTTGTATATAGCTGAGGTTTGTTCTTAGATTTCTTGCTTTTGTTAAGGTTCTAACAGATTAATTGCCTGACTTGGGAGTGATTTGAGGCTTATGAAGTGCATTTGCTTATTTATAGGCATTGTGTATGGTGTATGAAATGAGTTTTCAGGTGGAAATTAAATACCTATCAACTTATGATGGGTTTTGTAACGTAATCTATTATATCAAACATGTATAATCTTTAGTCGATAACCTGATTAATAAACAATTTGTACGGAAATTGCCACAGAAAAACTAACTTAAGCTTCCTTGAATTATTTCCCTAAGTTCAAAGATGTGTTTTCCTTTGTTTATAACTTAATTTCCTTTATTCCCACACTTTTCCCTCACTCTGCGAATGTCAAATGTCACCGAAGTGTCTCCTAAGTGTTTCTGTTTCCCCCAGTATTTTCTCCCCCCGAAAACTTTTCCCCCTAATTGTTTTAGCTTTGCTGGTTTTCCTTTTTCTGTCAATTATCCATGTACATTTGCCTAATGCTTTTTATATTTCCTTCTTTTTCTTTTTTTTTTATTTCTTTCCACTTGGCTTTTAACTTTCTGCTGACAATTTTCATTGGCCAGAGGAAAACTCTCAAGTGGGCTTATAAAAACATAAAACATTTATACATTCCCACACACCGAAGGCTGCAACTCTTGACTGTAAATTCATCTTTTTATTGGCTAATTTGGAGAAATTAGCAAAACATTGAAATGCACTTTATGGCGAACAGAAACATAAGCAAATGGAAACGGAAAATTTGTATATAAATTGACAATTTATTCGATTTAACTTTTTTTTAAAAGGATTGCCTTGTGAAAGTTTCTCCTTTAAATGTTCACTTTATAAGCCTTTAAGAAAGTCTTTATTATATTTTCGAGTTAACCTTTAGCCTGTGGCATGTATTTAAAACATATAGAGTTACCTCAACCCTTGTAAATCTTAATAGTTCTATGTCATTTATTGTTGTCTGTTAATTCTGTTCATTTGATCATATTCCGTGCTGATTTTAAGCCAGAGAGCAGCCTTTGGGCCAAAAAAAAGGGGGAGAAAACTGAAGAGGCCCAGGAGGCGGCAGGTGGCCTGACAGTCAAACTGACTGACCTAGTTTTTGGTCTAAAAATACCTACTCTCAGGCACCAATAAAATGCCAGTCCGAAGTGTTTGAATGTATTTTACATCACTTTGATTTTTATTTCAATTTGCTGAACAGAGGGGGAAGTTTTAGAGGCGACTGAGGCTGTGAGAGACGACGAGGTCTCGATTCGAGGGCTTCAAGTGCCGAACACTTGAGGCTCCGAGGCTCTGGTGAGCAATTTGCACAATTGAAAAACTGTTTGCCCTGCGCTCGTCTCCTACTAATGAGGGTTTTCTGCCCTGCCAGCCAGTGGGGAAAATCGCTGGGGAAATACAAGATTTTTCTATTTTCGGGAGCTGCCGGCTGCAGCAGTCTGGATATGTGCAATGCATATAAATTATTCTCACTTAATTCTGGCGAGTTTTCTCAGGGGTAAAATACACAAATATATATATTTTGTACTCTCTAAAGACCTAATTAAATATAAATATATCTCTGAAGGCGAGAAATGGCTCTATGTTGTTATTTAAAAATGATTGAGCTGTGTAGAAAATGGAAGAGACGAACGCATTTAATTTTAAGAATCTTATTTTATGCTTTGAAACTTCTGCGCTTGCAAATAAGTGTCTAAAAATACAGAAGTCACCTAAAATATAAATCAAAACAAAGTCATACAATATGCATACTCCCTGAGTCACGTTCTGTCATCTTCCATATATCCTAATCACTGTTTTGTGGGTCAGATACGAAAGTAACGTTCTGCTGAGCCCCTCGTGAAACTTTCGCAGTGGAAAGAGCAACCAATAACAAGTCAAAACCAGTTACACGCCAGGTCAATTACACAAAGAACCGACAAGCAGAACCAAAACCGAGGGAAAACAACAACCAAGGAACACCAACGCAATGCAATACAGCACAACAGGCACCGTCGTCTCGTTGCTTATGACTTGCACTACCAATTTTTGGACCCCGCCACTACCAGCAAAAACCCCTGTAAAAACCGCCGTCAAAACTGCCTCCGCTTGTCTGCAATTTGAGGCTTTACTGTCACTCACTTTGGCTCAAACCGAAAGGCGGCGCAGCACTGCGTGGGCCACCTCCGAAGCCCACGCTGAAATCTTAGCCAAATTGTTGGTTGCACTTGCATCCATTCAGCGGGGATTCAGAGGGAATTTAGGTAAGGGGCTTTACGGAGGGAATCCCAGGCAGAGGGAGTCGGAGGAGTAGGTATCCTCGCCACAGAACCGCCAGAGCTGGAATGGTTTCCTGGCTTTGCGGTCGAAATGGCATGTGGAAGAGTTTTCTCGGTTCAGTTTCGATTCAGTTTTCCCAGCCAAAGATTCCAAAAGCACCAAAATCATTTGCAGACATTGACAATGGCCTAGTGTGTGTGTGTTGACTCAATGGATCCCAAAAGGGGAGAAATATAGAGGGGAGCTGCACCGGTTCCCGGAGCCCTGAGCCCCGGGCACAGGCCACGTGGGCGGCCATTAAAAGAAAACGAATTGCTGGCCCAATTTGTGCGCCGCTGGAGATCCGAGTCAACAAAGTCAAGCTCAATTCAGTGCCAGCCTTCCTCGTTCTCTTTTTCTATAATCTGAGAAATATTGTGCATATTTTGTACACTAGCAGAAAATGTGTAATCACATTTATGCCATAAGAAAGTAACTCTTATAAAGATATAAAATCAAAGAGTACAAAACTAATTAGAAACCATTAATCACTTAAAGTTTTTAAAGGTTAAAAGAAGTGGAAAATTTGTAGCTAAATTAATACTTGGTAAGTTATAGTTAAAATTTGAATAATATTCTATTCCTTTCAATATATACCAATATGAATATATTTAAATTATTTAAAAGATTGTAATTTTTGTCATTTTTACTTTCAATTCCTCTTTTCCCCAGTGGAAATTCCCATTTACTTTTCATTTTCATAATTATTCACATTTTTATTGGTGGGGTGTGCAATCAATTGGAACGCGATAAGCGCCGGATGGAAGCAAATGAAGCTTTAGAAGTGATTTCAATGTCGAACCGGAACGCAGGGCGTACAGCTCGCTCAGAGACAAAAAAAAAACCTTGAGCTATGTCAACAGCACCCAAGTTAATTCAATTAATAGGCATGTGCCTCTGCTGCACCGAAAAAAACCCTTAGATATAGAGAAAAAACCGAGGAATGACAACGGTTAATCTTAATAAGTTAATGGCTTTGCTCAGCCATTAGGGATAATTGCAGTATCAATTATCTTGGCGACAAGAAAAACACGAACAAACAAAATAAAGAAGAAATCAAATAAGGTTCTGCCTTTAATCAAGTCATTAAATTAAGGAAAATCGCTGGCTCATCACCGTTTCCAGGCTTAATAGTTTGTCAGCCCTTAAAGCTTTACTGCGCAGGCCGGCAGCTGCCATTGTCCGACATTGTCCAGGGCCTAAACAAACCCATGCAAATATATATAAGCCCAATTTCGACCATTATGGTAACACACACAAATGCAAATTCTCCTCTCATCCCCCGCTCTCATCAATTTATTATGCTATTTGTGTGCGCTAAAATTAGTTAATGAACCCGGGCTCAATGTAATAATGGAAAGCCGTGCGCCATAAACTCGGGAAACAGAAACTGAAATTGAGCACGGCGTTGTGATTGAACGTCCCCTGTAATACGGGGCGGTAAAGTCCCCGTTCACTGTCCCCGCTGCTGCTCCTTGTTGTTGCTTGTATAAATTAATTCCCCAGGTTAACTGCAGAGTAACGTTTTATAATTAAGCCAGCTGCATAATTATGAGGAGCAAACCAACACAAACAGGCCGCCATGTGCATATTGCAGGCAGGCTGCCAGGCTGTGTGGCCACGCATATATTTAAAATTATAAACACTCAGGGAAAAGTGTCCACAATATGTTATAGAAACAATTTAAAGCAGATTATATAATTGCTACATTAATTTTGATAAATTAAAATGTGAATTTTTAGTTTATTCCCCAATTTTATACAATAATCTTTTTAGAGCATTCAACAAATTTAGCTTCCTAAAACAAGAGGTTTAGTGTTTTCTAATCTTTTCAAATTTAGCATAAAAATATAAACTAAAATTTAATTTAGCAGTAAAATTTATTCATATATTGATAATCATACTTTAAAACTACTCAAACATCGAGTAAGCAATTTCCCCATATGCAATATTGATTCAACATTCTATTTATTAGTGTATTAACATTAAATTTATTTATAGAGACCCCATATAGGAACTGGGAGCTGAGATACACGCAATTGGCGACATTTAAGCACGCAACGTTAACCCCAGGACGCCCGGGACGCAACACACACTTATTATCATAATGAACAACAACGCCGAGGCCGAGGGGAAGATAGAGATTGGGGCGCGTGGACATGTGGGGTGTAGCCAGGACACGGTTAAGTGGTTTGCCGCATAATCGACGGACGCCGAGCCTCGCCGTCGAGCTCCTGGAGGCGAAATGGATCGAGGCGACTGGAGAGAGAGAGAAATGTTCATTAATATACAAAAGCTTGGGTCATCCGCAAACTGTCCGTCACACGGCGGCCAATGGGGATACTCGCGGAGGTCCTCGGACGTCCTGTCTTCCTCTGTACTGTCTGTCCTGTCTGCTCTGTGACCTCCTTGCCCCTCATCCCTTGTCAGTCATTCTTTCTTTTGTGGTGGTGGTGGCCCATCAAAAAGCTTTATCACTCAGGCCCCATCCCGGGCTCCAGACGAGCCGTGTTATTGCCACGGCCTTTCTGGCCCTGCCCCATGTAAAAGCAATAAATAATGGGCCAGTTTACGAGGTATGTCGCGTCATAAAAATATTTTATCCATTAGACTTTGTCTCTCATCGCAGCCAAGTTGTTGTTTGTTTGTTGCTTCAGCTTGCTTAATGGCCATTAATAATTGTTGAATTAATGCCAACTGAGGAATTTGGATCACAGTTCACTTGAGCATTCTTTGCTGTGTATATCAATGTGCATTTTGGAGGTGGTCTGGCATTTGAGCTTGAAAAATCTATATTAATTATATTGCTTAAAAATTAGGCAATATGCTATCAAGCCTGATTCCCCAATTTCCTAAATCAATCGAAATTATCTATATTTTATCAGCTCCAAGCTACGACTTCCTAATTCTGCCTTACATAAATAATTTAAATTAAACTTAACGGATTTAAAACTAGCTCACTGTTGTCAAAGTCAATTACGGTCTCCAAATAGAACGATACTATCGATATTTTGCCAGCTCTAGCGAAGCCATGTGGCGTATACTTGATGCTAATTGAGTGTTCAGCAAAATAAAATGCATCGAACTAGTTTGTGGGGAATGATTCTTAATCAAGCCTCGTATTTATCTTTCACAGTTTCGGCATCTGCTTGAAAATCAATGTTTATTGATGCAATTTATCTCTCTTCCAATATAAACAACTCTTCGGGGGATATATGTACATAAGCTCAGGGGCTATATTTGTCCTAGTTTCGCCTGGGCATTTGCCTGCGAATCAAAAATCAACTAAAGTATACAGAACTAGGAAAAATTGCATCAAATCAATATTATTCATAGGCATGCCCCGCGTACATCATCATCGTCTAGAATTTCGGCACTCCGAGCTGCTGTCTGTAATTTTTCATTTCCATCATGACACCAACACAGCACAGAACCGACAGCCAAATAGCAAACCAGGGCGAGTGCAGTTCAATGACATAATTTGTCGCAGCGCATCAATAGAGTGGACAGGGACTGGCGCACAGGCACCGAAATGAGAATGGAAATGGAGGTTGTTGGGTTGGGCATTGGGGCAGCAGTGGATCACGAAACAATGGGGCACCGGAGCAACGTCAACATTGTCCAAACGTCAACGATGTTGTCGTCATCGCAGAGTCATCATCGTCATAATCATAATCACCGTCATCATTGTTTCGCCTGAACTTTATTGTTTTGATTTATGCACCAGCACAACAAGACCAAGCGAAGGAGAGTCAGAACTACACACTGCAGGAAAATGTAATCAAAGACGGTTTTTTTTTTTTAAATTAAAATAAAATTGAAACTATACAAATATTTATCGTAAGTAAAATGTTTAAGAAGCGCAGACGAAGGCCTAAAAATCTAAAGAAATGCAGAGCTGGGCTTACAGTTTCTTATTTATACATATAACAAACATACATATTAACAAAGCCTAATAAATGCAGGGAAGACTTAATCATTAGTTAAAAAATAACATTCTACCTACTAACTACGTGTTGCTGGCATTATAAAGTCTCCGGAAGGAGTAGGACATCATTATAAAGTGTTTCTGCAAAATTCCACTGTCCATTTTTCTGCAGTGTCGCGAGGTCAGAGTGAAAGGGAGCACGGTGCATGCTAAGCGAAAACTTTGTGGGTTTCAAACTGTCGTGGGTCCACGTAGCCCCACGTAACCCCCCTTACTACAACGCCCATGGTGTACTCCCTCCTCCTCGTTCATTTCGCCTGCACTGGACACGTCGCGTTGTTTATTCCGCCAACGCCAAACAATCGCGGACCCAGCCGTAGCTCCACCGTTGTTGTTTTTGTTATTCTTGCCACAGGCATGGATGGAAAAGGGGGCGGTGGTGGTGCTGTGGTGGGCTGGTGCAAATGAAAATGATGTTGTATGCTGCCACTGCCGCTGCCACCATGCCAGTGGCATCCAAGCATCAGCAGAGCCATCACCATTATTCCAGGGCCCGTTGCCCGATTATGTTAATGTGCCCAGAGATTTCTGCCATTATGATGTTGTTCACTAGACGACCACTCTGCATATTTGACGGGGACCGCAGCTAGCACAGCAGCAGCAGTGACTCAGAAATCAGGGGAACCTGGAAGCTCCAGAGAACGCCCCATGAGAACCCCCAAGGGGCAACCGTCACCAGTGCAACATTTTCCTGTTCAGTCTTGGTGAAATTCTCCCCCTGCCACTTTTCGCGCTGGAGCTGGCACTAGTACTAAACAATTTTAAGTCTTTTTGTTGTTATTTTAGCCAGAGGCTGGGAGAAAGTAGGGTGAGCGAAGAATATGCCAGGGAAAAGTACTCGAGCAAATATTTGAGAAGCGCCGAGAAAGGCTCACAGTAGATGGATTTAGGATTAAAGCTTTGGCAACAAAAAAAACAGTTTTCATATGAAATCTTCGCTTAAATTTAAGGAAACACTGTTGAAGGTTCTTTTCTAAAGGAATAATTTCTTAATATTTATCATCGGATATCTAACGATATATAGAAAGGTTCTAGATTTAAGCTTACAAAGGAAACAAAAAACAAGAGGATTATTTTAAATACATAAACGATAAGATTTGTAAAAGAATATATTGAAAAATAAGCAATTATAAATATACTTGTATTAATTTTAACAGCAAACAATATTCGAAATTGGTTTGCAATTATTAACTCAACAAATAAATTAAACTGCATTACGGTTGATTTAGTACATTTTGGTTTCGTTTTCGCAACAGCGATGGCTTCATTAAAGAGTAAAACAATTATTTTTCAAAAACGAAAAACAGCAAACATAATATAAATTAAAGCTTTGCTTTGGTAGAGCAGTTTGCATACGCTGCAGCGATAATAAATAATTTTCATCTAATGCCTGAAATCGGCCCCCATAATTAGGAAGGCTGCAAAATGGCAAAAATAACAAACAAAATTGCGGGTACCAGCTGCATTATATATATAAAGCAATTCATAACAACCTCCCTCCCACTTGGAACCCTCCTCGTTTTTCTCTCAAGTGGACGCGAATGCAATATTGAAACGCATTTTTCTCCACTTCTCCTCGCTTTTTGTCATCAAAATCGTGAAAAATTGTTGCAAACTTTGACAGGGTAAAAATTATGATAGCTGTTGCTTTTTTGCTGGAGGGAAAAGCCCGTCCGCCCGCCTGGTAATAATTTTATGTCATAAATAAATCGCTGAAAGTTTGTTGGTTGGCAACGGGGAGGAAAAAATCACCCCATTTGTTATTGAATTTAAGCTTTGGACTGTGAAATGTTTGGAAAATGATAAGCAAATATGAAAGGGCCATGCCATGCCAAACGTCATGACATTTTCCCAGAAAATGTGTGTCCAGGAATTTCGAAAATTCCTTAACGTTGCAGTTTTTTTTTAAAGCGATAACAACGTGCTTTCATCAAATTAGCAAATCGTTTAAATCGTACGAAGTATAAATGACAAGCGAACACACATTTTTTATGTGAAAAAATTTCAATAAACATACCAAAGAATGTCTTCATGAGAGATACACTTTTGTTTTTTTATTTTCTTTGCACTTTACGAGCTGTCGAATGAGCTGACAACACTCAGGTTGGAAAAAAAAAATTATAGCTGCAGCTGACAGATTTTTATGACTTAATAAAGCGGAAGCGCGAGAGCGAGAAGTTCAAGTTTGTGGAGGAGTAAATGTAGGTTATGGGGCGGATGGAATATATAAATAAACAAAGTTGGTGGGTGGGCGGTGGCAGAGATAAGACCCAGTAACTTACTGCCCAGACAGTTTAGACACCTACCAGCAGCAAACAAACTTTAAATTTCGGAGTGTTATTTGCAAAAATAAACGTAAAATAGGAGAGCAAACTTTTCCTACTCGGAAAAGTTAATCGAAGCCGGAGAACTTCCAACAAATTGACCGGAAAATGTTTGCGAATTGCCAACGGAACTGAGTCCCCGAAGCCGGCAGAGATTTCGGGGCCAGTCAACTGACTGGCCAAAGGCTATCGATTCGCAAACTTACACACACAAGAAGGGCACCAAATTAAACAGGCGGTCAAAGTTAAGCACACACACAAGGAACAATTTTAATTTTATAACAAAAGTTTTTATTTCCACGCTGACAGATATTGATAAAAAGGAACAAACAAAAAGCGTAAAAGTCGAGTGTTTGGACTATAGAATACCGAGGAGTTGCATTACTTTCAGGAAAAAAGAATTTAATACAATCTTGCTGCTTCTAACAAATATATAGTGATGAATAAACAAATGTAATTCCAATAGAGATCCTTCTTCGTGAATATACCCTCAAATATTAAGTAGTACCAGGTACAAATATATTAATTTTCTATCAAGTGCCGTAAGTTGTTGGTGGACTGCTAACTTTTTCAGGGGGAAAAGGGACGAAGCGAGCAGATTTTCAAATGAAATTTATGAAATTGTATTTCTGGCAGCCAGAGAATGAATGAAATCCCTGGCGAAAGTTGTTTACGCCAATTTGGGTCAATGAAAGTTGGTTGCGCTACGAAATCAATTGCATTTTGATAAAGTTCTGCTGCTGCCAGCGGAGTTTGCCAACCGAAAACTCCGCCTTTTCAGCTGCAAGTGTCACTTTTCAGTTTGACACTTTTTTTCCTTAGCCCAAACTCAAACTGAAACTCAAGCCCAGAGCCACAACCAAAGCCGGGATCCAAAGTACCAATAAAATTTTCTATAAATGGAAACAAAGTCAAGTCAGTTGACATTCCCGACTGTCACAGAGCCAGAGAGTAAAATTCCCAGTAACAAAAGATTTTCCATGGGTCTCTTGCCACTTTTCGGCAATTTGGTTGTTTGTGTTCGACATGGCCAAAAAAAAGGAAAACAACAACAACAAAAAATAAATAAAAGAGTGGTATAAAAATAGTAAAACAAGCTGAATATGCTAACCACAACAGACGGCCGCCAACTATTTTAGGATGCCAAAAAGCCACCAAAAACTACAGCAACAACGAGAACATCGCAACGTGCATGTTGATATCGCGCCGCCTGTGAAAACAATGCCAAAGGCCATGTGTAAATATGCTATGCAAAGTTTTTTCCTTCGCCTTTCCGGCCGCCTGCCCTCCCGCCTTTTATGTGCTTCGGGATAGACGTCAGCTTTTCGCATAAATGTCGATGCACAGTGGCGCAATGTAATTGCGGGAAAATGCCAGCAAAATGCCGGCAAAATTAAGTTCTTCGAGTGGAAAAGTTTTCTTCGGGAATGAAATTTAAATATGACTTTTGTGTGGTGGTGATGGGAGTAGGTGGTGTGGCAATATCCGACAGGCAAAGAGGAATATTTGTGGCTTTTATTACTATTTTATTGACTGGTATTTATGGAAAAAGTCGTAGATTGCTCTAATTGTTTTTTTCCGATAGGGTATTGAGATGCAGAGATTTTATGGGAGGAACAATTTCAATTGAAGCGGAGTGGCAAGGCAAAATGTTGCCTTTTATAACATTTTGAAAAATTGAGATGCTGTTAGATTTTGTTATTCATCAAAGGTTTTGATTAGAGGAAATAAAGGTAAAAATATATTCCTTGATATTGGTCACACTTTGTAGTGTTAAACCCACATAAAATAAATATCATTTAAAAGCCTTGCATTGTTCACTTTATTCTAACTGAAACAATTTGATTGTAGTGTTTTATTTATTTATACCAATGTACTTTCTATTGTATTGTATTGTTTCAATTTGTATTGTACATACTTTTCATAGTTCGCCTTAAATATTCTCTAAACTTTAATAACTATATTTGCATCTGTGAAAAGAATGCTGTGATCCTTTTGCCTTTCTCATTATGCGTTTAAACCAAGCCCAGCTTCATTGCTTTGTCGTGGTGGCAGTCATATTTCCATTTAGAATTTTTGTTTTCTAATGCAGGCAGGCAGGCAGCGCACCAGCCACGAGGCAAGTCAGTTTCCCATTTTTATTTTGTATTTTCTGTGGTTGCTGCTGTCGTCGTTGCCTATGCACATTTAGCAATGTTAGGCAGTCAACCAAAAACAGATTTTTTTTGTGACAACGAACGCCGCAGGCCACAACACGACTGGAAACAACGAACAACGTTAAAAATAAAAGAACGAGAACGAAAGAAATCAACTTGCAACATGCAACAAAAGCCGCGTTTCGTTGTTGTC
This sequence comes from Drosophila kanapiae, assembly GCA_008042475.1. Classification (NCBI taxonomy): domain Eukaryota; kingdom Metazoa; phylum Arthropoda; class Insecta; order Diptera; family Drosophilidae; genus Drosophila; species Drosophila kanapiae. The sequence continues at coordinate 182,180 of VNJM01002088.1, forward strand.
GTCGTCGTCGTCGTTTGGGGCCATGTCAGTGACCGAGAAATTCCTGGCATGAAAGTTGCAAAAATCCAAAGCAACGCAGGCTCTCCCTAGGATATACGGAAAGCCAGGCAAAAAGGCAGCAGCGACGACAGCGACGGCGAGCGGTGGTTTTTATTGCCAGTGGCAGGATAATAGCAAGCAACAGCAACAATGGCCGTGGGTAGGCATCGCAGCTGCATCGCATCCTTGTTGTCATTTCTAACGTGGCTCTCATTGGTGTCCTTAAAGTCCCGCCGATTCCCTCCCTTGGCGAGTGCCGTTTCCACTACATACCTAGCGGCCGCTGCCCCAGCAACCGAAGTGAACTTCATTTTGTTGTTGTCAACACTCTCCCCCCCGTCTTGGGAGTTCCTACACTAGCACAAAATTGTAGCCACTAATTGGCGATACCATATATTGTATTGATCCTTAGTTGGAGTAGAAACTCTGGAAAAACTAATGTTTTTCCGTGGGAAATAGGTAAAGTAAGGTGATTAAATCACTGTACTAACTTCGCATCAAACGTTGCCAAAAGTTCGATAAAGATTTCCAGACTACTTCTTAAAAACTCATATAATTTTCCTCGGTGTATTGCCACCGACTTGATTGTTGTTGCCTGCCGCTGCTTTGTTTCATTTGAGCTTTGTTTCGTCGACAACTTTTTTATGCTTTTGCTTGGGTCGACATTTTCCCCGCTTCTATTTTTTTTGGGCTCCTCCTTCGTTTTGTGATTTGCCAAATTGAATTTCCAACTCAATTTGTCGACCTCCAACTCGAATCTCCTCCTCAGTCAGAGTGACTAATTAGTGCCGGCGCTGAAAACTGTGCTAGGAAATAAAGAAAAACCCTAAAGCAGCCTGCTGGGTGCGGCTCAACACAATCTCAATTAGTCTGGGGAGCAATATTGAGGAGGATATTGGAGAGGAATTTGGCTAGGAAGCATATTTCGGAAACAGAAACTACTGGCCAGGCCGAGAGCAAATGCATAAAATGAATATCAATTAGGGAAAATTATAGACAGCATCCCAGGCAGCTTCGATTTCAAAGATAGAACCCAGGATGTGTGTACTATTCCATCCTGAGTGCTATTTTGTTGACTGACTGAGAGCCTGTTTGCCTGGGCATTGGAATTTGAACAAGTAGTATACCAACATGCACAGAAAGAAAATACAATTAAGGTAAAAAATAATAATGAGTTGTATATGAAAAATAAATATAACTAAAGTTGTGTCAGCTAAATAATTGAACTAGCATATATACTTATAAAAATTGTTCAAATAATCTATATAACGAATTGTTCCAATAAAATGCCTTTCTAATATGTACACATATTTCTCCACAGTGCATATTCATTCCAATTTTGTTAGCTCTAATGCTGCCTTTCCACATATTTGGCACCCAGAAAATGGTATGAGGTGGCGATTTCTCATTTTGATTTGGTTTTTGCCCGCTTTTCTCTGCTCTTTTATTATCTGCTGATTTCTATTTGTATCTGTATTTGAATCTGTATCCGAATCCGTATCCCAATCAGACCCCACAGCAGTGTGTGTAAGATGGTGTGTGAGGGCGTCTTTCATGCTCCGATAAATAAAATGAATTGAAAAGGCAAAAACCAACACACAAACACGAGGGGCGGGCAAGAAAAAAAATGGGAAGGAAACTCAGCTCGGGGATAACAGATTAGTTGGAGCTGACTAGCAGCAGCAGAGGCAGCGTCCTGCTGTCTTCCCATGGAAATCAAAACATTTTGTTAAAAGGAAACACACACCACACACACATACCCAGGAGCCTGCCTATTCACACAGATACGAGCGCGTTTATCTGCGGAAACGGAGATACGTTCTACGTGCTGAGGACCCAAGCTCTAAACTGCCAACTCCTCCGCTTCAATGGAAACTGTCTATCTCGGCGAGAGTCCTAACGCATTTTGTTGCCAACTTATGTGTAATAAAATGTAATAAAATAAAACTCCCATATTAGAGATGTTGTGCCATTTTTTGCTGTCGCTGTCGTTGTCGTTGCCCCCATAAAAACCTCACCAAATGTCGGCTAGTTTGGCTGTTTTTCTCTTTTTTTTTAGCTGTCTGCGGTTGGTATTAGCCACATTACACACTCGGAATAAAAATCTCAAGGATATCGAGGAAAGCGCTTTAAAAATGTGGGGTAAATACGGGACTTAAAAGGACTTACAGAGCGATGCAACGATATTTTTATAGGAGAGAAGTTTTCTTCAAGTCTGTAAATGGAAAATTATACATTTTAACAATATTTTCAAACCATTTACAGCATTATTTTTTATTTACCTTTTAAAAACAATGAAATATGTTAGAAAACACCTTCTAATTTTAATTTTTAAAGACATGCCAGTCTAAAAATAAATCTAAATATAATACAACGCAAGGCGTTGATGTAGGATCATTTAGCAAAACTTATATGAGGTTTTATAGCTGGAAACCAAGAAGCTCAACTATATTTCTTATTCCTTATTTCTTATTCCTTTTTCTCAGTGCCTTTACGCTGAGTTCTTTGTGATGGTAATGGTAATCATCATAACAATCAGATTGAAGTGCCCACAATGACACATAACAGGGCTTATTAGGATCAGCCTCGCTCGTGGGTAGTTAGTGTCGCTGGCGATTAACATCAAGTGGTTTTAGTGCAGATTTGCACACTTGATTGATGACTCCGCTCCACGCTCTCCAGCCACCACAATCTCCTGCATTATTTCGACCAGGACTAATTCATTATTCCGTTTCAAAATTAAACTCGTATCAAAGAACATTTAAATGACAGTTAAAATATAAATCAAGTGGCGGAAAACGCAATCTGTCAGTTATTGCTCTATGCCAGCTATCCCCATAAATGCTAGCGGGGAGAAAAAAGTTGTTGGAAAACTTTTTATGGGACATTTCATCTCATTAGGCAGCTGGTGCTGGTGCTGCCGCCACCAAAAGGCAAACCGAGCGAGGCGAAACCATTAATTACATTTGGCTGCCAGCGACAAATTGAATTAACTTGTGTCAAAGTGCAGCGTATTGATTTTCTAATTGGGCCCAGGACCCACCACAACCACAAAGGCAAAATGGGACGGCCATTAAAAACTCATTTTGCAATGCGGAGCGGAAAATTAATAATTTTTTTAAATGAATTTTCTTTTCTCGCAAACAAACATGGCTTGAGCGGAGCTTGAGGCCCAGAGCGAGCTGCTGCTTGCTGACCATTAACTTAATGAGGGTCATTGAGGGCCAGCATGTTGGCTCTTCACACCTTGGCAACAGATGATGACCACAAAGGACCGCGACGAGGCGCCCGGACGATGATGTTGTTTTTGTTTATACACTCTCGCCGCCTCCTTGAACTACCGCCCCCAGGATATGGCAGAGCAACGGAAGGCAACGGGATCCAAAAGACTTTTTAATGTGCCAACTTCCGCTGGCGGCAAAAAGAGGGAGGCAAAAGGAAGACTCCGACGACGTCGTCTTCTGCGGCGGAAACGGAAGCCAAACAAATATGGCCGACGCACGCTCCGGCGGACAAAAAAAAAATAAGAGAAGCAACAATAAAACTTTTTTAATGCATTTTTAGATGCCTCACTGGGGGGATGAACGCACAGTGGTTTAACGTGAGGTCTTCAACGAGAAAATGATTTATGATTTGTGTCAAGAATTTATTTATTAATATTAATGGGTTAAATAAATGCAGGAAGTCCCTCATTTAAAATGGTTCTGGAACACTAATAAAAAGTGAACAGATTTAAAAGATATTAATGATGAAAACGAACAGCTAACAGAGCTTCAAGTAGATTTATTCGTATGTGTTATTTATGGATGAAGTAAATTTATAAAGATACCAATATCCCATACAAAACTTAAGTTTTAAAAATAAACCCAACAAGCTGATCAATTATAAACATATAATAACCATATTTTCCCTTACAAGCCCACAGAAATCAAAACTTAATGAACTTCAAATAAAATCTCTGCTTTATTAATGCCCCCCTCGTTTTCCCCTTCTATATTATTAACGCCCATTTTGCATAGCATCGTTTCAGTGTAAACACCAGCTTAATGAAAATAAATGAATACATCAGCCGAATTCCATTAGCTAGCTTATCCCTTAATATTACCGCATTAATTATAAGTTTACGCTAATTAAATTTTCACAACTTTGTGCGCCACCTCACCACTGTGCAAGCAGGAACCATTGTGGATTATTTCGGTGTTTTCCCAACCCAAAGCCCCCCTCATTTCGGGGTCAAATCATCCCCCTGGCGGGTGTCTTTACAAATTTTTGATTTGCCACTGAAATATTTGGGCCACATTTTATTTTCATTTCGTTATTTTTTCGTATATATAATTTACGCCAATTTATTTTTGTCGTTTTTAATGTTTTTCTCGTTTTTCATTTGGAGCCTGCGGTTAGCAAGGGATAGTATAAAAAACAGGAAGTTTTTCCTCTGACGTTGATGCTGCTGATGATGATGATGGCCGAGCGTAGAAAACAAAATAAATAAAAACAAAACAGAGCAAGCCAGAACGCTGATACAGGATGATGGCCGGCGAGTTGGCCAAATGACAGAGGATAGTAAACAGGACATAACGACAATTTAAATGACATTTTTAGTTGGCATTTATGGTTGAGCAGCAGAGGATAATAATGGCTTCTCTTCGTTCCAATCCAACTCTATCTCGGTCTGTTTGCCTCCCCTGTGGTTTTCCGTGTGTGTGTGGATAGTGACATGCGATATTTGATCAATAAACTTGCCAGGACAGCACAGGATACGCCGTGATGTGTGTATCCTGTTTTTGCCAGTTCCTGCAGCAAGTCCTCTGCTGAATTTCACTCCCTCAGCCGGCTTGGCTTATTTTTCCTTTTGACTCGAGCCGCATTCATTATGAAAAGCAAACAAGGTAGACGCCACTAGACGCCACATCAATCTGGCTTTTTTTGTACACAGAAATAAAATATAGCAACTATAATAGTCTTTACTTGGTTAGCAATGAAAGCATTTAAAACATTTTAAATATAAACTAATTTCGAATCATTTTTGATAAGAAGAAGAAGTTCTTTAGTTCCATCAGTTAATTAACAACCCCTATAAGTATTACCCCTTCAATTAGGGTCCAAAATTTATTTTCTGTGCATCTCCATCTAAAGCGTTTTCGCACGTTTTCCTTGCCAGCAGATCAAAGGACCTTCTCCTCGTCGTCGTCTCGTGGCACTCGAGGGGTTTCGCTCTGGCAAAACAAAAACCCTCGGGCCTGTCTCAAGCGTTATTTATTGTTAACGAAATAGCCGACGCCTACCTCCTCACACACACCACCCATCCATCGTCTCCTCTCTTTCTCTCTTTTGCGCATAAAAACCCTTGGAAGCAACCCCCAATTCACTTGCCAACGCCTTGAGGGCAGAGGTTAAAGTTAAAGGGTCTTGGATCCGCCTTGGATCTCGGGGTTGCCAGACCTGGCAAAAGGGGCCGAGACATTATCATTATTCCGAGCTGTCTGGCAATTAATCAAATGCTAAATGCCAACAAAAAACGCATTTTGCGGCTTACAAGGCTGTCGACTTTCAGGGGTTAACGCAAATTACAGTGAAAGGTTTCCTTAAGACGTACGAAGAAAAAGAGAATCAAAAAAAGAAAATATAGGAAAACAAATTAGCATAAAACATGCAACAAGTTAAGCCTGTTTAAAAGGAAATTTATATAGATTTTTATCAGCAAAATCTATGGTAGAGAAACCCATGTCTGTTACTAAGTAATAACTCGTTCTTAGGGACATAATTTATGGCCATAGATTAGTCTAGTTTCTTTAAATTATTTGTTCATATTACTCACGTCATAAGACCATCAATTTTGACTTCAGTTGAACTGTCTGAATTCTGAAATGAAAAAAAATACAATGTTTATAAGATATTTAGAACAATATAGATTATACCCTGTGCATGGAACCCCAATATCTGCATCTCTACCAAAACTGTCAGCCTGATTTGTTAATGTAATTAAGCTGACCGCTTTAGTTAGCATCCACTGTAACTCCTCGAATCCTGACTGTCCCTGGTTGTGTCGTTATTGTTTCAATTGTTTTTGGCCAGCCTGTCCCGATGACAACAAAACTAAATTAACACACACACACAAACATACACACAGGACAAAGGACACTGGACACAGCAGCCCATAGAATCACTACAGTGTCCTGCTCAACTTTCCCCCCCGATCTGCCGTCAGCTTCGCACTCCCGTGTTGGTTCTCTAGAACACACAAAGCCAATTGACAGTGTGGATGCTCTGGGGGGGATTCAGATTCGATGCGACTTTTCCGGGAGGCACGGACGGGAGAGCCAATTGAAAGCAGCACACAAGGATTACAATCTATCAGCTCAGTCCCTCTCTCTCTGTCCCCATCTCCCATTCTCCCCTGCAGGCGAATTTTGGGAACTTGTCAAGGATTCAAAGTTCGAACGCTTTCGGACCATGGTCCGTATTGGTCACTCCATTGCTGTCGGCCTCTGGCCGCTCTCGCTCTCGTTCCTTGTTCAACTGCAGCTCAGCTCTTGTCGCATTGCAGTTTTGCCGGGGTTCAAGCGCTTTGTGTGTGTTAAAACGCTTTTTATTGTTGTAAATTTTCGGGTGCTAGGTTTGTACTGCCGCGCTTTTTTTTTTTACAGTACAAATTGCCTACATATGCTTTATAAAAAAATAGCAAAGAGATTTTGAACATTGTCTTACATCTTGTTATTATTTTTTTGCTTACCGATAACTTTTTAAGGTGTCTAAAAGTATGTAATACCTAATTATACATCATTATACATATATTATTTTAGTTCGTTATAATTTTTAATACAAAATTAAGCTAAAGGTAGTTCTTCTCTCATAAAGTACAAGAATTGATATGAATTCTCTTGAAAAATTTAATTAGTGCAATATAACTTATTACACAGCTCCAGGTTGTATTATAAAAAACAAACATCGCAGGATGAAGAATATGAATTATATCATAAACCAAAATATTGTTAATAAAAACAAAATTTTCATAGCACAGTTTATAGCTGAAGACTGACGTAATAAAACCTTTAATCTCTTGCATTTCATAGCACGTTTAAAATCTCAGATAAAGAGAAGAAATAATTTAAGTTTTAAAACCTCTAAAAGCGATAGAAACCAGAAGCTTAAAGCATAAAAAAGTAAAAATATATAAAATCAAGTTACAGTAAATAAAACTTCACACTTTCAGCTAAGTTCGATTGGGTGAATTTCGACTGTAGTTGCCTTTGGCTTTTCAATGATGCCATAGGTTTTTTGCTTCAACCATTTGCATGTGCCAACTGCTGGCTGCTGTGTGTGTATGCGAGTGTATCTATGTCTGCATCCTGCATCTGCATGTGTATCTGTGTCTGGCAGGCAACTCTATTGCACTTAAAACAAGTCAATGCGTTTTAAAAAGGAACGAACCAATTGAACCAGCAGCCATATATGGGAGAGGGTCAACAAGGATCTATGCAGGAAACGTGTGTGTGTGGGTGTGGATGTGATTTTGCGGCAAAGAGGGAAGCGGAGGAGGAGAGTACACCTTGGGGAATTTGTAATTGAGGCACGTGTATGGCTAAATGATTGTGATCTTTTGGGCATTTCAAATATGCAATTAACGAACAGTAATGAGTCCACAAAGGAGGGTGCCATTGGAAGGGGGGATAAGGGAGAAAAGGGGAAGAGCTATGCACTAAAATAGGACAAAACAATGGAGGACTAAGTGAATTGCATTAATTTGGGAAGATGTGCGGAGGAAAATAACAGGAATGGAATACTAGTTTGGGGTAGATAACTTAGTGGCTGCTTTTAGGAATGTAATTAAATTAAAAGTGGAATAGTTTGCTAACAAGATATGTTGATCGATAACTGCTTTTCTCTGAATTAAATAGTAATAGTAGGTAAAAGGAGATGTAATATGTAGATATCTCTTGACAACGTTGTAGTTCTTTTCAAAACGTACGGCCAGTGGTAACATTTGCAGCTTCAAAATGTGAAAATGTCATTGAAATTGCAAAAATTCAACATTTCACCAGCGACCTAATCACATTTTCCATTCTACTTTAATCGAACTAAGGCTAAATCCACTTTTCAACTGCCAAATATGCAATGGATAAATCTGTCCCGACAATTCCGCCAGATAAACTAATATCTCTTTCTGTCCATATCCGGCACGAGCTTTCCAGTCCATTGATGACCGACCAAACCGGCGCACCATTTTACAAATTGACTTTATGCCATCCATTTCGATTGCCATACCCTGCCGTCCTATGCCCAACGTTCAAAGCCCTACGTCCTACGCCCTACGTCCTGCGCCCTACGCCCAGCTCCTGAACTCCCCCAACTCCCTACGACACCCTAATCCATGGTCCCCTTTTATATACCGCCCCCATTTCCACACCATCCCATCAATTCACACAAAAACGGCAGCTTAGAGCAAAGTTTTAGCAACTAAAAACGGCGTCACATAAATGAACAGTGAGAGGGAGAGAGAGTCCTGTGTAGACACAAAGGCGGGGGGATTGGAAACTATATAGAGGATATAGAAGAGGGGGGTTACGGACGTGGACATGTCACGCACACTTTATCCTTTATCCTGGCAGCGTCGTCGTGGCTTTTGGAAAACGTTTCATTTTCCGTTCTGTCAAAGGTATACAAAACAAAAAACTTTCCCAACTGGACGGCGGGGAGGAGTGTGTCGACAACAGCTAAATGCGCGGGACCCCGTCCCCCTCTTTGAATACTGCAACATTGCAGGGAACACACACAAACACACACACACACAGCACAACCCACAAGCAATTAAAATGTAATTTTGTAATGCAGTAATTTGATTTTATGCCCCTACTCGCTGGTCATTTGCCATTTTTCAATTTCAAATTGCTCAACAAATTTTAATGAATGGCCAACAAGAGAGTATTAAAGTGTTTACTAATTTGAGTAAGTGAAAACGTATGAATTAACTAAATAAAGTGTCTTCATTTCTATGGCAATAAATAGTAGGGATTTCCTTTGGCTTCTTATAAAAAAAAGATGTAAGGTAAGTGCCACATATTTTCTATTTTTGTAGTTATGTTTCAAGATTATTATTTAAAATATAAAATGCATATACTAATCGTCTTTTCTATAAATGCAATATTAATGTAAATATCAATTATACTATTGTAGATATAGTTTCAAGAAAGAGGTTGTCCCAAGAGCTGAGAATCATCTATATTGCTTATAGAAAAACATCTTTTTATTATGTTTAATTAGCATTAATTTAAATATTATAAAGCCGAATTCGTTTAGGAAAATGTAGCCAGTCTCCTTTTTAGTCCCACAATAAACTCTGCACTAATTTGATAAGTTAAGTAGCTGTCGCAGGCTTACAACAAATTTTATTAATAAATGGTAAATTGCATGCTGGCCATACAAATTTTTCGTACATCGGATAATGCCTCGTGAAAGCATTACAAAGTGTTAAGGGGATTCCGAGTTAAGGGCGAGAAGGGGCTTTGCAGGGGATGGTATATAAAGCTAAAGCGCCGGAACAAAGCAATCAGCGGAAAACCATGCGTGCGTGTGTGGAACAGGAACAGCGCATAAACATAAAAAATATGCAAAAATAAAAGAAATAATAAATGGGAAACGAAGAAGCAGAAGCCGGGCCCGCAGCTAACAAAACAAAGCGGGAAGCGGAATAAACTTTGGATGCCACGCCCCTATAAACAAAATGCCCGCCAAGGCGGCTTTAGAGCTTGCGTTTGCTTAAAATTTATATTTTTTACCATACATGAGGCTACTTCATATGTTCATACAAGGCACTGAAAGCAATCATTTTGAGTTGAGAAAAAAGCAGGAATAAATTTTGTATTTAACAACAGCTTAACCTTGCATAATTCCCTTTAAAAGTTCTCAGATCTTATAATAATTATATATTATATGTATAATAAATAAATGCGTGATGTTCGATTATTTTCCCTTTAATTTTCCAAGTGTACTCCATGCTTGGCACTGCTAAACGAATCTCCTAATTTCTTGGCTCTTATTTTATTCCTCTTCCTGGCTTAAACGCGGCGTACAAAATTGTTGTTTAACAACAACACAAAGGCCAGCACACACACATACACATCATATTTGTGGCCATCAGAGAGTACAAGAGATGGAAAGCAGGGAGTGAGCTAGAGGGAGATACTTACAAAAAAAAAGGCACCGCCATGGATATAAAAAAAGGCGGAAAAGCGCAGCGCGCGAAAAGCCTTCGAGTTTGAAAAATGTGTGCGAAAAAACGGCCAAAAAGCAGCCGCATTGTGTGGCCAGCTGCGAGAGTGTGTACGGAGTGTGTGCGAGTGTGTGGAATGCCGAGCGTGTGTTGGCCAAATAACAACAAGAACAACAGCGGCAACCGAATGCAATTGCAAAGCCGTATATAAAAGTGGAAATTCTAGCAGCACAGCTGGTAAAGCCGTCAAAATGTTGCAAAACATTTGCAACGTTTAAAATTTTAAAATACAAACAGCAACAGAAACCGAGAGCCAAGTGAGTTAGAGGGTTCAAGGGAGCGGCAAAGGGAAAGCTCTTCCTAATGGAGAACAATAACTAAGGACGGTTTCCCACCGAACCAGCAGCTGCAGGCAGCAATAGAAACCTCACTGACAGAAACATTTACTGTACAAAATACGTTTTGGAAAAGAGAACTAAAGGAAATGATAGCAGCAAAGCAGCTTACACTGAGCTGCAGCAAATGAGGCTGCTTCAGTTGCAAAAAAATCTATTAGTGCCCAGACACCGAATGCTTCCAAATGCAGGGCGAAAGGATAATAAGGAAGGAAGTTTGCAGCTGCAATCAGGAGTAGAAATAAGTGGCAACTGAGGGGCAATATTGGGTTCGCTTTTATTCCCTGGATGAGTAGCAATAAATAAATAAAATGAAAGCTGAATGCCTGATTATGAACGGTTTTGTTTTAGCCACAAAAAATAAGGCAATATCATTATCTACAAAATAACACAGTTAAAATGAAATACTGGTCCATTGTACAACTACTTTCTCTGCATTTCAACTCGATTTAAATGCGTCATCATTAGGTCTCAATGAAAAATAATAAAAATAAAAATCTCGCTGGTTTTTCAGTCTACGAAAATTCTGGGAAATCGATGGCAAAGGCCAGCAGCATTCCATAATGATGAAACGGCACAGGCACAGCCTGGCTCGTTGCTAGTTTTTATTGGGAATCCTCCAACCAAGAGCGGACTGTGAAAATAACAACAAACAAAGCCAATTATTAGCATAGTCATTAACACACAGTTGGACCCACGGCCAAAAACGGAATCCCGACAAATCTCGCGGAGACCAGAACCTGCTAATTAGCAGGGGTCCCACAACACACAACGGAAAAAAAAAAATCCAGCAGCGAGTTCGATGTAAAATCAATCCGGGATGCGGGCTTAGAAATTTGTACATGGGAGTGTTGTGTACCCCGAAATATAAGCATATATATAATCCTTTGGGTATATGCTAGATTCCTGGCAACCCACAGATGCAAATGCGACCTTTTTCGGGCGGCTTATTTGGCATTTCGCTTTTGTCCCAACAGCAAATTATTGGCTAAAGCATATTGCGACCATAGAATACCCAGCACTTAGTTGGCAAAAAAGAATGGCCTATTTTTTAGGGTGTATTTAAATTGTCTAAATGGTACCAGTATAGTATGAATTTCCCAACAACTTAATTTATTGTTTTAATTCTTCTTTGAATATTTCCACGAATATACCTTTCTTATTTGAAGAGTGCCTGAGAATATAAAAACATAGGACTCCGCAGCCAACATGCAGCAAATCATTTATTAAGAAGCTCCTTCATCTTCATCTGAGCCATATTTCCCACCCACATTCCCACTTCCCCTCATCCCCACTTGGCCTGGCTTTTTCTGGGCGAGCAGCTCTCTTTGGGGCTCTTTGATTGTCAGCGAGGCCCAGAATAATGGCTAAGCCGAATGCACTGAGCATCCATCTGACTCTCTGAATGCTGGGCGAGAGCATGAAAGAAATATGAACGAGGCAACTGAATGGCAGCCGGAGGAAACTGGGACACTCAATGCATCATCATCCTAAGCCGCATCAAACGAGATTTGTCAGAGAGACCGGTGGAGAGGGGGAGAAGGCAGAAGAAAGGCGTGAGCTGAAATTTAGACATAATAGATTGCCGTAAAGAATGGGCCCAGATTAAGTCCTAGATCGGCTTTTCACGAGAGTGGAATGAGGCGTGCCACTAAGCACAAGAAATTGGTTCAGTACCTGGTTACTTACAGTTCTTCATAAAAGCGTCTTAGTAATGGTGTCTGTCAACAAAAACGTACTTATTTGGCCAAATAGGAATAGGAATACAAGCTAAAAATAAATTCAATCGCACAAAGAATAAGGTGAATTATTTATCAGGAAAAAAATCAATACAGATTATATTTAAAGCTTAGGTAACAAATATTTGTTCGTCGAAATAATCTCGCTTTTAAAAAATAATCTCAAAGCCTAGATTAATATTTTGAGAACTGAATAAGGCCACGAATACGTCTAATTATTGGCTTCCGGCTTGAATTTGAAGAATTAACATTTGTTGACGTCCAAATTCTCTTAAAATATAATTTTCAGAATAATATTCTACTCAAAGCCTTGAAAAATTATTAATTATAACTATAAATTATTAAATTCTTCTTAAAAATGCTACAATAAATGTGATATCTGCATTCCATCTTCACAGATACATTCCTCACCCGTGTTTAATTAACTAAAATTATTGATTATAATCTCTCGCTCGCATCAAGACGTCGCCCCAAAAGCTGTTCTTCCGGTTTCGCCGTCGCAACTAATCACTCAGTCTAATTATAAAAGTCTTCCCTCAGAGAGCCCACTTCAAAACGCAGGAATGCAGAATTGGACAACTACTGGCTAGCAAGCCACAACAACTATTTTTACAATAACAAATTTGTATAACAAAATTTTTGAACATCCATTTAACGAAATTACCGAGCAAATTGTACGCTTATTTTATTTCCTGTAACAGGCGAACAGCAAGCAGTAGACCGACGATCCATTGATCTCTGTTCTCTCTCTCTGATCTCTCTCAGATAATAATAATAATGACATATTTTCAGGCTTTCGTTTTTGGAAAACAGGCCAGCAGCAATCAAACAAAAAAGATGAGTCATGGGGCCCGAATGGAAAGCACCTTCTGTTATCAAGTGGCAGGACGATGTTGCAGCTAGAGCACACACAATATGTTGCCAGCTGTACAATGGGCCACTTAAACGACAACAATAAAAAATTATTAGAATGCCAAAGGCAGCCGAGGCAAAGGACTTGGCTAAGGACTCGGCCCAGGACTCAGGACGGCCAAGGCACTTCATAAATCTAGGAAAGGCATATGAAATACGAGTATCCTATGCTGAGTGCACAGAGCCAATCACGTTGCATACAACTAGGAGTTGTGGCACCAGACGACACTGAGATAATAATTAATAATATCGAAATAGAATTTTTTTTTAGTTAAAAAATACAAATTTAATGAAAAAGGATTGTCTTTAAAGAGAGGAAATTTCTAAGAACGAATTCTGTGACAGGCTTATTTATGATTGTTTTTAAAATTAGTATAAGATCCTCCCAATTTGTAAACCATTTTAAAGATACAAATATTATTGAAATGATATCAATGATACTCAAGAAAATATTTAATTACTAATAACATTTTTATAGTAAGAAAGAAAATACAGAAAGTAATTCAACTTCTCTTCTTCTAAGTTTTATAGAATTTTTTTCTATGTGCAACAAAAAAAAGAGCCAGACAACCTTGTTACTACTTTTTCAGCATGTCCTGACCGCCCAGGACATACAAGCACAAGACCAACACACACATACTCATTCGCTTTGGCTTGTGATTTATTAACAAGCTATCGTTTATCATGTGGGCAACAAAGGGTTAATGCCTGAAGGGCCTCTGCTGAGTTATGCACCCGGCAGCTGCACAAGTTGGAGCCATTCCGCAGCAATTGCCAATTTGCTGGATGCCCCCTGAATATGGGGCTCGACGCTATATGTGCTGTAAGCACCCGAAAATATCTGAGAGGCATCAAGATAAACAATCAGCAAGATAAACAAAAGCGGAAAGTCACGAAAAGTATGCCCAAGACAAACAAAAACCAAGCGAGAAAAATCCGAGAAACAAAAAAAAACACAAGAGAAACCATGAGAGCCGCGAGAAGAATTCCGCTCACCGATAATTAATGTGCACGGGGCCAAGTTTATAAAAATTAAGATATTTCCCATTAAAGTTGCGAACGGGGGAGGGGAGGGAAACGGAACCAACGAAATATTCCCATAACTTATCTCGAAAATATTTGTTTTGAACGCTGTGCGCGCTTTGCTCTCGAGAGAATTATACTTTCCTTTCTTGCATTTTTTTATTTTGCTTTTTGGGGGAAAATCGGAGCGTGTTGAAGCGTTAAATTTCCATGTGGGCGAGCCAGTGAGAGACCGGGACTGGCCAAGAAGCAAAGACCAAGGTAGAGGCGAAGCAAACAAGTTGCAAGTTGCTGGAAAAGGAGTCTACGTGGGTGCTGGGGCCAAGATAAAATGTTGACCAATAAATTTTGTGACCATGAACGACCAACAAACGCACACAGGCGCAGAGAGCGGGAAGAAAATAAAAGGCGAGACCGAGTAAAAAAATAAAGGAAAAAGAAGCGCACGGTCAACAATAATAAACAAGAACGACGATTAGGGGGGGAGCAGAAGTGTAGCAGTGGAGGCAGGCCCGATATATAAGGAATGCTCTAGCTGGAAATCGTATTATTGGGGCTTGACCGGAGACTCACAACAAAAATCGTGGATCCACAACAAATAAACAAAGTTACCACGAAATGCGAAATTTCGGCATGTTTCGAAATATGGGTTGAGGTTTGGTTAAAGATTCAAATGCATTTGTGTTTTATTTTTGTATATTTATAAAGGAATAAATATTATTGACAAAAGAGAGAAAACTACCTAATTTTATTATAGAATTGTACGGAATTATAAATCAAATATTATAACTTTGGGCATTATATATTCTAAGGTCGAATCAAAAATTAATATACTGACGTCATTCGAATGAATCCCTAGACATTCAGACATCTTTATATAAATATATAGCTTATATTTACTTAATGGCAAACAAAATCAAAGGTCAGAAATAAATAATATTCCAGTGCCTGCACTTAGAGATTATTTAAAGAGCATCTCAAGTATATTATTTTGGCATTTATGATTTGTATGACTTTTAGTAGATATTTTTAACGTTCGAGTAGGGGTGTTTAAAGAGTATTTTCGCCGTCGACAATAAACATTTGGAAGACTAATTAACGTAGTGACTAATTAAAGAATCCTAACCCCCAAAAATCTTCGCTGATAAACAAAGCCAGTAACATTCGCTTGATAATGTAGATAAGAACATTATCGATTAAAAACATTAATTAAATAACGATCTGTTAGTTATGAAAGATGATGAAAACTTAATTTTATGGGAAAGATCCCATAAGTTTTGAATTATTTTGAAATAATATCTATACCAAGGTATCATCAAAAATTAAATATAGGAAAAACTTTATTTAAAATATGAACTCAAATCCCCTAAGAATTCAAGGTAACGCATTACCATTTAATTCCCCTTGGGAAAAATGTGGAAAAACTAGCGCGACGGGACTGGAAATGTGTCGTCCAGCGATTTCTGATCCGATCGACAAGTGTGTGGAACGCAATGCCCGATGAAGCAGGGAGAGAGAGAGAGAGAACCAGAGTGGAAGAGGGAGCGAAAGAGGAGCCGCCGTTTGTGCAAGAATGCTCCACAAGCGTCATTAACGTGATTCCAACTCGTTTTCGTTTCCTTATCTCGACAACGTAAACGAAGCTGCATATTTGCGTGTGTGTGTGCGTGTGGTTGTGCTGGAAAATTACCTGTAAAGGTGCCGCCTTTCTGCTAATTGATAAGTTCATATTTATCTATACATAGGCAACCTCTGACGAGTAATTAACTATGTTAATTTTTGGGAAAATTGGGCGAAGCGCTGCTTCCTCTTACCTGTCGCATCAGTGACGCACGCTGCCCGCGTCGGCGTCGACGACGGCAGAGCGCCTTGCTCTCCTTCTCCCTCGCACACAAACGTGTTGCGCTCACCAACACCAGTGCAGAATTGCACAGCTGAGCCTCGCAAATGCAACGAATGTGAGGCACAAAACAGAGAGCCAAAGAACAGAACGACGCTGTTATGTCAATTTGTTGTTGCTGCCCCGCACGCTTTCCCAGTTTTTGTTGCTCTTTCACTGCTCGTTGTGGTTGTTGTTGCTACTTTTGGCACGTGAATCGACAATCGCATTTTTTAAATTCTTGCACTCATTCGCTTTTGTGCATTTGTTTACGTCACTGTCGCACACACCCACACACAACACAGACGGGAGCTCACACACGCGACTGAATGAAAGGCGCGTAACGCGAGAGCCCAAGAAGAGCGAACGAGAGAGAGCGAGGCGTAGGAAAGAGCGATAAATTTGGCAAGCCGCAAATAAACAAATAATTTATTTATCCGTCTCGCTCTGGCCCCAAACTCGGCGCGATTATTAAACTATAACTAATGCCAGCGCCAGTTTCGCAATTGTTTCTGTGTTTCTTTTGGCATTGGCTCCGCAGCGACAACAATACGAAAATCGAAATTTCCACTCGCGTTTACTTTTTGTTTTTGCCTCATGAACTCTGGCTTCTTAACGGCGATAAGCGACGTCGATTATCAAATCTTTCGCACGCGAATTGTTGCTGCTCTCAAACCGAATTGTCTAACGCACATTTTATAGCATTTTAATTAATTTTCGATGGCAGCCCGATGCGGAGGAGGAGAACCAAACGCGTCGAAAATAAAAAAAAGTTTGAAATTGTCTTTGTTTTGGTAGAGCTGGGAAGACTTCGATGCCACTATCGATACTTTCGATGTTTCTGAAGACGCCGAAACATCGGTGTTATTTTCTAACATTAATGCTCTCTCACTGTTAACTGACTTTAAGTTACACTTGAAACCCGCTTGGGGCGTTCGAATGCTAAGATTAACGGCAAACCGGTTGCCTATTTTCTAGGAACTAAAATATTTTTATTTATGGTAGATATTATTGCTGATGTTTTAAAAGATTCTAAAATATGCCAAAGAATCCATAAAAATCTCCTGACCGTGTTTCTTTCAAAAATGGCGCCCCCTACACAGCCATCTTGGTCAACAACTATTAAACGACTGTAAACTAACAGCGCCGGATTTATTCGTTTATTTATTGCAACCGTTTTGAAAATGACTTTAACGTACTATTGTTATTATTAACTATTACTATAACTATAAGATTAATTTCAACAAATATTGCGGATAAGAATAAGTTACAATTACAATCACTCTTTCTTATGTCAGGATACTTCTGATTTTAGTTTGGTATCCTGGAAGGCCTTATTGTGAAGCAAATAAAACAAATATTTATAAAGTTTAATTGATTTTTCCATAACTTTTTTCTTTAACTAATTTAAATTAATTAGTAATAAAGGTAAATAGCTGTCGTAAAACGGCCGTTTTGATTTATGCAAGAGTAGACAGCCCTTAATTACGCTGTTTACCAACACTTGTCTTTAATGGGCGTAGAAATTCATTGATAAAAACAAATTAACTTAAATTTGCTAGTTCGGGGGGCGGGACACGGACTAAAAGAACGCGGAGCATGTCGGAGCTGAAGGCGCCGTCGCTGCAATCGCTGCTGGAATCGGAGCGCGGCTCCACGGACAGCTTGCTGGCCGAGTCGCTGCAGCTGGACTTTGAGGATGTAAGCAGGGAAGTTAAGCCGGAAAATGTGCTGTATTTAACGATTTTTGATGTTTTTACCTTCCCAGCTGGACGATGCGGAGTTTGCCATACCGCCCACCGATGTGCTGCCCACTCTGGAGTCGGTGCTTAGCGAATTCGAGGCGGACTCGGATGTGGCCTCCGAGCTGGGGATGCCGGTTCACCATGCCACGCCCACGCCCTCGATTGGCGACGATGCCACCATTAGGACGGATGGCCGTGGCGGTGGTGGTTCCATCATGCGATACACCCTGCTCCACGGTATCTCGGCACAGCTCTCCTCCGCCGCGGAGCGAGTGAATGCCGGCGCAGCGAGTTCCTGTGCCGTGGCCGCCTTCATAGCCATGGGGACCTCGCACGGCCACATCCTTAACTTCGATGTTACGCAAACGCTGCGCTGGGCCCACCAGGACAAGCACGGCCAGGGTGCCGTTGCCAGCATGGCCTTCAATGCGGATTCCACGCGGCTCTTGGCCGGCTACTCCCGGGGCTTGGTCATCATGATGGACACGCACACGGGCGACGTCTTGCGGGAGCTGTTCGATGTGATAACCCCGAATACGGGCGTGCTGCACGTGAAGTGGACCTCCCGCTCCTCGCTGGCTCTGTGCGCCGACGCGGGGGGCTCCGTTTGGTCGCTGAGCTTCACCCGGAAGCTGGGCATCCGTGGCTGCAGCTCGCGCTGCCTGTTCTCCGGTGCCCGCGGCGAGGTCTGCGCCGTGGAACCGCTGATTATGGATGCCAACGGGCGCCACGAGCTGGATCAGTATTGCATCGTGGCCTTGGCCACGCTCTCCAAGTACTTCATCGTCACAGTGCGCCCGAGATTGCGAGTGATCAAGTACCATGCCCTCCAGGGACCGCCGGACTGCCTGCCCCTGCTCGCCTGGCACCTGGTCTTGATCCAGGCGGCGGATACCACGCGCTCGGTGGATCCTGTGATTGTCGTCGGCAGGGGCAACCAGCTCTTCTTTCATCAACTCTTTGTGTCGAACGGAAGGATCACGTTGCTGTACCTGAGGCATGTCCAGCTGCAGGGCAACCTGCTTTCGGCGCACTGGCTGGGTCCCAAGTGCGTGGCCTCCCTGGACACCTCGGAGATCCTGCATCTGGTGGATGTGAGATCGAGCAAGGAGCTGGAGTGCATGGATATGGCGAATGCTGGACTGGTCTATGGCTCGGCGCAGTTCAAGGGCCTGGCCACGGGCGGAAATGTGTCGCCTGCCTTCGCTCTAGCGGGCTCCAATGCCTGCTACAACTCGGTGGTGTCCAGGGGCACACAGCTGTATGTGTTGGGCGCCAGATCCCTGCATATTATAGGGGTGAGGACCTGGTCGGAGAGGATTAGTTACCTGGTGAGTCCATTTAGAGGGGATATTTCCTTATTATAAAGCTGAAAAGTTCTTACTTAGGGCAAGCTCCGTCTTGAACACATTATCACACCTTTCCCCCCATCTATTTTCCAGGTAAAACACCATCGCTGGCAGGAGGCCTGTCAACTGGCCCTCGATGGCTACCTTGCCTCCGTGGATCGCCCCCGGAAGCGAGCCCAGGCCAAGGAGCGCATCGTCATGCTGTTCCAGGAGTACATTGCCAACTCTGCCCGGGCGCCCGAGTACTGCCTCGGCTCCATTGTCAACTGCCTGATCACCGTGGGCGAGCTGGACCTCCTGTGGACGCAGCTGTGGGAGAAGCTGCACAACACCAGCTCCGAGCTATTTCTGATGCACATTTCCGAGCACATCGAGCGAGACACCATACGGAGTGTGAATCCCGTGATTTCCCAGGCTCTGGTGGAATACTGGCTGCAGCACTCGCCGGCGAAGCTGGAGCAGCTCATCCTCAAGCTGGACTGGATGTGCCTGGATCTGAATCAGGTGCTGAAGGCCGTTAAGAAGCATCGCCTGTACCGAGCGCAGATCTACCTCAACACGCAGGCCCTGAAGGATTACACGGCGGCGCTCACGGAGCTCCTGCCTCTGGTGACGCCTGAGGAGACTGATCTGGGCAATTGCCTGCTGGTCTATGTGTCCAGCTGCCTGGCGGGCAGGGGCTATCCCAGCGGAGAGATTCCCGTGGAGCAGGTGTATCAGGTCAAGCACGATGTCCTGCGTTGCCTGACCTCGCAGCAGTCCAAGGAGACAGCCGGAGGCGACGAGCTTCCCTACCCGTATCTGCGAGCCCTCCTCAAGTTCGACACGAGGGAGACGCTGAATGTGATCTCGCTGGCATTCCAGGAGAAGGAGTTCAGCAACGAGCTGGGACTCTCGCATCGCAAGCGGATCATCAATCTGCTGCTGGAGATCATGACGCCCGAGAATGCGACGGTAATTGCGCTGCTCCCTATCTCATTCTTTATTTTTGCAATTTTCCATCCTCACCTCCCTTTCAGTGGGCGGAGATCGGCTGCCTCTTGAACTTCATTGCCCAGCAGATCTCGATGCAGTGCCTGCCCCGCGACAAGCAGCTGCTGGAGCGCGTGCTGAGCCACCTGGCGCAGGAGAAGATCGCCAACGAGAGCAGTCGCCAGCACTCCGAGCGCGAAAACGCCTGGCACGAGCTCCTGTCCTCCAATTGCCTCGCCGAGATCAGCAGCGATGAGGAGCAGCTGCGCTTGGCCGAGCGGGCGCGGTGCTACTGCGTGGTGGAGTACCTCCTGGAGAAGCTTCAGCGCTACGACAACATCCTGGATTGCTACATCCGCAACGAGGCCCGGCACGAGACCATGTTCGCCTATATGGAGCGGCACGTCGACACACCCGAAAGGTGCATTTATAAGCAGTTAAAGGGCCACCTCCGGGAGCTGTTGGCCATCAATGACACGGAGACCACCAGGCTGCTGGCCCTGCATTATCCCGAAAAGATAACCGAACTCCTGGATAGCCTCAGGACGGAGGAGAGTCTGCTGTATCTGTTCCTCAAGTGCCTCAACGATCGCAGAGCCAAGCTGGACGCCAGCCAGCTGGAGCTGCTGCTGGAGCTGCATTGCAAGATGGAGACACAGGACGTGGTCCTGGAGTTCCTGTGCTGCAACATCCGCCTGCTCCAGAATAGTCTGGAGAAGGCCATTGCCATAGTGGAGGGCCATCACCTGGAGCGAGCTGTGATCTACCTGTACGAGATGCAGGAGAGCTACACGAAAGCCTTTGAGCTCTCCATGGACCTGCTGAAGTCTGCCACGGGGCCGGAGGCCGTCGAGGAAGCCAGGCTGATGCCGTCCCTGCTGGCGCGGTCTGTGCACGTTCTGCCGGCCCCGGAGCTGGAGCGCTGCTGGTTCGTACTGCTGCAATACGTCCTGCCCCAGCAGGAGTTCCAGTCGATCGCCAAGGCCCTGCTGCACGAGGCCTCGCACCACATCGACCTGCACAACCTTGTCCAGCTGATCATGAACACCCACAACGTGTCCAGCAGCTTCGGCGACATCAAGGACCTGCTGATGGGCATGCTGGACAGTTCCAGACTGCAGACGGAGGCCCTCAGAGGCAGTGCCGACATGCAGTGCCAGAATAGTCACCTGGAGTTCGTAAGGCATCATCGGCAGGCGCGGCGTGGTCTCTGGGTGACCACCACCAAGTGCTCCGTGTGCCGGCAGCGGCTCTACGACCAGAGCCAGGTGCTCGTCTTGGGCAGCTGCGGTCATGGCTTGCACGAGGAGTGCCTGGAGGAGGCGGAAACGGCGCTGGAGGAGTGCCCAAGGTGCTTTATACTGATGCAGGACCAAACTCTAGCCTTGCCACGTCCAATTAAGAGCTTGATCAGCATTTCCTCGTCGTTGGAAATGGGCGCCCTGCAGCTGAAGGCTCCGCCCAGGCGATTCTCTTAGGTCGCCCCCTATTTTCTTGTATATTCCATTTATATTCCTCAGTGTATTTATTGTACAACTCTGTGTATTGTATGTGTAAGTAAAGCAATTGCATGATAAATTCGGCTTTTTCTGGGGGAAGATAAGGCTGGGAATCGATTATTTTGGGGAATACTAAAGGCGTGTTGAGATGCAAGTCCCATATCGAGCTAACATTATTTCATCATAACAATCATTCATTTTTCTTTTTAAATTTTTAAATACAGAATATTTTGCCTCTTCTTTTGACTCTTAAAGTGCAAACGCTCAACCGAATCACTTTCTACAAATTAAAATTTAATTCTCAATTGCTTAACTCTAAAGAGCGTAACAGGAATGGATCAACTGAGAACATTCAACCGGGAAACAAAAAGAAAAGGGAACTTATGAAACCTATCAATTTATATCATTTTATTAGCTTGCATTTTACATATATTTACAATAAGGTAAGAAATTGATCAATACTTTACAAGCACACCTGATACTTGCTTCCTCCGTACTTAGATTTCCTCTTAGCTCACAGCTGGTTTCAAGGTGTTATCAGCGGGAAAGGTGTTGTTATAATGCTGTATGAACTCCGTGCATTGTTCAGCTATCAAAATAAAATAAAATAAGATTAGAAATGCGAAAGTAAATATTAAAAAAAAACACCATTACCCTTGGGAAAAGACAAAGTTTCGTAGAGTTTGAGGTTTCGCATTTGAAAGAACCGAAAAACGCTGTGAAAAATCAAGTCATCTTTGGTTTTATAAGCAGCCTCCAGGAACTTGCGAGCGGGCACCTTATCCAGGCCCAGTGAGTTTTTGGCCAGCCTGAGAGCGTCTATAACTTTGCCCTGGCCCAACATGACTTCAATGATGATCTGAGAACGTAAATATTGTTAAAAAATGATACTCTACATATAATTTTACAGAAGTGCAAACCTCGTGCGCCTGAATCCTGCCCAGCATATCGATGGCCACCTGGGAAATGGCCGTGTCCACGTCCGAGTGGGCCAGCAAAAAGCAGGCCACCGCCTTGGACTCCAGCAGCATCGAGTAGCTGACCAAGCGCCGCAGGGTGTCGAAGCTGCGGTTGTTTATCAGCTCACCAACGATCATCTTGCTCAGCTCCTCCTGGGCCGCGATATTAAACTTGTTCAGGGACTGCAGGTAGAGCATGAGGATGGACTCAGTGTAGGAGCGGCGGGCGATGCGCTGAAAGATCTGCACCATGTCCAGCTGCTCGATGAGCACGATGGGCGGCGCGGGCTGCTTCAGTGATGAGCTCTTCACATTCGAGGGCTGAGCAGTTTGGTTCTGCAGCTCCAATTGCACCCAGTTCCTAGGAGGAAATAGGGGTAAGTAGGGAAAGGTGCTGGATAGCTTCCTACTCACGCATATATCTTGTTTATCTTGCTGAAGATGGTCTCCAGCACTGGCAGCAGGCTTCCCTTGTACTGATCGTCTACGAGCTGAGCCACCACTTTCAGCAAGGCCTGCTTGCCATTGCTGCGTTGCAGCAGGAACTCGGTGAGACGAATGCGGTCGGAGATAAGGTGACACAAGGGTTCAATGCACAGATTCAGGTACCACATGCAGCCCAGCTTGGCATCGATCACGATGTTGGGCTGGAACAGCACCCAGTGAGTGGAGTCTGCAGGGTTTAAGGGGTTAGATAAGGCATTTAGGTAAGTTTCCCCGGGGAACACTCACACAACTCGCACAGCAGGATCTGGCCATCGGGCGACAGAGAAGGCAGCTTCAGGCCAAAGGTTTTGATGGAGCGACCCGGCGTTATGGGGGCATGATAGGTAACCTCATTGATCACCTCCCCGGGGAGAGAGATATCAAAGAGCAAGGAGGTGCCGGTGGCCTGGTGATGAACCACAATCAGGTTATCCACTGTATTAATGGCAAACCTGCCCACGAGACTCAGCCGCAGAATGTGGCACTTGCGGGGCGCCAGTCCTGGACCGTTGAGCAAATGCACTTCGACTTCCATCTGTCCGGAGTTGCTGTTCGCCTGCAGGATGAGCACGGCCAGGACGCCGTACACCTGGCCCAGGGTCACCTTGCTCTCCTGCACATCCCGACTGGGGGAGCCCACTTAAATAGGAAGATATTAAAGATCTTGATGAGGCTTAAATATATCACAATTTCCTTACAGTCCACTTTGGGCAGCTTGGTAATGACCTTCTGCTTGACCAGCACTGGAATCAGAGAATTCCCCTCGCTGGTGCAGAGCAGCGCCACGTTGGCATCGCAGCACCAGGCGAACCACTTGATGCTGATGCTCAGCGACTTCACAGAGCGCACCTGCCGCTTCTCCGCCACCACGGTGTACACCTCCACGCCCGTGTTCGAGATGAGAGCCACCTCCCGGTTGTGGACCCACACGAAGCCATGTATGGTGGTCTTCACCTGGTGGGTGATGATGTCCTGCAGCAGCGGCTGATCGCCATGGAAGCAGATGAACTCTACAGCGTTTTCCTTGCGTTGCACGGCCAGTATTTGGTTGTCGGGCGAGAACTTGATGGAACGAATGTCGCCACCGCGATCGTTCATGCAAAATGAGATAACGGTGTCCTCGGTGGGTCCGGGCCCCTTGACCACCACCCCTGTGGCTCCACCAGAACGAACAGCAAAGATCTTGGAGGGGAAAGCCCTTCTAGTGATTCATTGGCTGTTCTCCGAGTTAATTAACGCCTTACCTGCTTGTTGGAGTCATCGAAGAAGACATTGGTGAGCTGGCTCACGGCATCGAACCTTATAGGATTAGGGGATAGCTCTATGTAGTGGATTCCATTGGAATTATCCATTGTTTTGCTCGGAATGATAACAAAAACAAACGTCGCAGCAGCTAAACTCTGCTACCCACCCACTATTAAGGATGTGAGTTGAGCGGAGAGCTAGGGCTGGGTCACGCGGAGCTCACGCGTGCCTGTTTGAGACAATACAAATACTGCATTAAAGCTAGAATTAATTGTTTTAAGCTCATCTTAAAAATTAATAGCTTAGTTAATTCATTAACTAACAAATTTCTTAATTTATAGGCTAATTAATATTATTTTCATACAAATACATAAATTTATTTCATCTCTTGCCCATCTTTAGCTAGCACTTCAGCATACCGATATGCCGCCCCATCAGCTGTTAGTGTTGTAAAACACATAGTATACACAATAAACAAATAAGAAGAAGCAGCACTTGGACTGAACATAAAGTGACATTAATTGATTTAAATTTGAATTAAATGGGACACCTGGACAAGTGCCGCGTGTGCTTTACGGCGGTGGCCAGCGATGACGAGGCCTACAATCTGCTGGGGCTACCGAAGCTGGCCGTCAAGTTCTCCGATTGCACGGGCTTGGTTGTAGACCCTGCGGATGCCCATATAATTTCCAGCGAGATCTGTTGCCAGTGCTACGAGCAGTTGCAGCAGTTCCACACCTTTCGCGCCCTCTGCCTCACCGCCGACAGGAAGTGGCGGCTAAAAAGAAGGGTGTGCCAAAGGGGAATAACTCGGGAGAGGACTGTATGCTTGATGGAGGAAAAGGAGCAGGAAAAGCAGGATCCAGGACAGCAAGGACAAGAAGATCTTGATGAGGAAGAAGAGCAGGAGAGGCAGGAAATGCAAGAAGAGTTGGAGGAACAAGAAAGGAAGGAGCAGGATATGCAAGAGGAACAAAAGGAGTCAGAGGAGGACGATGACGACCAGGACCAGTCTTCTCTTCAAGCGCCCGACGAGGATATGCAAGAGGAACAAGAGGAGTCAGAGCAGGACGATGACGACCAGGAACAGGCTTCTCTTCAGGCGCCTGAGTTGGTCCTTTGCGACGGCAATAGAAGTCCCAAGAAATCACCGCCAAAACATCCGAAAAACGCTCAAAGGAGGACTTCTCCCAGGAAACCAGCAAAAAAAGGAAATGTAAAGGTTAGGAAAATCCCTTAAATTTGTAAAAATTACCTTGATCTTAATTGTATTCTCCATATTTCAGATTCCCGCCGTCATCTCGGCACCCGATCTCTTTTACACTTGCGACATCTGCTCTGAGAGATTCGAGGAGTACAGAAGCCTCATCAAGCATAAAGAAGAGCACGATGGTCACAGTCTCTATCACTGCACCGAACCAGGGTGCGAGGAGTCCTTCGATCGGTACGAGCAGTGCAGGCAGCACGAACTGCAGCACGCTGAGGAGGGCACACGGTTCATCTGCGGGCAGGCGGGATGCAACAAGCTGTACCGGCACAAGGCTTCCCTGAAACAACACCAGAGCAAGGCCCACGCCATTGGAGAGCCCCCGAAGACGCACATGTGCGAGTTTTGCGGCCGAGTCTTCCAGAATCTGTCCGCCCTGACCCACCATCGGTATACGCACAGCGACCAAATGAAACTGCCCTTCGCCTGCGAGATGCCCGACTGCACGCTGCGGTTCATCAGCAAAGAGAAGCTCAAGATCCATATGATGCGGCACCAGGGCATCAAGAACTACAGCTGTCCCTATTGCGGCCTGCGTAAGACCACGAAGAACGAGCTGCGACTGCACATTAACTTCCATACGCTGGAGCGGAACTGGTCGTGCAAGCTGTGCTCCAAGGTCTGCAACAGCTCCACGAGCCTCAAGAAGCACATAAGCACCATTCACGAGAAGACGCGGGACTATGCCTGCAGCTACTGCGAGAAATCGTTTGCCAATTCCAATACGCGGAAATACCACGAGATGACCCACACGGGAGAGAAGAACTTCGAGTGCCATGAGTGCGGCAAGAAGTTCACACAGCCAGCGGCCCTCCGGACTCACCGTTTAGTCCACGAAAGGCAGGCAGAGAGAGAAGAAGACAGCTCGACCTTTGGTGGTGAAACAATGATGCCTTCCATCGCTAACGTCGTTGTTCCTCCTCCGGCAGTACTCCAGGTTCCCCCTTTAGTAGTCGATGTTACTCATCCTGTAGTAGTCGATGTTCCTCGTCCTGTAATAGTGGCGCAGCTACAACCAGCTTTTACTATTCTCCACGTCACGAGCTTAGATTATCCGACCCTATAAAGCAGGACTAAGGCTTGTGACTTCATGAGTCTTCAGCAGGAAGTTTAGCATAAATTCTTCATGTATTATATTAATCTAAACACATTTTTTAAGTTATACTTTGAGTGGGCTTTTGTTGAATTTTGTTAGTTTGCTTTTGTTGTTATTGTTTAGTCTTTTAGCTTATAATTTAATTGTTTTTATTATTAATGAATACAATTAAATTAAATTAGTTATATTTTGGAAGACTGAATAAAGAGTGGCACGTGATATTTCAATTTTAAACATGGAGTTATTAGCGAATCAAAGGTATTGTAAGCAGCAATCCTCGAGCAGGACGCCATCTCGGATTCTTCTTTCCCAAGCAGCTTGGTGGCTCCATCCGCCGATTAATACTCTACAATTAATCTCAAAGTCATGTAACACTATCTTACACGAAAATCAATAAAAAATGCTTCCTTTTGGGATTCAGAATGTAAATAGCTATAAATTGTTTAATTATATTTTCAACTAAAACAAAAATGTACAGGAATCGTGTGTGTCTGTGTGTGTGTTCGGTTTGCGTGTCTTTAGATTAAATTAATTAATAGCAACTAAGAACTAAAATACATCTGCTAGGGGTCTCGTGAGTCTGTTCGTTTATTGTAAATGGTATATGTATATAGATAGCTATGCGTATGAATATGGTGTTCTGGTAAATGATATGACGTGCCACTAATCATTTCCCCCGATATCGGTGTGTTCTCGGTAAATATTCGTGAAATCTGGTTGCATTAAAATCGTTGTAAATATGTTTGCCTCAGTTATTGTTATAGATATAGATATATAGTTATATTGGTGAGATATAATAGTAAATTGCGTTCTGTTTTTCCGTTCGTTTGCTGCTGTAAATATGAGTGTATAAATATGCTTTTTATTCGTTATGTGTATATATATCGCTTCTATA
Source organism: Drosophila kanapiae (assembly GCA_008042475.1). NCBI lineage: Eukaryota > Metazoa > Arthropoda > Insecta > Diptera > Drosophilidae > Drosophila > Drosophila kanapiae. Next base: position 209,890 of record VNJM01002088.1, read on the forward strand.
TATATTCGTGTACTGCTGATCCTGGGGGGAAATACGACCTTTCTTTAGTCTAATTCTACGAAAAATGCGTTTGTTGGTGTTTATACATTTTCAGAAAATGTTTAAAGTACATAGAACATAAGAATATAGCATATTTTTAGGCTAAATATCACCCACGATTAAATCGTTGCTTAGAGACTATATAAAAACTAGACATATAATACATTCTCGCCTTGTTTTGTAAGTGTGTGTATAAATATATCCCTATATATCGATTGGATTTTTAAATTCAGACGTAAAACAAAGACACGAGTTGTCCACGCTAAGCCCTAAAAGGTACACCAAAGGCAACATAAGAAATAAGAAGCCCAGCGGCTAGAGCGTTACGCATCTTACTTGCTTATATTGTCTGTGGTTATACCTAGTATTAAGTCTAAGTGTAAATTTAACCCTACATCCTAGGGGTATAAGTATATGTAACGTATCCTATAATCCTATCAACATGTTAAGCTCGCCAAACATTTCACATTATTTTCCATATCGTAATTGTATTCCTCAAAAGCCTAGACATAGTCCGAGGGCACGGTGCTGGTGCTCGTCTCGTTGATGGCCGCCAAACGTTGTCCTCGTCGTTGCGTCATTGCCGCCGCCTCGCTGGGATTAAGGAGGCCATTGCCGCCGCCAGCACCTCCCCCAGCCTGTCCGCCACCCACATGATCCCAGTTGGGCAGCGGTTGCGACATCACATTCAGTCCAACGATCTCGTAGGCGCCCTGGTTGCTGCCACTTGCTCCGCCAGGCATGGCGGTCACCGACAAGTCCGAGTAGTAGGCACTGCTCGGCGCCGAGGAGACCACCATCGGAATGTCCTGCTCGTGGCCCTGGAAATTGTATTTCTGCAAAGAAAAAAGGGAATATAAGAGATATTAGGTTCGGGATTTTATATTTTCTTTAAAAACTATTAAAAATATGAATAATAAAGGTTGGTTGACTCACCTCGCCACACTGACTGTAGGCCGTATTCTGGTACGAGGGATTCGCCGATCTCACGGACTCCCGGTCCAGCTCCGCGTAGAGCGCCTCGCTCACGCCCACCGGACTGTAGGCATCGTCCATATGCGTATAATGGTTCTCCGCCGGCGACGTGGAGGGCGGTCCAATCTGATCCGGCCCGGCGGAGGACCGTCGACTGCCGCCCAGCCAGGTCCAGACCCCGGAATTGCTTGTGGGCCGCCGGATGCTGTCCGCCGAATGCTTGATCGAGATGGGCGATCGGTTCTGGCCACCGTTGCGATTATTGCGACACCACCAAGGCTGGGGGCGACCACCTGCAAATGGAAATAAGTAATATTTTTTTCGTTATCTTCTGTTTGCTTAATTAAAATCGTGTTACTCATGCGACACGTTGGCCGCTGTTCAAAGATAATTGCAATAGCTACATGCACTTTTAATGGAAATTACAGTTGGCCATTTGGCGCCAGGTTTGTTGTAATAAAATCGGACCTCGAGTATCTGATGACGGTTTTATCTGGGTAATTTAATAATTTGAAATTACGGTTTTACATACAAAATTTAACGAATTACATTATCTTCCTTTCTTTATCAGGTATCCTGAGGATTAATCTAAGAGTATATTAATCTAAGAGTTAGAAAACCCTTTAGCTTGCCAAAATTAAAGAAAACATATCTTCTATGACAGTTTTTATCCTATTATATTATTTATATCTAAGAGTCGAATCAAAGCCTCAATTTCTGGTTCAAAGACACCTGTTGAAAGGAGAGTAAATCGTGGGACACTGAATGAATCGTAAGACTTGGTATTTCCTTTGGGGGACAAAGAGAGAATCCAGTGAAACTGAAATCGTAACGCAGCAGAAAATCTATGACATTTTGGTTTATAATCGGGCGATAAATCAAACATTCACCTCCTCGAAGGCGAACAAAAGACAGAGAAACAAACAAACAAACAAAGCGTAAATTAAACGGCTGTCAACTGGCAGCGAGGTGGCAAACAAACTGCACCACTCTGCAGCACCACAGTGAGCCATACTGCACCACCATGCTGCAGCCGGCGAGTGGCCATCGAAAATGCCAAATGGCTGACTAGCTGCTCCTTCTGGCCGCACAATCAGCACATGTGATCTCGCACAGTGGCCTGGGAGGGTTGTGACTCAACGGCGGTACTCAAAATCCAAATAGCCGGGATTCCAGAAAATCTCTTCCGTCATTAAGCTCATAATTTATAGACAGCCAAGCTAGCAAGTGCTCAGTGGGAATACGAACGAAGTAGACCTGTTCTCAGCGTCATATTCCCGCCACGGGCTCAGATTTCCAACTCATCTGCGGTCACATTTGCCTAGGTGCTGTGTGCGAAATGTGTGCCTCTTTATTGCTTGTTTTATTTCTTATTCTATATATATGCACATATACTCGCATGTAAATACTTTAACTCGCCTTTCACTCTCATTAACGCGGAAAAGATGGAGCCGCTCGGAGGAGCCACTTGGGGCGATTCAACTAATTAGCGTGGTGCATACGCAACGACAGTGCGACCGATGCTGCAATGGTTTCCCAAGTTATACATCGGTGTATGTACATGCATGATGCAGTTCCACATACAGGCAGAAAAAATATCCATTGATTTAAAGAGTTCGCTTGAGGCTTAACTAAACTAAAGTACCTTTAAATAAATCAAGTAAACACACAAGTATCTTGCACATTTATGGTTATTTTTACAATTAGTTATTACGAATAAAATAAAGCTTGAAATGGGAATTATATTGCTAGGAAAAGTGAAGAAATATCTGTATTTAATCTGTATTTTTTAAGGAAATAATTATTATAATTTCAATGCTTAAATACGGAAATAATCACATTTATAAAGCCTATTTCTTATTAATATTAACCGAAGTTTAAGTTCTAGGCTGAGATGCCACACACGCGTTGAAGAAAGAAAGTAAATACAAAATTCTTGGCGACTTTGATTCCATTTTTTTTTAGAATGTAGCACCACAAGTATGCTATTTTTTTCTGTGTGCCATTTAAGATTTAAGAGTCGTAGTCAAAGTCGTTTCATGCTTATGATTTACGTACTCCGCCGGGCGAATGTCCAGCAGCAATGGCAGCTAGCTCCGGCTGCGGCGGCGATTATTACCCCCGAACCAGAGTTATCGTACGTAGGTGCTCATATACATGCATTTTGTGCATGTCACCAATGCCACAAACACCAGTCCCAGTCTCCGGAGACTCACTCCACTCCAGTCGGAGCTGGAGCTCCATCTGGAACTTGGCTTTAATGGCTGTTTTTGCGCCGTGTTAACGATGTTGCCGCGGCTACTGCACAGCTAAGTCAGCTGAATCGAGTCGCGGCCAAGCTGAGCTGAGCTGTAACTTCAAATGCATTGCACTTACGATTTTATTTGTATTTTTTCTGGGGTTCCTATTGGGTTTCTCAATGCCTGCAGCACAGTGGTGGGTATTTAAAAGAATTTTCCTTGTGGGGAAATTTGTTTGATTACTTTTTCACCGGTTTATGCTTCTATGTAGAGTAAAACTATTAAAACATTAAATATAATTCTGTCAAGCCTTATGGCTTATAATAATAAAAGATCTTTAGAGAATTTCGTAAGGTGAATTATTCTATATAAACTGAAATATTTTAAACTTTTGTCCCACTGTTCTTAACTGCATTATAAAAGCTTGGTAGCTTACTGTCTTATCTTTGCCTGCTTATCGCCGTCACCGCAGCACGGCAGTGGCAGTTGCGGCCAAAACGGCAAACGGCAAATTGTTGTTAACAAAATATTTCGCAGTCAACTTTTGTCCATACAGAAATTCAAAGTAAATAAATAAAGTAAAAATTAACGAGCAGCTTGGGCTTTGGAATTTAATTTGTGTTTTGTTGATATTTTGTAGATTTTTATTTTTGCCTCGCTTCGGCTTGGTTTTTATTTTTTCCCCTCCAAGCAAATGGCAAATATGACATGTGTAATGAAGTCTTAATAGTTGGCCAGATAATGCCAATCTCTGTACGGTGTCTTGCCCGTTTAATGCACACAAATGTCAAATAGCATTTTTCGTTTATTTATTTATTTTGCGGATTTTACGTTGTGCCGCTTGATTATCGTGAGTTCTTTGTATGCATAATTAAAATCATGTTACGCATACGACACGTTGGCTGCTGTTCAAAGATAATTGCAAAAAGAATTTCGTATGAAATTGACACCATCGAATTTGGCAATTGTCATTTCGAGCTGATTGTCTGTGGCGATTGTGGTGTTAATTATGTAAAATAGGGGATATCTGATTGTGGATTTGGGGGGTCATATGAAAGGAAAACGTTGGGGCTAAGTAACAATCGTTTTCCTACTAAAAATTCACGTGGTTATCTTTGTGATTATTATTGATATTATATTTATACTTCTATTCAATTGAAAACTTACATTTTTCAGACATTAAAACAATAAATTCGCTTTAAATCAACGTTTTTTCTATATCTTTATATATAAAGAATAAAACCCACTTTTTCAGTTTTACTGGAAAGTATTTATTTAAATTTAAATCGCTTTGACAAATATTAAGAAATAAAACCTGTAAACATCTCTTGAATTTGTAGCCCACATTTAAACGGAAACACATTTTTTTCAGTTTCACCTTTACAGAGAAAAATGTTGCAACATATAAACACCACTTAAATGTGCATTTTTTGGGCAATTGAAAATTTTCTCTTTCGGCCAAAAAGAGGCTGGAAAAAACAGTTTGGCAACTGGCGCTTGTCTCTCAACTCTCAACTCTCGGCATCGAGTCCGACGTTGACTTGGACATAATCACGCGCTTTAAAAGCTGCTGACAGTTTAACGATTTGTGGCGATTGTTTGTTTCTCTGGTTGTGCCTTTTTTTGTCCTCCTCCTCCTTTTTGGCTCAACATGCAACCGTGCGTACCAAAAAAACACACAACAAGTGGGCAACATAAAAAAACATTTTGCCAAAAAAAAAACGGAAAAAAAACAAATAAAAGGAAACAAGAAACGAGCATTTTCATGGGGACAGCTAATTGGCTGCTGTGACATTAAATGCCGTCAACAATTTGTCCTGCATGTCGATTGTCAGCCCCACAGAGAGACGGCCAGTGAAATTGGCGCCAAGAGACCCTTGGGAGAAAGAGAGAGTGGGTCGGAACTATGACCTGAAAGGGTCGACACACTGGCCAAAAAAAAGGCACTAGGGAAAATGCAAATAAAAGGAAAGCGTTTTTGACCAAAGATATAAATTAAAACGGATTTTTTTCTTCAACGTTTCTTCAACGTTTTTCTTGTCCTTTATTAATTTTAAAGTTTTTTTTAAGTAAGAAGTATTAAAATAAATATTAAAGTTTCTCCTTGTGTCGCTTTGAGGGATCGTTTGTCAATAATTCACCAACTACTAGAATGGCAAACTCGAGCAACTAAATCAAAATAGTAAAAAGTTTACCCCGATCCCCACTACTTTTTGTGTTCCTCAGCTTTTGCACGATTTTCAAACGTGTTTGACGAAGTCTGCGACCATGACAATTGTTTGCCTTTGCCTTAATTTGTCTACAAATTTTCTTTTACTCGAAAGTTTTACCCTGCACGTAGTCCCCTGGGGCAAATATAATCCCCTCTGGTTTCGGTTTCAACTGCCGCAGGAGGAGGAGCAGCCGCAGCAGCAGCCGGCAGCAGCATCTCAGATTTGTGGCACGAACGTGAAGTTCATGCATTGTCGTCAAAAATTTGTCTTCATTTTGTTAGTTTTTTGCCTTCCTTCTGCCAACAAATTAAAATGTTGCCACTTTCAAGGGCCAAAGAGGGGAGAACCCGAGCCGGAACGGAAGATTTCTGTGAATTGCATGCAACGACAGAATTATGCAATTAAAAATGGAAATGAAAATGCAAAGAGAAGGCAAAGCCCTCGTCGATGATGATGGGCAGCGGTAGCAAGAAAAAACCTGACCCGGGAGTTGGCTTGGCTAATTAATCAGGCAAGGCAAAAAACGCCAAAGTGATCAGGCTTTTTTTTTAGAGGAAACGAGATATTGAAGGGATAAAATTGACAAGACTTTCGTTGAGAAAAAGGTGTTCATTAAAATGTGAGAAATAAACTCTGTTTTTGTGGGAATAACTGACTTTCGAACATAACAAAGTTGTACATTAGGAACTAGCATTTTAAATAGTATAATTGTTTTATGTTTAATTAATCTTTTAATATATTACCAATCTGATTTTTGAATTTTCCAACCACTTTAAATAAATAATCAAAATCATGTACATATATCTGGATAATAAATATAAACAATAAAGTGCAGCATTTTCTTACCCACTTAAATTAAACAACCTGCTAATACCCATTTAATCACCCCCAACAAATCATTCGTCTCATTTAAATAATAGCAAACAATAAAGAAAAAAAAAACAATTTGTTCACTTACCATTGGCATTCGCTGATTTAATTCTGCAAAGAGATAAGAATGGAAAAAATGTGTACCAATTAATAAACAGAATTCTTAATAGACTGCCGAGCATAAATTAGTATAAAGTAAATGTCAAGCGACAGAATGGCAAATGCCAAAACGAATGACTTAGGACACAAACTTGAGCCACGCAAAACTCAATGTTGCGTGTGACGCTGAGACTAACGAGATAAAACTAATAGCCAGTATACTATATATACACAGTTACGGAGATCAAAAACCGCCGGCAAAACAACGGAATTGCATTATCCAGCAGTGGTCAGGTGGAAAATATCACCATTCGCTGCGATAAGATTAAAATCGAACATAGCGTGGAGAAGATATGTTTATTTTTGGTTAAGAAACTATCTAACTTGGGCTTGAGTGATTTAAGCCTGAAACTACAAATTGGCAGGTGTTTGCCAGAGCTTTCTTTTGCCGTTTTTCTAAAGCAGTTTTTCCCATTTGAGCCATACATATTTTCGCTTTTCTGGGTCAGATCCAACGGCACGAACCTGGGGCCTAAATGGCCATATACTCGTGTGTGCACCTCTCGATTTCTATATATACATTCGATCTGTGCGTATCAATTAACCGTCTGTCCGATTTGATTGAGTGCACTGCGGCATGCGCTGAATTTTCCCCTCGCTTTGCCTTGATCGATTATAATGTTAACTCAACTCGAGCCACAACTGCCAATACGTTTTTTATTCTTTTTCTTTCAGTTTTGGCTTTAGTTTCAGTTGTAGTTTTTGTTCTCCTCAATTCAATTAAATTGAACAAGCAGTCGACGCTGTCTTCGGGGGCCTTGGCTCTGCGCTAATTCACCCAGCCCCGTTGGTTTTTCATCGTATTTTCCTACGATTTTCCATCGCCGCGTTATGTTCAATTTTCTGCGCTTGTACTTGCAGCATTTCGATTTCAGTTTTTTCTGTGTTACACTTTTATAGAGTTGATCTGGTTTTTGCATGCTAATTGAACACGCCTTTTTGTGTTTTAAATGCATTAAGCGTTTTAAACTTGACTTTTGTTTTGGCCAACTTAATATGGCTTCAAAGGGGCGCAGGCCTTGAGCTACGAAAATTTAATGCATATATGGGAAAGGTGCAGAGATTGAATTAAAAGGTTCAGAGCTATCATAAAAGGTTAATATTCATAATTTCAGGTAATGTTTGGTAATTTATAGGGGATTAATCCTAATGTGCATTGTGGTTGGTATTAAATTGTTTTAACTGGAACATGTGAATTGTTAATGATTTGTAAAGCTTTTTAGTGGGGTAAGGCCTACAACCTTTCAATTTTACTTAAAATTAACCATTTGGTTATTTAAATATATGAAAATAATTGAAATAAATTATCAACAATCTGCACAAAAAAGTATAATATATATTAAATATTAAATATATATACTAATAAAGCAACAAAACTCTTCCCCAAAGCCACAAATCTGATAATCTGAGCTTGCCTAAAATATTATTTAAACATTATAATTATTAAAAATAACTATTTACTGATAATAATTAAACTCTTCTAATTCGTAAAGCTACCCAAGCCTCTAAGAATAATTATAAGCTATTAAAACTATTTAAAATAATTATAAAATAAACCAAATGCCACACGATTGTTGTTTCTCTGAGGCTACCCAGGTGTCAACAACAAGTCTCTATTGCATTGGCACTTTGAAATTTTTCCGACATGCCGCCGTCGCCGCAGCAGTGACCATTCGAAAGACATTACCCCGTCTAGACGTTGAGCAAACATTGTCAAAAAATACACAGAAAAGCACACGAAATCCGAATGGCAGGTGCCACTTATAAGACTTAGGACTTAAGCACCCAAGCTAAACAAATCAAGTCGCGAGGGAAAATCAAAAACAGAAACCAATGCCAGCTGACTCGGTGACTTCGGTGACTTGGTGGGGACATGTGCCAAGCAAATTTATAGCACCATTACGACCAGATCGAGAATTGCATCAATATGCAAATAAGTGTAACCGATATTACATGTAATTGCTGCTAATTTGGCAGCCAACACGTCCGACCACGACGTGACATGCTCCACACAGGCACAGACACAGGGACAGAGACACTGAGACTGAAAAACGGTTGCGAAAACAAGTCCCAAAATGAGTGACTAAGGCTGACATTCGGCCCGATTACAGGTGAGGGGCAGAGCGGGGTACACAGGTGATTAATGCAAAATCAAATTTGGTCCAAAAAGCGTGAGAATAGGGGACAGCCAGGCACTTGATTGAGACAACTTGTCGCAGTGGAAAAGGTGCATATATTATTGTGAAACCTATATGGAGCTAGGTTGGGTCTAATTAAAATTAAAAGCTAATGCCAAATGTTATTTTTTAACTATAAACTAAAGAGTGTTTCTTGGAAATTATGTAATATTTTATGGGAAATGTTTATTGGGCAAGGATACACTTTAAAAGCTAGTAAGCCATGAATTTATACATACAATTAATACATAGTTAAGTAACCATTTCCTTAAAATTGCATTATATTTTATGAATAAAATTCTATTACATAATTTTTTTAACGAGACTGCAAGCATCCTTTCAAATGATTTGAAAGTTTATTTTCGCTTCTCTATAATGACATAACGCATAAATTTATTCATCCAACCGAACAACTCCATTCAACAACTCCTGTCTGGGGGGATTTCGCATTTTGTTTGCTTTTCGGGCTTGGGCGGATAATTTGCAGAATTAATTTTATGCAAACATGCCGCCGAGTAAGACGACATGACAATTTAATTGGACGCGACATGTGGCCAGCGTTTCCACTTCAAAATATCAAAAAAGTGGAAGCCCACGGCTGTTACGGAATAAACAAGCAGCGGCGCCTGCGCAACCGAATCCGAATCCGAATCCAATCGAATCGGACAAAAATTTCTGTTAATTTGGCGCTCGCGTGTGTTGTTCTGTACCGCCCCCGCACCCTTAACAAGTCATCTTGCGATCAAATGGCCATTTAAATGTACTTCAATCGGGCAGCTACACGAGAAGAAATTGTTATTAAGCAAGGATTTCCACAAGAGTGGAAAATAATATTTTGCAGACATTATAGAGCGTTTTAATGAATTAATTTAAATTCTACAAATATAATAAATAAATTTCTGATCTAGAAAGTAGTTAATAAATCAGGCCAGTAGCTTCAAACATTTATTTCTTGCAAATTGTGGAAATAGCTTCCTATCCTTGGCTCTCCTTTTGTTATAATCTTATTTATTGCAATCATAGATCGATTCTATTTACTATAATAAATTTTTCCCAACTTAATCCATTTTGTTTTCTCTCTGTATTCGATTGAAGTATGTGACCCACTCTCGGTGGCCTTTTGAAAAAGACTTCAACTACGATTTTGGCCATATAGGAAAACGCCTCTGGCAAAACGGCTGTTTCGGCTGGTGTTTCTTTTTTTTTTTAAAGAGCAATTAAGTAATAAAGCAATTTCATGTTCCTTTGTTTTCGGCATCGATTATTCTGCTCTGTGCTGCTATGCTCTCAGCTCTTGGCTGTTGCCGTTGACTCACTTAAGAGGTTTTATTTATTTACTTTTTTGGTGGGCGTTTAATTGAATTGCTGGTGTTGCCCGTGTGGGCAATGCATTGTAAATCTTTATAGTTACACAGATCCCACAGCTCAGATATTCGCGCGAATACGAGACTGGAGTCTCTGCATTATTATTATCAAAACAGAGAAGAGAAGAAAAATTCAATTTGTCGGGCCGTTGTAAATGTCGCCGCTGCATGACGGATCGCTGGGGTCGTCGAGGGGTTAAGAGTTGAATGTCCTCTTTTCGCGCTCCTCTCCAGAGACCCATGTGAGTGTGAGTGTGTTTTATCATGACTAATTGCCGCATTTTTCTAGCTAAATGCCAAAATGTGACTGTTTATTCGTAATTTTCATTTATTTGCCTTTTTAATTTATTCGCCGCCTGTTTTGGCCATTAATCTTGAATGGTCAATTTATGAGCTCTTCTCTCTGGGGAAAGAGAGAGAGAGAGATTCAAATTTATTGTCAGCAATTGAACATGTTTGAGAAATGTCCAAAAATTATTATGGAAATTGCCTTTTATGAAATCCCATGACACCGATAATAATTTAAAAACCCCAAAAAGGAATTAAGTTTCCATTAAGTATTTTTTAAATTGTAAATGATGGGATCCTTAAAAACTCTTTGGAAAATATACATAAATTTATACTTTCATTATTTTTAAATAATTAAATTAGTACATCTTTAAAAATGTTTAGAAATACAAGTCCTTAGCAACTCTATAGATATTTTTTTTAGCTATATTTGTTTATGAACTATGGTTTATATAGTTTTAAAGAATATTTATGAACTCACCTTCTACATCTTAGAACTATGACCATTACAATAGCACCTATTATAGCCGATATGATTGAAACTATGATTAGGGTGAATGCCCATCCAAGTTCGCCGGCGGTATCTGCAAAAAAACAAGTCACAAAAAATGGTTAATGAAAACAGTTTATTAAATATACATATATATACATATATATCTGTAGGCATAGCATGTTAGTGTAGTGAGCATAATAAAACAAGATGCTCATCGGCCAGCTCAGCGGTGGATGTAATACTTTTATGATTATGCAATTTTTATGGCGCGATGGCGATAAAGATGATGAATTCATAAAAAGTTATGAATATGAATAGGTAGTGGAGTACGAAATATGTATATATTGTGTACATAAATAAAATGTACAGTGGGCAGAGCAGACCATTAAAAAAACATATATAAATTGATTAAATGTCTAACGGGATTAAGCTACTAAATAAATTATTTTCAAATGGTAACAGTTCTTGGAATGTTCTCCTTATATACCTCTTTTCTTTTTAATACTCGAAGAAACCAAATTTTTTTCTTCTTTAATAAAGAAAGATCGTAAAGGGCTTAAAAATTAACCGAAAACATGTGTCAATTGTCGCTGCATTTTGCCACTGTCGTTACTGTGTTTTCCAAGGCATCAGTAGGTGTTTTCATACTAGCTATAAGCCTGAGGAGCTCGTCGATTCGTGAGTGAAGTCAATTAGACTCAAGCTGGCCGTAACTAAAAGACAATTAAAATCGCTCTCAAAAATGCAGGACTAACAGTAAATAGTTTATAACTTTTATGTCTCTTAAGTGCTCACTTACATATGTACATATGTAGTACGGCGCACTTAACGATGCAAAATTAATTACAAACTTTATTATCTTAACAACTTGAGGCTGACGTCGTCGCTATCCGTTAAAGTCGCTGCCCCCGCTGGTGATTTAGAATATTTATGGCCGCAGTTAAATGAGGCGAGCATTGGGAGTGAACGGGGGATATGTATTTCCTGTACTCTCTCCCCCTCTGTCTTGGCCTGGCCAACACATGCGGCGGCGACTGCGTTTTTGACCCTTTTTCCTAGCCCAGCCCACCGCTATCTCCAAGTGGCCATCTCTACTCGCCAGGGGGGAGAAAAAGGTCAAATTCAGCAAACAGAAATCAACACGCATATAAATATTTCAGGGCGCCTTTCCACGCTTTGTATATACTATATATCCTTTTGATAAAAACCGACGCGAAATTAAAGATGAAATAAATGGAGGAGCGGAGGGGATGATTACTCTCTATGATAATACTCTATAGTTGCGTTTATTTTAATAAAAGAAGAGCTTTTTAAATCATAAATACCATAAAAACTTCCTAAAATATTATTTGCTAGAATTATGGGCCATTCCAGTTAAATTTGACTTTGTAAGAATTTGAACTTTAAACCTATTTGAAAGTAAAAATAAAAGTATTTGATTCAAACATTAATACACTCTCTACAATAATTATTATTTGCATTTATTTACTTAAATTTGTATTTATTTTAAGCCAGAACTTTCACGAAATATATAGGTCTGGATTATTTTGTACAGTTCATATTTAATTAAATTCACTTTAACTTCTCGTAATTTATGGGTAAAGGTAACAGGTACATATCTAAATAAGTACATATACTTTAATTACTTAATATTTCACCTTGAACCCTTGGGCCCTATCTTGAATTTTCGCAGTAACTCCTTCAACTCTCACCCTTCCTCTCATGGCCAAAGACAAACAACAATAAATGGTGGGGTGGTTATGGCCAAAATGAACGTAATTTAGCCGCTACTAACTGATGAATGGACTATCAACATTTGCCTTGTGCTTCTGCAGGCTCCTGGCTCGCGCCTCCTTCGCCTTTGACCTCGTTTTCGCGCTTATAAATTTCATCGTTTGTTATCTCATTGTCAGTTGCTTAAATATTTATGCTATGCCCGGTGCCCGGTTGCCCGGTGCTATAATGAAAGCAAACGCCATTATGTTACCCTTACCCGCGGCATCTTTTTCGATGAAAACCCCATGCCTTCTTCTTCCTTTCATTGTCTTCGCTTCGTTATAATTCAATTGGCCAAAAAAGAGGGTAAAAACGAGAAGAAACTCGAAAACTGGAAACTGTGCGTAAGGTCTTTGGAAACTGTGTAATTAATAACAAACAGAATGGGAGCGAGTGAAAAGCAATTTTCGCCCGAATTGAGGATGTGGGCGTGGCCAGCAGGAAACGCGTTAATAAGCGGCGCCTCAGAAAGTGTTAAACACAAAAAAAGGAAAAGCAAAAACAAAGCCAGAGAAAAATGAAATGAGAATAACGAGCTCGCTCCACTTGTTAATTGAGTAACGAGTTTTGAAAGTAGCAAGATATAAAGCACTTTGGCTGACACCACATGAGTTCTCTCCTTGTTTTTTTTTTATTAAAAATTAATAACTTTGTGATACAAAAAAAAATCATATTTCCTTTAATGTGAAATCATCGTTAATTCATATTTTAAATGCCAGTCTTAATTATTCGTTGGTCTAACTTGATAGTTTTGCATTCGAGGCAGTAAAATTAAATTAAATATTTGAGTTAGGTGTTTCCACGTATATGCAGTTCAGTATAAAAAATAAATAAGTATGAAACTATCGCTTCAGCAAAAAGGGAACAAATAAATAGAATATATAGGTACATATTTGTGTATTTTTTGTGAAAGACTTACAATTTCCAAATATTTTCTTTATTTACTTATATTTTCAGATTCATTTCTTTAGATATCTAAAACATTATATTTGTTTTTATAAATAGAAAAGGTTTTTCTAAGTTTTGTTAATTATCTCGGAATAATCATGTCACCCTAGGATATTTGCATAATTTTTTCAGTGACCATCGCATGTAGCATCTGCATTCCAGCTCGAGGCACTTCCCCTCTAGATTTCTGGACCATGGATAGCCTGCTCGCCTGTCGGATGCTGATGTCAGGGGTTGATCCAATGGCAATTCTCCAAAAGACTCGTAAATAGCCAAGATTTCGAGGAGGGGACCCTTTTATTCAGTCATTCAGAGCCTCGTATTTATGCCACTCGCTGCCAGTGAACACCTGTTCAGTGCGCACGGCTCACCGCTCTACGCAATCAGGTACAGGTACTTGCAGGTATTTATTAGCAGCCTCTTTCGCTGACTGATCTATTTCAGTGGTAAAGCCGGTCCTAATTGGCAACTCATTAAAATAATTTCGTGCTGGACAATGGCGAACGCGGAGTCTCTGTAATGCTTCACTTTTTTGGGCACAGAACATGGCCAGTTTGAGTTTTCTTGGAACTTTTACTTGACTTGACACGAGCAAGAGTCACTCTCTGCAGCTGTGCGCGCTGGGCTTTTCCGCGGAATTGCAGTCAGTCGAGTCAGGCTGCAGCAGCAGCAGCAGGAGGTTGCCAACTTGCCGCAGATACATCCATCAGATACAAATGAGGGCCCGCAGATGCAACCGCCGCCGCCGCCGCCGACTCACTGTCTGTGTCCGTCTGTCAGCAATTGTAATAATCGATCTGCATGCCGATGATTGATGATGCCTATGCCTTCCCGGGCAAGTGCTCTTAAGATTTATGGCTCCCACCTTCCCCTCCGCCACCGCTGTGCTTCGCTTTCCACTATCGGCCAAGTTAACAGGCTTGTATCTCAAATGCCGAAAGCCAGAGCGACATAATTCCGATTCCACGACGTTTATTGCACATTATCGCATAATGCATAATACCATATGCAAATTTCGACATCGCTAACCCACCTGCTCTTAGGCGGTGGGAGAGCCAGATAAGTCGGGAGCACAGTAAGAAATATTAAAGTTAATTAAAGAAAAATATAATTATATTTTTAATGGGTTTGAGGCTGTAATTAGTGGTATTATTTTGGTACCTTTAACTGCAAGAGGATATTGTATTTTAAAGCAATTTATTGTTTTGAAAAGCTGTACAACTTGTAAGACATTTTTCTTAACATTTACTATGCTATTTGTTGAATATTGAATGTTTTATTTCATATTATCCATTACAGAAATTAATTTAAAAATTATGTAATAAATTTCCCGTTTTTATATTCATTGATGAGTAACGTACATTTCTTTCTGTGTACCCCTAATGCAGCTACTGCTGTAAATCATTAAAATTGGCGGCCCACAGGCACTGCAGCTGAGCATTTGGTCCCCGAAAACTGTCGCAGTTTTCATTTACAAAGCTTGTGTGCTTGCTGATTTTTTATTTAGCTTTTTTGGGATTTAATTGCCTGGCCAAAAATGCCGAAAATGAAGCGGGCAGGCTCACAACAAGTTTCCCTCGGCATTATCTAACAACGTATATCGAGGGGGGCGTGGCCGGGGCCTGCATTCGTGCAGAAATAAAAGGCATCGACGGCGACGGCCCGGACTACGACTCAATTAACAGTCCACACAATTAAATTAAATGGTCGCATTTGTTTTCAAATTGAGCAATTAAGAAATGATTTAGCGACTTTTTTGGCGTTGGCATTTTCGCAGCGCTGACGGTGGGCGATACCGCGATTCAAATTAAATTCGAGATAATAAATTAATCGGGGCAGGAGATGATTATAAAACCGTGGACAAATGCGTTTAATTAATGAAATTTCTATATAATTATTATTGAGTATTTAACGGCCAGTAAAGTAAATTTTTCGAAATTGTATAAAAAAGTAATGTTACAAGGGTTGACAGGTATCACTTTTATAAAATTTGTATAAGAAAATATCCAGGAAATAAAGGAATTTTTCGAGAACTTCTCGTAAATTCCTTTTTTCAATTTATACATAAATTTATTCGGAGAAAGCTAAAGTCAAACAATTATAAACCCTTCAAACGAAGTCATGCCTTTGCCAAGAAATAACATCTGTGGCCAAAAGTCAAACACACATCACCTTTCGCGGAAGCTCATATATCTGTCACTGCATATATACAGATATTCCCTTACACTACTTTCTTATACATATATTCTTCGGGACATATGGCTGAAAATACAAAAACAAACTCGATTCCAACTGGGAAGAAAGCGCGCAAAAAAATAAGAAGAGCGCTCGAAAATTAAATGACAAATTAAATAATGTCAGCAACGCGGCGGTTGCCCAAAGGTTAAAGCCATAAAAAAGAGGGCCAGGTTTCGGGGATACTCGGTTAAGCCAATATAATAAATTACATGGCGACAGTGGCGATAATCAAATGAACAACAGCAACAACAGCAAAGTGCAACATGCGTTCGGACCGAAAGTCGTTAAATAAAAAGCACTGGCAAAAATATAACCTACACTGAATTTACAAAGAACTAAATTTAATTTAATATACATTTTTAAGAAGAATTAAAAGTGGTTTTGATTTATTTATGGTCTTGGCTCTGTGCAAAATTACTCTCATAGCTTACATAAAATATTAAAAAGTATTTTGAGTTATTTAACAAACTCAGAAATACTTGTAGTATTTTAAATTTTCTCCAACTGCACTTCCCTTTCGGTCAGCGGCTGCAAATTGTCAGCGAAAATGAAATAAAAATTAAACTGAATGCGCAGGCGCAGAGACAGCCAGCTCGGTGGAGGAGAGCGAGTTGAGAGGGTTAACGGGGGATCGACAGGACCCCCAGCGGCGGCGCCACCAGATACAAGATACAGATACGAAATGCGAATGCGACGGTGACTGCGGATTGGGAATGAACGCAAGAGATGCGACATATGCCGAAAATTCTCGACAGAAGTTGAGCTCCCAGGAATTTCACATGCAATTTGGGTGAATTTTCGCTTCTTAAACTCGAAACTTAATTGCGGGGGGAGACTGCTCCTGCTCCTGCTCCTCTGGGGGGCCTCCGCCGAAAAGGATCATTAGCGACAGGCAGCAATGTGGAATCCTTTTGGCCAACAATTACGTGTACAAACAATTAAGCGAAATTGAGTTGTCCCGGAGTGGGATGTCATGTAAATACATTTGAATTGAATTGCATGTGGAAACGCACTCAAACCCTACACTCTTCAAACACAACTCGACACTCATCAGTAGCAGCGCTTTGGGCCATTGTCTGAGTCGTCTCTGGCTCTGTTTCTGCACCTTTTTGGTCTAATTAAGCGCCACAATTAAGTGCAAATGTGTATCCCCGTGTGTGTTTGTAATATGCACCGTAATTACGCACTGCAGGTAACATTTTCTGTGTTTTTTTCTGTATCCATGAGGCCCATGTTACAACTGTTAATTTGTGGTCAATACCACACGATACTCCAGTTGCTACCCTGTTTGAAAATTACCTTTTTTCTCTTGCCTTTTTTGTCTCTGTTTTGTTTTTTTTTTTTTGGCAGGTGAGAGAAACTGGCTACTGTGGCCATCATTAGCCTTTGTTTATTCAGAGTTTTTTTCAGCGCTATTTCGTTTTTTTTAAGGGTTTAATGACTTAATTTTACCGCAGTGGCAAGTGGTTTTGTTAGTAATTTAGTGAACTGCACAAGGAAGTTTAATTTTCGATTGCGGGGGTGTTTTTTCAAGCATTTGTTTGACACCGAAATAATAATAATAACTTTTGGTTTTGTGGTGGAATATTTGTTTGGGTTAATAGGGAGGAAAGTCACCTAAGGGGGTTAGGGTTATACATTTAGATTATTTGTTATTTAAAACAACAAATTTATCTATATTAAACCCTAGTCTGAAGTAACCTTAAAAGTCAATAAAAATAATTATCCAATTCATTATGGAAGGGATAAATGTACTCTATTTTATAACTCTACTAATTAAAATCCATAGATTCTAAGCTAAATTAAAATCAATATTCTTTTATCATTGACTTAAATTGAAGTTATCCCCAAGGAAAAACTTTTTATTAAAATCTGCCAGCAGACTGTCTGCCAAGTTTTGTCTTTTTTTTTTACCGCCAGTCTTGATTACTCCCATTTTTTTCCATCTGCTTGTTACATTTTTTGGGGCAGGCAGGCAAATGCTGGCTTGGCACCATTGCAGATATATATTGGCATAATGCCATTAAATGACTTTGACTTGGCAAGTAAAAGCCAAAATCTGTTGACTGTCACGAAAGAGAGAAACGGGCCGGGGCCCGGGAGTAAATTCAATTATGCAAAAGAGCAGGAAAATTCAATTTCCCAAGCCGGGGGATCCGGCGGGTTGGAGTTTTCTGTTTCTGGCCTAGACATTGCATTGGGATTAATGTAATGTCAACGTGAATTATTATTTATTTGTTTGCGACACGAGAGAGACACAAGCAGACTTTTCTCCCACATAAACATTGATTAATTGCCGAAAACAATTAGTGCATTAACACGCTTGTGAAACAGCAGTAAAGAGAGTTATATAAGCGGGCAGAAGGTATAAATTAAAGCCGACCACAGTTGCCACATAAATTAGGCATTACCCGACTTGATAGCGATCGCAGAGAGAGCCGAGGAGCCAGGGCAAATTATACAGAGACACCAGGGAATTTTTTCGACCACCGCCATTTGTCAAACAAACCGACAGAAACTTAAGAAAAGAAAGATATAAAATAAAGCCGACAGAATAGAGAGCCAGGCATACACATACATAAAATCTACATAAGAGTTATCATTATTAATAAGGAGAAGCCAAGCCGCGGCCTTCTTAATTCTCTCATTTAAAATGCGAAAGTATCCAGAATGTGGATATGGGATTTCCATACAATCAAATGTCTCAATTATGGCTGCAGCACAGCCAGGTTCTTCCAGGTTCCAAGGGGAATTAGCATAACAATGCCAACAAATTATCCACTAAACATTCATGTAATTATTTAGAGGCAGAATTATGCCCGGGAATCTCTCATGCATATTTCTTAGATATTTCACTGGGCCACTTCATTGGTATCTTGGCTCTTTTAGCGGCTTATTTAATGTTGAAATGTCTTAATTGAATTTTATATCTTTTCTCCCGAAAGAGGAAACCTTTTAGGCATTCCTATACGATTCGATCCGCGCAGTATCACAAATTGAAATATTTAAATGTCATGGCAGGGAGCATGGAAGTGACAACAGTTTTATATGCCACACGGCACACGATTTTCAGGTGGTTTCCAGCCTGCTGGCAAACGTTTCTTCGATCGTTATCTACAGTTTTCCAAACTGCCCTTTGCTCATTAGGTTTATCACACAAACATTTCACCTTCTCTTTTTCGGGGCTGTCCTTTTCCACGGGCCCCAGGTAGGGCCCCTGGCTAGAAAGACAGGTAAATAAGGTTCCAGTTCCTGCGAGTTGACTTTTAGTGCCGCTTGATAAATGTCTCTCGTCTCTGTTTGTGTAACTCTCAGGTGTTTTGTTGTCGCTTCTTGAAATGAGTTCCCGATTTTCCTTTTCTATTTCTTGGTTGGAAAATAACAAGATTCATGGGCATGGATTTTAATTATTTAATGATATTGGATCCCTTTGGTGTCGAAACTCTGCAGTTCTTTTCAAATGAGAAGCAATTTATCAAACTTAATGCTTACTTTTAACGACTTTTTGGCTTGCGAGCACTGAGAGAATAATTGTTTGGTGAAATTTATTATCAACACAAAGTTAAAATAATATTAAATATTAAGTGTATATCGAATATATATCCTTCTGTTTAGAAATAAATAAATGTATTTAAATTACAATTTATTTATATAGAGGTATATATCAATTTTCTTTAAACTTTTCTTGCTATTCAATCTTTTTTTTTTTTTATAATTTTGTATAAATTATATAGGTCTAAAGGCAACACTATGTTACAGTATTTAATATGAAATGAAAAGCTTTTAAACATAATATAATATAACCCTTTTCCTTCCCAATTTCCTACCCTAGGTGTACTTTTCATTATTTCTTTAGCCCCACGAACTGATTAATTGCACTCCTTTATTCTAGGGGTTAAGTTACCCAAACAACCCGAACTTTTCCTTGAGATTTTTCCCCTGGCAACATTTGGCAACATTTTCAAATGGAACCTATCAATGGCAGTTCTTCCCCAGTTGCCAACGCCGCCGAGCTTTCAGCTCCAGCTCGGGCCATGGCTCTGGCTCCATCTCCGGCTCGAGTAGAAAAACTTTGGCACTCGAATGACAAATGGAACCGCATGGGAAAACCAAGGAATGCGCCGCCATTTCCCAGGAAACGGATGTGGGCGAGGGCGTGTCAGAGTACATATTTTACAATATTTATTGCTTAGGCGAAAACTTTTTGCCAAGTTGAATTTTAATTAGTTTTGTATATTTGCCTCTTTGCATTTCCACGGAAAACTTTGCGGCAAATATAAATCTTCCTACCCCCACGGCGAACTTTATAAGCAAAGTCAATTAGGCCGAGAAACCAGCGAAAACATTTGCTTATGATTGAAACGAAAATAAACAAATTCAAATTTGTAATTTAATGAAGCGCAAATCAGAATTTAAATTCGGCAATGAAGGCACGGCGACACATAAATGCCTGAGCTACGTTAATTGGTGCAGAAAGCTGTTCCTTTTTTGTTCTTCGTATTTATTATTGTTGAACATATTTTTATTTTTTATGTGGCCCTCGGAGGAGAGCTTATGTTTTATTTATGAGGCAAGTCGGGCCGAGAAGATTCTTTATTTTTGGAAAATGCATAAAATTCTACTCTGGACACGCCCACTCGATCGCAGCAAATGGAAAATGTTGGTTCGCCCAAATGATTATTTATATGGCGCATTAGGTTAATCTCATATATACATATTCCGAAAATCTTTTAATAGTTTTCGAAAGGGATTGAGTTTAAGATGAGAACTAGCTGGAATTTTATGGTTCATCTTGGAGGTTTGGGGATCTATTTGCTTGACCAAAATGTTTATTTAATGGGGGAAAGGTAAATATTTTAGTGAAACTCCAAATGTTTTAAATATATTTGATCTATTTTTAGAATTTTACATTGATAAATATTTATTTTTGTACTTGAAATAAACTGAAAAATAAAATGTATTTCATTGACACACGGATTTTGTTCCTATTTTATCTGTTTTTAATTTTTAATGTTATTTCTCTGAAACTATTTAATATATTAATTTGAAACTTTCAGAGAATATTTTCCATTAGTTACCAAGACTCTTTAGACTCCTATTTACCACCAATGTAAGTGTATTTCTACGTCGTAGCAAAAACTACAGAAGATCTTATGTGCTGCCTATATCTTCGTGGGTAAAAAATACTAAAAAACTGTTGACACAACTCCGTAAATAATAAAACGAAAGTCAACCTTAAATGTCGACGTAAAAGACAATTAAACAAACAAGGGGCAAATCGTAAAAAATGTAGAAAAAAAGACCCGAGAGTGAGACTGAGACGTTTTAGTGTTTTCCGTTGATCCATATCGCTCGCCTATGCAAATGCAAAATGTAAGAGACCCTGGGGACTCTGATATCGTGATATTACGATCACTAGGGCGGTGGTACGACCCAAAAAAAGTCAACAGTTACATGAGGCTTATCTACGCCACGCATCGCCTTAATCAAAATTTAAACAGTAGAACAGGCAACGTTCTCTCATAAAAAAAACGGGACAACTTGGGCTTTTTTTTGTTGGTTTTATTCATTTAGAGAGGGCTGACCAAGTAGGCTGTCGTAAAAACATATTTGAAATTAGTCAAACATTAGGTGTTAGAGTAAACACAGCCTTAAGAAGGGGACAGTTGTCATAGCCGTCGTTGTCAGTTCATAAAAAGTTTTATGATCTTCGACCAGAAAATACCCGTTTTTCCTTAATGAAGAGAGACAGGGTCACTCTCGCACTACCTCTATACACCTGTCTGTTTTTGGGAAAATTGTTTTCCCCAGGAAACTGGTAAACGGTGGTAAGTCTCCTTTGCTGCCGCTGCATTTTATTGTAATTTATAATTTATTTTGATTGCCAGCTTCGCTGATCTTTAATGGCTCGACTTTGGCTACATTTTAATTTAATTTTCGCGAAACTTGATTGACAGTAGGGGGTTAAGTGTTCGGAGGCCCTAAGTGGACGGTTTTAGCATCGCGTCTGTGGGTTTGATGGTTACACAGGGAAAATTGGTAAGCGGGTTAAAAGAAAATGAATTTCTATTAAATTTTTGAGCCAAAAAAACGGGTCTTTAAGCTATCACAATTGAGTATTCAGAGGAAATCAGTCAGAAAATTATTTAATTAACTTGTACTACAAAAAGACTTTCTTTAATTTAAGATAAACACTAATTTGAATACAAATTTCCTCTTTGCGCAGATCCTAAAGCCCATTAAAGTTAAAAGAAAAAGCCTCTTGGCCAAAGGCTGATGGAGTTTCGGCTGAAACCCGCCGCGGGTGCATCTTTAAATGGTCAGTAAATAAATTCCTAGTCCTAATTCGGCACCTAAATTTTCGGGGATAGCTCCCTTCACCCATCACCCATCGCAGTCCCGTCACTCACACTGACCTCGAGACCACTCAACGCCGGATTTCCCCAGAGCCACAAAACAAATTTTCCGCCGAAACCGAAACCATTCTCCCCAGCCAAGGGACGGGGCATTTTCCCGAAAATTTAATGCTGACTGACGCACATAATTATCCGCGCATGGATTTTCAATTAGGCGAAATTTATGTGCATTTCTCGAATGCTCACGGCTCATTAGTAAATTAGATTTTTCGTGAAACTAAAAATAAGGCAACGCTGGCAGACAGAATTTGTCGCTTCGGTGCAAAATTTCGTAAGTTTTCCCTCACTTCCTAATGAGCAAAGTGTGTGTGTGTGTGTGTGTGTGTGGGAGGGGAAAAGTGTAAAAAAATTGATTTTTAATTTCTTATTTTTCACCAGCAAATGAAGAGTGATTTTCCTTCTTCTAGCCCCCTATGAAAACTGTTTACGTTTCGAGGCGGGAAAACTGAGTCTACAGTTTCCTTTGATGTTGCGTCGTCACCGACGAGACAATGTTTGTCTGGATTCAGCGAGAGATGGGTCTTTTGATCTCGGAATGGAGTAGCGGAGGCTCAGATATCGTTTCACAAATAATTAGTAACAAAACGCCGCAGACAGTGGCGCGAAATTAAACGCATAAATTGTAATTAAAAAGTGAAAACTATTTTAATCAGCATTTCAGCAATTCTATTAGCTGTGCTGTGTGTTGTTTACCCGCATCTTGAGCCCCCATATATAGGGTACTGTGTGTGGTCCAGGCACGTTTCTCGGGGCTACGATCTCATTTTTCTGCTCCGTGGATTATGGGGACTGTGGAACTCTACCCCACGCAAGTCTCTCGCCCTAATTGATTAAAAAATGAACAAAAGCGGGGCAAAACTGAAGGGACGACGCCACAATAAAAATGCAAAATGTAAACAAAGTTAAAAATATTATGGAAATATCGCACACAAACAGAGAGAGAGCCAGTACCATCATAATCATTCTGATGCACTGGCAGTAATAATAATTTTCGATCTCTTGCCGACCGTCCCTTGTTCATCTTTTTTAACATTTTGCATTTGGCTGATGGTGGGGAAACCACACAAAAAGCAAAGAAAAGGCGAAAAAACAAATGAGCATAAAAGAAAATTTTGTTGGGAGTCGACTATAAAATACCTTATGCTAAGCGGGTCTGAACTATTGCATACTTTTGAGGGTAGAACCACTTTTAGAGCATATAATAAGTCGGCCTTAAAAATATATTTTCACCAATAATATATATTCTTTCTAGAAATGTTTTTGGTTTGTAATATACCCTTCGCAGTCCACCAGTTTCTCTCATAAATAGAAGGAAACTCCAACAACAAACGAAGCAGAAATTATGGAAAATTCCCTGAATATAGCAAATAAGTTTTCTCACTTCCAGTCCAGCTCCTCGGCTGCTATTTTGTGTGTTATGTTTACTTTTTATGGCTTCAGGCCACAGTGCGTTCTGGCTGCAACAATTATACGACTCAGAGCACACAGAAGGCACCGAGAGCGAGAGAAAAAGTTGGGAAAACAACAAAAAACACCAGAGGAATTCACTCATTTCCGCTTACAGTTTGAACATCTCCCAGCAGATGCCGAAACGTAAAAAAAAAGGAATCACGTCTCTTGCGGTTTTGCATAAATTTCATAATCTTTAGATTAGTCATGTATTTGGCCGAAAAGCTTGGCGTTAACGAGCTATGGCCAATGGCCAGTGAACACAGGCGAAGCGGAAAATGTTGGAGTTTTTTTTTTTAATGTGTGAGTGTAAGTGAGTTTCCGCCACTTATAAGATGATCCATCATCATTTATTCTCCTAAAGAAGTGAAAGATTACTAGAAAATTATGCAGAATTGTTTGTAAATTAGTTTTATGTTTATTTAAAATATTTTAGATACTAAAACGAAATTATTGGAGGGTGTATGCTAGGAATAGTGTTCAGTATTTATATAGTATATCTTTACACTTTAATATATGACATTATTATAAAGTTCTGAGCAGCTTACTCCCATTGCAAGTTCTCCCCGCAACATTAATATGTTTCTCTAATCCTGTTATTGTAGGGAAATAAGTTTTCCGAATCGCGTTGAGCTTGGCATAAATCCTGTCAATAAATGCTCTCGTCTATGGGTCCTTCAATATTTATGGTGTAGCCAGGACAATGGCTCTAATAGACCAGAAAGGGACGGCAAACACTTGCGGCCAAAGTCAGCAACTTAAATATATTTATTTGAATTTATTTCCACCACCACAATGAAAGTATCAAAATACAACAGCTGCTTTATTTGTTGTTTATGTTTTTTTTTTCGGGCTGCCTTTTCTCATTGTTCCCCTGATGTTGTTGATATCGTTGTTATTGCAATAAAACATTTATTCAACAGCCGCACAAAGTCAAACAGGAGTCCTTTTTGGGTCTCTTTCGGTTTGGCTTCAGTCCGGAGACCTTTCATTTTTATTATTGTGCCACAAATTGCTGTAAATATTTGCAGAATATAGAATTGTTACCCTTTATTCCTTTATTCTTATTCCCTTTTTCGGCTATTGTTGTTATGGGTGCGGCGGGAGGCATAAAGTGGGGCATAAATTATACAAAATATGTTGTTGAAATAATCAAGCGGTTAACTTAATCTGCCATAAAGCATAAAAATGTGAGAAACGAGTGGCTTAAGTTGGCAGGAAGTGCCATGAAAATGGGGATATCCTATTATTGAAATGGATTCGATGAGGAAAAGTGTCTAGCACCAACTGGTTTGGCATAAAGCTAAACTGTTTCCTTATTTTTATTGGGACTTTAATCGTTTCCGTTTGTAGCTATGTTTTATGACTATAAGTAATGCTAGCCATCTTTATAATTTACACAGCTTAGTGAGATTTGAATCTCAAAATAAACAGAGTTTAATAAGGCACAATAAATAGGTTTGAATAAACTGTATTTTATCTTTTAAAATAATGCCAAATGATGTACATTTTAACCCAACGAAAAATACAGAATTTCAGACTCCTATCCCCAATGAATATATTCCTTTTGCTTCCCTTTTTATACATATCTCATACCATATCTTTATTTCTAACCCGCCCTAACGAGCCACATTTTCAGTCAGCTGGAATCCTAATAAAGACATTTAGGCGGGTCGGAACTTTTTTCGCTATTCGTTTTTATTTTTGTTTTTTGGTTGTTTTGTTTTTCGGTTCGCTTTGAAACTTTTGTTAGAATAATTCCCAGAAATACCTCGGCACCCACCACCACCAGCAGGCAAATGTGTCGCCTGGGATTGCCTTTACCTTTCCGTGGCCGATGTCGAATTTTGCATGCCATTTGATTAATTGCCATGCAAATTATGGTGTAAATATAATAACATTTTATTCAGCTGTCAATTCTGCGGCAGAGAACCGAAACAACAGCCCGGGAAACGGCATAGTCAGAAACAAAAGCGAAGTCCCAAGACTTGGACACGACATGCAAAAACTCAATTTGGAGGACCGACGAGATGAAGCGAAGTGAATGGCATTCGCTGCAGTCCAGACACGACTTTTCCGCCTATTCAGGCATTATAGGGATGTATATCGGGAGGAAAAGTATTATATAATATATCGATGAGATATTTAACTGGATTTCATATCGAAAATATCGTTGTGAAAGATATTGACATCGGAGAATATTATTTAAAGTGATGCTTTTGACATAGGGAAAGAGAATATAATTAAATAAATCAAAAAACTATTTATATTCATGAAATCTTGTATCAATATAAACATCAGTGCTAAATTTAAGTTTAAAATAAAAGTAAAGATATTAAAACGGTGATAAAGAAAACGTTTTTGAGCTAAATTAATAACTTAAATCTCTAAAGATGCTTGCATAAAATAAAATACCTATTTATGTATTGAATTCAAAGCTCACAATATTTTCAAAGCTATTGATATCTCAATCTCCTTAGGCCATCTCTAGTGTAGCGTATGACAAAAGCCGCGATGGCTGGACTGCCAATGCGAAACGAACCGCAGCAAACACCTAAGCACAAAATTAAGACATTAGTCAAATTTTTTTCTCTCTCAACTCTCGGCCTAATCCCTTCGCCAAAAAATGTAAAAAACATATTTTTGCCAAAGGCTGCCGCAGGTACTTCCATGGAAGTGGTGCTGCCCCACGTCCAGGTGAGTGTTGCAAATTAGTTGACACGTCGTTTCGGCCACAGGAAATCCCAGACATTCGGCGCGACAAACAGTCGCCCCGTCGTCGTCGGCATGAATAAAGTCATTTATATATACGTTTATTGTATATATATATGCATATGCTGGAGGAGTCCGAGTTGGAGCTCGGGGCCGGCTCTATAATTAGCCTAATAACGCCGGGCACCCATCGCAGGCTGCGTTTTGAACCTCGGCTCAACTCTGCGAACGTT
The DNA here is from genome assembly GCA_008042475.1 of Drosophila kanapiae. Classification (NCBI taxonomy): domain Eukaryota; kingdom Metazoa; phylum Arthropoda; class Insecta; order Diptera; family Drosophilidae; genus Drosophila; species Drosophila kanapiae. The sequence continues at coordinate 236,480 of VNJM01002088.1, forward strand.
TTTACTATGTATAATGACTTCAATTTGCCCTGAAAGCGATTCCTGGAAATCAAATACGGCAAACGGCTAAATGCCATGCCATATTCCGCAGTCTATAGTGCTGGCCATATGGGAACACGGAAAGAAATGGGTATATATTGGGATTAATTGGAGTTAAAAAAGGTGTTATAGATACAGATATATCTTTATGGTTTTTAAAATACCAAATAAAATATTTTGAGTAAGAGAAAGTGTGAATCTAAATTACCTTTTAGTTTCCTTAAAATATATAATAAATATATAGAAATGCATAATTTGTTCTCTGTGTAGAAGCAACGGTCATTTGGCATTCGCTTTGTGTTATTACGAGTACTATTTGGGTTATGGGGTGAGTGCTAACAGGTTCTCCCTAAAGGGGGCAACGATTTGCATTTGGCTGCAAATGAAAGCTAGATTTTAATGAGAGCTAGCGCAGTTTTAATTTGGGACTGCATTTCCCCGAATTTCCGTTGCCTTGATCGAGCACGAGTTCATTTCTGCTCTGCCGGATAAATTAAAGAGCTCAGCCTGGCTCCTTCAGCCTATCTATCCCATCTTTGAGTACCATGCTCACCACGCCCACTGCTTCATATTTTCATAAACTTTTCCGCATCTAAGTCGGGATGCCTTTGCCCCGCTTTTTCCCTCAACTGTTTTTGCTTTTACAAGAGCAGAGACAAATGACTGGCGATGTGCCGGGGCGATAGTGCTCGTGCTTGGTGGATCCCTGGATCTTGGGTTTGGGTTCGAGTTTGGGGCTTGGAACTTTGGCAAAACAACGCCTAAACCGAAAGCTGCCACAAAGAGTTATGTGCACAAATTAAATTTGCAAACGCAGGGGCACTGGGAGAAAAGTGAATGAGAATTACAAGAATGAAAATGATAAAAACAGCTCAGAAAGTTTACAAAAAAATAGTCGATACTGTATCAATATAATTGATAAAAAGAGACAAATAAATTCAAAAACATTCATAATATATATTACTAATTATCCACAGTTTGAACTTCGAAGATGTTCCCAACATTTTGTAAAGATTCCTCTTAGGCAGATAATTATTTTTGTTGTGTAAAACTTAGCGAAGGAGGAGTCGTTCTTTCTCTCGCTTGCCGAAAAGCAATCGAGCCACGCACGCCCAACATCAGTTTGATAAATTGATATCAGCGATCGATGCACGGCCGCCAGATTATTGTCTCGCCAGAGACTTTTAATTGAAAAAGCCAAGGAGCGGGGGAAAGGGTGTAAATATCCTATAGGGACTATAGGGTCTGAGGAAGACTTACCAATGGATCCGTCCAGGGAGTAGGCATTCCGCTGCCAGGCCCACGTGCACAGATCACAGGTGGTTAGGCCGTCGGCGGCGACGCTTTCATCCAGGAACGGCGGCCGGGGCGGCGGCGGCACAAAATGCCCGTTCCACAGTCCATTCTCGCTGGCATCGAAGGCCAGCGGCGAGTCGAAGGTATCCACCTCGATTGCATTGGCCCACCACTGCTCGTCGTCCAGCGGATTGTAGCCAGCGGCAGCGTCGGCGGCGGCAGCAGCCAAGGAGGCAGCAGTGGTGCTAACGGCATCCCCATCCAGCGGCCCCGGCAACTGGCTCTCCTCTATCCCCAGGCCGCCCAAGGATGCGCCGGCCAAGGAGCCTAGCCGCGAATTGGGAAACACCGGGCGCATCGTGCTGCTCGCATCCTGGTAAGTGCCCGCCATTTTCTACCTTCGCTGGCGAACCTCAGACGGTCGTCTCTGGCCACATCGATCTGGTTAGGGATCGGTATCGGGATCTGGACCAGTATCGCGCGTCTTGGGTGGCTGGTGGCAGGGGCAACTCTGCAATGGGAGTGGACAAACTTGTTAGCTAAGTTACCCAATGGATTCATAATTCATAAATTCAAATAGTTCACAACTATTGGCAAATCTTGTCAAATTTGGTGACCAAAAAAACTGGTCCCCTAGCCGAGCTTGTTAGCAGGTTAAGTAATAAATAAAATAAATAGTAAGACACGGTAAAAATATGTTTTAAAAAATGTAATTCGTTTTAAGGTGAGTTTTTTTTTTCACAAAAATTTAAACAACTGAAGAAACTATTATATTAAAATAGCATTACATACGTTATTATTTTTACAACTATTTTTAGAAACTAATACTACCGTTTATATAATCGACTCCCCACTGTATTATGAAAGTTGTTTTTCGTCCAAAAACCAGGGAATGCACATTGGGTGGTGCATAGATATCCTTATTATTTTATTTATTCAAACCCACCTTATTAGTATGCACACCCCCGAACGTCCACCCCAATTAATAATTCCACAATAAAGACTTAATACCGTTTGACCAACACAAAAGGGGCGTGCCGCCAGAGTTTTTCCCCCGACGGGTAAGAGACAGGTTTTCCTCGTTGCCTATGAGCTACCGAAAAGTTTTTCCTCCGCCCGTCTGGCACACATTAATCAGCCCAAGAAAACTGCCAGTTGACACTAATGAAATTTTCTAACAAGATTAAAAATACTGATAAAAACTGGAAAAAATGCCAGAGATAAATCAGCATTAAGAGGTATGAGAAAGCCGACAGAATTTGTAGTTCAATGGGTCAGCGTTATAGGCACGTTAAAAGTGAAACTGCAGACAAATGTGCTAATCAAAGACTGGGCCAATGGCCAAGAGATCATCGGAAACGAAATTATATCTTTTCACCGTGATTTATAAGACCGGCAATTACAAGCTCAGCTCACTGAACGCCCATTATCCGGCTTAATAATGCAAAAAGTCCGAGGGATATAAATACCATTCCCCAGACACAATGGGGCTTTGAACGAAAATAGTGAATAAATACGAAAAATGCCGAAATCATTTATCATAATCATTGTGATTGATTCGTTGGGAAAAATAAAATATCACAAGTGAATAACACAAATTTTTATAACGTTTCAAAAGGCCGGCCGACCGATCGGCGACCGCCCCGTAGTTTCGCTCATCAGGCGTATAAATGCCGCTTTTTGTTGTTTTCCCCAATTGTTGCTGCTGGATCACGTCTTTAGCTCACGTTTTGCTCCATTGAATCACTCACTCAGGCTGCGTTACCTTTCGGTAAGTACACTTTGAGAAAACTGGGTTATCGGACAGCTCTTTCCTAATCTAGCTTAGCGTCTTTTAAACTTAATTAATTTATACTGTTATTAGTTATAGAAATAAACTTTTAATGCCAATGAAATAATATTACATTTTAATAGTAATTTAGTTAACAAGTACTTTAGTTTGCTTCTGTAAATTTAACGCTTGTTTTCTTTTAAATAAATTAAAACAAGTGCAAAAAGATAATTTAATTGTAAGCCAATCTATACTTTCCTTTAATATATTTCTTCTAAGATAGTTTACCATGTAAATATATTTATTTCTGTGCATCTAAAACCGAAAAAATTGTTTTCAATCGGTGAGTGACCGACCGAGTAGCAATTGAACTGCCCCCGCTGCTTTTAGGACCGCAGCGAATCGGCGGGGGGATCGATGGGGGATAGCACACAAATATATCGCGAATATTTGGATATATCAGAGTTATTTTCCTGGTTCCCGTTGCGGTCGGGGTTAGCGTGTTTTCAACTTTCGAATATTATCAATCATGCAGACATTTTTACCGCCCGACAAACAATTTTATTGTTTTTAACTTAATGGAGGAATTGTGTTCCACAAAGTTGTCCAACTCTAAAATTAGAAACATCAAAGTGAGCTGTTTTGAAGAACTCTCGGAGCAGAACTATGAAGAGGTGATGGGAAGTACTTTGAGGTAGACCAAATGTTTAATTTTTGGCTTTGGGAGGAGGCCTAAAGGGGAGGCTTTTAATTTACTTATTTTACTAATAGTAAAATGTATAATTACCAATATTTTTTCACCATTTTCTGTTGATAAATATGTTCATTTTTCACTTTAAAGTATTTGTTTCCCCTAAGATCCTAAGTATCTTCATTGCTTCTCTTGTTCTTCTTTATTTGTATAAATTTACTGCAAACTTTGTTTGCCATTCTCTTGATTGAGTTGTCTCTCCGTTTATAAATAGCAATTTCTCAAATTTATAAAAATACGGAGTTGCCTGCCTTGGCTGGCTTGGCCTGGCTTCCACAGTATTTTGGCCACCTTCCATATTAATCACACCGCATGAGTTGCTTTCAGCAGACAATGGAGCCATGTGGCATCATCTTGGGGGCCATCATCTAAGACCTGCGACGGTAAGTGCAATAAAGAGATATTTTCTGGTTTTCGTGTTCTCGTTTTTTTATTTTGGCAAAGTAAGGTAAGACCAAGTTGACCAAGTTTTCACTTTTTCTGTGCGTTAGCCAAGTGGCTTAATTTATATTTATGAAACGCAAACACACACACGAGCTGGCGAACTGGCGAACTTGTGGAAGAGTTATGAGTCTGACCCACACTCGGACTCGGACTGGGACTGGAACTTGGACCCTGGCCATATAATAACAATTTAGGCTTGTTCCCCGTCTCAGGCGGCAATTTTTCACATTAATTACAAATTACAGATTTATTAGGTATGAGAGACTTGCAGCCAGACGCCACGCCCTTGTCCCCTCCCAGCTCCTTATCTGGCCTTAGCCAGTATATATTTTTTTTTGTTTTCTACCGGGCCCAGTCAACATGCAGGTTACAAGCTTCCTTGGACCTGTCGGCGAATTAAATTCCAGGCCAGTCACATGTTACAACTCTTGGAGCAAGTACGCAATGTGCACTGGCAGGAAATTGTTGTTGTTTCAACGAAAGGGAAACATATGTCCCAGTTGTTGTGCATTTTTAGGATAATAAATAATTAAAATAAATTGAATTTCACGTTAAACTTTTAACAAATGAGATAAGAAGGGAGTATTTATAACAAAGCACGGCATTCCCTACGCCAAGCTGTATTCACTGCTGATTCTTTTAGTACCAATTTCTTTCTGTGCACCTTACAGAACTTGGCTAAAATATTAATGAGTGTTGTAATTTGTTGCATTGTAATAAATTAATTTTGTGCGCCGCGGCACTCGTGAGAGCGTCCCCGAGTGGGACGGGACTGGGGGATATTTTGTGTGTACATAGGGGATCGGCAGCGGGAGCGGGAGCAAGCATTTGCATACGAGAGCAAACCACTTGGAACTCGCCGACCAAGAGCCAAGAGCCACCATCCACAGCTATGCCGGCCGGCATTGGGCTCTTGCCTGTTGGCCCTCTCGGGGCTCTTGGCAGTGCCCACCACCACACGCTACACAGAAGTGCATGAGTAGACACTTGAAACGTACTTGGCACTAGACTGATTATAGTCAATTCGTTGAATTGGACCACCAAGAGCCGTCGCGGCGGTCCCTTCGTTCCCTCGAATCCGATCCGAGCACAAGCTCGAAGTCATCATCAGCAGCTGAGCCACAGCCACAGCCACAGCCACATCCACATCCAGGGGCAGCTCAACTCACTGAGCCGGGCAAGAGGCCAGTCATCGTCTTGGCCAGATTGCACAGTGGTTTGGTTGTGAGAAATGCAACTAAGAGTCTTTTGACTGAGTAAATGAAACTTTGGCTAAGAGATACAATCGGTAGAATTTTTTAGATGAAGTTATTTCAATGAATTTTTATTTTTAAGAAAACGGGCGTAAGAGATTAAAAAAGTCTTTTGGTTACAAGATTAAGAAGAAATTTAAATAGATCATTTTAATATAATATTAAAAGTTTGTATAAATTAGACCAGGATGAGGATAAAATAGGAATTACATTAGTTAACAAGAACATGTTATGAATGGACTTTAGGCTCAGCTTTTATTCGAAGAAGTTTAAGGATGATAAAATAAATGTTTATAGTTTCTCGCAATGTATTGTTACCTTAGGTAAATTCGTACTTTTCTTTCTAGGTATTTGCCAAGAATTTTATTTATTTATTTATATCTTTGACAGATTATTTATTTATTTAGTTATTTATTTTTATATATTTTTGAGGGCTTTTTTGGAGCTCTTTTGGTACAACCACTGTGTTTATTTCTGGAGCGACAATCCAAACTTGAATGGCGCGTGATTCTGCGTCTTCCCTCGATGGTTCCACACTCCCAAACATACACACACCACACACACACACACACACACTCCCCATACCGCACACATCACCTAACCCACACACACCATGGCTGGCTTACACCCATTACAACAACCACTTCAAAGATGGCCACAAGAGTAGCATCTTACTTTGCGCTGCCTTCGACTTCGACTTCGATGGCGGGCCGTTGATTTTACCCTACAAGGGTATAGTCCAGGGGGGATCAAGATGGGATGGATCTATCTGGTGGAGCTGGAATGAAGCCACATAATGAAAAGAGTGTGTGAAGAATTTTAAATTCAAAAATTGCATGAAAAGTCGTGAGTCGCAAATAGCTTGTTGCTGTTGCTTTTGCTTGTGTTTCTGTTTTTTTTTTGTTTTGTCGTTTCTGTAGCTCTCCGGCAGACAGATATCCTACTCATCACTTGAGAAAATGAAAAAACAATCATAAACAGCAGGCAGCAGGCAGGGAGCAAACCTACCAACCGAACCGGCAACTCCAACAATGCTTCGAGTGTGTACAAAGTAAAATCCACTCGAAGAGAAATAATAAAAGCGGCCAAAAACAGACAATCGCTGGGGATACCCTGTAAAGGGAGTATGGGGTTATGGTCAAGGAGTCCAGAAAAGTTTCTAAAATCATCAATAAGCAATTTTCACGGAATACAAACACAACACTTCGTCAATAAATGGACTCAACAAGGAGATCAAATTTAAGAATAACAAGATGTCCTATTGTAAATAGTTTAATAATTACATTGATTAAATTATGTTAAATAGATTAGTTATTTTTTCCAGAATTTATATCCAGAACATTTAAAATTTGTCTTGCTAAATGCAGTCTTTATATTTAAATCTTCAATCAATAAAGTCCACACACATCCAGGGTGTTTCAACTTCCACAGACCCAAGTCAGTCTTCAGCCTCATGTTTTCCTTTTTTGTTTTTGTTTTACCTGTTTGCCATTTGTTGCTTTCTTTCTGCACTACACCTGTTGGCTGTTGGGATCTATCTAGGAGGAGAGCGAAAAAAGGGCGCGGGTGGATCGCTGCTCGAGTCGAGACTTAATAAAGTTATTATAATTTAAGCGTTTTGATTATGCGCCTTGGCAGTGTTTAAAATACCAATGCAACGGCGCCTTTGGGGCCACGTTTGTATGGTCTTTTCGCCCCTCTTCAGTTTCTTCTGTACGTTTTTGGCCATTTTGTTGTTTGTTGTTCGTGGGCTAGTGTGTGGGGGTAATCTTTGTGATTGGTTGCGATTTGCCTTTAATTTTGTTACTGGTAAGTGTTGCATGCACGACGCCGCTGCGGCGCATGTTGCTGGCATCCCGTTGGCGAAATGTGCAGCCATGTTAACTTGCAACTCTCGGCGTGGAAAATCCATTTCCCCGCCTGCTGCTTGACTGACTGACTCACTGAGTGAATGAATGACTGACTGACTGGCTGCCTGACTGACTGCCTGAGTGAGTGTGTCGAGTGTGTTGTCTTTGCGGGGGTGCCTGCGATTTCCAGGTCTCTATTAGAGCGGAAGATTGGTTGTGCAAAAATAAACACACACCGAACTGGAAACTGGAAACACAGTTGAGTTGGTCTTAGACTTGCATAAGGCATCTCGAAATTAATTGGTTGTGTCATGTAGATGGAGATTCTTAACAACAATTGCTGATTAGAGATGCAACTGCCAGATGAAGTCGGGAATGAAGTCATTAAATGGAAGATGTATCGCAGAAATTAACTCAACACGAAGCACGGAATGGGTGTGCATCGCGGGTCTTCATTATTTCGACTTCCGTTTTCATGGCAAGGAGGAGTGGTTCTAATTCTATTTCAAGAGCTATATTTAAAGAAGTTTCCTAAACCAATCATTTGAATATTTCTCTTCTTCATAGATTTCCTTAGCAATATAGCACAGATTTATTAGCAACAGCTAATACATATTTTATTTTTAGTTGTATCTATTCGAGTTTATAATAAATTATTTCACTTTTTAAAATTCATTAGGCACATAAGCTGCTTATATCAAATTTATTCCGTCTTTTATGTATCAAAAATCTTTATAAATAAATGTTTTGGTGGGAGCCATCACTTCCCAATCATATAAATAGATCATATGTGTACTACTTATATTTAAATCATTTTCTATTAAACTTATTTAGATTCTTTCCTTTTAAATATGCTTTTTAAAGTCAAAGATATAGATACAGCTTAGTATATACTTTTATTGATATCATAACTTCTTTTTCCCCCCCTAATAAACTCATTTTCCACACATTTCGCCACACTTTCATCTCGAACTCACCTTCACCCCAAACTTCATCACAAAAGGCACACTTTCCATGCCACCGACCGACCGACCGACGAAAGGAAACCGAAATGAAAATACTCAAAAGGTGACAATTACTTTCAATTTTCCGCCAACTTTCTGGCATACCCAAGGCCCCGGCATGTAGGAAAAAACAAAATTATAAAGTGTTCATCTGCAAGCCCGGCTCCATCTGCATCTGGAGCTCCAGCATCGGCATCGGCTACAGTTTCACCGCGGCAAAAGCGAAAAATGAGGGAAAACTGTGAAGAATAGCGAAAATATTTTGCCACAGTCACAATTTCCTGAACTCTTGCCCTTTATGTCGAGCATTTTGTGCCGCTGGCAGCACACTCCAAAAACTCCAAGCTTGCGAGACGCCAAAGCTGCACACGATTGGCAAGGAGGAGAGGACCTGCCTGCCAGCCTCCCAGCCTGCCTGCGATTCGAAATGCTGCAACTGCAACAGCATCAGCAACACATCCACGGCAGCAACATATCCGAGGCAACGGCAGCCAGAAAGTGCAACTTGATCGGCGACTCTGCACTCAGCCAGTCGATGATCGCCTCGGTTCGATTTGTATCGCTTTGCAGAGCCTCAATCTCTCAATCCCTGACCCCGCCAAGTGCACAGAAAAAAATTAAATGTAATAAAAAGTATTATAAATAAAAATATTAAAGTGTGACTAGAATATTGCCTTAACTATTTATACTATTTTAAGACAGCATGCAAAGCCAATTATAATATATATTTTATACTGCTTATTTATAAGATATAATAATGGTAACGACCAAATACAAAATTAAATATATATAATAAGAATAAAAGCAGTTTACAAATTAATAAAAATATATTATATTATATATATTTTATTTAATTTTATCAGAAAAGATCGAAAATAAAGGAATATTTTTCATAACTTCTAATAGAATTTCGTATATACAATATATATATTATTTTCCCTGTGTACTCTCCTTTCTTCTCGCTTTCATTGTGCTCTGATTTTTTTCAGTTGCTCCATGGTCCGTGCCTCGTGCCTCGTAGATATTTCAAGATTCCACGTCCAGCCGGCACCGGAGTGGCAGAAATGGGATATCTGGGATATCGAATATTTCATAATAAGTGGCACTGGCAATGCGGATTGTGGCGGCTTTTGGGACCTGGCGACGCGACCTACAGCAGAGACCAACTTTCCGGAGCCCGCTGGCCATTAAAAGCGAAAGTCGTAAAAACTCTTGACGGTCCAAAGGCAGTCTTAATGCCGCCTGCCCTCTTCTCATATGCAAAATCAACACAAATTTTCGAAAAACGGCGAGCTGCTCAATTTTATTTACTCACTGCCATTTGAAACAATGGCCGGGCATTTGAAACGCTCACTCAGACCCATAAAACCCAGAGTAGACTGAAAAAAACCGAAGATTTTATGGCATCTTCCAATCACGCGAAAGGAATTACGTTGAAAATACGTTGAAATCTTTATGACTATGAATCCGTCAGATCGGAATCGCTTTTGCCTATGCGAAATCAAGTTTCTTTGTAATTTATACTTATAATCCCTTAGAAAAAAAGATAAAGACAGAGCAAAAACGTTACCAAATTGCTCTGGAAACAATGAAAATAGCTTTGCCTTTTATTGGCCAGGCTTTTATGCCCCCATTTAGTGATGGTCTTTATGAGCCCTGTTGATTGCCAATGAAATCATGCCAAGTTTGGAACCTTGTCTCCATGGATTGACTGGCAAATGATTTAGACTTTGGTTTTTATGATCTATGTATCACATAATGAGGAGGTTGTTGGACATCGAAATTAGGCAGAAATTAGATCATATCTGTGGGTGGTAAATATTTATAAGCAAAGCTTTCCTTTAATTTAATTCGCAAATTCTAAATTAAACGGTATTTATTAGAGTTAAAGTTCACAGTTTAAAGAGTTAGCTTACAACGCATTTTTGGTTTAAAAATAAATTTATTTACAACCTACAGCAGTTTCTATGACTTTACAAGTTCATGGCTTTAATCATAAAAGCCGTATATTTGCTGTTCTTTAATAAAAAATACACCTTAAGCGAACAATAGCCTTTCAACTCAAATTAAATGCAAATATATTTAAAGGCTCTCTGTTTCTCCGTCGTAAACACACCCTAAGAGGCATCTATCTATATCGAATAAATATGCAAATCTTTCATAAGCTGATTGAATTCGGAATTTATAGGCATCTCTCCACCATCTCAGGCTATTTTTTTTTTTTTCTGTGGGAAGGGAGGGGAACATTCCAGATTAGGCCGCTTCCTGTTGAAAACTTTTACTGGCGGTAACAATGTTGCCAAGTTGTTAAGTTCCACGTTAGGAACAAGCCGCATTACATACATTCCCAATTGTCCCAAAACAAAATCGTGCTCGGCCATCTAATCGCGAATGGGGGATACAATATCTATGCTAATCTGGTTACAAGATCATTGACAATAAAATGGGTTTCCCTCCCTCTCGACCGATTGGAAAAAATTGGGAACAAGAACCTGTACAAGCCACAACAAATAATGAGCCGTAATGAGCAATGATCGCCACACAATTAGCCAAATTTCGCTGTTGTTGTTCTTCAGGCAAGTTTATTTTCGTTTTTTTTTTTTGCGACAAATTAAAACAAAATAAAAATACAGAGTAAGGCTAGCGAAAAAAATACACACGAAATTAAACAAACATTGAGGATTTATATGGCCTGGCACTTGGCGAGGTTTCTTCGTACTTGGAAATTGCCGGAAAATTACAAGAAAATCGTGCAACTCTTGTTTGCTCTCCGAGAGAGCGAAAAAAAAGTACAAAAATCGAAAAGGAGGCATGAAAAGCCACAGCTATAGGTGGTACATGCAAAGAAAAATAATTAAATGTAAAATTGTATTAACTAAAAATATGGAAGTGATTTATGATATGAAGAAATATCTTAAGAACACAAGGGTAGGTCGCATAAGCCGCCTGGGTTGTCCTAGAATTACCAACTACAACTCCTGATGACGATGCTGGAAATACCCGAAACAGCTGTATAAATTATCCTTTTATATATGCTATTTAAATTAGATATTTTTCTAAGTTATCTATTTTATTAATAATCATTAGTCATTTAATTTCTGTGCATCCGTGGACTTTCCAACAAATTTAAACGTTACATGCGAGTAGATTTCAACGCGATCCGATCATCGATTGCTCGTGCACCCACACAGATACTCAGATACACAGATATTCGGATATAGAGATACTCGGCCTAAATGCTTTGGGCCATGATGCAATGCGCAGCCGCAACTCCTTGCCCTCAGGTGGCAGTGCCAGAGCCGCTGCCGCTGCCGCTTTTCACTTTCCGCCAATTGGCCAAACAAAAGTCACTCAGTCAGCCAAGAGTCAGTCATTTTTAGTGACTCGGCTTTGGCTTTTGTTGATTTCTAACGAAAATAACTGCAACTGTCATTTTCAGCGGCGACCTGCTGGGCCTTGCCTTCTTCGATACGAGAAAAACTTTGGAAAAAACACCGAAAATCCAACTAAAAACCATTTTTCGCTGCCTGTCGAGAGGCAAAATGTCAATTTGGCGTTGTTTACTTTTTTGGTTAAGAAAAAAAATCGCCTTTAATTTCGGCTTGGGACTTTTTTGAGTTGCATTCGTTGCGCCTTCAATTGCCGCAATTTAGCTGGCAACACCCCCAACCCCTCCAACGCCCCTCTGTTAACCCATGAAAGCCCGCTTAAGGCGCGCCATTGAGTGTTAATTAAGCATTTATTCAGGCATCGGGTGTCAAAGTTTGGCTCTAAAGAGCCCAAAATTAATGCCAGTTTGTGTCGATTTTCCTTTGTTATCAATTGAAAATTTATTTTCGATTTCATTTCGATTTCGATTTCGGGCACAAAAGTTAAAGTCCAAGGCGCAACTTCATCGATCATTGTCTGCGGCATTGTCAAGAAAAAATAAATAAAAAAGCACACACAAATAAAGTAGAAATGCCAGAGGCCCGAAAACGAGGTAGATATATGCCTTCCTTGATGACTTGAGAGACAGCTCTCGGACTTAGATGAATCATTTCCCACCTCCTCCTCGGTCTGCCAGTCCCGCTCCGGAATCACAAGCATTTTTAATTGGTCAATAAAAAGCGGCACGTTGGCCATAATAACAGAGGAAATGCCAGAATTACCGCATTTAATTTGCATATTTCGCTTTGGAAATTTGACAGTTAAATGTGGCTTATTGGTGTGTAAAATTTCAAATTAAAGTCAAATCAGCGCGAACCTGAATGGAAATGTTGTCCAAATTACTTAATAAGTTTGTTTGGAGGAACTATTCGTTGGTTTTATTTAAAGTTGGCTTACAAATTTAATCATTGAATAGAGTGAATAAAGGAAAATAATCCAGCGGGATTATTATTGATTGACAATGCAATTAATTCTGGCCGGATAAAATATTCAAATGAAATCTATTTACATAAATTAGCTAAAATTTGAGCTTGCAAATATTTTAGGTTATTCAAATGCTTCTATATTTATTTTGCAGTATAATTGCAGAGGGGAGGTTACGTTATCAAATAATAATTCTATTAAATTTATGCAAAATAGATTCCTACAGCATACAACGAGGGCTAAGCTACTAATTTTCTTTATAATTATATTAATTCCTAGTTTGATTTTAATTTATAAATAATTAATTTTTACTTTAAACTCTTTATAATTCTCTTTGCAGCTTACTTAAAGTTCTTAGTATTTTTAATGTGTTAATAATTGGAATAATTTGCATGGCCTCATTACAAATTCCCACTGAAACTTTTCCTTTGGTAGCCAAGTTTTAATTGAAGTTTTGACACCAAGTAGCCACTCAATCGTTCGCTTAAAGTGCGCTAACCTTAATCGGCGTAGGAAGTGCAACGGTAAACATTATCAAGTAGCACCCACTGGGGGCTAGTATGGGGTTTCTGTCGGTCTCAGGGGGTGGAGCTGCTGCGTGAGGCCAGGAGACCGCGACGTCGACAAGCTGATAAGCATCGCCCAGTACAATGGCACACACTCTTCTTCTAGACGGCTGCTTCCTATTTCTATTCCTACACAGCAAAAAAACAGGGGATTTTGTAGTTACATAACAAATGAGTATTTATAAGCAATATTTATTTTAATTATCATTAAGTAAGTGCATTTCAAGAGGAAAGCAAGGACTAGAAAACCATTATGCTTTTACTTAAATGTACTAGCAAGGGAATTGCTATTACTAGTGAACATTCTGTAATTTTTCTTTCTCTGTAGCTGTTGCAGGTTGCTGCTGCAGTTGCTGGTTGCCTGTGTTGCAGGTTGCTGTTGCAGGTTGCATATTACTGCATGCTGCTGCCTGCTGCAGTCAATGTGCCAGTTAGGCACTCAACTATGCGTGTCTGTGTCTCTGTGTGTGCAGCCTGCAACACTTTCAAACAACTTTATCAAGCCAGAATCTCAACTCAGACTGAATGACTGACTGACTGGATGGCTGACTGAATGACTGACGTGGTCTTGATTGAAATGCGACGAGAGAGCGCGTCGACAAGCCGAGTGGGTGGCAGCGGCTGCCGGGCAGATGGAAAATGGAAAGCGGCGAGGAAAAGCCAGCTCCCAGGTCGGTGCGTATGTATTAATTAGTGTCAAGTGTTGTCGCTTTGAGTTACGCGCCCAGGGGACTGCCAACGTCAGCGATAACACAAAGCGATAGTAACAGCCACTTGTTTGCCCAGCTCCCGATTTTCCACTTCCCCCTGAAAAGCCACCCCGTACCCCCTCCACCATCCATCGATATAATCGATGATGACACGTTTCGCCTTTTGCCCATGCGCAAGAGTCTCCAGGAACTCCAGATGGAAACTGCTGCCAGCTGGCCTGCTGCAAATTGCTGGCTAGAAAAATTGACCAAGGCACTGGAAATAAATCTGGTTTATATTCTAGAACAATTTTAATTAAATTAATGATAATTCGATTAAATATTTTAATAGGTAAACTCTTAAGTCTGTTAATATTCTTGGGAAAAAAGTATTTGTGAAATTACACTGATATATTCAAGACTTCTTTACATTTTTCTGAGACCTTACATTATTATTTCTTATTTAAAAATGATGTACGATTTTTCCCCTTACAAATATTATGAATAATCCCATCGTAATACGTCAAATTTAGTTCCACAATCAGTTTTTTTTTGTCCAGTGACCGTGTGTAAATTTATAAATACACTCTCCTCATGGCTATACTGTAATATTTTTTGCGCATCCAATTACATTTATGTGCTCGTAAACTAAAAATTCTGCACAGCTTGCATACGGGTTGCTTCACAACAATTATAAACCCAAGAGGTTGGCCTCCCTACCGTAGAACTATGGCAAAGATTCTACACACCACATGGCGGTGTGTGTGGTGCTCGGTGGGTCTATGGGAGCGCCCTTTTAGTGGAGTGAGACTGTCATGGCTTATATTTTATATACTTTCTGATTTATGGACGGAAAAATATTGTTAAAATCTTAAATGATACCGCTTCCGGAGCTGCTGCGGGGAAAACTATTCTGAAATTAAGAGAGTTCCTTGTAGAACTCAAGAAGACTGTAAAAGTAGGACGGAAGAATTAATTTAAATACAATTACTGGGGAAAATTATAAACTATAATAGCTGTATCCTAACGTTTTTTGCTTTCAATTAAACTAATTTTTTACTGTGGGTGCAAACGAGATTATATTTCTATTTACCTTTTACTCAAATACTTTATGGTAATGCCGGTTAATACATAAATTAGACATTTTTAAAACTGAGAAGTTCCTCAAGAAAATGTCAGACTTTAAGTACTTTCCCGTAACCCCAAGTCATAAAAATGGAATATTCAATCAAAAAACCATTTTGAAAACTTTGTAAGAGGAAACATCTATGCCACTTTCTTTTTTAAGAGCTTCCTTCGGAAAGGAGATCTTGGCCAAACGGAAAATGGCAGCCCACATACGACTGCAAAGCTCTTAAACTATAACTACGCCCCAAACAGCAAACAGCCAACAGCCCAGGCCAGAAAACCACATTAACCGCAATGGATATTGCCAGGCGGGCATTGATTGGATTTTCATTTTCAGCTCCCCAAAAATGGTGAAGAGCCCACATATAGATAGATATATATATATAGATTTATATTACCATGGCAGGTTTGGCGCGGTGTGAAAATTGTTTTGGCCGCCGGCTCACCGGGGTGAGAGATACAGAATTATGTGGCACTTTCATATGGCCATAACGAAGCATGTGAATGCCAAAGCCAATTGCAGTTGGTGTATTTTTATTTTCTAGTTCACGAGTGGAGCGATTCCAAGGCTGCCTCGACGACCAGTGGCAATTAAAATTCCTCGGGCTTTAATGTCCGATATCCGAGGCATGAAATTAAAACATGTTTCCACCGATCTCGTGCCCGCACCCTTTTCTTAAATACTGTTTAGGGACCGACTGTCCGTCAGTTTAATAATCAATTATGTTTTGTACGTGTTGTCATTGACCTTCAATCTGGTCTGGAGATCTCTTTTCCATCCACACCCAGGCCTAATAGATCAGGCAATTACCCGATTTAAAGCCGCTTAGCTTCCCTTATTTCCCATCTATTTATGAAATTATAATTTGATATTTCAACATAGTTGTCAATCACAGCTGTCTCTATTGTTGGCCGGGGCGTGGCAGAGGCACAGGTATCTCGGATCTCTCTTTTGTTGGCGTTATTAATTCGATCGTTAGGTTTTCTTGTCTGCCGCAGCTCCCGCTGCCGTTTGACATGATGATGGGCTCCCCCTCGGCTTTGAACACACTTCAGCATCATTTTGGACACACAACAGCCCCCGTATTCTTTTCGCTTTTTGTTCAAAAAAATATGTATATAAAAAAGAAAAAAATATATATATGCGAAAGGGGAAAAAAGACTTTGTACGGCCCACGCACTTGTCATAATAGATTCGTTTATAATTTTATTTGGTTTGGATTTTTTTTCAACTTTTCTGTTCATATTTTTTTATGCAGGTTGCGGGCATTAATCGTAAGCGGCTTTTGTGCCCCTGAACGGATTTAAATACTATTCGCGTACGGTGGTTGGGGGCTTACGTACGTACATACCTCATAAATCCATGGACAGGTTCTGAAATATAGGAAGGAAAAATAAATTATTTAATATTTTTAGCATTAAATGGAACTGCATTTATGTTAAGGTAAAGACGGATGAGATTACTTGTATTCATTGGGTTTAAAATAATTTTATACAGAAATAGAGTTTAAATATTTATCCAAGCCCAACTGTACTTTGCTTTTCATCGAACATTCCTATATTTCTTTGAATTGAGATTATTTATATAGTAAGAAAGTTTGAATTAGTATTAGATTTCGTTTTAAAATCTCCAAAAATAAATAATATTTAATTAAGAACCATCTGAAATCTCTTCGCACGTTCAACTGCGTAAATGTTTCCTCAAAACCCTCAACGCACAACTGTACCCGGTTCGTAATGCCACGTTTGCACTTGCATATGCCAAAAGTGTTGCCTACTTCAGGGCGTTCAAGCATCCTCCTCCTCGTTCTCGTCATGAGGCACATTCTAATGAACATATACAAAAATTTCAAGTGTTCCAGACCAGACGCGACGATGACGCGACGCTTTTGCCACCTAGCCACGCCTCCGTCGCCTCCCTTTTTTTTCCCCCCAAGGGATAGGCAAAAAGCCTGCGTTTGAGTCTGTCTGTCTAGCCATTGCGAAGATTGCGTTTAAATGCAGGCATTGTTGTCGTTTCGGGTCCCCGTTCCTCCAGCAAGTCTCCGAGGCCCAAGACAATTGAGTCTGAGAGCGTAATTTGCAACTGCCTGAGACTTGGCCAGGATGCAGGCCACGTCTCCCGACGTGGTCCCGCCAACTTTGGCAGGATACGGTGCGCAGACACAAGTGCAGCGCGCGGCCTAATGAGTGAGAGGGGCCCGGGGACTGGCAGCCAGTCATGACTGCTGCTGGTGCCTGCCACCTCATCACCGTCCTTCCCTTCGGAGGAAGGCCCGCCCTCGGGCCTGTGACATGTTGTTTTTGCCCGGCTGCATTTTTGCATCCGCAAGACCGCTGCAGGCGAATGCACCGAAAAAGCAACACGGCTCTGTTTGCACAGTAGCCTGCCGCCTTTCGGAGCTCGAGGAGTCTGAGTGGGGAACCCGGTATACAGCATCCAGAATTCAGAGCCGAGAACCAACAACTCAGAAATTTACACAGAAAAAAGGGTGCTGTTTACTTGTAAATCTATTTTAATAATATTTTTGTGGAAAAATAATAATTAAATAATTCTATTGAGCAAAATATTTAGATGGGAACATTTATTTATATTTATTTTGATTAAAAAATAAATGAAAAAATCTAGAAAAATATATTTACTTTATCAAACTTTATACCTTTAATTCGGAAGCGAGGATTGCCTTTTCCCTTTACTTATAATATTTGTAATCTATAAAAATAATGCGTAAATTAAATAAATATTCACATTAAGCTAGATTAACTTTCGGTGCAGTGACGGAGCTGAGATGGAGCTGTCGCTGCTGCTGCTGCAGTTGCAACCGCTGCAGACATCGTCCTGTGGCATACCCAACAGGCGTTAATAATCATTCTTGTTTTTTGCTTTTTGTGCAAAAAAAAAAAAAATTAAAACAAGAAAAATGCAACGAGTGTTTTTTTTTTTTAACTTTTTTTGTGTTGTTTTGTTGGTTGTGGAATTGCTGTTCTTGATACCCTGGCAACTATGAATGCTAAGGGGTAAAACGCACTTGAAAAGAGTTAAAGAAATATATATTGTATACCCTTAGCCTTCTTAATTTTCAATAAATATACATACTATTTTTCACAATTCCCTATGAAATATTCAAAAAATTTGACAAGTATTAAGCTTGAAAAATGAAATTAAATGTCTTGCCATTTAATTTTCCTGTTTAATCTTATCTTTCATAAGGATTTTCCTTAGTTATCTCTGCATATTTTATATTTAAGTTTTTGTAAGTATTTTTGGTATAATATTCCCCTTAAAGGGTGCATTTCCAGTCCCTACTCTTCTACCACAATCCCTGTATTTTTTTTCGTTTCAAGTTTATCCTTTTGGGCCTTGGATTTCATTACTTTTTTTTGCGAAACTTTTTCATTTTGTGCAGTCAGACGACGACGGCTACGACGTCATAGAGAGTGCATTGACTGAAGTCTGCAAAAAACGTACAAAAAGTGCAGAAACCGAAAAAAAAAAACATAAATGCAACCGAAACCGAACCGAAACAGCCGGGAAGTGTGTGGAAGTGTGGAGGCGGCTGCTGCATCTTTTGTTGATATGTAGCGACATGCACAGTGCAGTTTTCCCGGAAAATTCGCAGGGAAAGGCGGGAAGGAGGCGCATCCAAGGTTCAGTAGCTGGCAGCTTTTTGTCTCACAGGAAGCGTTTTAGCTGCTAAACTAAAAACAAAAAGTTGTTTGCCATAATTAAGGCCTGGCTTCTGGCTTAGGCTCGAGCTACGGTTAAGTGTTATTAGTTGCTGCGTTTTCTTTTTCTTCGCCTCGTTTCTTTTTTGGGCCATTGTTTTTGGCAAGAGGGAAGTACTGCCAAGGAAACGAGGATTCGGCTGGAAGTGGAGGATCAGAAGAAGAAGGAGACGGCGATGGAGTCGTTGCACTTGTTAATTGCAGCACCAGACTTTTCCCACCCGCACACGCACTTCACCGCGGCCAAAAGTCAAACAGTTTGGTCCACGGCACCCCGAGACCACCTGCTTGGCTTGCACTAAGAAAAATTTGCAAGGGAATTGCCCAAAAATTTAATACATATTCCGATAAGAATTTTATATTTTTTTAAAGGCAGAATAAAATGATTTTAAAGGTTATAAGGTTACAAATTATTTTCTCATATATTTAAGAGAAATAAAGATCAAGCTAATATTATTTATTTATTTTTATCTTAACTAAGCGTTCATATAGTTCAATAAAGAGATTGTCTAAAATAAAAGAACACGAATAAAAAATATGCTATGTAAATTGTGAACTAAAAACTCAATTAGTTTTTTCCTCTGCATGACCATGGACTTGTTTGGGCCACGTAAATCATTAAATGCCGAATGGCCGACAGAGAAAACATTTTGGCGAAATTTCAGGCACCAGTGAAGCCTGAAACAAAGGAATACATTTAATAGGAGTATTTCCTTTTTTACACAAATTTTTTTCGCTTGAAAAACTTCACCAGGAGCGGAAAGTCAAGGCAAGGATGGCAGGAAGAAGCAGGAGTAGGAGCAACGTCAGAAAACTTGCAGCAGGCGACTGGTTTTTGAATTTTTTTTTTCCCGGCGCGACTTTGGCTTCGGCTCCGGCGGTTATTAGTCCGCGGCTGCACGCGAATTTGCTTTATTTTGTTGTCGCCGTTTTTGTTTTATTTTTGTTGCCGGCGAATGCAGCTCGGCCAAAATCCAATTAGCTGCTCAAAAAGTTTTGCAAATGCGCGCAGAAAATTTAATTAATGTTGACACAAGTTGAGGCCAAAAACTGAACGGAATTGAATTTGCTTTGGCGATGCGAGGAGAAAGCGACGGGACAATGGTTATTGGAAAATAGCTGGCAGTATTTGTATAGGAAAAAGTTCGCATAATGCTGATCGGTAACCTTTAGCCAATTGAACTGTGAAGCTTGGATTTGTATTATTTTTTCTAGCTTTTTTCATTCGAATTATGAAAAGAAGTAATATGCAGTATCGGATTTTTTGGTATTACCACACTTTCTCATTATTTTGCTAACCATTTTGGGAGGCAAAAATAAAGGAAAATGTCCCCATTCACTTATTGGAAACAAGTCACCTGTCATGTTGGCCAACAACAAACCTCCATTAAGCTTGAGCCGCGGCATGGATGAGCACAGGCCAAGCCAATAACTCAAACCAGCTACAAATGCTAACCAGACCTATCCTCACCCCAAGCAAAAACAAAAAACAAAGAAAAGAAACAACAGAAAAAATAGAGCATTGCCAGGTGCGGGAATTTCAATTGGAGTTTTTCCCTGCCTGCCATTTCCCAGCGGCCGCAGCTTTTCAAGCGTTAAAACATAAAAATGTCATTAACACTCAACAGATTTTTCGCTACGCCAACGGCCAAAAGCAACTATAGACAACAACAAACGGCTTAAATGGCCAATAACAAATTGTTGCAAATGTTCGCTGCAAAGAGCTCTCAGTACGAAAAATAACCAAACAAAAAATGGCAAAGAACTAGGCACTGAGAGTAATTTTAAACCCGATTTATGTAGCAACTTGCAACTTTAAAAGGATTAATTTCCAGGTCAACTATCAATGAGTTTATCCCCTTTAATGTAGTTTTTTTTTTTTTAAATAAATAAAACAAGAAAGCTTTGAAAAATATTGTAATAATACAATTAATGTAGTTCGTTTGAAAAAAAAATCTATATATATTTTGTACAAGTTCTACAGTAGCTTTTTTTTAGAGTGCTTTATTTTATTTTGTTTGCCGGCTGTTTAGGTGTAGACTTAAATTTATTTGACGCTCAAACCCGAGTTGCAGACAAGAAAATGACACAGAAACCGAGTTAAGACACTGGAACGCGTTTAGGCTGAGTTGTCCGACCGGGCTCGGTGGGATCTTGGAGGTCGTTTATAGGGTGGCTTGGGGGCGGGTCTGGGTATCATTTACGCCATAATTTTTCGCCAGCGAAATATTTTCCTTAATGGTTTTTAATGAGCGGGTTGAGAGCGGCGTAGTGGAGGTGTTGAGAAATACGCCTGATTTATAGAATCTGCAGTCTGTATTTAGCGGCGGCCCGAATCGCAACGACCTAACTGAGATTTTTGGGCGTTCCGAGGCAACCTACATAGACTCAGCCGGGGAGGAGGAGTTTCTCTATCGGGCATCAATAGATGCGATTTCTTTGGCAAAGATAGCCGAGAATTGGGAACAGCTTAAGGGGGGAATCCGTTTAAGGCGGGCCGAAGAAGTGTTTGGGGAAAGTGAGGAGAGTTCTGTATTTTCGCAGTTCTTTATAATTATAATAATAGGTATTATCCATTCGGGATTTGATCATTTTCGGTGACAAGCTGTATTACTTACTCAGTCTTGATCTTCCCTTGTAATGTAATCTTTCAAGAAATTCAAAAATAACCACTCTACCGTAACAGTGTTTCTGTTGTTCGAAATAAGAAATTTATTTCTTGAACTCCCCCTCATGAGACCTCGGTGGCATTTCCCAGTGGTTGCACAATCTACCGAAAGAAATCTCATTCAAGGCAGGGTTAATTTTCCCATGATCACATGCATTGCCTGCACTTCCTTCGGCCACCCAATTACCCGGCAGATTGCCTGCTAACTGTTCACATCCTTATATGACTACGTGTTGACAACAAAATTAATTCAAATTAGCAGGAAGGTGAATATAAAACGAACCCACTCGGGATCCAAGGTTGGCGCAATTTCAACAGCTTTAACTTTGCGTGCTGGCAGCTTTTCTTTTCTCTTATTATGGTTTTTTTTTTGTGTTTTTGCAGCTGCCCGCAAATTAAAATTAAAGTACTACGTTATATCCACAGCGTGTAGCAAACAAGCGGCTGTAATTGGATTTACCCGATCTCGATCCCGAACCCGATCCCAGTTGATCTGGATATATTCTGAATAATAAAACGTGCAGTTTATTTTATTATTACCTTTTGTAGACATAATTGGCTCAGGTTGTGCTGTGCTGGATAATCTCTTTGCATGATTCTCACCCTTTCGGTATCAATTACCCCCCGAGTGTGTGGTTCCCAGGTGAGATGATTAGAGCCAGGTGAATGGAGGCAAAGGAGACAAAAAAACAGTGGCTATTTTCCATCTGCTGCATATACATATCTCGGACATGAAGTGAGACATTAATCTCAGTTAGGTTTATCTTTGATGCATAATAAATGAGAGTCGCTTTGGCCAGCTAAAAGCAGCTATTTATTAAATGCCGCTCAAAAAGCACCAACCGGAGCGGGAGTCTCCAGTCCAGCGATCTTATTAACCCAGTTCCAGTGGCCAAAATGAAAAAAGAAGGCCCTCAAAATCAACATCTCTGGAAACTTTGAATACGTCTTTGCACTCCTTCCTGATTTTCGTTTTTTCTTATTTTTTAAGTTCTCGCCACCCAAAATACAACAAAAAAAGAGAGGAAATCTGCTCATGCACAAAGTAAACATGGCCAAAATAAGAGAGCAAAAATTGCAATCACTTTCGGCCAAGTCCACCGAAAAAGTAAAGTAAAGTAAAGGAAGGGCGGAGCAGCAGAAAGAGTCCAGGGGAGTCGCAGCCCTGAGCAAACAGCCGCCAGCATCAATCTTCTAATGCGTTCAACAATTTTTTGCGCTGTTCCAGCAGTTCTTTATGCCCGGGACTTAATTTTTTTCTCCTTCGCCTCTTGGTCTCTTGCATTTTTTGGTGTTTACATTTAATGTAGGGAGTAGAAGTACCCTTTCTTTTATTTCGGGTACAGGGGACACCCTTAAACTGCAGGTACTTCTTGACAAAAATTAGACAATCTTTGACACAAAATTGCATACATTTAAAGTGGATTTATTTATTAAAAGACTTTATTTTCATTTAATGATGCAGCCTGATTATTAAAGTATTTTAATTGTCACACGAAATCAATAATCAAATTGGTATACAGATAATTCTAACTATTTTATAAGACATAGCTCTTTTCTTAAATAAATAAAAAAAAATATTTTCTACTTATATACAAATATTTATTTTGCTCTTGTTACTTTTATTAAATTTTTAAAATAATTGTTCAGGGTACTTAACTCTTCGATTTCACTTCTTAGTAACTTGTCTTCTCAGTTAAAGATTTCTGAGTTTTCTGGGCCTGCCGAAAACAGATTTCTGTGCCACATTTCGAGCGGCGGAGCGGCGAATTGACTTGTTGTCACGCCCCCTCATAGCCCGCCCCTGCTGCTGCTACGGCCCCTCTCCCCTCTCCCCCCTTTTACGTGACAGCGACATGCAAATTTATGAAAGCCGCTTGTGTTTCTTGGGCTTTTTTGTTGTAGTCGTGTATTAATTTTTGCCGCTGCCTTGGCCGCTGTGGTTGTTGCTGTTGTTTATTGATGCCGTCGGCGGAACTTTGGTTCAGGGATCCCGAATCTGGGGGAGATGGAGCTGGTCTCGAAGTTGAGCTTGTTTTCGTGCGGAGAAGGTTGTTAATAATTCGCTCGCATTACGCGCCGATCTGGAGGAAGATGTCGTCTTAATGACTTCATTAATATTGAGTAAAACACGGTGAGTGCAACATCGAGACACCGAGAGGGGTTAAGTGCAACCAGAAAGGAAATGTCGAAAAACATAAAGAGAGCCCGCGGAGAAATTTGGCGCTTCAAAAAACCGAAAATGCTTCAGTTGCTGCAATTCCGCGATTCAAGTTCCACGGCCATTTCCGCCGGGAATGCAAATTGATGAGGCAGCAACAAGAACCGTAGCGGTAATTAAAATTAATTTGAAGCCCGGACGGCGGTAACTTAATAGGAACCATCAGCGGGGGAGCCAAGTGCCTCTTACACTTATTAAAAGCTAATGCCAAGGAGTAGAAAGATACTTTTATTAGTTACCATAATTAGAGCCTAACTAACGCTGAGTTTCCTGCTCTTTTAAACCGATTTGTTTAGTTATAAATATATATACGAGTATAGCTATAAAATAACTATCTTTTGAGAAGATCAACCTACATCCAAAACGGTTAGGCAGTGAATCAAAAAAGCAGAAGAAATTCCAATATACTAAGATCTTTCATAACAACTTTTAAATGTTCTCCTAAGCGTAAATACTTCTTAATAAATATCCAATACTCCAGAGCTGTCTTAATATATATCCATTTTCCGTAACAATTTTAAGCTCAAGTTTGGCGCCTCTTAATTTTTCATGGCTCATGAAAAACCAAACTTTAAGCAACTTTTTATGAGCAGCAGCAGCATCGCGTTAAGTCTGCTTAAGTTTAGTTTACCGCGCACATTCTCAACTCTGTTGCATTTTCCTGGTATCAAAGCCATAAACCGCATAGTGCTCCCTGCCTCCCATATACACATCATCATCATCCGGCGGCGCAGCTGCAACTGAATCAGCAAAAGTGGAGGAGTAGGAGGCGGGCGGCCTTATGTCACATCCGCGTGACGACATCACAGGCGAAATTAAAATAGCGACATTTTATTGAGTTGTCAGTTGCACGGGCAACACACATGCAAATGCAACAGGCCACGCCCCCCAAGCACACACCCAAAAAATAAAGGAAAAACGAAAATACATTGCGAAAGTACAAAAAAAAAAAAAAAAAAAAAAGAAAAAAATTTATCCAAAGCAGCAGAGGCGACACATGTGTACGAGTCGAAGGATGAGGTGCTGATATCGCAACGCCCCACAGAGCAGCCTGGCTAGGAGGAAGGCACTTGAAAAAATATATTAAATAATAGAAAAGATATAGATAAGCAAAATAGTTAGCAAAGTAAAGGATGGAAATCGTTTACACTAACATATACCGACTATCTTAAGTCTTGAACTTTCTGATAGGTACTTTGCATTAATGTTATTTATTATTATTTTAGTAGATTCTTTTTTGTATATTTATACATAATAAATTTTAAAATTCAAATAGATCTTTTAGCCTATTATTTTGCCAGTGCATCCTTCTCTTTAGAACCCCTTATTGAAGCCGTATTTTATTAATTCACTAAATATACCAATATTTATGCTGCAGCATATTTGTGGGCGTTCTTGGCTGCTCCCACGTTCTCTAAGGGGGTGTGGTACCCCTTATTGTTGCTGCCTTAATTTATAGATTTACCTGCAGCGCTTTTCTTCCAGTGCACCACCGCCCAGAGAGCGAGAGGAGTTTTATTTGTTAAGCCCTTCGGAGGGCGAGCGAGCGAACATTTTGCATAATTTGGCAGAAATTAAAAAACGAGGGTAATATCCATATATATAACCATGTACTGGCCATATAATATCCATATGCATATACATGATTATATATGTAGATCCGGCAAACAAAAGAAGGGCGTTGAAATTGACACCTCGAGTGTAAAAGAACAGAGCCGAGGGAAAAAGCGAAGGAGAAAAAACACGAAAAAACAAATAAAGGCCGCAGCAGAAATAAAAACCCTTTTTCGACAGGCCAAACGAAAGGAACTTGGCCGTCGCTCTGTCCTGTCCTGCTGGCTTTCTAAAAAGTTCATGGAAATATTCACACTCATGTTCTAAGCCTAGAGAGGAGAGCGTGAGGGGGTTGAGGGTAAATTCTAATAATATTTCGAGGTCTTAAAAATATTCTTTAGCATTATGTTTATTAATAAATATTTCTTTCTTTGTTTTGTGACTTTAAAATGGCCGGGATGACACATATTTCGAAAAGAATAGAGAATAAAGCTTATTTACAGTTATTTTGATTTATATAAAAATGTTTCTGGACATCTTAAAGGCTTTCTGAATTTGTTGTTTAATAATATTTCCGTTCTTTTATCTTTTTTATTTAAAATATGAGTTACTTGCCATTTCCTCCCCCGAAAATAAGCGATTTCCCATCCCTAATTTGCATGCTCCGACTCCGTTCCTGACGAACGACGCACGTCTGCTACGGACACACTTTGGCAATTCATTTAATTATTATATTATAACGCACACTCCTATAGAGCACACATACATATATAGACTCACACACAGCTGTGGCTATAATAAAGAGGAAAACGGCCATAAAACGCTCGCACAAAAGTGCCAGGAAACTTGTGTAATTCATATCGCATAAAACCCGGGAGGGAAGACAGCTCATCTGCGGAGAAAGGGACACAACCGCAAGGCAACTGACGCACACACTGATACTGCAGATATATACCGATATAATATGTATAAAAAGATATATATATGTGCATTTTACATGGCCAATACTGCCTTTGACAATCGAATGCGAATCCGCTTCATCGTTCGCCTCTGTTGGCCATATCAATTGCACTCCGCCCCGACACAACGTTTGCCATTTCCCCCGCATCCTCCCTGCGTTTACCTGTATTTTTTACCTTTTATTTTGTATGTTTTTTGTTTTGTGTTGGTTCGAAAACCACAAAATTACACCGAGTTGCCGGCAGGCCATGGCAGTGCTGCCTTTAAGCCAAAAGCCAAAAGCCCAGAGCCCACGGAGCCCCAATACCAATCGCAACTTATCGCCGGCTCTGGTCATGTTAATTTTTAACCTCAGGCTTCAGCCAAATCGAAAGCTGATCGTATAAAATTACGCCTGACAGCGGACGCCAGAGAGTGGGGATTACGGCATCCGGGGATTCGCAGATCGGTGATCAGGGATCGGGGAGAACCGCAAAAGGTGACACTCCGATGGTTTGGGCCGCTCCCCTGCGGCTGTCACTATATATAGATTACATATAGATATCGTACAGTTGCTGATCTCTGGCTGGACTCTTTGGCTTTATGTTTGTTTGCGGGGTGGAAAGTAAAAGTATTTGTGAATAAGTAGAAGCAGTTGTTGCGGTGGACTGATGTAAAGTTTTGTATTTTTTAAAGGTTTTAAAAAAGGGACTAAGCTCTACAAAATTCTAAAGAGATATTCTAAAAACTATTCCACACGAAAAATAATATCTCCGTTAACTATAGGCTCACAGTTAAATAACTTCCTGTCCTGCTGGACGTATTCTTTAAATTTTCTTCGTTTTTTCCTGACTGCACTTTAAAATTACAGAAATCATTAAGCATCTCTTCTAATTAAAACCATTTATGGTTAGGATACACCATCTGATAAGTGAAGACAACCCACAGGGAGACTTTCACCCGCTAAAAATCCTTTTTGGCAAGACTCTCTAATTAACTTCTACCCCGGAAATCTCTTCATCGATTGGCACGCAACTTGGCCTAAAATGGCAAACGGAATAAATGTGTGTGCCGCTCGTTTCGGCCATTTGTTGCGTAGGGTGCAGTCGATGTAGTATTGTGTGTGGTGTGTTGGCCAACCCAAGTAGCCAAGTCGCTGTGGGAATTAGCTGGAAAACCAATGGCCAAAAGGCCTGGGAATTGCGTGGGAGAGCGGTAAGCGTTAAAGGGACAACTGGTTTCATTTTGGACCGCCTGTTGATTCGCCAGCGATCTAATACAACATTAATTCGGCAATAAAAATAGATTTTGTTGCCATAAATATGGAGAGCGGGGAGAGGGCGTAATAAACACGAAAATGTGACACAATCAAAACGGCAAGCAGCGGCTCATTTATTGATAACAGTTGGAGACCAATCAACCAGTTGGCCAGCGCAGGAGAACCGCTCTTGGCTAGAGGCCCACGACGAGATTGGCCAGCAACCGGTTGGCGGTTGGCGGTTGGCCGTTCGTGGCTCATGAATAACGCTCTGGACACACTGGGCGTGTTTAGCATTTGATTTTTTTATGGCGCCAGACTTAATAAGCATAAATAGCATACTTAATTGACAAATCAAATGCAATTTGATAAATAAATGAATGCCAGGAGAGGCGCACGCAAATCGAATCGCATAGAATGCAGTTCGGACTTGGCTAAATAAAGAGTCACTTTGACTAATGAATCAATTTGTGCTGGGGACCGCCGATTCGATCATGACGTTCTTTATCCCCGATGAGCAGGCATGACTGTCGGATTTCCTACCTCCCCCTCCTGCTACTTTCTGGAGGGACATGCACAGTGGAAAAATAAAAAATATAATGCTTTAGTTGCAATTGAAGTCCTAGAAATATAATCCTTATCCACGCTTTCCAAAAAGCTGTAATGGTAATGGTAATCAATGAAATTGTAAGCTTATGCTCCTTTTTTAGTTTAAATTATTAGTTATTATTATTATTTTAATATAGTAACAAGCATAAGAGAAACAAAAATAAGTCAGGTAACTGATAATTATCACACAACAGCCTTTAATATTGATGTTAATTTACATTTTAATATTAATTTTTCAGTGTTTTCCCCTCGTTATAGGATCCTGTTCTCTTAATAGAATTTTATCGTTTAATTTAGTTTTCTGACAGTGTCCCTTTCACTGTTTCGCTCTCCTCACTAAGTTTGAGTTGATTAGGGGAGCCCATTAATGGACAAGCTGCTCACAGGATATGGGATACAAAGACTGTCCCAGACAGTTCACATGACGTCTCTGTTTGTTTGTTCCCCCTACCCGCCCCTGGCATCCAAATCTCTTCCTTTTAGTCGTCGCTCCTCAATTAATTGCAGCAAGAGGCAAAAATAAAACAAAAAAGCGAGTAAATACACAAGTAAAACCAAATGAAATCAACGAACCCAGGCCCAGGCCAGACCAGGCCAGGCCGAGGCAACAACAAAAGCAAAAGCTTGAGCTAAAGTTGGAATATACCGTTTATTGCCCAATGGCCACGCCTACTTTTCCCACACTATATTTGGATGAAGGGGTAGGTAGGAGGCGGAGTGTGTATGTGTGCGAAAGGGTGTGCCAGTGTCGGGGGAGGCGACGCGGAGGAGCGCTTAAAAATGCGTAAAAGAGTCAACTTTGACTGCAAACTGCAATGTGATGTTGTTTGAGTTGTTGTGATACCCTGTAAAGAATGGGGTGTTCAGTATATAAGCTGACTTCAGAGGGATTTCTAAAAATATATATTTAAGAAATAATATAAACTTTTCACTGGTATTTTTGGTTAAATATTACAATAAAGAATATTTTTCTTGAGACCTTTTTCTTGAAAACTTTCCTTCACTTCAGTAGTTGATCTAATTTAATTATTTTAAGATAAAAAAGAATTCTAATAAACCGTTGTACACTTTAAGAACTCTCTTAAGAGGTCATTCCCCCGTCGATTCCATATTTCTTTAACAGACTCTTGTTGCTATGCAGTTTTAGCTCCACTTTTAGCATTTTGCACTTTGTTTGCTCTGTGTCTGAGTCTCCGGGTTGATTGCAGTGCCAACCTACCCTTTACCCCCAGTTTTCCGCCTGTCCCTCCCTTTCCCGTCCTTTTATTGACTAACTTGTCGTTTTATGCCACTGATTAATAAATGAAAACTTTAGCCCAAAGAAGCCGAGCCAAATTTCTTGCTGACTTTCTTTTACGTTGCTGAAAAATATGCCAGAACTTCACATTTTTTTATACTTTATTTTGGTGGCAATGAAATTTTTGTAACATTGATTTTTAATTAGCTCCATAGAGAAATTGCTGAGCCAACGAAATGTTCTACGACATGGGATTTTGACATTTGAGTACGAAAAGTACGTGAGTTATGGCCGGGCACGTGCCGGGAAAACTCGCACCTAACTGGCCATCTAATAAACAAGTTTGCTGGTCGAGCTACGCGTGCTTCGAGGCCCCCTGGCATCCCCTGGAATCCGCCATAATCCCCATTAACTCTTTCGCTCTCTTTTGGGCCACATTTCCCAGCTGCCTGGCTAATCGGTTGCGTAATCTTAAACGCGACCCAGCAATTGAAATGGATTGCGGTGTCTTCGCGATTTCTCCGGCTACCTGGAGAATCGGCAGCTGCCAGTGGCGTCTCCGGAGCCTGTTTTGGAAGTACAGTAAAGCTTACACTCCATTGGAAACTCCAGAGAGACAAAGGATATTCTTTTAAGAAATGACAACCTATGATTTATTTAATTAAATTGTTATATTGCCATCGTAGCATATGTATTTTGTAAATAAAATAAATATAATAATTATATAGCTCTTCAAACTGCTATAGATTTGTTTCTACAATATATATTATATTAAAAAATGCAAGAAAATGTATCGAGGGCTCTCTGTACATCTCGCTTTTTTTCAGAGGGAGTTACGAATCTTGGGGCCAGTTGGTTGGCTTGTCAATGAGTCTGACCCACAACCAATGCTCAAATTTCATTACATTATTTCCCCCGTTTTATTTTTTATTTTCGTAAAATTAATTTTACGCTTGGCGGTCTTAACGCCATCCAGTCTGGCTGGGCCACGGACCACGGACCACGGACTTCTAGCGAGTGTGTATCCATCCATCCGTGTGTGGCAAGAATAGTTGCAGGCAACTGCAGCTAATTGCAGCCAGTTGCAAAAATAAAGACAGCAGCGGATTAAGACGGAATCCGGGGGACAGAGGTAGGAACCGGTGAAGAGGAGGCTGCGCGGAGAATGTTGCGCCGTAGGTCATCATAAAAACATTATGGGGAGGCGCGCGAAAACAAACAAAAGCCAGAAAGATACACCGAGGGAAAGCAACAGCCCTTATTAGAGAAGTTATGGGTCTCATAAATGCATTGATTACACAACTTTCAAAAACTCCATTTATAAATTTAATAAAATCTCAAGAAATAAGGAGAAAGCATAAAATATATAAGTATGCAAGTAATTGTAAACCTAAATTGGGAAATAAAGTGAATAAGATGAGAGAAAAAAGAGAAATGGAAATAGTTCCCAAAATGGGGTTACTGCAATTTTATAGCTCTACTTTAACCCATGTTCTTAGCTCTATTTTCTCAGAGTGTAACTTGCAACTGGTGGAATTTTTCAAAGGAATTGCAGCGAGAGCAGCAGCTGCAGATGGTGCTGGCGTGGCCCCATGAGTATCTCGGAACGAGGCTCTCTGTGTGCGTTGTCACTGAACAGTTTGACAGGGCAACATGCGAGAATTTGATGAGCTCTTGGCCCTGTTGATGTCCCCCAACTCCGGCCCAGTATCCATTGGAATCCCCAACGTAGCCCGGAACCCATCTCTCACCCACATAGCAGCAGCACAGCCCATCTCCGCTCCTCGCACTCCCATGGGCATGACGAATGTGGAGTCTCATTCTCTCGGGTGGTGGGTGTGTTCCCGGGCTCTCCTCTCATAAAGTTTCTTTTATTTTTAAGTTTTTTGTTTTGTTTTTGTTTTTGCAGAAAGGTCAGGTTGCTGTAGTTGTTGGTGTCGCCTATTGTTGGCGTCGTGCGAACACGTTTCGCTCGCCGATTGGAGCGCACAGGTGTCTCACCTTACCTTAGCTTACACACAGCAAACAAAAAATAAGAACCAATTCGAATGGATAACAAAAATATAGTTTTTCACATGAACTATGTATAGGGCTACAGATTTAGGTCCCAAGAATGTTACAAGATTTGGTTTTAATATATTATTTTCTATAGTTCATACTTTTCGATCAAATGGAAGAATATTTTTTATGTTTCAATATAGTTTTAAAGTCATATTTTAAATGAGCTTTTAATTGCGGTATATTAGGTAGATTCTTACTTTCTCTAAGTGCATCCACACGAACCTCTATGCCGCTGACCAAAGCCCAACTCTTCGGTGATTGGCTTTTAGCCGCTGTCGTCGCTGTTCGCCTGTCAAAGCTTAGACTCCGGCGTTTTCGGATTTATTTTTTTAATAAAACTGATGTCATTTATTGGTTTATTCGTTTATATATTGGTTTATTGTGGCTAAATGCCTGTCGCAGAGACAGAGACTTCGCCCAGGCACGAATACATATGCTCGATCATGGGAGGATGGTGATGTAACGAGATACTTTTAGCCAACAATGTAATAGTTAAAGTATGTTCTGCGAAGCCCGATGTCAAGGACACAAGAAAATTGCAAATGAAAATAGCGTTGTAAAAATAAGTAACAAGCCAAGCAATAATTCCAAGCTGTCAAGGAATTGCAATTGAATTCAATTGATTTTGAGTACAACAAGCCATTGTCTTGGCATTAGCTAGAAAATGTTATTTAAATGAGGAATAAATTTGATAGGGTACACTATGAAAAAAACAAAACATAAGCAAAAGAATGAACTGTTTACCATAATTTTAATATATTTTCAATCTTAATAAAGGGTTTTCCGGCACAGCTGCGCTTTTATATAAATTGAATGAAAGGATTGTTAGCCACATGAAATAAAGATATTGAATAATACACCATAAACCTCCACCCGCCTTGCAATATCCTTTTCTCCAGAGTTTCCCTGAAAGAAACTCAACTACAGAAAATAAAATCCAAGCTAAGAACTATCCTCTCTGTCAGCTTTTGAGCACTCCATCTAGGTGAAGCTGCTCCACAAAGTAAAAGGAGCTGCACTTGAGCTGCATCTCGTACGATTTTTTGCTGGCTTTTTTCATCCGTGGGCCACCTTGATGTGTCATCACTTGAGCGGTAGCCGAACATCTCAATGCTGCCTCCTTTTTCGAGTTTGCACGCATTTTGCCAGTCGCGGCGGCACTCGAGTTCAACAATTATGAGAAATGTGTAACAGACGTGACTTTGATGTCGATGCGCCGACAGCCAGACGGCGATGTGGAGCAGCAGCAGCTGCTGTCGAAAGTGCAGAGCTACATCATCTATTGATGTCGAGATGTTGCAGCCAAAGAAAAAAAAAATTTTATAATATTCTGGCCATGACCTTCTTTTTGGGCCAAGACTCTCGTTTTTTCCCCGAGAGAGTTGCGTGCGTCTGGCAATTTTGCATCCGTAATTAAAATGTGTGCGGCAAGTGGCAAATTTTTAATTACAAGATATAAACTCCTTCGAATAACTAAAAAAGAAAAATAACAATAAGCGCTGACCACATGGAGACTTTGGGGGAAAAATATAAACACTAAGTAGTGGCAGCTGAGGAGCGCCGGGGGGCGACTATTAAACTTTTGTTAATTATCGCGATAAGGCAACAACTTGTTGGCGCTTCAGTTGGAACTGCCAGAGATGTTTGATACTACGGCAGCTGCTGCTGTTTATGCCCCTTTTTATTAATATTTCTTCTTTGTTTATTTTTCTTTTTCATGTTTTTTTTTTAATATTTTCCAGTATTGATCAAGTCGGGGCTTTGATGTGCCGTTTTAGCTTCAACTTTAATCCCAGCGCTTGGCTAATTGAAATGCACAGAGATGGGCATCTGTGTGATGATTGATGGTGTGGCCATAAAGATGTTTGCATTGAACACAACCGATTTAATGGCTAGCTGAGGGGGAAACCTAAACTTTAATGACCTCGTCTTAAGTAAATGCAATCTTGTAAATAATTAATGGCATTTGAATATTAAAGTTTTATTGGAAATATTTATGGCTGCTTAGAGATTTATTGAGGAACTCGAAGGGAACTTAAAAGTTTAGTTTCTTGAAAATGTAAGTTACAAGGCTTAAGATGTGTATCGTAGAGTAGCTGTACTTTCAAATTTGTGCAATCGAAAGGGAACGAATTTCGACGCGCTACGCATCTTATTCCTAATATAATCTTTGCTTCAACTCTGACCTTTTCCTCTTCAGCCGCTTAATTGAAATGCATTGTGGCATAAATATGAAATCTTCTAATTGGCTGCGATCGCTGTTGCCGTGGCTTTTAGCCTTTTTTTCAACTTTTTGCTATTGGCTGTTGGCAGGTTGTCTGGCATGCAGCATTCGATCAGGAGATGCCCCCTGTAAGCCTCTCGCTGCCCGCGCCAGTCGGCATGCACTTCCTTTTTGGGGCCCATAGAAATTTTCTTTATAAATCAGTTGTTGGGGCCTGCAAGTTGTGCTATGTTGTTTGCGGTTGTTCGAACGCCGAGAGCAGGCAGTACAAGCCAAGTACAAAGCAAGTTGTTAAAATTCCTGTTTAAAGTTTTGTACGCACATGCAACCCTCCGGCCCCTCTGGCCCTCCGTCCCGTGAAACTTCAAAGGAAGCTGCTGCTTTTGCTGCTGCATGTTTGCATTAAAGACGCATTTTGTTTACCCAGCAGATCCCAGCCAAGACGATGGCCAAGACGGCGTACCAAGACGACGACCACGACGATGATGATGAGGACGTCCGCAGCGTGTTAGAATACACAACATGTAAGTCAACAAAACAGTTGGGGCCACTCATAATCAGGTTTTAGCCACGATCCACGAGGCTGCAGCCTGAGCCCGGATTCGAGCCTTAGCCGATGCCCAAAGGGAGTGAGCAGCGTACAGCGTCGGCGGCTCCAGCTACAGCTTCAGCTGCAGCTTCAGCCTTAGCCTCAGCCTGAGCTTATTGCCTGCACATGATTGGACAAAAGAACAGCAGCGACTAGGCACAGTGGCGGAATATTGTCTCTATATACATTTGACTTAAAAATATAATTCTACAAATTATATAGGCTCTTTTAAAACATATAGCATACAAGAATTAAGAGTTTCTTCTTTTTAAATCGCTTTAAACCTAATTTTCCATAAGTCTTAGTATCTTTCTTACTTTCTTAGGCTTTAATATATATATTTTTTAGTATTTAAATAATTTATTTAACCAACTCTGTAAGCTTCTTGCCACATAGTGAATGAGCCGCCGATAGCGTAGCTCTCAGGTGGGCTAAAGCCAAAGCCAAAGTCGCGTCTGGGGGCGGGGACGCTTTTGGCCAGCTTCGGCTAACTAAACAATTATGGCCACGGCTACGCGATCGCCCAGCGACAACGTGGATGTGGATGATGATGAGTGCAGAGAGAATGGGGACGAGGACAACCAGGGAGGAAAACACAAGGAAGGAGCTGCGGCACATCCTCCGCTCGTCCATCTAACTATCCGCATATCTATGCATCTATACTTATTTGTATTATTATTTTGCTTTGTCTTCTATCTCTTGTTCAGCGTATTCGTTTTCTCAGCTGCCTGTACACTTAAATAAATAGTGTTCGAGTATCTGTAAGATATTTTTTCTTATATAAATGGAGAGATAATACATAGGCTTGCTACTTTTACCTCGAATTTGATGAATTAAGCTTAGATTCTATTACTTTTACTCTAGGAAAACTCTATTTTAAAAGTATCTTAATATTTATCCACAGATTGGTATGCAAGGTAGGCTGCATATTTTTCACTGTTCTTCCCTTGCTATGTATGCTAGGTTCATCTTGGTTTCTCTTGATTTTTATTTGCTTTTTTTGCTATTGTTGGCTTTCGGTTTTATTTATAGTTAGTTTGGTTTTAACGCTTGCTTGTTTAGCTCGCTTGGTTGGCCTCCCATCCCCATTCCGTCCTCCTGCTGCTGATGATGCCTGCGAGCTTAAAATCGTCATAAATGCATGGTTACTCACACACAATAACACACACTGCACACCACAGTCCACAACACACACAGAAAACTGCAGACGACGCATTTGGCCAGGCGAGGGTAATTGCATATCCGAGGGCAGCTCGAAGAGTTTAATTCTCCGCCGGCGTATCTGAAGGATCTCGAGTATCTCAATCCGCCCGGTAAGCGGCCAGAACTCACGGGTTCACCCACCCCCACATCTCTGTCTCTCATTCATATGAAGGCAGAAATGCTGGCGAGTTTATGTGTTTTAGTTTTTAGTTTCGTCATATTCGAGTGGCGTTTTTTCTTAACTTTTTTCCTTTGTTTTTATTTCCACTGCAACTTTCCACCCTTTCAACAGGGTATAGAAGTTCGGAAAACTAGATTAAAAATTCTTAAGCTTCTTGCTGCTCTAGTAACTAGATTCAGGGACTTAAATATAAAGGAAATTGTCCTTACAACTTTTAAGAGAATATTAAAATTAGTTTTAAGGGTGTCTGACTAGATAATGACTTCTACAAGGGTATTATCTACTTCGACATTCACAATGTTCCCCTTTCTTTGTCTGCAATGCCAGGTTCTTGTTGCGGTTTTCACGTGTTGCTATTTCTGCACAGTTTTATTTTTTTCTTCTTGGCAGAGCAATTTGCTCTTGTTTTTATTGTGACTACTGGCTGGCAGAGCCATGAATAAGCAGCATCAACGAAAATAAAAATATAAACAAAACCCACTAGCTGCAGCCACCACATATTCTCCATCTTCTGCCGCTGCTGCTGCCGGCGATTTGTGTGCTAATAATTCAGCATTTGTTTCAATTTTTTCCCTTTTGTGTTTTTGGAGTGA
Source organism: Drosophila kanapiae (assembly GCA_008042475.1). NCBI lineage: Eukaryota > Metazoa > Arthropoda > Insecta > Diptera > Drosophilidae > Drosophila > Drosophila kanapiae. Next base: position 272,687 of record VNJM01002088.1, read on the forward strand.
GTTTACTTTGTTTTTTATCTGTTTTTATGTTGCTCTATGTTGCGCTTGTTTTAGCTACTTCTTTTTTCGTGTGTTCTCGCTATTGCTGCCTTTGCTATTTCTATTTATTTATGTTTTTTCTGTGTTTTTTGTTTGTATTCTTTACATTTTTTTGGCCTTGCTTTTTGGCCGGCTTTAGTTTGCCTGCTCAAACATTGTAAATTATTTGCTGGTAGCGACACACATAAATACAGATACAATTTATCAACTCGGATGAGTTAGAGCTTAGCCTGGCCTCTGTTTATCTATCTTTTGTTGGAATTTTTCTCTTTTTTCTCGGCTTTTTGTTGCCTTGTTTTTATTTACAGCCTCGGCTCGTTTATCAAAAGTTTGAGCCTCAGATGGGGGACATCATCACTTAATAATATTGACACTTCTTTTCGACTAACAGTGGGTATAGAATTCCAATAGCGATGATTACGATTACGAGCTGAAAACGATGGCTGAGATACAGATACACAGATACGGATACAGGCACGGAGACAGATACACAATCACAAAATTAAGTGATTATGTTAACCGGTCTCTCGCTCTCTGTCTCTCTCTCGCCTGTTTGCCATTATTCGTTCGTTTGGGGCACCGAAACAGAAATTTACATCAAAATTAACTTGTTATGTGGCCAAGAACAACGACAACAAGAACAGCAAAGACAACCTGAAACCGAAGCTCGGCTCCAAGCTGACAGCCAGCCTCTTCAGATCCCCATCCTCAGCTCCAGTTCTTCAGCTCTTCTCACTCAGCCAATCTTGTATAATTTCGAAATTAGAGCTCATCATGAGCCCATATCAAAGTCGTTCGTTCATTCGTTCTTCTTTTTATATTTTGTATTTGGCGTCGGCGTGTTCTTTCCTTTGATTTTCTTGTGGGATAAATCGAAGAGACATACCCATTCGTAGGTCTAAGCAGAGCATACTTTGGTGGAATATATAAACACTTATAGCTGGGCTGGAATTAGCTAAATTTGCATTATTTTTGATTAGCTGAATGTGTCGAATGGTGATAGAAATGGCTTATGATTGGGTAAAACACATAAATTCTCTGAACTTATCGTCTTCATTAAAGGAACTTGACTTAAAATTTACATCTTATGTTGATATAAGATTTTTGGGGTGACTTCTTTAATGCTCCTTATAATATATGATAGGTTTGAATATATTTACAAGCTGCAGATAAGATTTTAGATATTTCTAATTAGCTGAATGTGTCGAATGGTGATAGGAATGACATATCATATGGAGGAACACATAAACATTAAAGGAACCTTATTAAAAATTATCTAGACTTGCTTATAATATTTTATAGTGTGGAAACACAGATAAGATTGAATTGGGAATACCTGAATGCTTCGTGATGTACTAACTAGGCTTTGAATTGGTAAGACATCATATATAATGAACTTAATATAAACAAACTATAATAAAGCCCTAGGATGTCTTAATTGGCTTGCTTAGAGAAGTGTCAACCTTGCTTTATTCAAGAATTAAAAATCGAAACAAATATTACTTGTTTAGTTCAATTAGCTTACTAAATAATGATAAATTTTCAGTTAAATATAATTGCTTTTGATTTAAATTCTGTGAAGTACGTATTTAAAGCCCAATTATAAATCCTCAATGCTTAAACAATTATCAAATGATGCTCACATTGCAATTATTAGGAAATTACAAGTGGGGTTTCTTCATCAGCTAAATCACACACAAGTTTTCCCAATAAGCCTGTAATTAAACGAACTCAAAATCACATTCGCCTCTAATTGGATTGCCCTAACAAGCCTCGCCATGATATCCTTCCTGGCTGAAATAATATTATTTGGCAATAAGCACGTGAAATTAATATTTAAGCCAAGTGGGTAAGTTCAAGGAGCTAACTGCTTGCCACAACTTTTTGGCAGCTGCAACTGCCGTACATTACGCATACGCCGGGTGAGCAGGCAAATGTTTCAATTAAGTGGCAAAGTTCAATTCCCCCAACTCGCCTGCTGCTGCTGTCTGGCTTATATAAATTATATTTACTATATACACGCGTAGGAATATAATATAAATGAGCAAGCTCAGCTAAATCTATCAGCATAATGGCTGGCAGATAATAGAAATCTCTAATTAAGGCCTCGACAATAGTTGACAAGCGTCCGTTGCCGACTGGGAAGCCACTAAGCGGCTCACTCTCGCCCCAGACATCAAGATCTGGGCAAACAAAGGTGTCTGGCTCTGGCTCTGGTCTGGTCTGGTCTGGGTTTGTTCTAGGGGGAGTTCGTTCCAGCAGCAGAGTCAACGATATCACCCTCGTCCAGGCTTATTTCATTCATGTTTTTGTTTTTTACTAGCTGCACACATGCGAGGGAAGAATGCAAAAAAAAAAAGGGTGGCCACCAACCACCGAACCCACACGGGGGATTCTGTGCGATTCTATGTATGTGCCGGGGGAACAAACACTTGTGAGGGTCTCAAGTTCAAGTGCAGGCTGCGGAGCTTCTTCTCCATCTTGGGCTTCCTTCCGCCTGCAGTCTAGACTGTGCTCTTCTGGACTCAGACGGAGGCACAGACACAGGCCAGACTCAACCGGGTAAGACAATCGGCCAGCGAATTTGAATAAACATTAGAACAAATGGCCATGGAAAGAACGAAACATGAAAGACACATTGGTACAGTGAATGCGCGATACAAAGAACCAATACAAGAATTATCTAAAAGTTATCAATGAGACACAAAAGTGCCTGCAGATTTATTTATTTTCAACAATTTCCCTTGTTTTTAGATCATTTACAAAATATTTGAAGTAATTATACAAAACACTATTCAAATAAATGAATAACAATCCTTAATCAATAAGTTAACGTTTTATGAATAAGTCGCTTAAACAATTATTTATTTTCCTTCCTATTTCTGGCTTCTACTATATTGTATCACTGTATTTATGCAAAATGGCTCAGAGAGTGCGAATTATAATAGCCATGGGGTTCATAAATTCAAAATCGCAGGCCGACAAAGACATCAGCGTTCGGAGTTCGTTTGCTTATTTAAATTTGAGCCCCAGCTAGGTCTGAGAGAGTGTGGTTTACAAAGAAGCTTCGATTTGGCGACCGTGTACGTGTTGCAAATCTAAAAATTTGTCGGACGGAAGTCGCCAGCACTTGGGCAAATGTTCGTGAGCTTAGGGCAGCCAAGAGTTGAGAGTTCAGAGTTGAAAGTTAAGAGCCACGAGATGGGTGCTAAGGGCAGCTGCTGCTTATCGAGGTGTTTCTCGGCGGCCTGACCTTGTGCTTATTTTCTCTTACACCATTTTGTTGTTTATATTTTTTTTATATTTTCTTTATTATGTTTATGCTTGTTGCAGCAAGAAACATTGCATGACTTGGGCACACAAAAACTGTTGCTAAAAAGGGAAAGATTGTTTTTGTTGTTTTCTTTTTTTTGTGTGTCGTGTAAATGTGCCCGGAAAAGCAAAGTTTGGCAAAGAAGAAAAGTTTTGTCACTTTGGTAGCTTGTTTTGGACATTTCAGCACGTTTAAACTAAGGGCTCTTTCCCAGACACAAACAGCATAATCTCAGGCTGCCTAGATAAACAATTATGGGAATAGTTTAGATACGAGTTTTAGCTGGTATCTGTCGCTTTGATTTATTGCGGCTTGGAAAAGTCAGCTATTGCTGATATTGAGATTAATTAGATATTATGGTGGGTATAATTATTCAAAGTGATTTATCTAGTGCTAAATATAAATATATAAACAAGGTCAAATTAATAAAACTAAGACTAATAATAAGAGTCGTTTGTAAGTGAGTCTATCAGTAATGATATTTGCAATTAAAAAACGGAAGATAATAAGAAACCAAGTTTATAACCCAGCATTTAATGAATTCTTTGTAAAAACTGACTCACAAAGAACCATTAAAACTAGCATAACAATTATTTACTAAACTATATTTGCTTCTTGGCTCAATGTCAAGTTGTTGTACTTCACAGCTTTGATTACCAACCGCAAATAGAGCAACTAATGTCAATGTAAATCACCTGTTAAGTTCGTCGCTCATTATCCATGATATTACAACCAAAAAAAAAAAAAACGATCTTAGCTAAAAAACTCAAAGAAATGTAAACAATGTCGGGCCATTAAATCACGCCCTTGTAAGCTGCGGCTTAATCGGATGTGCGTTGTCATTCGTAGCTGGCCTAGTTAATAATGCATTAGACCAACATCACACACACTCATCGCAGTGGTAACTGTTCGAGAGACATGTAAAACGCCAGTTGAATTGTCAATTTATACGAAATTGTCAACAATTAACATTTAACGCACACCACACACACAAGACACGCCAAGTGGAGCGATCCGAGTCAGTCCGATAAGGCCAAAACGCTGTCAACTGTCAAATTTAATCATACTATAAAACGCAGGCCATAAAAAGCCAGCTACGACGAGATGCGAGAGATGCAAAGCAATAAACAAACATCGGGAAAAATACATACAAAAAACACAAAAGAAACGCAAACAATTTCAAACCGACGGACTGACATTATTTTGGCATGTTTTGAAGCTTGTGACAAACGCCTGCTTGAGTTTCTTTTTTGCTTTTTGGTTTTTATTTTTTGTTTCGGTGTCAGTGTCGTTATCGTGTGAATTTTTTCGGTTTAGCTGAGCTTTTTAAATATTTGTGAAAGTTCTTAAAAGAAAAACTAGCAAAACTGTAACTCGAAATATGCATATATTCATTGAAGTTAGTACCACTTAGTAGTAACTGTTTTAAAGAAAACTTTATAAACTTTAATATAGCTTATATTTAATAATAGTTTGGCATAAACTTGTTGATTTTATATAATATTTTAGAAGGTAATTAAAGGCAAAACAAAAAAAAAATAGTCCAATAAACTTATTGCAGTTCTTAAAAATTCCATAAATTTGCACATAAAATCTGTGTCCGAATTTCAACACAAGTCCCCGTCGAGGGTTCCTTTATTCTATTTCTAATTCTGTTCTAAATATTTACTACATATAACCAACAATGGAATTTCCCTAGCTGCAGTTGGCTAATTAGCCGACCCCCTCCCCTCGTCGTATTCACCTACCTTTGCCCGTTGTTGTGTTTGCTAGTTAGTCTATATGGCAAATGGCAGCCAACTTCCGTTTCCGGTGTCCGTTTGGCAGGCAAGTATCCAATTAGATTTGTTTTTTCTTTCTTTTCAGTCAGCTGCGCAGGCGTCACAGCGAAAAGTGGCGGAAAGTGCGGAAAAACCAAAGCGAAACTTTTCGCCACACAACTTTATTTATTTATTTATTTTTGCTGCTGCAATCTGCACTTGTTATGCAAATTTTTCATTCAAAATATATGACAGGCAGATGGATTTAAATATTTCATTTGCTTCGGTATATGAATTAATAATTTATTTATTATTTATTTATATGGATTTTGCATAGAACTTTTCTCTTTGGCACATTTTCAAATGGGTTTTAAGAACGAAACGTGTTAGATGGTGTGTGTTGTGTGTGTGTGTAAATGCAGGCACTTGAGAGCACAAAATAAGCACAAATTTCTATAATTCTTTTTGTAAAAACAATTCCCGGCGTTGTGTGACTTTCGCGAAAATCTCGCCAACGGAAAGCGAACTGCAGGCGGCCGCGAAAATGCGTTTGAACGAACGTCAGAAAGCGCTCAACTTGAACTGAACAAAAGTATCTTGAACCGCCGCGAACGTATCTCAATCTGCGCTGCGCCAGCATAAGCGGCGACTGCGCTGCCGGCGTTGACGCAGGCAGCAACATTGCTGTAGGTTTGTTTCGATTCCAAGTGGGGAACGTATTGGCATGCGGAACACTCAATCTCATTTTATTCCCTCAGTTGCTCAAAAACCTGCTTCCGCGCACACGAGTCGAGTGGCATGCGGTGGAACTGGAACGAGTCGAGTGCAAAACTGGTTTCGTTTCGAGTGACTTTCGAGTTAATTACTCAATTATGCTGTTCTACGCTGCTCAAAAAGGAGAGTAACAGTTTTTCAATCGGTATTCTGTATGTATTCTAATTGTTTTAAGAAGAAATAAATGTTCTATCATTTCATAATAAATTTATATATTCAAATTAAATATAAACAATTATGAAATGTTATTGGAGACATTCTCTTAATTGGTCGTTTACTAAATCGCACTTTTTAGAGAGTTTTATTAGTTATTTAAAAGTACTTTTCAAGCATTGAGGTCTTCCCTAATTATAATTAATATTTTCTACCAGTGTACCCTAAAATAGGCACGTATCGCGACTCCAGTTGATATGTGTGCCTGCAATTTAGTAGTTTGGCTGTATATATTTTTTTACAAATTTATTGTTTTTTATCGGGCAGAGTTCACAGGTAGAAGGCAATTGAGATTTTTCATTTCTTTACCGTCTTTTGGCGCTGGGATTTATGGCTCGAATCTGATGGGTCTGCAGCGTCAATTTGATGAACGTGTGAAATGGCTGGGCTTCTTGGGGATCGGTAAGATATACCTCCGATGTATAGAGACACTCTCCGATCTCGGGTCCCATCGTGTGCAGGTGGACTCTAATTAGGTTGATGGACGGATATGACCTCCAATCAACATGAAAGGTTTGGAAGCTGTTAAAAAAATGATTTGAAATTATAAAAATAACTCATGGCAATTTATAATAAATAATGTAAAAATAAGCGAATAGAAAACAGAATTATTATTTAATTTTTTTATAATCTAAAGATGTTTCTTATCAGCCAAAAACACAGTTTCCACATAAATTATGAATATTTTTAAAGAGCAATATTTAGAACCTTTCCTCGCCAAAAAGATTGCAATCTTCGCTGCTGCAATTCACTTCGCGGTCCCAACATTCACATAAATATTTATGTGACAAACTCTTCAGGTCCTACCGATTATTCCGGGAACTCCTCTTTCTGCATCTTGCTAATTTAGTGTTTCTACTCAAATTCTTTCGCTTTGCAAATTTGCTACGGTACTTTTTCCGGCTCAAGGCATCAGCTGAAAGCCAAGCTTCAGTCCAGCTTCAGCCCGGGGAAAACTACCAAAAGCAAACATATTTATGCGAAGCAACGTGGCCAGCACTTCAAGGCGGTGCCGCAAAGTGGCGGCGAGTGCGAGTATCTGTGACAAGTGTCTTTCATTAGCATAAGTAAATCTCCTCGAAATCCTCAAATTTATTTGTCAACACTTGACAATTTCATTGTTGACGTCCCCAGAAGGGGCGCAGCTGTAACATCCACCCGGCAAATCATGATTTGTGTCTTGCATGTCAAGCCTCCCAGCTATTGGTAAAAAAGAAAACGGAGAAACTGGCCAAGACAATGCCAGTGGTCAGATGCAGAGATGCAGATGGAGATGGAGCTCCCAACTCCGGCTTAAATCAAAGACAAATATTTAACAGCAAACATTGAAATCTCATGGATTTTTACTATCCCAAAAGAGAGAGAAAAGTTAAAAGTCTCTTTTGGCACACATTTCGAGCAGTTGAGCTTTATGGCCATGTTTGGGCTATAAAATATTTCATGTCATATTTTTTATGGCCGTATCAAAGTTTTCCATTAGGACACATCACTTGTTCATATATGTTTATAATTTATGTTCAGTACCGAGCTGACTAAACGAATTGCACAAGATTCATTAAGGATTTAGTGCTGCCTCGGTGAATGGAAATCGATTTGGAGTTCAGAATCTCCTAAATAAATATATTTATGGCCAAGCTTTGATTATTTTTTGTAAATAAATGTTGTATTTTATGGGTGTAGGGTTAAGGAGGATTAATATTTATAATCTATTCAAATTTTACTATCTGGGATTAATTATCTCTGAGCTGTATTTCATCTTGGAATGAAAATAAAAGTACAAGAGACTTAGATTTTCCCACTTCTTCCTTGAAAATGGAATATATATCTTTTCCTTGTGGCTTTCTCACATTTTCTATTAGTTTTCGTCTTGGCCTTGGCTAATTGTCCTAGTAGCACAATCCGGCAGCCCAGACAAAAGCCAACTAGACCGCTCAATGGGTTTGGGACTTCCTTATCTGGCTTATCGCCCTCTGTGTCAATGTCGTCATTTCTGGCTAAAAGTCTGAATGTCTGGTGGAGCTCCGTTCGGGTCTTGTCTTGGTCGTCATCGTCATGGCGGCATTATGGCCAACACTTCATTACCAACAAAGCCATTGCCATTCATTAACAGCTGCGGCTTTGTGGACCTGGCTCGCTGGCTGGCTTGGCCGGGCTGCTTTGAGTTTCTGCTGTCGCCGCAGTAAAAGTTGGCAACGGTTTACAGGTCTCGTGGCGGGTCTTTCTTACCCTCCCATAATGCCAACGTAATCTCAAATTACTGCAAATTTTCACTGCTCACCTTTTATGCGCTTATTTATTTTATTGTGCATCTTCATTGCAGTTTTTGTGTGCAGATGGGCTTGCATTCCCATCGGAATCGGAATTGGTGATGGGAGATGGGGAGAGGAAATCGGAAATGGGAACTATCAAGGAAATCGAAGCTGTATCTTTAAAAATTGTAACTAATCGTTATTATATGTAAATACAAATAAATTAAAAGCTAGTAAATTTCCATATAATGGTTTATTATTCAAAAATTTTTTTAATATACTTATTTCTAACAAAGAATGTGTTTGCATTTTAAGATTACAATATTTCACTCTCAATACATCAACAAATGTATCGATTTAATCGATTTACTTCGATAAAACACCATTATGTGTACCATCTCTAATCAGAATCTCCCGCTCATTTCACCGTCTGGGCCTGACTCCGCTGGGTTTCGTTGTAAATCTTGTATTATTTTGATTGTTGCGCAGTTTTATTGTTGCCTCAATAATCTGGCTTTATGCTGCTACCAATAAGCACCGCAGAAGCGCATTTCCGCAATTTCCAGATTTCCAGGCGCCTTTGGCTGTGACGACGACGACAGGTGCACAAATGCTCCCCAGAATGGGCGTTTGATTGAGCTTCCCCCCTTCATCCAGCCGATGTACTTAATGATTTGTTTAACTCCCTAGAAAGAAAACTGAAAAAAACTAAGAGGGGAAGTACCAAGCTCAGTCCGCAGGCAAATGCCGTTGAGGCGGGTTTATCACCGCGATAAGCACATAAATAATGAAGTTTTCTGCTGGCCATAAACACGCTGGATGAGTCGGCAAAGTTTTTGCTATTTACACAAGGGAAAATAATGGCCATTCTAACTTAGGTAGTTAGCAACTTTTAATGGAGAGGAGAAGCTGGACTATTTTCAAGCCTTAATATTTGTTACGAATGGAAAATGGGTTATAAATGGAAAATTTATTGATTATTTACTGCCATTGTTTAAAATCACATCCCTACTTTTCTCAAAGTGCATTAAGATCCGTATGAAATTGATTTCTGATGCTTTCACTTTAAAGATGTAAAGGAATTACTGCTGAAGAGGATGCCTTGAGGCTCCTCAACTATTCATCTGAGTCCCTATTCATCTGTGATTTATCAAATAAATTCTATTCAAATAGATGTCCTCATTTTTTGCCACCTGCTCGCACCTGTTCCGTTGCATTTGGCTTAAGCCAGCCAAGCCAAATTAGGACTTGTGACAATTGCTATACATACATCATCATCTTGCAGCACTTTAATTGTGCCTGGCACTCAATCTTTCAATCACGCCAGCCGCGGGAAACGGAGGGGCAGCTATGTGGATTACATGCGGCTGACTGGACTGGACCTCACCTCGCCAGGAGGATGATGGAGGAGCGGAGGATGCCAGGCAATATAATCTATATAATCATAAGAGCGGTCCATGTTGTAACATGGCTGCTGCCCCCCTCGATCCCTAGAAGCCTCACGCATTTGCGACATGTTGTCAACTCGAATTGCGTTCGACTGATTGAAGGCAGCCAGCCAGCCGGCCAGAGACCATCCTATCCCATCCTATAAGATCCCAGTCTGCCCCGTCCAGAGCCATCCCGATTCAAAGCCATTTTACACAAAGAAAAATAATATTTTAGGGAATTCGCTGCGATTTTTGTAAGGGTTACAAGACCATAAATAGTTTTTGAAATTTATTTCAGATGATTATTGTATTTTATTATTTATGCTCGCTTTTCAAAAGCTGGAAATAAAAGTTGTTGACATAATTCTTTCTTTTAAATAATTTTTTTATGTTTTACCTAATAGGAAATATGTTTTATTTAATTTAATAGTATATTATTTTTTAATTAAGCTTGAGTTACATTATTTTCCTTCGGTGCATTACCATCTTCATCGCTCAGCCATGAGCCACGGACAAGTTGATGGCCAAAGCCAAAGCCAAAGTCAAAGCCGCGTCCAAAGTCGGCCTACAATGTAGCCAAGTGGCCGAGCATCGCATCGACTCGCAAGGAACTCTTCTCCGCCACCAGACAGGTTTGTCGCCTGTCGCCAATGGAGAGGAGATGGGAACGGATCTGGAGTTGGAGTCGGAGTCATAGTTGGAGTTGCAGATGGAGCTAAAGTAGGAGCCGCAGCTGGGAGAAGACTTAGCCGGCCCAAAGAAGAGGATTCCTTGTTTTTGGGTAGGCGTCGCGCAGATTGATCAACAGACCAGGACGTTTGTCTAAGACTTCGCCTGCCTTGTTTACGTTTTAGGGTTTGCACTGTCATGGATGAGTCGAAACGGAGATCAGGTGGGGATTTGCTTATTTCAAGGGTATTAAAACATGTTAAAATATTTATAAAATGGAAACTTAGTTATACAAGTAATAAGGCTTCAGGTGAACTATTTTGTAAGCGAATATTTATAACTATTACCACAAGCCATATATCAAGCCTAACTGAATTAAGTTGTGAGTATTTAATAAGTTAGTGGGAATTTTATAAAACTTCTATCACGCCCCCAACAACCTCAATCCGCTCCTGTTCCCTGCTCCACCTTCTTGGCATCGCCGGCATTTAAAGTAATTTCGCCATCAATCTTTCACTTTTGCACTCGTTTCGGACAGAGTCGCTCCTCTCGGTCATCTGCCCGAGTCACTTAGTTTGAGGAATTGCCAGAGTCGGAGTCGGAGTCGATCGAGGTCCCGTCCAGAGTTGTCCACTCCTCGGAATGACCTTGTCCGCAATGATGTTGATGTTGTTGTCGTCGTCGTGCGTTCTGCCCACTCACCTGCGGAGAGGCTCTGCATGCGTAAAGTTTATTTTGATCTTGGTGTCGTCTCCGCGATTTGCATAACTTGTCATGCCCATCCTCGAGCGGATGGGGATGGGCATGGGAATGGGGAGGAGCTGCTGCGGGGTCCATTGTCAGTATCAATAAATATCAACGCGCCAACTGAGCGACAACTTCTTCTGCGGCCAGCTTCGAAGCGGAGGAGCCTGATTCCATTTGGCAGTGATGAGTGCCAGTCCTTTCAACATTTTGCTATTTTATGCACACCGATATAAATGATCTTTTAATTAATATCACTTTAGATAGTGCACAAATTGATGGAGCATTCTTATTATGCAAAGTGATGTTTACGATTATTACCCGGCAGGATCCTTGTCCCAGTCCCAGTCCCAGGCCCAGCCCAAGTACCAGTTTCAGTTTTCGTTTTCAGCTCCACTTGGGATTGCCTTTAAATATTTTTAATGACACCAGGCCGGGATTAGGGCCGTTCGATCTCGGCTAAGAGTTGATCCGACAACTCGGCCTAGGCCTAGGCGCACTGCTGCCAATGATAATCGGATCAGATTACCATTCAGATAATGCTAAAAGCTTTTCGCAATTTGCACTACAAATTTGTTTAGCAACCGGGCCCCGATTTGGACAAAGTTATTTTGCACTTAACATCCGAGGACAGTTGTTGTAGGATATAACGTACCTATTAGTGTAGTTGTGGACAAATAAGGTCTATGAGAGGTTGAAAAATAGAAAACTTTAAAAAAGTAACTCGCTATTTCAGTGAATTGTTTTTATCTAAAAGAATACTTAAGGATTTATTCGTTTTTCTTTTATAAATAATTGTAGTAAGTTTTTAAGTTTATCTTGTTTTCTGATTTTTAAATTCTCTTTCGGCTTTTTATTAGTTGTCTTTCAGCATTTCTCTTTTTCCCACATAACTTTAGAGCTTTCCATACACATTTTTACATTTTTACCCAAAGCAGCCGCGATAAAGATCGCAAATGGAATGCAGACGCCGCTATTTCGGAAAATGAAGTCATTAAATGCTATTACAAAGCGTAATTGTTCACAAATTATACAGGAGAGCGGGGAACTTCCTATATACCCTTTTCTTTAACCGAAACAATGTGCGCATTACACCACTTTGGTATCTTAATTATAGGCCTAGGAGTGCCACACCAGAAACCGGGGATGTGAGGGGCACCGGCACCTCACCTGGTGCACCTGTCATATCTGGCTGGCGCTCAAGACCACAAGACGAGTGCAAATGAGTGACACTCGCGGCGTCTGGCATTCAGCTGCGTTCCCTTCTTTCAGCGGGGCTAAAGGAATTTACATAATAATATTATTCTCACTTTTCTGCCAGGAGAAAATATCAGAAATAATTATAATTAACGTTTGAGTGAGATAAAGAGAGAGTTTGCTTTACAATATTATTGTAATAACTATGCTTTTCATAATATAATATTCCCTGCCTTTTTAGGCACTCTTGAATATATCAATTGCTACTGAAGTTGCTTCAATTATTCTGCTGAAATTTTCAAAAGACATTACCTAGACCTATTATTTTTTTCTCTGTATTGGGAGTACCTCCATTACAACACAGCCGGCGACTCATATGGATGGCAATTTGAGCTCAGAGCCCGAACAAATGCTGGTTAATATTCAATTTATTACAAATCATCATCGCCTCCATTTAAGGCCTGCTACTTACGACTTACGGAGTCGTCGCTTCCCTTCAAGTTGAACTCTCAACTGTGACGCGGAACTCGATGCTCGATGCTCCAGCTCCGCGTGTAAGTAGTCCGCTTTTCTGCCAACTCATCGGCGAATGGATGGAGTCGGAGTCATGTGTCTGAGGGAACTTCCTGACAAACGCGGTCGGGAAATACTACTCAGTGTGGAATATGAAATGGGAATACAAATACAACTCCGGCGGAAATTGTGTCATGATTATAGACTAAAGCGCCCATTTAGTTACGCCTTATTATTCCCAATTCCTTCTCGGATCCCTGCCCGGCCGGGGCCCCTTTGCATTGAACTCGGCCTAATTGAAGTTGTGTTCTCTGTGTATGTGGAAATGACTTGGGCCTTTTTCTGTCTAATCTCTTCATTGTGGGTACTCACTGGGACCTAATTCTATTCTTTGCCTGACTTTGTGTAGCTCGTTAATTGGTTTGGTTAATTAACTAAATTTGCCCGAATTGGCAGCTTTTTTAGCTGATCTTTTCTATCTCCTAAACGAGATCAGGCTTCAATTAAAGATCAATCAGAAGATCAGAAAGAAACTGGTTATTAAATTGTAATAATATCAAAAGAGATACATAACAAAATAGTAGGAAATATTATATAATTATATTATGCAGAGTACTAGAAATTATTATTTTTTCCTGTGCATCCTTAGCCCCTGCTCAATTGGGTTCAGCCCCCCGCCATTTATAAGCCATCTAGCCTGCCCATTCCGGCTCATCAATAGTCCACCAGGCGTTTCATAACCCGTTAAGGAAGCCAGACTGCGGTGGATGCTGGCTGATGGCCAGAGAATTAATCAACACGAAATGAGGAATTCTGATGTGTGGCACTTGCTTCTAAGCTTTTCCCATCAATTAAACGCTCGGGCTACCGCCAGGAATCTCTCTCTGAAAACGGCACATTGTCTTAGCCAAATTAAAATGGCCAACTGTGCTCGACACCTGAGTCTGGCGAGTCTCAGACTCTCCGATTTTTCGGTGCGCATGCGGAAGCGTTTTTCGCGTCATTTCTCATGCTGAAATTTAATAAAGAAAATTAATTTGTGGACATTTGACTCGAGGCGAGACACAAAATACAACGGCGAATAAAAAAGCAGCCAAGAGGAGCGCGCATCCCCGAGAAAGACCCTCTCAAACACAGACTTTGATCGATGGCACTCATGATGCTGCAGGCGAGCTTCCATTCCACCCGAGAGCCACCGCCAGCCACCGCCAGCCACCGAGATCCAGCCGCCAATCTCCCCAGTTTCGACGACAAATTCAAGTTGGGAATGCCTTGGCCCAGTACATCTATCTGCATCTGGGCAGCCTCGAACCTGGAACCTGGAGGCGGAGCACGGAGCACGGAACCTGCAACGGGTGCCGCATGAGTTGCAAGTTAGCGCAATTAATTTATTTCAACACGAATTTAACTCTCATCGGGACCGCTCCTCGGCTCAACTCAGCCCAGCTCACTTCATTTCACTTCACTTCACTGCACTTCATTCCCAATGCGTTTTACATCATTCTTACGACTGCGAGGAGGCGCAGACTTAGCATTTATATTGTAAAAATTTTGTCGTTACCTTATCTAAATATGGCCATTGCATATAAAGACCCGCCATTCGCGAGGGCAGCTGCTCGCAGCTCGCCGCAGGATCCAGTGTCCGCACTCTAGACTTGTCTCGAATGGCACTGAGAAATACTATAATTAATTAAGGATTTTGTATATAATGAAGTTAATCAAGTTTTTAATTTTTCTATACCCTAATAAAGGGACTAAGCCAAAAACCAGAGAACCTATAACAAAAATATTCCACCTATAATTTGAGAACGTTAACTCGCTTTTTTTCTGGATGCTATTACTCTATCTGATGAAATATATTTATTTTTTATTTAATACTCTCTTTGAAATCTATTTATTTTTAATTCTAAAATAGAAATATTTTATTAAGAAGACAATATTTCCTTACAGTGCACTTGTCATCCGATGCTGCGTCACTCATTTTTGCACAGTCCATTAGTTCGCGGATACAGTCGGCGCTGAAGGTTGTTCCTGCCGTTGTTCTCGTGGCCGCCGTCCATGTCTACCGGTTTGACAGTCGCTCACTCGCAGTTCCAGTCCCGTTCCCAGTTGCCAGTTGCCAGTACAAGACCGCGGCCCATTCCCATTCCCAGTCCCAGTCCAAGTCAGCAGTTTCCAGCTCCATTAGTTGCTGCCCCTCTCGATGGCGACTTGTATACGGTTCCTGCTGGGTTTATTTTAAGCTCTACTAGGCGCGTCCTTTCCAAGGGCTAGGTGCCCTGCACCCCGACCTGGTCTACCTCCTCTCTGCCCCACCACTTGTATGTAATTTTCGGTTATGCCAAGTAATTTGAGATCGCGCCACACGCGCGGCCTTTAATGACTTCATTAAATGCGGCAAACTAGTTTAGCGCGACTGGTTCCTTCGGCCGGAGCTGGACAACTTCCGATGATGACTATAAAATGATTCCTCGAGGGCCATTCCTCAGTTACTTGCTGCCACTTGAAGTGGCCCGCTGTTGTCTTGTGGGCCGTATTTACTTGGACCACCTTGGCTGCCTGTCGAATCCTTTCCACGCATAACTCAGCGAGGCGAGGGTCCTAAATCTCCTTGACAACATTTACCTGATCCCGCTGGCTTAATGACTCCAACTGGATGATCGTCGTCACTCGCGTAAAATGTAAATTTTTCAGTTAGCCGCCTGATGAGTTCCGAGGTACAGGACAGCAGGGAATATATATGGCATCAACGTGATGTTCTAGGATGTGCGAGATGCACAGGGGAAAAATTACAGCTTTTGTTTAATTTTATAAAAAATATTTAAAATACTTACTATTAACCCTAGCTGCTACTTTCCTTGTAACTTTTTTTTTAACTTAAGTCTATAGTTCATAGTTTCCTGTGATTAAATTATATATTTTTCTAGGATAGTTATTAGAACGACTTTGAAAGATTTCTTTTGTGGAACAGTATCAAGGAACCTTTAAATTTGTTTTAAAATAAATACATACCATATTGAATGAAGATCCTTGCATCATCATTTAGAAACTTTTCTACTCTGTACTTAACAGAAGTCTGTGTCCATTTACCGGCACAGTCGTTACTCATTCTCAGGGCCGAGGACAACGTCGAGTATGTGGATGAGGCTGGCGATGGCCTGGGAATGGGAATGGGAATGGGAAGGGGCATGCGATTCGGGATACTGCATGAAGGGGTTGCAGCTCTGGCTGGATAATTATGACGTTGCAACAATTCCAGCGTGGCAGCCAGAGCTTAGGAGACGTGTTCTGGGATTGCGATTGTGATTGCAAGTGTCTGGGTGAGTCTGCTGGTGATTCCCTGCTGGAGTGTGTGTGTGTGCCCCAAGTGACAGTGCAACATGATTGCTCTCGGGCTCGCCACATGCCACATTTATCATTCGTCGAAACGTTGAAAAATTAGTCATTCCTTTATTTTACACCCAAATGCCGAGAGCTCTTGGCGCAAACCAGTTGAGGAGAGGCCAAGACTATGGCAAAAAATCCTTCTTGCACTTCCTTAGCTGCGTACAGTAGACAGTCGCTACAAGGGAAAAAAGGAGTGGCCATTAATTGGACTTTGCCTTTTATGCAACAAGAGATGAAGCGATGGGTATTAATAATAAATTAATAAACTATAAGTATAAATTTAATTAAGATATAAGCGTTACAGATATTTAAGATAAAAATCTAATCTCTTATGTTTAATAAATAATATTGATTTATTTTAAATACATAAATTATATATATTTGATGGAAATAAATTTACCACTTAACTGTGCTATAAGATATGTTTGTTAACAACTTAAGCAATGATTTAGTAACCATTAATGGTAAATCGATTCTCCTGACGATGCTTATCAAGAATATAACTTCTTTATAATGTCGATAGGTGACTTCTTTTGACTGTTACATAAGATTCAGATAATACACTATATGAGTTATAGATTCTTGCCATAAAAAGTCCCTGTTAACTTGTCTTCCCTGTACTGTGTTCGGTCGCAGCTTCTCAGGCTCGTGCAGCAACAACATGCAAATGACTCTTTTAATTTTTATGAATTTCTCTGATTACGAAAATTGCTTCTGGGCTTTGACTGGGCAGCACACCAAGCACCGAGCACCAGCAACAGAGGCATCCTGAGTTGCACTCGAGACTGGAAGGAAGCGCCTGAGCCTGAGCATGATGCATCGCGCATCTTCATTAGTTGACGCTGCTCCGATGTCAACCCGGGCCAGCAGCCGCAGCAGCAGATCCTCCTGCCTGGCCATCATCGTTTTAGGCCCAGTTTGGAATACCGCTGGCGGCGGGTCTTTCGGACCGTGTTTGCCTTTCCTGTCGCATGTTCATGTCTAGGCAGTCCAAGACCAAAGCCAAGACCGAGATCAGAGCTGCAACTCTCGCTGGCTCATTGGTGTTCAGCTCGTGGGCTCGAATGGAAATTACAAACCAATAAATCATTGAACGCCGCCACTCGAGGAGCTCCCATCCTGTCGCTGTTCTGTTCTGCCCACATGGACGCGCCGCATCCTTCACCTGCTAAGTTCCACTCCTCACAGGCACCACTGTAATTAGTTGAAATTGTAATTCATGGCGCTGGATTAGATAAAAATCTGCTGCCAATTAGTAATGCACTTGGCCGTGAATAACTTCATAAGGCCAACGATGGCGTCTAATACGCTTATGACTCTATTGGCCCGATCTTGGCGAAGCCCTCGAGGCTTTTTCCGTTCTTGGAATTGAAGAAAATATGCATTAACAAGGAGAGTTGGTACACGAGGAAAGTCTTTGTATATATATTCCGATACATAAGTATATTTAGAGTGAACATCTCGAATGTGATTTATCGACAACCACATCGCCCTCAATGTTCTATAGAAAATATTGCACTTAACGTTCAAATATGAATAGAACATATTTTTCTTGTGCCTTCTTATGTCCAATATTTTCACAGGGAAGGCCATGTCTTAAATTTCCAAACGCTTGACAAGTTATAATTTGCCATTCTTGACCCACCTTATAAATTAAGGTTTATCTATAAATTCCAGTAAATCTTTTTAATAAAAAAAGAACCCGTAGAGACAGCAATCACTTAGATTTTTCACATTTAATTTGGGGCTTTCGGTTCAATTACTCAATACACTTTAAATGATTATCTGGCAATCTCTCAGCGTTTCGACTGCCAAGAACTTTATGAAGCCCTGGCGATCATATCTCTCTCTGGCCGCTGCCAATTCTAAGCTCCATTCGCCATACCAAGACCCCGTTGCAATTGTCGTAGATCAGGCCCGAGCAATTGACCCCTCACGACCACCGCCACTGCTACCCAGTGATTTAGCCTTGTCTCGACTTCGCGGAGACCAATTAGATCCTTTAAGATTCAATCAGCGGCCGCTTGCCGCCTGACTCAGCCCCGCGGCAGCCCCGGCCATCGACGGGCAACTTGATTTCAATAAAAATCCATTTAATTCGACATTTTGTGGCCCGAAAAAAGAGAAACACTTGGCGATTAACTCTGCCGGCTGACGGCTGCGTTCGTTTGAACTCCGTGCGGGTGTTTGGCGGCAGCCCCTCCCCGTTTTGGCCCAACCTTTTGGCCAACCCCTCGGCCCATATAAATCTCTGGTTGTAATTGCCACGATAAGCGGGGCCAGTCCGAAAAGAGCGCCGGCTGCGTCGCTTAAAACCGGTGGCCAAATAGCCACCGCTCCGATCCAGCTTCCAAATCCAATATGTGGACGTGTATTTTGGTTGTTTTTTGGTTTTTTTTTGCTTTTCCGATGGGAGGAAGCAGGAGCGGAGCCGTAAACTACATAAATTTCGCGTGAAATGCATTTGCGGGCGATAAATTCGGCAACGGCCAGCTTGGACAGCGATAATCAACGCAATTGCAATCGATTTTGGCGTAATTTAGGTTTGGCTTAAGTGGCTCAGACTAACAAGCGGGCTCAAAGCTGGCCGGGCCAGTGTTTCCTTCTGATTGAGTCAAGTTTGGGCAACAAATCCAGACCGTCGTGTGCCCAGGAGGCGCCATAGGGTATGCTATATGAGTAATAATTCTGGGAGCTCAGGAGGGCAAGGTTTGTAATGTGTATCTGTGGTGTTATGGTGCTATAACTATGCATAAATGTTTAAAAATACTGGAATCAACAATGGCAATACAATCTGCATGATGAAGTGTTCGGCAGAATGGGGTCTTGGGGGCAGGGGTGGTTCTTCATCGGAGACGACGATATGGTCAGGTGGGGGTGGTGGAAGAAAGAAATGCACTTTCCCTATTGAGAATTACTCCCTTCGGTCGTTTTACTGCTTGTTTTTTAGGTTCGTCTGACTGAATGAAGGATGAATGAAGAAATGCAACTCTGAAAAGTGTGAATGAAATATAGAAAATAAGAAAGTAGAGAAATGGCGTCAATTTAATATATATTTTCTATGAAGTTTTAAGCTCCCGGTAATTCTGCCCGCAATATAGTTTACCGAGATTCAAGCACCTCTTTGACCGCTTCTTTTGTTGTATTTTCTGTGTGGCCCAAAGACGGCGGCAGTTGGCCAACAAAAGGAACAATTTAAATCAAACAGCGCTGAACGCAATGGAATTGTTAGCCGGTGGAAACTACCGTTAAGCTCACTTTCGCAGCGGGTTGCTGCGGCGGCACCGACCAGAAATTACTCATACGCAACGTGGCGGCCTCAAGCTGACCCCTGTGCTGCGGCAGCCACTGTCTTGGAGGGGGGCTTCGTCTTCGAAAGGGAGAGATGGGGAGGGGCACTATGCTTGTTGCCGCCTCTGCTGACACTCGACCTCGCCCGTTTCACGCTGCCGTCGTTCGATTCCATCGAGCGCTGATTAATTACACCGCCCGCTGTGCGAATTCTTCAATAAAAATCATAATTTCATGTTTGCGGCCAGAAACCAAAAATAAAGATACAGCAACAAAAACAACAACAACAACAGCAACAACAAAAAAAGCAGGGAGAAGCCGAAAATAAATGATGATTATTGCCGCATTTCTGTAAGCCGCAGCTTATTAGCTGCACGAGCTCCGCCGCGGCATCGCCATCCCGAAAAGCCCCTCTTCTCGCATGCAAAGTGTATCGAATTTTTGATTGAAACTTTAAAATACTCGTTAGAGGAGGGTTCCTCCTCGATGCGCGTGAGTTTATCTTTTGATTAGATTCGTTAGACTTTGTATTGGTCTTTCGTAGCGCTCAGAAATTGGTCAGCCGTCGCGCGGTTCGGTTTTGGCCGCGATGGAGTCATTATTCACAATTTAGTAACACTTGATTTGCGCTCGGCGTTTTCTATGAATTTTCATAAATTGTTTCTATTTCGTTACCCTCGCAATATGTTCGGGGCCAGCATGAAAAGCCGAAAAAAAAATATGGCCAAGATTGGCTGATTGCACAAAGTGGCGGCTGGAGGGTAACTAACTCTAAAGTGACCCAGTTTGCAGTTTAATTGTGGTATTATTTTGGTCTTTGTAAAGTCAAGAAGAATGTAAAACAATGCTTAATACTTAAAATATATGATTTTTGTTGATTTAAAATAATGTTTTCCTTAATTGAGGTCTCATTTGTTAAGCTTTATCATTCGCCCGTTGACTGCCGCTGTACGCTGGCACATCTAATTAAGACACAGTCCAAAGGACTTACCAGCAACCAAAAAAATTCAAAAAAATCACACTCGCATATCTGAGAAAGCCTGACAGGCTGCCAAGTGTAAAATGCTTAAGAAATATCCAAGAAATATCCGCCAGCCAAATGAGAGCAACGGCATTAAGCACACCCCTGTGCGAGAGTGTGTTAAAATGAGGCCCAGCATGATGTATTCAAAAATCATTAACGGCCCTGATGCGGTGAAAGGAGTGCTCCCCGGATTCTCAGTCCCAGTCCCAGTCTCGGTTCCCAATCCCCAATTTGCGGGCCAAGTCTGATCCACATATCGCGGCAAAGTGAAGCGAAAAATTGCTTTGACGTCGCGTCAAAATTTCACACTTTTGCGCCAGATAAAAACGCAAACATTCGCAAGAAGGCCGAGGAGATGCGACGGCTGCCTCGCATTCCCCAAATATTTGCCAGCCTGTGCGAGGAAGATCATTAAAATAAAGGAGTGCTAACCAGGGGCAAGCGGGGGGAATGGCCGAACAAGAGGAGTTAAATTAGCATACAAGTCGCGCTTTTGCCATAATTTGCATATAAAATTAGCGCAACACGTTGCAGGCAGCCTCCGGGTGACACATGAGGCACTGACTCCGCCGACTCCGACTCGAAGCTCTGCCGCTCATTTGGCGACTTGCAGCTGCTGATTGGTTGTACACACTCAAATCGGGGAGCTGCTAATCCAACAGCCCACACAGCAAAAAATACCACTTCTCTTTCCGTTTTTATAAATTAAAATTGCATAAGATAGTGCCATTAAAAGGTGCAGTACTGAAATTGGTTGGTGGCTAATTTATATTGTGAATAGGCGACTATTAGAAGTATTTATCTTTTATATTAGGAAGATAATTTTTAAAAAATTGTCATACAACTCAAAATAATAATTCTGGAACTTATGAATATAGAAATCTAGTTTAAATAATTTTAAAATATTTATTTGTACAATTTAAGCTGGCTGTATTTTTATGAATACAAGTTACCGATGCATTGTTTCTCTGTCGAACTCTCCGATGTTTTGGTATTAAAATACAAGATTTTAAATAAAACCAAAATTGTTTTGCCTGTATTCGGAGTGCCCGAAAGCGCTATGATAATTAAGCTGGAATCGCCTTGGTCAGGAGATGGAGAGATGGTTCGAAGTGCGAGGACAATGCCGGGATTTCTGGCACTTGTTGCCGCAATTTGCATGGCCCGTGGAGCTAGGGGGATAGTCCCTCTCACTCTGGAGAGCGGCGGCGCCTTCACGGCAATTAGCAGTGAGTCCGGTTAAACTTTCCGTAGAGCCGTAGAGCGGAATGCGAATGCGAATGCGAATAAGCAGCGCGGCCTTATTAGTCACGGCTGCCTGCGCATCCGCATCCCCTTCTGACAAATAGACGTCCATTAATAATATCTAGAAAAAGACTTTGGCTTCGGCCTGGGCTTCTCCCTTGGCCTGGGTCATTTTTTGAATATTTTTCATACTCATTTGGTAGCTATGTTTCTTGGCTGTTTCCCACCAAAGCTCAAGCGTGAAAATGTTAAAGGTTAATAATTACGCAGTCTGTTTGTGAGTGTGTGAAACAATCGATAGAGAATTTACAAATATTTGAGTTTGTTTCTCTTCTTTTGTAAAGGTGAATGCTTTTCGTTGCCTAATTGAGTCTTAGAAATGCCGATTGGAAAGTCACTAAAACAGTGAGTAGAGAAAATGGAGAAGAAAGGTGCTTGGCAGCGAAAGAATTTAATGGGGGTGTTCCCATAAAAACGTATTTAACTGGCCTTTAAATTTATAAATAAATAAAAAGCGAATGCAATGACTGGCAGCCATAAAAACCATAAATAAGTAAGCATTTAAATAAATATTTATATACAAATAATTGCATGTCAGACGGAGCGGCAAATTAATACGATTGCAGTTTATGACAAGCGATTAAAAGTGATAAACGGTAGGGGAACTTTAAAGGGGCTTTTGAGGGGCTTAAGAGGGTCTTTAAAGCCTCTGCTAAGTAGCACACAGATGCCGATGCCATCTCCAGATAGCTGGCAACTTCCAAATACAGATAGCACGGCGACAGCTACCGGAGACACTCTGAAATCCAGCTGCCATTTAAGCCGAGCTCCAATCCAATCCCAATCTCATCTAGCTGTTCATTAGTCAGCCGCTAGGTGACAATCAGATAGGTCATGGGAGACCTTTACCGAAATGGGACAACCTGTAAACCGATGCGCATTCCCCGACGCGAGTCAAGTGGGTCGCCGCCTTATCGCGCCACGGAGAAAGTCCCAATTCCAATGCCAGTCCCCGTCTAAGGGTCACCCCAGAGTCCCCCTTTGGAAGTGGAGATGTCCCGCGGCGAGATAAACGCATGAATTACTCGTCCCACAAAGAGCGGAGTGTCAATAAAATTGCGTAGATTATTGCAGGCGAGCTCGTAAAATCGTTTACAATCGATGGTGGGTCTGGCGACTGACTCCTCAATGGTCTCCGGAACGGAACGGAACCATTCAACTGCCAGTTTCTGCGTGCGTGATGGCCAAGGCCCCGGCGGCGTTGTGCGGAATTCTCTATGAATTTATTAAATAAATGCATTAAACCATAAAAAAAAGGAAGCCGTGAGCGGAGGATTCTGGAACAAGGCGAACAGTAAATGCTCTCGATGGCTCCATTTCTAATTATTTGATTAGGAGCTGGATTGCAATTTTAATTACCTAGACTGAGGCACAGAATCTTTAAAATTACAAGGCTTCAAAAAAAGATGATAGATTTATACTTTCTTTGTATTTTAATATAAATAATTATAATTAAACTGAATAGAAAAGTCTACAAAGCTTAATAAATTCACCTGGATGTGTGCCTTTCTTTTTTTATATTTATTTTTCCTATAGACCCCTCTTCCCATTCCTGCTCAATGGGGGGTCCAGTGGCGGCAGGCGACAGCTAGAAGTGTCCCCCATCAGGCAGACTTCGTGTTGCGCCCTCAGCAACTGCAATATTATTGTTAATTTCGTCGTAAATTCGAAAGTCTTATGCTTATTGAATTTTCATGTTTGGCTCGTTCTCGCTCTCGTTCTCCCCCCGGACTGCCCATCCGTGTTTGCATGCAAATGATTTTAGTTATGATAAGACACTGTCAATAAAAGCAGACTCAGATTCCTACTCCGATATGCATATCGATGCAGGCCAATGTAAAATTAACTTTATTGCTATTTTATCAATTTGCTGGCAAACAGTTTTCCCATTTCCCTGGCCAGTGTGTGTGTGTGTGTTCTGCTGTTGTTGTTATTGGCAAATAATAACAGCAATCAAATGTTTATTACTGGCTGCTTTAATTGCAATTTTATTGTTTGTCCTCTCTAAGCTTTGGGGAAAGTTGTGCCTGCAATAATAATATTGTTGACTGCAGCTGTCATTTATCAGAATTAAATTAGTTCTGATTGCTGTGGGAAATTCTTGGCGAGGAGGTCCAAGTTAATGGCTTACAGAACATGAATCGCATGCAAACATAGGCTTTCGGTTGTCCATTGAAAATGAATGTCATTAAAGGCGAGCGCAAGGAAACGGCATTTTCTTGGGAAATTCGCTAGATTTTCCAGCTTCGAATGTTAAATAATTTGCGTGTAATATAAAGGAAGCCCCAGGGAGTGGGGAATTTCAGGTAGAGATTCAGGTGGGTTCTTATAAATTAATTCAGTCGCCACAGGGCCTTTATGTTTGAATCTTTGGAAGTAGAATTTGTGTTAATTAATGAAAGCTTAGTTTTCAATTATAAATATCATATTTTGTCTGCAGAAAATGTTAACCGTAGATTTCTTGTTAAAAATTACATAAATTATTCCTAATCTTTATTTTTAACAAGTTTTCCGGTGAAAGAGCTTAAAGAATTAATATCCACATAAGGGTTCGTTAACTCCTGAAATAGTATAATATTTTATAATTATCAGAAAAGCCTGTCATAGTCCTTATAGAACCCAACAAGACTGTCCCTCTTAGACTTGATGGAATTTGCGTTATTGATTAAAATACCTTTCGCCTTGTAGGATGAGCAGCAGAAAAAACACCACTGCCATCTATGATTTATTCAAATATTTGTGCGTTTCATGTTGTCGCAAGGAAGTGCGACAATCTTTATCGTCGCCGATCGACGATCGGCAAAAAGTATCGCCTTACAATAACAAACAACCGCATTTTCTGCATGCAACACAAGGCGGGGATCCCCAAAGGCAAGGCGAAGACAAAAACATGCGAGAGAGGCAAGCAAATAACTCAATCCTTAACAGAAATGACAGAAACCTTATAAATACAAGAAAATGCAACAAAGATCATCCGATCTCTCTCCGATCTGCGATCATCTGCGGTTACAGAACGCGACATGGGAATGCGGCTCGATGGCAAATTGGGAAAAGGTCCCCTAGAACAAGTTTCACTTACTGAGAAGTGCCGGCCCCAGTCTGGGCTCCACTGTTTATATTGAAAACTTAAAAAATAACAGATTTAATTTGTCTAACAAACGCAGACAAACGGCCTGGACAGCCGTCATATTGAGATCTCATCAAAAGACCGCACAGCGCGGCCGGCGACGATCCCTGGCCATAAAAACGGGGATCGGGATCTGGATCGGGAACGTAAACGGGACTGAGAACTGAGACTGAGACTCAGACTGAGAACCCATTGAAATATTTTGACAGCGGGCTGGCAGGCGTTGAAGTTCGAGAGAAGTGTCTCAAGTGCCCTCGGAGTATTTCCCCCAAACTGACAGCTGGGCGATCTCAAAGTGTATCAAATCCCAAGACCACGTCCAAGTTACAGATGAGAACTGGTAGGCCTCCGATCGATCGATGGCCTTATCACAGTGATAATGTGGGCTTGGTTCAACCTCAATTTGTTACACATCCGCCGCTCGAGATTCGTTTTTATTTTCTTAACATATTTTTCAGTCTCTCTCTCTCAGCTAAAGCACTTAAAAATCAAAATCATTTTTAAGAAAACGTGACGCGCTCTCGTATATATTTTTTTGTGGGTTCGAGTGTTTGTTTTAGGCTTTATCATTGATCTTAAGTAGGGAACGAGAGAGGGGCAAGACTTTATTAGAAGCAATTTGAAAAGTCACTTGGAATTACCATAAAATTCGTTTCGGTCTCGAGGGTTTTATGGTTAATGCGTTATTAAGTTCAAGGAAGGTCTGTATTTTCCAAGAACACTTGCTGAAAGTTTTCAATGAACTGAATTAATATTTTTAAGCAAAATTAGTTACAAAAATCAACATAAAACTGTTTATAATTATATATTTTCTATAATTCTATTATTCTTATACATTTAATGTTCACTGAAGACTTTATGTGTTAAAGAAGTATAGATTATATTTTCAGATAATAGAATAGTTGATGATCTTTTATCTTTATGGCCAATACTATATGGCCACAGGAAGTGCCTTAAACGGCATTCTAAATATAAATCTTAATTTTCTCTCATATGTGCGCTGCTCTCGTAAATAATTTCAAGCACTTTCAATTTGTTATTACAACAAATTAATGTGGACATGCAAGTTGATTGCGAAAAATATCTGTCCAATTGGCATTAAAACCTACGCCTAAACAGCAGGCTCTCTACCCTGAAGGTTTTGCTTCCATTGTCAGGCATCATCGGAGCCTCCTTCCTCTCCTCCCGAGATCTCTAGGTATCCAGGAGGTAACCAAGTATCTCAGTATCCCCGTATCCCAGTCTCCAGATCTCCCGGTTGACAGCTGGCCAAATGCGAAACAGATCAAAGCAAATTATGTGCAACGCCTCTTAGCTGCTTAGCGTTGGGGCTCTTAGCCAGCTCATCCATAAGGCAAAGTATCTCGCGGATACTTGCCTGCAGAACGCGCGTGCCCCATGAAATCGGACGATGGGCAATGGATTTTCATTTGGCCGAGCTGGCGCGCGCACAAAATATTTCATAAATCAACAGCGTCCGACGACGACGGCGACCAGAGAATGATGGCTCGATTAAATGGATTTCAATGCGGACTGGTCCTAGCTCTGCGTCTGATTCTGAATCTGAATCGGAGAGGCTGGGTATCTGAGTATTTTGCATTTCCATTTCATCAACGGTCCCATAAAGACTGCGACATATACAGTCAGCAAAAAGTTATTACAAATTAATCGAAGAATTGCTGAGAAAACTGTGTGAAAAAAAGTAAGCAAAACTTTAAATTAAGTTTAGGAGGAGAAAGTATTTTATATATTTTAATGCCGTCTTTAAAAGGATTTAAATTACAAATTAAAATATAGTTAGGGTAATTTTTTAAACTTTTCAGACATTTAAAATGAATTATAAAAGTTAGTAACTTACCCTGAGATAGAATATGGACAGTCCTCCCTTTTGCTATAAAATTAGCCATATTTCAAGTTAATTTACTTAAAGATTTTTAAGTCTGCTTAAGTTCTATACAATTTTAATTAAATCTATAATATTTTCCCTTAAATTCCCAGTGCATACTCATAACAAATTTGCGCGCTTTTATGGCCACAAATTGCCATGTCTTCAGCCAAGTGACAGTGCAATTATCGAGGGCGTAGACCGGGCTCCATGGGGCATGGGGAGACGACACTTGCTAGGGTCTCCCCAACTCAGCTGCAGTTGACAGTTTGAATGGCGGGCAGACGGGGCTCCGAATTGATGAATTGTCTGTTTTGGGTAAATATTCCCTGCCAACAGGCGCCAAAACCGAACCACAGTCCCTAATTAATGGCACAGCCCCGCCTCCCTCTCCATGACCTATGCAGATGCTGCTGCTGCCGCCTCCTTTCACGAGAGATGCTCAGTATTTCGCCGCTTAACATTCTGCAACATCAATGCCGGCCGATCCGATGCAATCCGATGCGATTCCGGGGAAATTATCATACCAGAGTCCGCAATTATGCGCTAGCTGGAATGCTTTCTACACATTCAATAAAAGCGGCAACAGAAGCCGCTGGCAGACGGCAGAAACAAATGTACATTTTGGCTGGAACAATGGAGCAGCAGATAGCACCCCTCCCGTCGAGAAAACCCCCTTCAAGATACGGATGCGGACCCCGAGTGTGTGAGTGCCATTTGTCCGAATCTGCTGCAGACATTGCCATCGAATTCGAATTCGCATTCGGATTTGTTGGCCCCAGAATCGAATGCCGAAAATACAATTATGGCCGACGATCGCTACACGATCTGTAACAAATAGTGGCAAGGTGATGCTAGGATGCTCTGTAAAAAAAAATCAAAAATTATAGATACTTCTAGTCTTTATAATACATGTTTAACTTCTAAGATCCTTTCAGAAAAGGTGTATATAGAATTAATTTTAATTCCTTAGTGGGAATTTCTAAATAGCTTAGATAGCTTTAAGTCTTTACAGGTTTTCAAACCACTCACCTGATGCTTTTTACCCTGACAAAACCGTTTTAGCCACCTAGAGTATGGCCAAAAGCAGAGACAATGCCGCAATAAAAAGAAAGCGAATCAAGGAGAGCAACAGCAACCGCTGATCGCTGGCTGTAATCGGCATTCCGGCACTGAATAGCTGGTGGTGGCTGTGGCTCATTCTAATGCAAACACGCTGGCCAAAAGAAACACCTTTTGGCCGAGAGCCGCTCTCGGCGGCCAATTGATGGTTATTGCCAATTTGTATGCGGCAGGCGAACCTGGCCAAAGTCAGTGCCAGAGCCAGCATATCATTTTCAAACGTAGGAAGTGGCCACAACAAGAACAGATGCTGGCGATAATGGCGATAATAATTGTCTTTATCTTTTTGGCTCAAAAGACGGCCAGCAGCGGGTCCGTTCCGTTCCGTTCCGTTTGCCAACAATAGAGGCCTGAACTGGAACTGAATTTGTTTGAGACTGTCCAACTGGCCATTGGAGTGCCACACTTTCCCGGAGCGCTCTCAGCGCTTGACCCGCACAATGGGCACAAGCTAACCATTTTGGCCACAAAAAGCCGCCTTAACGACCACTTCAATGGTGTCCAGTTTGCATTAATTTTGTGTGAAAAGCGTGTGGCAATAAAGTTCCCAAAAATATGTGTTGAAAAACAGAAACAGAAATTCAGTTATTTGCATATCAAGTGAATGGGGGCAGTGGCAGCGGCAGGGGCAGGGCCTGGGGCCGAGGCAGACAAAGGCCACATCAACGGGCCAAGCAAATAGAGCCATAAAAATTGATAAATGCTCCACATTTTGGGGTGAGAAGTTTCCTAAGCGCTCGCCACTTTTCTGGAATTTAAATTGATCGCATTAGTTTCGGGGGAAATAATCATAAAAACCAAGTTTACAAGTTTAATTTGTTGGAAGTGGTTAGAACCATTCGTTGGGAAGCGTTAATCTTGAGTCTAGCTGGGCGAGCTGTAATGAGAATTCGAGGCTTTAAGGTTACACCGAAAATAATTGAGACTGAATAAATTAAAACTGTGAAAAGGGGTAAATGATTTAATTTCTGTCGTAATAAATCTAAATTAAAATAGTTAAGCATGTATGAAACTAGAAAAATCTAAGTTAAAGCTCTAATTGTAACCAATGTTGGAAATGATGCAGTTATTGTTCCGTAAAAGCTCCCAAACTCTCTCCTATTTTCCCCAAGTGCACGTGTAAGAACTCTAATAATTTAATGAAGATTTACTCCTCCTTATGGAGCCACTCTGCCCCCTTTACGGCCCCACTTAACCCCTCCTGTCGGATGCTCGAACAGTTATGACGTCTATGTCAAAGTCAAACTACTTTACAATATTTGTTACTTGCTTGATGATGAAGTCGCCGCTGCGTCACTCACAGATACTCTGGCTGCCGGTCGTGGAGACAGCTACTCATACTCGTACATTTTATGTCTTTTTTAATTGAAAACTTAAATTTGAAGCGACATGGAAAGGCTTTTATCTGCGCCGTAGTCAATGTTACGGCAGCAGTGCTCCCTATTCCCTACCAGCTCCGAGATCCCACTCCCATCCCGGTAGCTGCAGCTCCAGTCACCGAGCCTCGTAGCCTCGGAGTCTCGGAGTCCCGGCTACTGGCAGCTTGTCAGTGTCGCAGCTCGAAATGATGTTGATGATAAATAAAGTAACGAGTTGGCATTAAAATGATGACAGACTTTCGAGGGCCTCCGACAATGACAGCCGCGTTGGCGCTTATTAATAATTAGGTAGACTCTTCGGGAGCAATTAACATGCGCTTGTTGCAGGCTGCCGGGTGTCTGTGGTAATTAGAAAACTTTCCAACTACTCAAACGCTATCTACAAATTAGCCTTATGCTGCATGCACCGAGCGCAAATGTATGAATATTTTCTTGAAATTAAATGGAGAAATGGAAACAATAAGCTGTGATTCAACTCATTATACATATATTACCATAGTGAAAGTATTATAACTAAATAATCTATATTTCCATAACTTAAATAAATAATTAGGTTTTTTCTTCTTTCTTTTCTTTTTATTAAAATAGTTACTGAGGTATTTTAAATTATTAAAGTTCATTTAAAACATATCTTGAAGTATTTTCTTAGGAAATTCTCCCGCAGACAAAATCATTTTCGTTTGGGGCCATAAAACCCATAGCTTATGCCACACCAAAAATTCATATTCATCAACTTAAATGGCAGGCAAGTGCCGTTCATCTGGGCTACTGGCTTGTAATTACCCAATCGAAGGTTTTACTTCCACAGGCTCTCAGTTTTTGGCACAATCTTGACCACCTCATAAATTGATGGACAGACTGTTGGCGGTGACTTTGAAAGAACTATAAAAAAAAGAAACCCCAGTAAAATTGCACGTTACCGCGACGGAGCCCTGGATCCACGCACTCATTGGAAACAAGTTCATTCCGATCGGCGCTCATTTCAATAAAGTGTTTTTTTCTTCACTCTTGGCCATAACCATTACCGGAAGGCGATTCCTTTTTTTCCCGGCTGCGTTTCTCGATCATTTTACTTTTTTGTGGCTTCCTTCGGTGAGAGCTTGTTACTGAAATAATCAGGCAGCGAATGGGAACGGGCTTTTATTGAATTGTTCCACGGCTTAAATTCATTCGGAAGGAAGGGAATTCGCTCACAGAACATCAGACTATATAGGTGCAAATCGATGGAAGGATATGGCGGTGCTTAAAGACAGACCAAGGTTCATTTGAATTATGTGCTAAGCACTTCCGGTCCTTTGGAGACGAGGTTATAGATGAGTAGGGAAATTAAATCTATGAGGAAGGAACTTTAATTTTGTATGTGTCCTGTAAACGGTAACTTTTTTAGCATTAGGAATTTCAGCCACTTTGTTTAATAGTAACCAAAACCCTTTCCTAGACTAGGACCATCATTTCCCTTATTTTTTCGAAGCAGCTGTCCGATTCCTTAAACGTCCAGAGACTGGTCTCTGTCTGGGCATCAAAAGTTGTCAAATATCAGTTATCAGCAGGCGGAGGAACATGCTGCAAACACCGAGAACAGAAAACGGAGTAAAGAGGACAGAGGCCCTGGTCACATATTGATGTTCCCCCGAACGGAGCAGCAGCCCAGGAACCAACCAACTGACTGACTGACAGTTGACAGTTCAGCGAGGGACAGCCGAGGGAACTCGGACTGGGAAATGGGACTTGGACTGGGATACAGATGGGTTGGGACCCCGCCAGGCTGTCTGCCGAGGCAGCAACGCGACCGTTGTTCTTGCCACATAAAGATAAACGGCCAGCGAGTGACAATCAAAGCAAAACAAAGTGTGGCACCTTATCGCCGCCCAGCTGCCAATGAAAATGGGAGACGCCTCGCCAAATGATTGAGAAGGGACAGAGGGGGAGTTTACTCGGGACTCTTATCAGCAATTTTTGATTGTCTTGTGTGTTTTTGATTGAACCGAAAAACATGGAGAAAGGGGAAGAGAGAGTCCAACACTCTTTAAAATATATTTTGCAATTTTTATGTCATTTGTTTACTTTAATAAAAATATTTCTAAGATTTTGGGGAACCTAGAAAGCTTCAAGAGCATTCCACATTCGTTGCGACATACCCACAAATGATATTTACGATGCCCTGCCTAAACATTCATTAGAGGCTTCCTATGTTTGGGTGGCTTGCCGCATTCCTGGCCTTGGACATGGCCACAACTCACACAGTGCCATCTAGCAGCCCGTGGCTTCCACCTCCCATCTTCCGCAGTCCATCTGCCAAGCTCCAAACTTGCGGCTCCTAGCAGGTATTCATTTCAACGCTGGCCGAGCTCGTAAAACTGTCAAAATGCACCGGCCGCGGCTACCGGACGACGGGCCCAAGCCTTCCATGAGAGTCGTCGTCGCGGCTTGTGAATGCAATCTACGCCACACATGCAACAATTAGCAAAACAAACGCGATATCATAAAATAATATTAATTTGTAAAACAATCGCCGGCGTAAACAACAACGACAAGCTATGGGGGCTATGGGAGTCTGGCCTGGCGACCGGGCCAGATCGCAACTGCAATCCTCCACGTCGCCGGAGCCGTGGCACCCCACAATTAAAGACGCCGTTGCGCATGCGTAATAAGCACTTTTCCGTCTGACAACACAATAAAATGTCATGATATGCCCCACGCTCGGTGGGGACCCCAGGTAGTCCAGGATAGTACGAGTTGAGTCGAACACCCAGAAAAATGCAGCGTATTCTACCAGATACTAAATATACTCCATAATTAACTGATTATTATAGAAACTCAATAAAAAAAATAGGTCGATTATTAAAAAAACATATTATGTAGTAAAAATTAGGTAATAAAAGTACAATGTTTTAATTTAATTTAAGTTTATCATTATTCTTTTTTGCAAATCTAAACTCTGCCAAATAACGGTCTTCATTTTTCTCCGAGTGGCGTCACATTGGCCATTTGTATTTGCTTTCCACTTGGCCAAAACTATGGCCCCTGTCACGGAGGCTTCACCGTATCCTCTATGCCGGCCTCCCCGCCCTCAGCGATTCACATTCTTATTGCAAATAATCGTCTCGGGTTGCAATTAAAATCAATAAATCGGTAACTAGCCTGCCAGCTGGTTTATAACCGTTGAAGAGCACAGCACGAGGGAGATCACCTGGGATGGGTATCGGAATCGGGATCAGGATCGGAGTAGAGATCATTCAGGTGGCCCTGCTAGCGGCATTTTATGCGATACGTTTTTAAAATTAAACGGCAAGCACTTGGCCAGGTTTATTGTGGGTTTAACGAGTCATGGAAGTGCCTTTATCACGATCATTTAATTATTTAGTTGAAGGAGCAAGCGTGTAGTGGCATGCATTAACTTACTAAAGACGGAGAATAAAAGAGTAAACAAGAATATATTTCCTGACATTACATTGTTCCCAACTCTGTAAATAATAGCTTTTCATTTTATTGAGTTAATTAGACCACAAAGTTTACGTTTTGGTTTCCATTCCAATCACCCAAGCGCAGACTATCGATCCTCTTTCGGCTCGACCTACCCCAATCGGAGCGAGATTAATACCGCTGACAGGTGAACCATTTCGGGTGATGTTCGGCGATGACCGGCGACCACCAGGTGACAGCGTCGGCTGCTGCTCCTTTTAATCGCTTCCGATGACGTCTCGAATGATGCCTCACTTATGTGTGAACCTACCGGGCGGCTGTCAACATCGATCTGCCGCCGCTGGAGATGATCTCGTCTGTGGAAGATGTTCCTTCTCCCCATCCTCCTGCCAATAGAAATGTTTGTGGTCCGGGCAGGCTGGGCAGCGACCATCGGCCAGCATTTTGTTGATCATGATTTTTGAGTTGACAAGATGTCACCGCCGGCGATCGCAGAGAGCGTCGAGTCGCGTCGCGTCGCATCGGATCGGGGCTAGAATGTTGCCTGGCATGTCGCGTCCTTGTTGAGCAACATTTTGCCGTCGTTTTTGTCCCATCACTTTCTTTGCCTGACTGTGGCTTCGCTTAAGGTTAGATCGATGGGACCGATCGGGCGATGGAGCGAGCGATCGATCGATCGATCGATTGGCGGGCTCGATCCGTCGTCAATTGCTGATCGTAGATCAGCTGGCTTCGCTCTTCACATACCCTAGCGGAGGGATTAGTAATTTCTTAAGGATATATTAATCCTTTTTCAGTATAATTAAAATAGTAATTGTTAAGGGACTTACATACAATATGTTTAAAAAAATAAAGAAGGATATGTTCTGAGTATTTAAAGATAACGAATAGTGCAACTTTATGTGCGTAGTATTTATTATTACATTCTAGTTATATTTGTCTCGTGAAATTTAATAGAAAATAAAATATTCCAGAAAACCTCTTCTAGAGTATATAAATCCAGTCTAACCGTAGTGACTTATTGTCTTGTAGTCTCTTGTTTTTATTTTCTTCCCGGCAATTGGGAGCGCATTACATAGATTGCAATGCGGCTGATAAGCCCCGAGATTGGCTTAGTCGGAGCCCAGCAGATCGTGGCCCAGGCCTAGCCAGGTTGCTGCAGGTGCCACACAGCCGATCGTGGCCACATTTTGGACATGCCGCGCATTCCCCCGGCGGAGAACAGATGTGCTGGAATTTTAATCAGGCCGCCGTCTCCTGCTCCAGCTCCCTCGGTCTTTAATTCAATTACATGCCACGCTTGAGTTGAGGGTTAAGTTTGGGCTCCGGGGTCGCTGCGTGGGCTGATCAGGGGCTAATGCGTCTGGGTATGAGTCTGGGTCTCGGTCCCGACTTCAATCAGAGCGTAAAGTGCTTCGCCTTGGATTGATTCCGATAAAAGTGGCCGCAGTCTGGTGACAGCCCTTTGTAAATGGCTTCCGGCAACACTTTTGATCGCAATTAAAAACGAAAAACTAGCAGAAAAAGGGCACAGAGCCGACAACTTCTATCTGAAACCGATCCGATGTCCGATGCCCATTGGCGCACAATTGTGCGATTAATCATTGCGCGCTCAGTGAGTTGTCAGCTGTGACTGTGACTCCGGGGCTCTCTCGGAGTCGGATCTTGGAGTCCCAGTCGGGCCTGTGACTTTGCCGCCGCCTTGGAGATCGCATCGTTCGTCACAAGCGATTGGACACCCGTTCCCAGTTACCAGTTGCATTCGAATTCCCATTCCCATTGCCAATCGTATATTCCCAGTTCTGGCCAGCCAGCCAGTCCCTGCCAGCCAAACGGGCGGCGACAGCCCGGGCCGGGCAAAGCTCACAGAATGCACGGGCTCGACTGCACTTCAAATGCCGCCCAGGCCAACACTTTTTCTTTTTCTGGGAATACTCTGAAGTGTCAGGGGTTAAATGTTTATTTAAATACTATATTAAGCTATAAAAAATACATGGGTATTAAAATAAAAATAATTACCATTAGAACTTAAGTAAATTAAACTTCTTGGCTTGATCTTCTGGCTATATTTGGATAGTTAGGTTAAAATACTACAAATTATTATCATTTATGTTATTTAGAGAATCAAATCTATATTATTAATCTGCTTTAAAACGTTAATTTATCATTAAAATTATTTTAATTCGACGAGTTTATATAATAAATAAATCGCAACCCTATTTACTTTAAATCCATTAAATTTCTATATATAATTCTTATTTATTTTGCCAAAAGAGTACCTACGATTCATTATACCCTCAAATGTTTATTGCTTCTATTTCTATTTCGTATTTTCTATGAGCCAACTTTGCCATTCATGCGTTAAGAATCGCCAGTGACTTTTTGTCGATTTGCAGCGCCGTCAATTTGCTGTCCTTCCCCCCGTTAAGCCTGCTCTAACCTCTGGTCATTGCGCGTCCCTGCCCGCAATACCCTGCCCTTTCAGCCAGTCGGCCCTTCATTTGGGGTCTGCTTTGTTTGCACTTCTCCTTCTGGAGTTTTGTGTGTTTTGCTCCATTTGAGCTGCGAACGCATCGAGCTGCCGCTCAACTTCCGCCGCAGTATCGCCGGTGATCGGAGAAGGGGAGGGTAAAGCCGGGGAAAGCTTAGTGAAGCGAGAAGCTGTGGATATGGAGGAGCACTGAGCGAAAAAATTGGTGAGATTTAGGGCTCCACTTGGGGATTTGTATGCTTTACAAATAGAAATTGAAAAAATCTAAAAAAAATTACATAAATTAGGTTATGTTTAAGAACATAAGTATTAAGTAAAGATATTCTAGTAAATATAAAACATATAATATTTATAGCATGTTTCTCCCAGTGGCGCTGTGGACGTGGATGAGTTGACTGCTTTCTTTGAACCTCGCTTGGATTGGAAACCTGGACGGATGGACGGGAGGAACTGCGTGCTGCTGGGCCATTCCATAAAGTGTTTTATTTAATGGAAAATCTTTCAATTGTGGAAAACGGTGTTAATTAGCCGCCATTAAGATCATAAATTAGTCGCTACAAACGATTATGACGCGATTGTTCGCCGTCGCTGGTTCAAAGCGCTTTCAACTTGGCTTACATATATGGCAGTTGGCTGAAACATGTTTGCTTTACGGTACATTTGCTGTTATGACTTTGCCATGGAAGGTACGCAACATGAAGGTAGCTCGCCGTCTGGCAGGGCGATATTTGATTTACTAAATTGATTCTATGGTAGAGAAGGGGAGACTTCGATGGTGGGTGTGGGAAATTGGGGAGTGTGGATATTGAGCTTTTAGAGAGTCGCCATAAATAATGTTTTGAAAAAATAAATGGAACATATTATATATTTTGAGGTGCAGGCTGGGAACACCCATAAATTGCTAAATACAACAGGCTTTAGTAAAGAGGTTTCCAACTTTTCTAATTGGGTTTCTTATAAAATATTTTATATGATTGTGTTGCCTCAAGATCACCTGGACGTTCTTAGGAGCAGTAATTCTCTTGCTTTTCCAATCAGTGACCGCACTTTAAAGTACCTTCCCCCGCTTGTCTTCCGTCCTAATTGAAAGCACCCACCAAGTGGAGCACTATCCTCTCGGATACCCCCGACCAATCCCCATGCCAGACCCTGCCACTGCCCCCTGCAGTCACATTTGTAGAGTCAATCGCTCATTATCAGTTGTTTGTTGCGGCTGCGATTGGTAATCAGCGTGGGCGTAGGAGATTTGTCAAGTTGGGCGGGTCGAGAGCGTCCTGCATCTGCATTATATGTAGGTTAACTCCGCGCACAACTCAAGATACCCAGCACCGAGGACCAGGACCGGACTTCGTCTGGACTGGCTTTGATTAGCATTACAAATGATGCGAGTAATGTGCACTTAAGCGGGCGCACTGCATCCTGCTGGACGTTGGATGCTGGATGCTGCATGCTGGATGCTGAGCTTTATCCTAGACAGAGTGACGTGTGTTCTGGATATGGCCACAGCCACGACGGGCCGGGGCGACTCCCAGCCGCAATGACTTGCAATTCATTTTCGGAGGTCCGTCCTCGACGGTTTCTGGCCCGGCAGATGTGTGGGCACACAGGCTGAGGCCCCGACTGGCGCCGAAAAAAGAGCAGACCAGAGCGGTGCACCGTGAGAATATAAAGTTGGAAGTAATATATTCCGATAAGATATGTTAACAAAAATATCATTTATAATTAAGAATTAATTGGTTAAAAATTCGATTTAAATATAATTTATATATTTCATAACTTTTTTATTCTATGTATAATTAAGAGTCTGTTTCTTATTTAGAAAATAAACAATAAAAATTGTAAAGATTCATTCGTATAATATATAGTGAATAACAATCAATACCGTAGAATTTATAGACTCTATATTTGTGGTTAAAAGTCCTGTAATTTTCCTGAGTGTCCCTGGTGTTTCTGGCCACGCTCTCCGCCTTCTTGGGGAATCTGCATTCTCGTATGCAGATTCACACTTGCCACCCGCCAGCCGCTCGTCCGCGTCCCCCGTCTGGCCATAAAATATCGGCATTTTATTAGCGCGTGCATCCCATTTGCCGCTTTTCATTGCGATTTTAAAAGTGTTCCCGTGTTTTGATAGCCGCACTATCAGTGACCCATGGAAATAAATGTGGCCTATAGAGATTATGCCATCCTCCAGGCAGGGACAGGACGCAACACCGAGTCGGACTTCAGACTCCAGCGCAGACTCTCGCCAACTCGCTAAATGAAATATGGCGCAATAAGGCAGTATAACGGCTATTTAGGGCCATCGGCTGGAGGGATCGGATCGGTATCGGGATATGGGATATCCCCCTTCTCCAGACTCTAATGCGTCGTTGGATTCGCACTTCTGTCGTCTCGATTCGACTTTCAAGTTCGATTCGCAATGCAAAAACCACAAATTAAGTGCACATCAAACATAATCATTTGTGAAAGCTGGCAGGAAGAATAACAACACCTTCGGACTCCTCTTTCTGTGGCAAATTACTTAAACACACGGCACTGGGCCTGGTCGATGGGATTTGTCGAGGGGCTGGACATATCTGACAAAGTCGAGTTGCCAAAAATGTAAGGTCTTCGACGAGGACTTCAAAGAAGTCGCTTTGGGAATGCTCTTGGTTTTCAATGAATTTAATAGATTTTTAAGCTACGATAATTGTAAAGATTTTTAATATAATAAAGCAAACTATACCCTTCTAAGCTACCTATACTTACATTGGCATTTTATGAACCACATATCATTAATATAAGTAACATTTGGCTAAGAAAAATCAATATATTTTTATAAATACTAAAATCCTAATAATTGCATGCCTTTCCCGACAATATTCCATCTATCTAAAGTTCAAGCTCCACACAAACCACCAACCCAAGTCCCATAATTTAGTTTTCATTCCCTAGGCAAGGTGAGAATACTCACACCCGACCCGAGATACCTGTGAATACGCTTACCTGCGCTGGGACTGCTTTATAATATACTCACTCCGGCCGAGATCGAGCCGACCTTGCCTGCGTGTGTCTGGGAGCGGATCTCCCCTGCATTTCGGGAACCCTTGCTCCGAAATTCAAACTCCAACCAGCCAATTGGCCAGTTGACAACAAAATTTTTGGTGGACCGCCCGCCACAAGCGATAATTCTTCCACTGCTATGACAACTAAATTGCCATGGCCGTATTTGACCAGACCCGGGACCGGGGTTCTCCAGATCCGAGCTGCAGAGCTGCCCTACCTATTGCCGAAAAACCCTTGGCCGGCGACTGGATAATTCGCATGATGATGAATTCCAGCGAAAAAAGGCTAAGTAAAAGGCAAGGGCCGGAGGTGGCCGGGGCGGGGGTGGAGTGCGGCTTGGCTTGGTTTCGTTTATTCACTTGACTGTAATTGCTGGCCTCAGCTTTTGGGCCTGGTCTGGAGTCTCTCTCCGGGTGTGAGAGTCTGGGTCGCGGGTTCCAGGTCCCACACAAAATAACCAAGCGGGGCGCACTGGCAAAACAGGCTGACAATTTAAATCTCAAAAAAATATTTTTTGTTGTTTTAATTATGAATATAATTTAAAAATCACAACAAAGTCATAGTTTAGGTAACTGTTTTATCTTATTTTTATGATTTTATGATAATAACATATAATAAATAATACATTATGTTGTTAAAAATACTTGGAAATATATATGTTTTTAGTTATCAGCTTCTTATTATTTACTTTTTAGTCAGTAAACTAGATATATTTCAAAACTTTATACTGGAAAAAATTAATTAAAATACTAGCAAGGAAGTATATGTTCGTTTATTTATTGGTATACTTATATAATAATTTTATTTGTTATATATTTCAGATTTTTATACATAATTTTCTCTGCGTGCTGAGAAAATTTGCGATTTTAGCCAGTTAAGTTCTCACTTTGTGTATTGCCAACTTGGCTTCGTTTATTTGAAAATTTCTTCATTTTTCGGAATTTGGTAATTGCCGGCTCTCGAGTCGAAGTCGAAGTCGGACTTGGACTTGGACTTGGACTTGAACTGGCAGAGGAGTCAGCCTTCATTTGGGGCCTTGCTTGCTTGCGGTTTGTTTGCTGATCTTTCGCTGATTTTTTTGGCCAGCAAGAAGGCCGTGGGCCTTCTGGTTTTGCCTCCTTTTTTGGGGATTCTTTTTTTTCGGTTGAGACCGTGGCTGTGGCTCTCTTAACGTTATCAATGCGCGACTTGGTGCCAGTGATTGCCACTTAAAACCGTTAAGCAAACGCCGCTGGAAGGGGTCGTCGAGATTGGGATTGGAACTGGCACTGGGACTTGGACTGGGTTCTAAATGAACTTCGGCTTGGAGGTTTCGGTTTTTGGGGCTCCGAGATCCCGATTCCCCAAATTCCGCTGCACTTAACGCATTCCCGCGCCGAGATAAGTTTCAATTACAAATTGTGTCGGATGTTTTTGGGGTTCCTTGTTTTTTAATTGACAATGTCGCGGTGCGGACTCGGGGCCGATATGAATCAGTTTGATTTGTTATCCGCCGACCGCCCTATTTGGCTATAATTCCCAGCTGGGATCAGGTTTCCGGCTCCCTGCCACCTCGTTCTCCCTGCCCTGGTTCCATTGTGATCACGCAGGCAGCTCAAATATGCCAAAAGCTGTTGTTCTGCTCGCTGTCGTTGACAATTTCTTTGTTTTTGTATATCCCAGCTCCTCTAGCTCCTTCGGCTCCTCCTCCGCTTCGATTGGCGACAAGCCATAGAAATGCCGACCCTGCTTCTGCCAGACTGCCGGCTCCCGACTCCCAATCTATGGCCAACAAGCCCTTAATCAGAGGCAGTCGCGGAATCTCGGAGGCAAAACTGAAACAACTGCAAAGATTTAATTGCCTGAGCCGCGGAGAGGCAGCAGCTACTGTATCTGCTGGATGCGCTAAATAGTTGGCATCATTCTTATGCCTTACTTTGCCCGGATCCCCCCTCGGATCTCGGGGATCTCTGGGATCTCTCTGTGAGCGGAGAGCCGGCAGCTGGGATCTCCAGCCAGGTGAAGGGGCATGGGGCAGCGCATGCCAATTGGCAAGTAGCTAAAGAATTGTCATTTAATTGCGTCGCGTACGTGATCGAAGCATTTGCCAGGATCTCCTAGACCCCAGGCACAGAAAGAAATCAAGTTTAACGAATTTTAAAAGATTCTAAATATATCCGAGGATGAAAATGAATAAATCTTTAATATTAGAATGCGCTAATACATTATAAATAAATAAATTAAACAAAAATAAAAACAAGACTCGCATTTTTTTCTTCATCAAATTTGGCTATAGTCATCACAAAATATATCAAAAATATTACATTTCACTTCTTCCAGATTAAATAACCTTTTAAGACTGTATGACAATATTTTTTTCCGGTGTACACTAGGGCATAAATTTTATGCGTCTGCTTTGCAAATACTTTTGCCGGGTCCAGCCGATGTTCAGTGTCCAATGTTCGATGTTGGCCGGCTGGCAAGCAAACAATTCGTTAATAATCCAAATTCCCACATTTCCCCTGCGCCGGCCGCCTGTCAATTATTATTATTTTTCATTGGAAAACGCCGAAGCCGAAGCGGAAAAATGAAATGCCACAGAGAATGCAGTTTGCCAGTTTTTATTTTTATTTTTACCCCTGCCTTGCTGCTGCCGCTGCGCTTCTTTCTAATGCGTTTGCCACTTACATATATGTTGGCAACACTCGGCCGATCGCCTCTTAACCCATTGTTGCCGTCCTGGCAGCTAGCGCGTGATTAAATCTCCTTGGAAATTGGCCTTTGTTTTGCTACCGAAAACGAACTCAAACGAGGTTCTTCGATCCCCACACACACGCATCGCATTTCGAGGCACAGGAGCCTCGGATCGACCAACTTACCATAAAGTCCCGTTGCATTCTTCTTCCGCTAACAAACAAACAATGCTCTGGGCCAACTTGCAGACGTATGCGTAGCCATCTGGCAGCCCAGCTTACTTGGCTAGCCCAGAGTTGGCCATTTTCGGGGCTCTCTGCTCCCTTGATAACACTCGCCGGCAGCTGGAACTCAAAAAGTGGAGGAGTATGGTAAATTTATTGGGGAAAGAGTATTTATTCTTAGGTTAAGTGAAGTATTCAATTAAGAGAAATATTCTAACAAAAACTACTATATATTGTTATTTAAAAAATAGAGGTACGAGAGTTAAGAAGATTTAATTGTTAGAGTTAGAATTAAGAACTAAATCAAAACCATTAATAAACCTTTAAAATTCCTGACAAACTTAGACTATAAACCCCCTACAATATATTGGTAAAACTAAATTAGTTCCAGGCTTGTTAACCAGTGTAATTGACTTGGCCAGAAACAAAACAATTCGAAGCCGCAAGGCAACCAAAAAGCATATCTCACTTGCCGTGGAAATTCCTGGGTACTCGTTGAAGGCGTGTTGAATTTTCGGGGGAAATTAGGGAAACTCGTAAACCGAAAGGCGGCGGTGGCAACTGTGATTCCGATTCTAAACTTGAAATGCATTTTGGTTAATTAAGCGCGTTCCGGCGGCGATTTCCCGCTGCTTGGCAACCAATTAAGTTGGCTCCCAGAGCCTGCCCAGGAGCCTTGGACTTGGGCCCAGGATACGCCCTGTCACTGTGAGCGTGTGTCGGACTGCCTATGTGCGTACATCATATAATTCAGCAGAGATAGCCGGGTCCCAGGTCCAACCAGACTGCCCACGGAACCCACTCTCTCTGGAGCCACACTAGGAGTAGGTGTCATATTTATAATTTACAACATTAGCTCGCCATGGGGTAGCTTCGCAATCTTGCTGAATTTATGCATAAAGTAGTTGATGTTATATATTTCCAGGGCCCTGCTAGCCACCTCTCCACCTCCCAATATGGGTTCTTGGTTGTGGTTCCTGGCGAGTGCGTCGGTCCTATATGCATATGTAACACACGTTTACGAGTATGTAAAATGCGTGTATTTTATTTCGCCTTCGGTTTCTGTGGGACTGGAACTGGGATCTGGGCATCTCCGATCTCTGTGAGCCCTGGTGAGCAGCCCCGGATAGTTAAATGGTCCATGGCCTGCTAACGAGTCCGCTCCGGTTCGCTAATTTCGTCAAAATGGAATATAATGCGAGGAAAACCCAGTCATCGTCGCCTATAAACACACAGTCTTTGGTAAAATAATAGTTGTGGGTAAGCAAATATTTAAATTATTTATGAGGAAGATAAAGAGATTCCTTGTAGGAATTGAAAGAAAGGCTTCCGAATTTCAATAGTTCTATAATCCATGTTCCTAAGGAAAATGCAGAAATCATTAAAATACTATTACTTTATAAGAAATCGATTAATATATAAAGACTATTTTATAATATAATAAATAAATTGATTTTTTAATATTTAAAACCACAGAGAAGATGTCAAATCATTTTTGCCCAACAAATTACCTTTTTTTTGTGTGTGTGCCAATATCTCAAAGAAGCCTCTCCTGTCAGCCTCATATCCGTCACTTTCCCGTGAGCTCTAGTATAAATTCTCCCCTTTTCAGTCCCCAGGTCAGACTTGGGAAAAACTTGTGCTTCTAATCAGTAAACTTTTCCACCAGGAAGCAGAACAGAAGAAAAACGAAGCGGGGCGAAGAGCGAGGTAGAAAAGGCAGAACATTTACCGGCAAAAGCGTAAATGCCAAATATGGAAATGTTTACAAATTGCACGAGAGACTGGCAGACGAGCAACGCTGTGTGTGGATGTGGATCTGCAGGCTAGAGGCTTCAGCCTGGAGGCTGCCTGCCCCGGCTCTGGGCCATCAGGCGAGTTGGTGGTCAACTGGTCAGCGGATTTGCCTGGCGGCTCCTCCTCCGCCGCTCTCTGCAGATGCTCCAAAAATGAACAAAATCAGCGTAGCCGACGAGGCCCCTCATCTCGGCGGCGGCGGCGGCTCATCCTTTGGCTTGCCTATTTTGTAAATTCGTTAGTGCCGCTGAAATATGTTGATTGAATTTTTCGGGAGCAACTCTGCATTTGATTAGAAAACAAGGAGAGTGTGCTGCTGCGGCCCAAAAATGGTCACGTGGCCAAAAGCGGTCCAGAAGCGATGGTTATCTTCGTCTACTTGGCCAGCAAAGGTCAAAGGTCAAGCTCGCCCGAAACCGAAAACCGATTAAGAAGATTTATTAATTAACCAGCGATTTACAAGTTATTTACACTTAATTAGCGGCACCCCGGCCCTACCTGGGGAAAGTTTCCATCCGCCCGAAAGCAGCGTGGGCCCAAGCTTGTCGTCTGGGCTTCCGGTTACGAGTCAAGTCCTCCTCCTCCTCCTCTGTGGCCCGGCTTCAGCGGAAATTAATTGTTTAAACTCGTAATTTATTGGCCCAAAGTTAAAGTCGAATCTTGAGCGGGTTTTCGTATCAATTTTCAGTTTTGCGTGGGCGCGGTTAGGCTTCAGGAAATCATCCAGACCAGGCCAGACCAGGCCAGGCCGCCAGTCCGCCAGTGCGCCCGATAACGCACTTTTATTGTCTCTCGAGCATTATGAGAGTTTAAGAAGAATTTAAGCCATTTGATGTGGGCCCGGTTTTAATCCAGCCTCTCGCACTCTAACCATTTTTCTCCGGGTGTAGGCGGCTTTTCGTAAATCATCGTGGCAGAGGGGCTTCATATATATGTATTTCGTGGGCAGCAGCACCGCAGCTAAGCCGCAAAATGACTTCATTAACAAATATTTCATATTTCACATTTTATTTTTTCATTTATTTCATTCCGTCGGTCGGTTTTTCTGCGAACAAATTAAGCCGAAATGCACCGCATGAGGCAACGCGTCGTCGGCGCTTTTTGAATGTTTTTCAACAACACATTTTTTATAATTTTCGGTCATGTCCGCTGGCAGTGAGCCGATAAAAGCCCTGCTAAAAACTTCATTAAAGCTGTCGTGGAGAGGGGCTGCGATTTAAGCGCGACACATTGGGATGTAGTTCTTTGGTTTTGGGTCAAATAATGAGCCAACGAATGATGACACATGAGCCAGGTAAGTCCCGGGCTTTAAGTAGAACATCCTTTTCTGCAGCAGCCCCTGCTGCTGCTGCTGCTGCTGCTCCTCCTCCTCCTCCTGGCATCCAATCAGATTCGCAAATGAAATGTAAACAAACCCCGCCGGAGTTTACGAATTTTGTCTATGCAATTTAACCCCGCATGTGAAGGACTTCGCAGGAGGAGGCTGGAGGAGGGTCAAACTACTTGAAATGTAATCGGCAGTGCGGCACTTGAATGACCAACTCCCTGTCCCGGTTCCTCGTTCCTCGCTCCTCGTCCTGCTCTTGCTCTTGCTCCTGTGCCTGTTCCTTTCAATTATTTGCACTCCTCCTCCGCAGCGGCTGGGAAAAAATGCCGAAAAATAACAAAACAAAATGCAAACATTCGAGCAGGACCAGAACGAAAGGCTGAACCGGGAGCAGGATAACACGGAGAAAAATTGAAGGTCCAATTAAGATAAACTCAGCTTACCATAAATTATTTTATATACCAAAAGCTACCACCTTTGTAAAATATGGAAGTCTTGTCTGAAATTAAGAGGTTCATAAATATGAAGTAACAGCCGGTGTACGTTAATTTACGTTTCAATAATATAAAAATATAATACTA
The DNA here is from genome assembly GCA_008042475.1 of Drosophila kanapiae. Lineage (NCBI taxonomy): Eukaryota > Metazoa > Arthropoda > Insecta > Diptera > Drosophilidae > Drosophila > Drosophila kanapiae. The sequence continues at coordinate 317,669 of VNJM01002088.1, forward strand.
CCTTTAGAAAAGTTAGCTTCATAAAAAAAAAAGTTTTACAAGTTTTTACGACAATTTTTTCTATGCAAAATTAAGGTGGGAAGTCCTTAAATAATTCTTGGATAATATCTATAATAAAATTTCAATTTTCCAGGTTTAAGTACAGTTTTCTCTTCCTGCATCAGCTGTGGGTAGTGAAGGTCTCGCTGGCATTGTCCAAAGGTCTGCCCGGTTCCAAGGTCCCAAAGGATTTCCTTGTTATGCGTGCGATGTTCGTTTAACCCTCTCTCGCCGGTCTGCCGATGTTGGTTCTGCCAATGGTGATGCTGATGCTGCTCCTGCTGCCCTTTGTCCAGGTTCAGATTCAGATTCTGAGGCTCAACTCCAGGTCGTTTGTTTGCCCAGCTCTCCCCCAGTCCCTGTCCCTGTCCCTGTCGCTGTCTCTGTCTCTGTCTCCGCCCCTAGTGCTGTCTCTTTCGACCAGCGACTGCACTCGAATGGTTTCGCTTACATTTTACGTGCGAATGTTGCTGTTTTTTGAATTATGGCGACAGGAACCGACCGAGCCGAGCCCCGACTTCAAGCCATTCCACGCTGGCAGCCTCAAAGCGAAAAGACCCCTCTTCCGTCTGCGGTTTTGTGACACACAGTGGGCAACAAAATTAATTGTTAGCCAATTTTGTATTGGAAATACTTGCCTGAAAAATAAAGATATATCTAAAATATAGTTTTTGATATATTTAAAATATCATCTAAAATAAATAAAAAGTCTTCTTCTTGACTTAAAACTAATTTCGTAGACCTCAAACCACTGTCTTGTGGCTCCGCTCTTCCTTCCTGTCCTGCCCTGGTCCCAGCCTGGCCCGAACCAAACCGCAGCCGAAAGTGTTGTGTTTCAGCGTTTCGACGTTCCCGTATTTTATTCAAAATGCAGCCACGTAATAGAATTTTTGATGCCAGCATGTCTGGGCCCCATAAAGATGCCACCACGATAACGGTCAACGCCCGGTTGCGGGTCCAGTTCCAGCTCATGTCCAGAGACCTGGGTATGGGCACGGGCACTGGCATGAGGCGCCCCAAAAAGGCGTAGGCTCTGGCGGAGAATTTTTTGGTGACTTCCATTTCAATTGCATCTGGAGCTGCGAGTTGCGAACTGCTGCAAACTGTGAGATGGAAAGGCACATAGCCTGGGCTACCGGGCAAAATCTCATCATAAATTCATTAGTTGCGACTGCACTCGGCACGCAGAATACTCGTATCTGGAGGGGGAGGGAAAGGAGCAGTCGGGGGAAGCCGGGCAGGATGTGCAGGAAGGAGGATGGCCAGCTGGTGGCTGTCGCTGTTGGAGGAGGTGGGTCCCGAGAGCAGCCCGATGATTTATGCGCCGGGTTGTTTAGGAAATATGCCAAGAGTGCCGGGCTGTGCTGGTCTGTGCTGAAGCCCAGAAGGGATTTCTTTCGGCCAGGCGGAGTATCCATGTAGCCATGTATCCCTGTATACATGTAGCCATGTTGCCATGTTGCCATGTATCCCTGTATCCATGTTTGATTAAGCGAAGGCCTCGCCGGCTAAACGCAAATCAACGGCGGCGTTGATAATGGCCAGCGGCTGGCCAGTCCTGGCCATGGCCAGTGTCCAAGTCACAGTCCCAGGTCCCAGACCAATTCCAGCCACATCCCCACTCGTGTCGCGAGTTGTGAAAACATACACCTCGCCGTTGTCCGGTCTGGGCCACATTTTCACGATCAAAGCCAGCGACAGGTGCGCTCTCTTCTAATCAGAGGCGTGTCCCGAACCCTGTTCCTCTTGGCCGACAGTCTGCGTCTCCCGCCGACAGTTAAATGGCTGTTCCACTTACCGGTACACATTCAAATGCTGCCAGCTGAATTTTTTAACAGAAAATTTCATGCCACCAAAGGTGTTATTTATGGAGATCGTTCCGGTGCCGGTTGTTGAGAGCTGCTTAAAATATGTGCTAGATTTATCAAATATTTAATGAGATTTTTCTTAAGAACAAGGTTAAAGAGTTTTAAGTGGTACAAAATTACAAATTTACATAGATTTCCCTTTACTAAATATTAACGAGAGAGAGATTAAGAGGTGTGTGAAAATCTCAATAAATGTTTTGTGTCGTTAGTACACGATATTACAATTAAATAGAATTTATTTGTCAGTAACTAAAAATGTTTTGAAGATAGTTATCTATAATTTAATAGCAATTTTTAAACTCTTTATTATGTGTTTAATCCAGCTTCAAATATACCAAATAAATATTTATAAACTAGCTTTATGAATTCATGAATCAATTAAGATTTAGTATTTGGTGTTCCAAGAACTCATTATGGTTTAATTCATGCTTTAAGCCTTGGTAAAAACACCCATAAACACATAATACCGAACGGAAAAAGTATGATTTATTTCACAAATTCCGTAGAAAGGTTTCTGTTTCTGGAAATTAATATATGTAAATCTTTGGAGTTTCAAAACAAGCTGAGAACAAGCTGCCAGTAACTAATTCCCCTGCTCTAAATGCGGCCCTTGTCTAGAGAGCTCGCTTAACCCAGTTTTCCCCCGAAACGTGATAACTCCATTAGCGACTTCCTACAAAACGTCTCAATCGGAATTCTCCGATTAACAGATCCCCCGAAAAGCTGCCATAACTCAGCAAACAAATTAAGTGGGGAGAGGTCGCCCGAACCTACTACAGATATATGTATTTCGAGACTGTGGCACTCGGATTGGGCGCTTTCATTTGATATTTATTATAATGTCGGAGGTGGGGTAAATCAAGGCAGTGCCTAATCTGGGATGTGGGCATGCAGGCGGCAGGCACTGGCTCCACCTCCGGCTCCAGCTCTCATGCATTTTTCAATCGTTATCGTCAATTTGGTAAGACCTTTTGTTTTTTTGTCGCCAACTGGAGGCATTTGGAGGCATTTGGCTGGTGGGTTCGCTTTCGGTTTTTGTAAACGCTCTCGATGCTTATGACCATAAATTGCCCAGCAAACCGTGACCATAAATTGGAGCTAACAAAGAAATTATGAAATTCAAATGAAGTGCGTTCGAGGATGAGGCTGAAACCGAGTCTGGACGGGCTCCAATGGAGCCCGAGTCCGACTGCAACTGGGCAGGAATTGTTTTTATTCGCCTTGGCTGTGTGCACCTGAGGCCTGGAACGAGGCAAGGCCAGGTCTTGGGCCCAGGCCCAGATTAATCCCCACCGACAGCCGCAAGGAGACCACTTTTATAGAGCAACAATTGCTGCTGCTCCAGCCTCGTCCTCAGCCTCGTTGCAGTTTACATGGTAAATTGTGCAACTTGTTCACTTTTTGCATAAAAATTGTTCATTGAAAATGCATAAATGTGCAGTCTCGGCACAAAGGAAATGCCGGGACCGGGACCTGGGCCTGCACTGCACTGCAGTCCGCGCACTGGAGAATTATTATGGATAGAAAACATTGAACCCCGGGATCGGATCGGATGCGATATCGATGCAATTGCTGATTGCTATTGGCTCTCGGAATGGAACTGGAATGGAATGCACCGCACTGCCGCTGGTTGTTAACTCTGAATTGTCTTTAAATACACGGCATTAAATAGCATTTATAATATATTCATGAGCTGCGCTGATACGCTTCCCGGTATTGCTCGAAATCTAATGCCCCGGCCCCGGTCGTATCTCCAACTATCTCGGGTCCACCTCGTCCTCCTCCGGCAGGCATCGCCGCCAAAAAGGCCTTTAACCGTAAGCAGTAAGCCTCTGGCCAGCAGACAGTTGCATGGCCCATTTTGTTCGCCCCGGGGCCAAGTCAAAGTTTGAGGGGCCCCTGGCCACAGCGACTCCTCGGGAAAACACACGAAAAACAAAGTGGTTTCAGGGAAAAAAACGAAGATTTGGTACTCTTTTCAAAGTATTCGAAATGTATGGCCAATACTAATAGTATTATACAAAGCTCTATAGTAAAAAAAAACCCCTAGGAGAACATTCAAAGAGATAAAAAGACAATTTGAAGGGTAATGTGCATATTTTTATATCTATATCTCTTGATTTTCTCACTTAAACTTGCTTGAATATTCATTTTCAACATAAATACAGAGTATTTTATGGCTTGTCCGTGTAGACTCTCCCATTTATTGACCCGTTTTGGCTTGGGCCCCAAGCCCAGGTCCACATTCGCATCTTGGGCGCTGAGAACGGTGCGTATACGTATTCTCTATTGTCTATGCTAGGCCAAGCAGCTCGTTTCTATATTTGGCTAAACATTCTGCGACCACGCACTGTTCACCATTTGGAGCCGAACGAACTCCTGCCCCGGCATTCCTGCAGCCGCCGAGATTTGCCTTTCGGAAACGGAGCTCCAGTTTGGGTTTGGGTTTTGGTTTGTGTTTAGGCGGCTTGCGCTCTCCTCCATCACAGTCGATTCAATTATTCGCACAGAGCTGGAAAACTGTGTTGTCTCTGGGCCAATGCGTGAAATATTTATAGTTATGACCGCGCCGGCATTATGACCTCGCCGCCCCGACATCTGACATCTGAGTTAAGCACGAATTATGGCCAGGAATGCGCCGATTGGCAGACCGCCAATATTGATGTGGGGCAGGGCTGATCGGCGCACTGATTTCTGATATTTATTAGGAGCGGTGAGCGGTCAGGTGTTCCCTCCGATTTTTACCTGATCGGGACAAAGGCCTGCCGAAATAAGCGGCGTTTCATTAAGCTCTCTCCTGGCAATTCAAAAATTGAATTCGAAATCTGCAAGCACACATCTCGAGATGAGATCATTATCGGCCGCCACAACGACAGGCCAATTACATTAATTAATTATTAAGGAAGAGGGAGGATTGCAGGCAGGATTTGCGGCAGGAGCAGCAACGAGTGTCACGTACGGACGCAGTGTTCCCAGAGGGAGCCCGAGTTGCTATCGAGGAATGCAATCAGCGATCGCAGGGAAATCGAATGAGCTCAGCTTACGTTCTGTAGATACACTTCGGGAAAATACCCAATAAATACTGAGAGACTAAAGAGATTTTGGGGGAATTATTCGAAACGTACAGCACTGTTTTATACATTTCTATAAAATAGTAAATAATAAATACAAATAAGAAATCGGATACAATTTTCTCTCACTTTATAGCTGCCTCTTCGATTCCAGCTGAAGACCATCTCTGGCTGGGGGCGTTTTGGGCCACGCTGTGTGACTAAGCAGCCCAGCTCCGCTCCAGCACAGGACCGACTCAAAACCACTGCCCCTGGCCAGTTACCCTCATTGCCCCCTTGCCAAGATCGATCGGCGCGTCCATCCGTCCGCTTTATGATTTGCAGATTTTCAAATATGCATCTCCTGCTGCTGCGTCTGCGGCTGCTGCTGCTGCTGCGGATTCTGGCACTTGCCGGGGCCGCGTTAGGCGTGCGATGATTAATTGCTGCCGGCTCACGCAAACCGAGAGCGAGCCGAGACTCGTGCCCAGACCTGGCTTGCGTGTGCTCGTCGTCGAATCTGTGGCCGGGCTAAATAATGATCTCCAGAACGTCTTGTTTCAAAAAAGCTAATAAGATCATTTATAACACAGTTAGTTCAGGTTCTGGACCGGCCAGGCCAGATCTCGGAGGCTGTCTGTCCGTGGTCTGCTTAGGCAATTTCCTGCAAGCAGCTTGGGATTAAGTCAGAGGTGTAGTTAAATCACTAAAGAAGGGGAAAAGGCTGGAAAATATTGTTAAAGTGTAAAATAATGATTTGAACTTATATTTTAAAAGTAATAATGTTTAAAAATATGAATTTATATTCTGTAAACCCTCTAAATATCATTCTCAGCCTTCCATGTAATCCTTACTACACCTTGGTGCAATGAAAATGCCACTGCCAGCAATTAATCGACAGCTCCGAGTTGCCATTCATTTCGCGGCTAGTTTTCCGAGTGCCTAGGCTCCCCACTGGGTGTGACGTCACAAGTTCACAGCTAACCAAGGGTGCAAATTAATGACGTATTAGAGGAAACAAGCCAAAGGTGGCAGGAAGTGAGACAGATCGAAGGAGAGCTGCGTGTGCCTAAGTAGGACACTTTGAGGCAGCCGCTGACAGCAGCAGGATGCTGCTCCTTTTTCCTTAACCCTCTTCTGTGGCCACTCTCCGCTGGTCTTAACCCTTTTTGGAGTCAATTAAACTGCCAACACTTGTTAACAAGCTGCAATCACAAACACGCCCCGAGCCTAAAGTCGGACTGACCGGCGGAATTATCACCGAAAAATACGAAAAATACACATACGAATGCGAATATTTTTTGGTCCTGGCGCACAGGCAAAGGGGGCGTGTTGCTGGACTCTGTGTGTAGTTTTTTCTTATTTCTTATTTATTTGCAGAAGGCAATTTAAGGGCCACAGAGCGTCGGTCAGCGTTCCCGCATTGAATTTCAATTTGTGTTTCCGCATAAAAATGCGCTTCGTATTTATTTTTGTGGGTTATTTGTGCCTCCTTGTCGAGTCGCCCCGATCTTTTATCGCTGATAAAATGCGACCCTTGCTCGGAGGGGCGGAGTCCGCTACCACGCCCCCGATGTTTCGCATGTTGCATGTTGCTCTGTTGCTGTTTTACAATTGTTTGTTTTTCGGGCTGTTTGTTAAACACCTTCCGCTACACGTTGGCCGCCAAATCGCCTCCGTTTCGCACAAACTCGTTGCCCAGGCACACACACATTCTGATCCTTTTTCATGTTTTGGGCCTGGGCAAAGATTTAAGGCTCTCTACCTCGCCAGGTTTCCTTGCTCAGAACCAAGCGGAGTCCTCTGGTGGAATTGAAGGCCTCCTCCGACTTAAAGGGACTTAATTCTTTTTACATTTAAATAAATCTAGGGTTTATAATATATATAAAAAAGAACGTTAATAATTATACTTATAAACTGATAGGTTTCGATATTTATTCAATGATACTTCCACTTCTATGGCTAAACCTCTCAATTTTACCTACCTTCCTCTTCAGTATTTTCCAGGGTATCCCCACATTCGTTCTTCGATCTAAGCTGGCCTCTCCCAGGCTCTGGCCTTTCCGCACATCCTCGATCCTCGGTATCCTCCAAACAGGGCCTCTCTGGGCCTGCCCTTTGATGTTGCTCCTCCTCGTGTTCGCTTTTGGCTCGCCTCGCATAACTTTGCTTGTTAACAATTGCATTGTACAACGGCGGCAGGGGCAGCGATCCCATCCCGATCCGATCCGGCAATCCTCTCAATCTGAGCCAAGAGCTCCTCTGGTCTTTGCCATTTTTAGGTATCAACGTCGGCACCCCAGACCAAAACCAAAACCAAAAACGAAAAGCTGAGAGGCAGCTGAGAGAAGGCGAGGTGCCAGGGAACAGGGACCAGAGACCAGGCACCAGGCTCCAGATACCAGGGACCGGGACAATGGACACTCTTTTTCGAAAATAGGTGGCTTGATTTATTTGTCTGCAAAATTCGCTTTCTCAAAAGGCATTTTTGGTCTGACCCAACTACTTATGGCCACTTCCGAGCGCGGTTCTTTGAATATGACTAACCCAGGCGCATTCATCAAACGATTCTCCTCCAGAGTCGGGTTGAGTGTGGGTTCTGTTTAATTCCGATTATTCCAGTTCCAAGTGGCAATCGGCAGCACTTGGCTGAGGATCTCAGGATCATTAGCATTCGCTGATGATTCCCAAGACTCGGAAGAACCATGGAACTTTGCTAGAAAAGAAAGGTTGCCTCAACACATATATAAGAAAATAATATTTATAACAGTTTATTTTATTAATATATTAATAACCTAAGAGCGAATGATATATTTTTTTCTGTGTTTCCAGCAATCTCAGCTTGAGTTTGTCGCTCGCAGAGAACACGAAAAAAACGAATCCCTTGCCAACGGCAAGACCACGCGCAAGTGTTCAAATTCCATTAAAAGAACATTTACAAATTTGGCAAAGATCAGCTGAAAGAGCAGCAAGCCGAGAGCATCGAACACCTTCTGCCAGCGAAAGACCTTGAGTACCAGCACCCCGAACTCAGGCTCTGGAAAATAAAATAAAAATAAGGCAAGACAAACAACGGCAAACAACGAACAACCAACAAGCAACAACAATGCAGATCTAGGAGCCTCTGCCACTGCCTCCGCCTCTGCCACCGCCTCGAGGAACTTTTGTCTCCAACAGCGTTTTCCCTAACAACCCGAGGTGATAAATAAAATTCTTTATATGCAATCTTTTAATGCAATTTACAATAAAATCAACATGGAGTTCTCGGCCGGCAGCTTCTTCCTTTTCGGCCCTGACTAAATAACAAGGGGGCACAGCTTGATTTGACATTAGCACAATCCCACAGATCACCTTCCCAAAATGGATTTCGCCGCCGTTCGTCGTTCGTCGTTCGTCGTTCTCCCCGATCCTAGCCAGGTTCTCCCTCATGGAACGGAAACGCGATGATCACTGCGACCGGGCAATAAATACAGCATAGAAATGATGTACGGAAAACGATCGGAGCTGCAGCTCTGCTATACCTTTAGCTCCAAATCGAGAATGGCCATCCCAGACAGCTCCTGCTCCCTATCCCTGTCCCCCAGCCAGCAGCTCGACGGGGGTGCCTTGTGGCTCATTGGGATCGGATCGGCGCTGGCCCTGGCCAATTGGCACAGTGGTACCATCACAATGCTTAATGGATAGTGCCCTTTTATTCAAAACGACGCCTCAATGACCAATTAGTTAGGCATCGAATGGGGTAGCCCCCAACCAGAAACGTCAAATATTCAGCAGGAGCGTTCTTTCATAAAATATTTAACAAAATTTATTATTTCTAAAAGATATAAATAACTACAGTAATGTTTAGTAATAGTTGTGTTATATTTTATCTTTATAGAGGCTTTGAACCCGCCAGTTATTTAAAGGAGATTATGTGAGGGTCAACGAATTAATAGTTAAAAATTTACGTTGTAGTTAAATATGTGGATGGTGAAAAACATTAGAGAAATAACCAAATTAAGGTGTAAAGAAGTAAATTACCTTATTTTATTGAAGTACATCAAAATAACTATAAACCTCTCCAATGTTAAGACACATTGTCCACTGTGTCTGCCCAGGGTCTGGGCAGCTAGGCAGCTGCCTAGATGCGGATGCTCGGGGCATCTCCTCCTGTTCCTGCTCCCGCTCCCGCTCCCGCTCCTGGGCTACCACTTTGCGTCTGGAGCGGCTGCTGCTGCCAGAGATTCCGATTTGGCGGCGGCTGCTCACTGCTCACCGCTCACTGCTCACAGCTCGCTGGCGTAGCTGCCGCGGCATTATTAATGATAAATGTGGCTTGCACTCATGATAAATACAGAGAATCGTTGAAAGGTATAAATCAATAATAGAGAAGTTTGTTTTCTGTTAGGCTCCGGGACGCAGCCGTGATTTCCACCAGCGAGGCCAGACAATGAGTATGCCCGGGCATAACTCACCCAGGAGCAAAAGGTCTTCGTGTGGAAGCTGGCCGAGGGATCTGATTAGCCGGAAGGCCCAGGAGGAGTCCGCTGACATGGTCGACACTGGCAACTGGCAACTGGCAACTGCAATTGGATGCGCCTGTCTCTCCAAGGTGGCTGCTCCACAAAATCATGTCTATTAATTGACTAATTAATCGACGGCGAACAGAGACATAACAGGGGCCGGCCCTGCCGATTATCAATAACAATTAGCCGACGCGGCTCTGTCAAATATCCGAGGGTCCACGGCTCGCACTCTCCCGCCTTGGGGCCAAGTTCGCCATCTTGGCCAGCCGTTGCTCTTTGCATTTGAATGCACGAGTTACGCATCCATCAAATGTCAATTGTTTGTCTTGGCTTGGCGCTCCGTCCTCGGCCAGTCGGGGCGCATTGCTCATAAATCATTCGAAAGGCTCTCCGTCCGCGACGTCTTCTGGCTGTCAGGAGAAGCTGGGCACCAGGGGAGCCGGCTGAGGCCGAGGCTAAGGAGGAGGTTAACCCAGCCCACTTGGATGTCCATCCATGGCATCGAACTTGTCTAGTCCATGAGTGTTGGCCCTGTCCATCTTGAATTAGTTGAGCAGTCGCCAGGCATTAGGCCGGGCACGGACGATGGCAGAAAGCTAAGTAAAATCATTGTAGATTCTTGGGGAATATTTTCTCGGAATTTATCAATGATTAAGTCTTTTTTTATGTTTAATTAAACTACAGAATACAGTAAGCAAAGGTTTATTAAAAAAGGTATAAGTTAGTAACTTTAAGAGACCGCTTCAGCCTTCACCTGCTATAAATGCACTTGATGGAAAAACACCTAATGATATTAACTGTAATTACTGATAAGAGCAAAGACCTAAGTGCTTTTCCTCCTCTATCTGCCATGATTTCTACCGCTTTTGAAGCCCTGCTTTTTTTCGTGCCCTTTGAGTACTAAGTTGAGACCCAACCTCCGCTCGGACTTAAACTTTTCCTGTGTGAGCTGGCACGGACACCCACCTGCTGGCGCTGGCGAAGTTTTGCATAATAAAGCAGCCTGTGCAGGCCGCAGTTCGTAGGTTGCGCAGGTGCTTTCCTCCCCCAGGAGGGATCTGGGCGCAGACCTGTCTGACCCCCACCGACGACTGAGTCACCATCACGGACCGTTAATGTGCCGGGCGATTTTAGTTATGGCCACTGGTCACCGGGAACTGGGAACTGGGAGTTGGGAAGCCGAGAGACCAAAGCTGACCAGATGGGAGGCGCCGTGTCCTTTGTCCCGTTGATAATTTAAAGCCAACGACCTCCTGGCCGGGATTAAGGTAAACTGAATGGCAACTCTTTTCCACTCAAATCACAGAGCAAAATAAATCGGGGATTTTCTACTTGCAATTCGGAACTTACATGTATGGCAGGCACGATTGGAACTTGTGAGGGACCTACATACTTATTATTATCAGGGTTTATTTTATACAAAAAAATAAATGGAACATATAGGTAATGAAATTTTAACAAAATTAAATTTTAATAGTATATAATTCCTTATTATATTATATTTTTTTAGTTTCCTAACAATTATAAACTTTAATTTAAATATTGTTTATTGCAAAATTCAAGCACTTATTGAATATTTCTGTATTTCTTTATAGCTTCTAAGAGCACTTAGAAATAGGCGTAAAGATATATAGAGTTTCCAGATTAAATTGACTCATATACTCACACTTTTTCTCAGTGCTTTTAGCACTTGCAGCCTCCAAAAATCCCGCTCTTTTGGCACTCTGAATATTCATTTCGATTGCGCGAACTGCATCGGCTCATGGCACTTTCTTTCTGCGGCCATGCCTGATGCTGTTCCTGGCCATGGTGCCCCGGGTACGATGATGATGCTCCCTGGATATCTCCCGGTATATAGTTGCCGCCTGGCGGGGGCCGACGACCCACATAAATCATTCACAATTAGATGCGGACGCAACTGCGGCAGCGGCTTAAACACCTGACCGACTTGCCTCCTAAAACTCTCGTTGAGTGAGTGCCTGAGACTGAGTGAGTTGCATCCCCCACTTCGAGTTTTCACTCAGCACGGTTGAGTGAGAGCCGAAGGCCCCTGAGTGGTCCGCTTCCACTTCGTTCCGCTGGCGTTTCTCGGGCCTCGACGGACCTGTTCCCAGTGCGTACCTTTCAGTAGATACTTGAGACCGGTTGGAGACGTTCGAAAAAGTTCGGAAAAGTGATCCGGACTCCAGGCAGCCATTTACTCGCAACATCATAGCATCGCACTAGCAACTAGCCGGAACACGAGCCCGAGTGCTTCCGAGTCCCTTCCTATGACATGTTATGACAGGATCTGGCGCGATCTGCGTCCCATTCCGACCGTCGCCGAAAATTGCGCGTTAATTGAGCTGTTCGTACTGCAGCAATTTGCATAACCAGTGAGGGGAGTGCGAGGAGTGAGGAGTGAGGACGGCACATAAACAAATCTGGCCAAGTCGGAACGGTCTTGGTTCACTGATTTAATGCCACAAACAGATTGCAGATTGTACCTGCTGCCGCGCCCCTGCAACGTCTTCGGCAACTGCATCTTCGCCTCCTGCAACCTGGTCAACCTGCTTGGCTCCGCCGAAGCTTGTTTCTGGCGGAAGAGCTGCTGCCGCTGCCGCTGCGGGAGCGCCAGAGCCGGCTGAGAAAAAAGGAAAAAAATTCTGAATAAAAAACACAAACCGAGCACACGTAAACGAACATCGCCGTTGTCGTCGTCTTGGAATTTTCTTCTTAAAAAAAAAAAAAAAAAACATCGCGCCGACCAGGCAAAAAGTGTAAAGAGGCAAGCAAATGCAATCGCGGCTCAAAGCAAAAAATTAGCGCATAGTGAGGAGTGTGGCCAAGTGTGTGCATCAGTGTGTGTGTGAGTGCAGGCCTCAGTGTGCCCAGCTGAGTGGAAAAAAAGAGAAAAATTGAAAAAGTGTCAAGCGAGCGAGGAGCCGGCAATGCGACCAGGCGACCCCGACGGGTTAATTACCGTTATCCTTGCACAGAAACAGCGGCCACTAAACGGTACTCAAGTTGTGGATTACGTCTCCGCCGCGTTGTCGCCGCGTGAAAGGACAGCAGCCAGCATCCGCAGCAACAGCAACAGCAACAGCAGCAACAGCAACAGCAGCAGCAGCAACTGCAGCAGAGGCAACAACATTTGTTAGAGCCATAAGAACCGCATTGAACACAACACAAAGACAAGTGAACATTCCAACGGGCTAATTGGCACGCCGCGAAATCAAAACGAGGTGAGTTTCAAGAGTTTATTCCGCTTAAAAGAGTTCATTATGGAAACATAAAATCTCCAATTAGTCAGGCTTAAGAGTGCTTGAAGTTTAAGTTCAGGGAAATGCGTTTTATTTTCAGATTCGTTGCAGAGTTTTGAGTGCAGTTAAAGTTCTGTTCACCTGGCAATTAGATTTTATTAATCTCCTTCTAATATGGAGAAGCTGTCAATATTCTATCACAGGTTAGCTCGGATTGTCTGGATATTCAAATTGGGTTACTGCATCGTTACGAGGAAATAGGTTTGCATATTGAGCTGGCTTTAGGAATGGATTAGTTGCTGGGAATAGTCTGGACCCTCCCCTTCGGTCTGGCTTGCTATTATTCCGGAACGCTTCGACCTTGGTGCCCACCTTATTGGACATACTGCCATTATGCACATTGCTGTTGCTGGTGATGACAATGCCGCCTCCTGTCGAGGGTAGTCCTTTCGGCGGCTTGACATTGGGATTGCTGGGTCCGATCACGCTGTCCGTAATGAATCCTTTGCCGGACACAGCAGCCGAGCCCGCTGCCTCGTCCATGCCAGACGTGGATGTGCCCACTCTAACGCCGCCGATGCTTATGTTATTGTTGCTAGTCGGAGGATCGCCCAAGGCGACGCTGCACAATAGAAGGAGCGGTGCGAGGATCCAATGCATAGTTGCTCGAGTTCTGACCAAGAATATCACTGCATAGGGCTGAATTCTGCTACCAATTCCCAGTGTGACTAAGCCAATACTTTGTGGTGTGACATTTTAGGCTTACATCCGATTGGACTCGCTTTGGTATCCACAATCAGTGCTTATTTCCAGCTTGGATTGCTCCTAACAACTACATAGTTTCTCTTCGCTAACCAAATAACCATAAATCACGTTCGATTAATATCGTCGGGTGTTATAGGTGAGCAAACTCATCTTCGAGTCCGATTTTCCAGCTCAATCCCGGCCTCTCTCAGGAGCAGTCTGCCCCTTTGATGTGCGGCGGCGACTGGAACTTGAAAGGGGGCCAAGTTCGAGGCCAATTCCAGGGAAGACCACTCCACACCGACTGGCAGATACATTTGAGATGGACCCTTGTATCTCTCAATTTCCATTAGAGACGCTCCGAGAGCTCCTTCTCCTTCGGGTTCTGAAGTGAGTTTGTGTCGAGAGACGCTAAACAATTGACGCTGGGAAATGATGGCAATGACAAAGTGATTACAGTTCGGAGAGCAGAGTGACGTACAATGCAGGCTACAGGCCATCGAAGTTCAAGTTGAAAAATAACATTTTCAGTTTTCAATTGCTGCTGAGAGTCAGAAACTCGGGGACTTGGGGGAAAGTGAAAACGAAATGCTCGGAGCGCGGACAAAAGCGGTTCATCATTAATCATTTAGTTTGTTGTTTTTACCGAAAGTATACCTATTTATACGTACATAATCGCCTTCTTCTCCTCGTTTCGGGGCACGTTCTTGATTTGAATCTCTCCACCTTCCCAAGCCCCGCCGCCGCCCCCGCCAGCACCCTCGGCCGCTTCTCCTCCGTATTTCTCCTGCCAGTATTTGGCTTTTGGTAAATTGCTCATCGTCATGCCTTTATGATTTGGTATATTATTTTTGAGAATTTGATGCGCTCAACTTGATAAGCCGAAAGCGCCCAGTGCCTGGGCTTCCTCCGCCGCCAGTCCCCGCCTGCATTCCAGACTTATTGTTGTGCCTGCGAGTGTGTACGTGTGCTGTGCTCGGTGTAGGTGTGTCTACGGCAACCCAGCCCCAAAACCTGGGCATTATTTTTACAGTATCCAGAGAACTGGGTTTCTTTTTTTCGATCTCCCTTCCTGGGTCACACAGCAAATGCTTTAAAGTTCTGCCAAGAGAGGGGAGACACTTTATTATCATTCTTAATTATTTATTATCATTTTTTAAATACTCTTTAATGCTGAGGGAGTAACAGCAACATGATTGGACATTTAATAATACGGAAAATATAAATATGTGTACAATTAAGTTTAAATAACCATAGGAACAAGTTTTCTAACAGTCTTCTAAGTTACTCTTTGTAGGTCTGTATTTTCTTGGTCTAAATGCTCTATTCAAGTAATATTTAATTTATTCTCATAGTTCCTGCTGTTGTATCTGTCTTTCTCCTTATAAAACAAACCAAATAAAACTCGCAAATTCACCCCAAACTTAATTTTAGAGTGTTCGCGGAGAATGGCAACTGCGGCAAACAAAGTTACCGAACGTCGCGAAGCGCTGGCACAGCCAACTTTTATTTGCCAGCTTCGGGAGCAATCCGGCAAGAGCCCTCGATAACATCCCCCTGCCCCACTTTGGGCCACCCTCGTTGCAATAATTTCATTTCGGTGTACAGTTTATTATATAATTTTTGTCCCTCTTTGACTTTTATCTTACGTTTATTATGCCCCATGGAATTTGCCGATTTCCAGACACTGTCCGACTGGAGGTCAATGTCTCAGCCCCAGAGCCACCCCAGGACGAGATACATCCCGCCCCCGGTGGCATCTTTAAGAGTTGTAATAACTTTGGCACAACTTTTCGTCCTCAGCTGAGACTCCATCTTCCGACGCATTCTTTCGGCACTGCTGCTCGTCCTCGTCCTGCACAGCAGCTGTCCAAATGTCAGGCCCATTCCTGTGCCATTCCTTAGGAATAACACCCACTCGTACACGAAGGAGAGACGTCGACTTGTAATAATCATAATCGTAAATTTGCAAAAAGCCGGCCGAGCTGCGCCTGGTTGGTCCTTGGGGCCCGCTTAGCATTTTGCGCGGATCCTGGCGGGAGGACAGGGCCCGCACGGGGCGTGGTCCCATTCGTGGGCGTTGTGTTGTAGGCGTCATCATCGTTATTATGGCCTGTTTTATTTATTTTTTCTTTTGCGTGACTGTGCCTGGTCTGGTGTGCCTGCCTTGGCGGGAGTCCTGAGTCCTGAGTCCTGAGTCCCGCCTGTCCATCGCCTAGGAGAAAGGCATTTAAAAAGTTTTCTAAACTTCATTTTGAAGTTTTATTACCAGCGCAGAATAAAACGCCGAGCATTTTCCATTTGCTCTCATTTTTCCGGGCTTGTTGTGGAAATTTGCTCTATTAAAATTCCGCGCCGCAGCGAGGCCTCTCCTCTGGAGATGCCGCGGATGCCAGGATCCAGTGGGAGGCCTGCATCTGGTGGAGCCATCAGTTATGCAGGTTGCCCCATTGCAGCGGCTCCTTTTCCCCTCGTATCCTTGCTGCCGGCTTAGCAGCTTTGTTGGACTCAGTCGAGCATCCTGCCAGCAGCTGTGTGGAGCCGGGACTCCGGGTAAGTCTTAGTTATGTGGAACTGGCATTTATCTTGCGATAATAGTAAGTTGTGCCAAAGCGCAGACAAAGCCCAGACAGAGGCGGGTTCAAAGGGGTTCTGTTTTGAATAATTATATTTTCCCTTGGAAATTCTAAAGATTATGATATATTTATATCGAAATATAAACAATTAGTTGGTGTAGTTTCGTTGAATTAAATAATTATAGTAGGATCCCCCTCGGACGACGCCTCTGAAGGCCATCTTCCTTCGCTGCAGCATATGCTGGCTCTGAATTTAACATTCTCCTAGAGCACAGCCAGCCAAAGTCTGCAAAGTCACACAGAAAATGCGAAAGGATGCAAGGCGGCCCAAGGATGCGGAATGCTTAACCCCCTGCCGCTCCTTTTATTTTGTGTCCCTCTAACGAAAATGTTTATCTGTGTAGCTGTAAGCAGGATAAACGCACGCGCTTACACATGGAGACAGATTCAGATACAGATGTAGGATGTAGGGATATGCTTGTATGTGTATGGGAGGCAGGACGAGAACTTGAGCTACAACAAGAGTAGATCAGTTTAAGTACAAATGGCTGCCCGCCACCGCCTCCTTTTCCGCTATTCTTCGCCTCCCTTTTGGAATACTTTTGCGGCTTCTTTTACTTCCGTTCGTCGCTCCTTTCTTTCACACGCGCCAGCGTCCATTGTTAAAGTTTAATGCCAAAATGGCGAAGCATTCCCGCCGGGGGGGTTTGGGGGCGTGGCCGTACAAATTTCACGAAAATTGTCCCTGGGAAAACTTTACTTTAGTTACGTCCTCTCCAGCTCCACTTTGGGCAGCTGGAAAGCGTTATTTTATTGAATTCTCCTCCTTTTCCTTTCCTTGTTTTCTCCTGCAGGTTGCAATGGCAAAAAAAAACGAACATGGAAAATTCTGTTGCCACAAAAGTTTCTCCTTTTTCGTTTCATTTCCGTATTTTTTTGCCTGCTCCTGCCTGCTGCTCATTTACTTTGTTGTCCTGGCTGGTCCTTTGGTTACTATGCAAGTTCTCTCTCTGTCTCTATCTGTAGATCCTGCAGTTTTTGTTGCATTAGCCGGCCGCTGAGGCGTAAAGTTCAATGGCGGGTTAAATGGACTTAATACCGGAACTTTTTAGAACTTTATCCTCTCCCCTACACACCCGCCAAAGGCTAAACTTCTGGCGTTGATCGTCCGGGGCAACAAAGTGAAAGTTTTCTTTTTTCGTCGAACAGCTTAAAAAGAGATTGGCTTTCCCGCTCACCCTTTTTCCTGGCTGGCCAAAGGATTTGGCAGGTTGTGTAAGTTTGTGCCGCAAAGTTCGATGGCAATGTGAAGAAGGAATTTTCGACAGTAACAATAAGTGATGGCCGAATGTGTGTGTGTGGGATGCTGCTCCTTCAAGGATAAAGTTTTTAGGTGACAAAGGAAAAAGTTTCGAATTATTTGGAATGCTTTTCAAATGGCAAATGGTCGAAATTGAAATGGAATATGCACATTTAAGACCAAATGCAATTTAAGAGCATGTGGTTGCGAAATCTAAAAAGTTTTCTCTCTTGCCGTATTTTTTTTTAGACTTTTCTCCTTCAGCTCCTCCTCTGTCCCTGAGTAGCTTCACCGCTCAAATTTCTGGGCGCGTGTCAAAAATTTCGCTTCCATCACTTGGCAAGCCCTGCTTGAGTGGAAACTTGGCCAACTTTGTCGACACTCCGAAAGGGCCCTGACGAATATTTGTAGCCAGTTATGCAAAGGAGGCCAGCAAACAAAGCCCTAAGAGAGAGAGAGAGAGGGTGGGAAGAAACCCAAAAGGGTCTCCTTCCCTGTCAGCTTTTTTATGCCTTCGGGCAAAGGACATGCCGGGCGAGGGCAAATCGGGGCGACAAGTTGTTAAGTAAGCAGCGACAAACTCAAATAAAAAACCCCGAGATAGTTGCCCCCCCTCTTGAAGGGGGCTATGGCTATTTTCGAGGTGTAAAAAGGCCAAGCTTTTTCCACAAAAGTTAAGGGCAAACAAAAACTAAAAGCGAGAAAAGCAAGCGCCGCCGAGATTGAAGAGATTGAGTCTCGCAGAGTCTGGAGCCCAGAGTCCCCGCTATATAATATTAAAATTCGCTTATGCCCAGGACCGCGGACTGACGGACACCTTATCTATCTTACCTGCAGTTGTTTTAGGCGGCTTTTGTTTGGTTTCCGCTTCACACTTCCCGAGTGCCAGAATGGGGCATGGGGGACGGGACGGGACGGGACTCTCCCAGATGCGGTTTATGTGACATGCGGGCCCGGGGAAACTTAAGAAACTGAAGAAACTAAAGAAGCGGCAGCAGGCAGGCAGTAAACAAACGAATGCTGGCAGGTGAGTGGCAGCGGCAGCAGAGGCGGCGACTGCCAGGGGGGCTCGGGCTCAGGTGTGCCCTGTGCCCGGCTGGCAACAGAAGTCATACAAACGCAAGACAAAACGCGGCGACACAGACAATACAAGACTTCGAACTTGTCATACAAAACGTTGGCGCGACAATCAATGGAATTTATGGTCGCAGCAGGTTCAGTGCCAGCTCCAGTGCCAATCCCAGGCCCGAGCCTCAGACCAATCCAATCCCACAGACAGAATCCAGCCAAGGCCCAAGCGTAGCCCCCAACCCATGGCTGCCGGGACTGAGTGACATGTGCACTTGGCCAAAATCTAGAGATTTGGGATCAGTAGGACACAGAATAAGGAATAAAAATAAGTTCAAAATAATAATGAATATAAATTAGGTTACTAAAGACTCGAAATGGATATATAATGGTTTGGTGACAACCCAAATAAATTGAAGAGAAGAAACTTTCTCTTAACAATTAGTTTAAAATGTAAAGTAATAAATGAATAGATTTAAGCTCCCTCAACTTTAAATAACTATACCTTAAAATATGTTCAAATCTATATTCTGTGCTTCATAAGAAAGAATGTTTAGTGTTTATTTATAAAGGTATATTAGTTCAATATTTAAATAGTTTATATTTTTAGTAGATTCTTTATTTGGTTTGTAAAATCTCGAAACAGTATTTCTCAGAGTGCCGCCCTGTCTTAGTGTACTTAAGCGTTTTTAACGCCATTTGATGCCTTTTCACACATTCGGCAAAGCGAAAGACAAACACCAGCAGAACCCCCCACCAGAGCCAGAGCCAGACCCAGATCCAGTCCCAAGCCCATTCCAAAACCCAAAACCCAAACCGAAGTGAAGCGAAAAAATAAAACTCAAGGAACACTTAGTCAGCCCATCAGCGTTCTTCGACCGCATCCCTTTTACGGTTCCTTCGGAATCCAGGAGCAGGAGTCAGTGATGCCGACGACTATGTGTGTGTGCGTGTGTTTACTCTAACAAACCTTGCTTAGTCCTGAAAATAAAAAGAGGCGGAGCCCGGCCACTGTATTGAATTTCACGCATCATTTGGCCAAGGTTCACTCGGTTCTTGGTTTTGGGTTCTGGGTTTTCTGTTATAGGTTTTGGGTTCCCCGGGGCGTGGGTGCAACTTTTCGACTTTGCGGCTTGGCCAAAATTAAAACAAATATCGGGGAAATACATATACTCCAACTGGGCGAAGGTGTTGGAGTCGGCATTTAATTTCAGGCAGGTGAAATGGCGCCCACCAGGCCTGGGCGAGGAAATGTAATATGCCATTTAGTTAAGGAGGTGTTTCTGCTTCTGTTGTGGTTACCAAGAACCAGATACCCCTTGCCGAGGTGCGAGAGGGGGAATATGCCAGGAATGTGGCTTCCCAACTCAGGGAAATTGGAGGAAATTTGGGGTTGCAAGTGAGAGTGTTGGCATTCCTACTCCTAGGATGTCTATAGACAGGTTAAAGATACCTGAAACAGGTTTTAAGGGGAGCATAAGTAGGAGATGTATTTTTAAGAGACAAGGAGAACACACAGTTTAAGTGAGTCACTCTTGGTATTGGGGGTTGGCATGAGGGATTAAGGTGGAGGAATTACTTAAAATACTGTGAAGGTTTTTGTTGTACATAAAAATGTAATTGTGTTTGTTGGTTAAATAAATACAAATAAAATAGGTTTAGGGTTGGCATTGTTTTAATGTTTTTCAGTTACATTAGTTATATCTCTTGCTTCAATATATTTTTAAATCACTTTTAAACATACATTTAAAGCCCTTTTAATATTTTAAAATCCCCCTTTAATACTATACAGTTTAAGGCTTAGGCTTTTGAGTATAGCTCGCACTTTATGTTAATATCTGCGAACCCTAATTACACCTGTGCCAGGAAACCGCTCTCATAATTAAAACTTTGGTAGTATGAATAGCCGAGAACACAGCTTCAATCCCGGTCTGAAACCGCAAAACATTACAATCCGTATATTGCGCACTACAAAGCTGGAAACTGAAAATACCAGCCATACTAATATATATACCCTGAGATATATATATAATTTGTAATTCTGGTGGTCTGCCTTTTTCCCCAATGCTGATTAATGGCGGATTGGCCGACAAATGTGTGCACATTAGCATTAAAATATATATACATATAGACAGCCGTGGATGCGGCAGTGTCCAACTTTTATTAGACCAATTAAATTGCGGTCGACTCTACGAGTTGAAAGGCTGAAGGCAGCCAGAAATACGCAGAGACTGTTGCCATTTAATGTGCAGTAATTTTCACCCAACAAAGGGCTGGCAATTAAGGGGCTTCCCCCGCCATCGTCACCATTGTTGTTCTAGAAGAAGACGACATTGTGATATGATAGATTCTGTCCCAACTAATTAGCCATCATCAGCAGCGGCGGCGGCCACACAATTTCCCCCTAGCCACTGCACTGGCCGCTTAACCGCAGGTACATGAGGGTTTTCTGGCTGTCTGGCTGTCTCTTTGGTTCTCTGGTTTTCGGGGTTATTTTTGTTGGTTTTTTTTCGGGAAACGTTAGTAACTAAATTAGCGGCCTCTGTTTTCCAGCTCTTTGTGTTGGTCGCTGCCCCTTTGTAGTGCCAGAAATTATTGGATGCCGGGTTTTTAGTTGTGCCTCTCGCCTCTCTGCTTTGTTGTCCGTGTTGCTTAATTTCCAGTTGCATTTGCTTGGCTAATACAGACATCTCTCCGTAAAGTGGTCGGCAGGGGGGAAGGGAGAGCTGAAAGCACTTTTAGATAAAAGGTTTTTCATGTCGTCTCCATTTGGTATTCACTCCACTATGGCTATATCTATGACTATGGTCATGGTCATGCCATTGG
Organism: Drosophila kanapiae; assembly: GCA_008042475.1. NCBI lineage: Eukaryota > Metazoa > Arthropoda > Insecta > Diptera > Drosophilidae > Drosophila > Drosophila kanapiae. The sequence continues at coordinate 338,887 of VNJM01002088.1, forward strand.
CCCTGGACTCGCTAAGACAACGGGAAAACCTTTTTTTTTTGTTAGATTTCCTCTATTTTGCTTTGAGTGAAAAACTCTTAGTGGAAAAGCCGTTGCCGGAGTAAATTATGCATGCAGTTGCTCTTTCATTTGGTGATCTTCCCTAAAAGCTTCTGGTTTTATTAATGTTTGTCCAAAATATTTTGGGAACCTCTATCTCTCTCTATTCGAGTGCTACTTCATCTTCTGTCTGGTCTGTCTGCTGCATTTACCGTGATTTAAGTTGGCTAAAATGATTCCGTCCGTCATTAATTTGGCCGACGTCAAAGCCAGAGTTATTAGCGTGCGGGTTCCTCAAACACGTTTCTTCGGTCTTCAGTCTCCAGTCTCCAGTCTCCCATCTACTGTCTTGTGTCTGCCAACTGCTGCTGGTTGAGTAGCTTTTCACGTCGTTGTTTTCCTCGATTTCTGTGCCAGAATAGCTGCAGGCCATGTTGCCACCATGGAATATAGTGTTTCGACCACTGAAGAAGCTCTCGGAGGCGAAGACGACGACAGCTCAAAAAATGCGGGGACTGATGATAGCGGCGACGACGACGACGGCCACTCGGAATGACAACAAATTAGACAGTTAATGTTAACAATCTTTTATGATATTTACATTTTGGAAAATGTTTAATGCTGATTTATTATGGGGGGAATGCGTGTGGGAACCTTCTCAGGCACAAATTCGGTGGAGATTAATTGTGGAAGTAAAATAAGTAAGTCTGCATCCTGCACAACGCTTGTTTCTTTATTAAAATATTTAGAAATATAATGAAAATAATTATTGTTTTTATATTGTAAACGTTTGTATTGTAAACGCTGTCGAATTTATGAGCCATTCTAGACATTTAATCCATAAATATTCCATTAACTTGTAATTCAGATCCTGGTTACTTGTTTACTCTAAGAAATTCAATATTTTCGCATTCAGAAGGTTTATTTAGACTGCCTTGCTTACCACGAAATAGACCTTCCCATAGATTATATGAAGTATGCTAAGCATTTTCCATTATTTCCGCAATTGCGACTCTCATTTCCCCCATTTTTTGCGCCGCTTTTCAAATGGAAAATCGTTTTTGGGAAGGCAACGACGACCATCAATCATTTTTCCAGCAAAAATGTCCGAAGCCAGCTCGACTCGAGTTTGCTTTTAGAGTCCTGGAATCGGGAATCCGCAGCTGTCTTCTCAAATCTGTATCTGCTCTATCACTTGCCAGCCACGCCTTCGCCCGGAACATGTCAACAATACAAATGATGGGCGCGTCAACAAAGGGGCGTGGCTCGGCGGCAGCAGCTAACTGTAATAGAGATAAATTCGCTTCATTTTTTGCTGTCGGCGTTGCTGATAAAAAAAATAAGAGAAGCGCCGAAACCTGCACGAAAAAGCGAAGCAAATTCGGGGCGGGGGAGGTACCGAGGGGTACTGTGTAGGTGAGACGAGGTACAGTGGGGCCTCGGCAGCTGCCTTTGAAGCAACGCGCTGACAATGTCATTGGGCGACCACTTTATTGGCTTTAATGACAGCGCCGCAAGGTGTCCCTTTGGAGATTCTCGCGGCGAAGCGGACCAGCTGCTGGCCATCATTGGCGAACGTTGTGGCACTAAGCCGGGGTATTACGGGCCCAGTTGGGACCCAGAGCCAGAACCAGAGCCAGAACCAGAACCAGAAACAGGGCCAGAACCAGAGCAAGACCCACTCCCGAGACCCACTCCCCAGCAATTGCTGCCCCGCCAGTACGTGCGATTATTATCATCAATTTTCTGGCGAGCGAGTGAGTGATGATTGTTCCAGCGAACGGAAACCCAAACGGCAACGATTCTACTTACCCTCGTTGTTCTGCTTGGGCTTGTTACTGGGTCCCTGGCTTTTTTGCTGCTTTTTTGCCGCTTTTTTCCTGCGCGGTGGGTGGCTGCAGTGCCCTCAAAAGTGGAGTCTACACTACCGAAAAAACATCCGAAACAAATCTCAATTTTTATTTATAAACTTGCCTGCGCAATTGTTATTTTTACGAGACATCTTCCCGCTTAACCTTTTATTTCTGAGAGTGTAGGAGTAAGGAGGAAAGAAGGGGGAAAGGTGACTCCCAAACAGAGCCAGGGAAGCCAGTACCTACCAGCTGGGAGAGAGGAATGGGAACGAGATTACCAGAGTGAGCTGAGTCAGTACCATTCCCGGAGCTGAAGATGGAGCTGAGGAGCCCTCCCGGACTCCCGCCTGCGAGCGTTAAAACGAACTCAAGTGGAAAACAATCTAATTTGCTAAAATTCCTTCCGCTTTCGCCCAGTGAGCTCCCCCTCGATCTGGCTTATTCGGAGATATTTTCCTCCTTCTGGCTAGCTGGCTGCTGGCTTTTTTGTTCTTCAACTCAATTAAAGTTGATGGCCATTTTGCGTCGTCTTGGCCAATATTGTTGACTGCCTGGGCATTGGCTTTTATGTGCCCGGTTTTTAGCTTGCTTTATGAGCTCCGCCGCAGTCGGAGAGTTTTCTTTATTTATTTATTTGTTTATAATTCGATGAGAGTCGGAATGAAGTTTATTGAGAGCCATTGAAAGTTGGTTGGGCTTCCCCTATATGTCTATATGACCTGGTAACCCAGAGGAAGGCACAGAGAAGAGAGAGGAGCCTCCTTTCATGATATTTTAATTCATTGAGATTTTTATCTGGCCCAAGCGAGACACAATAATATATTTATGCGTATTTCAATTTATCTCTCAGCTCTCAGCCAAATTTCTTTATTATTTTAACATCTCTCTCCGCAGCTCCTGGGGGTTTTCTGCCAACTTTGACCTTTTTCTGTCGACTTTCGGACAGGACAAAAGCAGAGAATGTTAATCTATTGTTTTTGCCAGTCAAGCAGGCAGACATGATGACATAGCCAACACCCCAGCCCCAAGCCCTACAGAGGGTATTATCGCTATATAAAGCATATATATATGTATATAGGCAATGTCTCCTTGCCTCACATGTATTTTGCTGCTATTTTTCCTATTTTCCCATTTTGCTATTAATGTCAGGGAAAATGTTTTGCTTGCGATTGGAAATTTGTTTGTCCTGCCATGTCCTGTCCTCTTGGGCCAACATTGTCCTAGACTGGACGACAGTTGTCCTTCGACCACCCCCCGAGCCCACTGCCTAGCATTCGCCTGTTTGCTGTGCTTTATGACTTCACACAACCACTTGATATATGAGGCATTTGCATGTGCCATAAATTGCTGCCGGCTTTGACTCGCCTCGCCGCTCATTTAATATTCATAAATTTCTGCAGTCCCCAAAAACATGAAGAAAAATAAATAGAATAAAATATCTCTGCGGAGGAGAGTGTGAGGGATCCAAACTAATTTCCCCCAGCCAGAAACTGTTGTCATTTATTCTCGCCACACCCTCTGCTAAGCCGCTCTAGTCCTTGTAGTCCTTTCCTAGATTCCCTTCTTCCTAGTTTCCCCCAGCCACAGCCTGCTAATTGTTTTATGTGCCAAGATTTGTGTCTCTGTCCTTGTTTTTTTCTGTTCTCTTTTTTCTGTGGGGCTTTTGCAGCTCTCAGCCGCCCTAAACATGTTTGCACTGTCTTGGCCATCCACGCCCCCGAACCAGATTGGGAGTAGTTATTGTTCTATAAAAGAGGCTACACCGAGGGAAATGTCATCTTCTAACCAGAAATTGTTAAATAATAATGGGAAACTTAAGAAATTACCCGACAACCCTTTTTCCTTATTTTAATCTCGTAAAAAATATTATAAATAAAGTATAACATGAGACACTTTGTGGCTTTAAAAGATTTAGCTCATGTCAGTTTATATCAGAGCCAAGCCAGAATTAATCATTTAAATTACATGTCCGTGCAAGGACATTCTTTCTCAGGCTTGTATTGATATTTTTGTCACTTCATATTAAGGATGTGATGGAGATTTCTCTGACAGCTTTTCTGATAGAAAATATCCAGCCAATCACTACCATATATTTTTCCCTGTCCCTCATAGGGGGTGTGTCTGTTTTCACTTGCTTTTCGATTAGACTGCGTTGTTCGCCTGTGCTAACAACAAGGAATTAATTCATTTTATGTTTCCTGTGTGTGTGTATCTGTATCTTATGGATACGTACTAGGGACGGGCAGCTCCACCGGCTGCTGCTGCTGCTGCTGCTTACGCCTACATATTGATTTTCGTATTTATTTTATTTTTTCGCTGGCTGCCTTTGATTATTTCCCTGGGACGAGGGACCAGGAACTAGGAACCATAGGGGCCTCAGGAGTTCAGGCAAAGCACCCTGGATGGATGGACTTCTGGCTGCAGGCCCGGTACAGTAGGGACTCAGCCAGGAACTTACTTGTCCAGAAGGAGACCTTAGCGAAGCTCCACTGTGTGTGCCTGCAAGAAAAATGATTGCGAAAAGTGGCCAGAGTTAAAGGTGAGGTGTGTGTATAAAAGTATTCCTCCTTTGCCTTCTGCGCGTGTGTGGCCCGCGGCTGTCCGGGGGAATCTATCAAGGCAGCAGCCTCACCCTCAGCCCCAGCTCCTGCCTGAAAGAGATGCCCCATCCAGCTCCTCCTGCTTCCTCCAGGACAGCCTTTATTGAGTTCGTTGGCAAGCAAATTGCATTAGACACTTGCCAGCTGGAATGGAAAGGAAAATTAAAGAAACTCAGCTCCGCAGAGTCATAACTTCTGAGTTATAGAAACGTATTCCCACTCCCTGGCTGGATATTAAATTTTAAACAAAATCTATCGTAAATATGCAGCAAAGGCAGCCAGCCCTTAAAAATCTCAAGTGCCTTTCTTTCCTTCGTATGTTACCTCAACAAGTGTTAGGAAAATGAGGAAAATGGAAACGGAGAATGTGTTGAGCCCTATCTCGTCCCGAGTGTGCGTGTGTGAGGTTGTCCTTTTTGTAACTCGATCTCCCGGAGTAAAAGAGAGGCATTAATGTCTTATTGACAGCTCGGGATTAGAGCGAAGCCAAGTGGCGGGGAGAGTGTGTTTGAAAAGGGATTATAAAGCGATTTGTTTGTCGAAAATTATGAATCTGGGAACGGACTAGCGGCCGGGGAGCAGCTCCCACACGCTGTGTGTGGCACTGACGAAAAGGGGGAACAACGGCAGCTCAAATCCCTGGCTTTTGTTTGCCGGAGCAGGGGACTTTCATCAATTTTGACGTAAGCCGAGACAGCATTAACTAGTTGGTTTGTCGGGGCTTAAGCGGGCCAATTCTCTTCGAAGAAGGGAGAAGCATTTTATGAATACTTCTTAAAATTTACTTAACATTTACTTATCTCCCCAGATAAATCCCTAACGGAGCTATAAAGTCTCGACAACTAGTTCTGCGTGTTCAGCCATCGTTAGCCCTTATCTTAACTGTCTTCTCGAAAACAGAAATGTTTATTTCCAGTTCGGCCTTATCCCAAGTCAGTTGTAAACCGAAATCTATCTAATCTCGCAACTTCATTAGGGTTATTTCAAAATCGATCTATCGATCGCATCGAATCGCATCGTATCGCCTGGTGTTGATCCCACAGAGAAATTCCAGGCCTTGGTTATTTCACATTCGGTGAATTTCAATTTGAATTTGAATTGGCAATAAAAAAGCCGAGTTTATCAGCTGCCGATGGCTTGGAAAATAAAAATAAAGAGCGGGCCCTGTGGTTTTCCTTACCAGTTACCAGTTTTTCCCCCAACTCGTTATACAACTCTATTAGTTTCCATTTCGTTCGCTCGCGCATACAAATCAACTCATTTTGGACCAAAATGCACTTGGATATATGTTTTCTGCTTTTCTGCTTTTCGGGTTTCTTTTTCTCTTTTCGGGGGCCGTGGATCTCGTCCTCATAATTTATGTAAATCCAACGAAAGCTGTCACTTTTATCTGACTCGCTGAGTACTTGTCCCGGGGACTGGACATTTGAATAAAATTTCAATTTTCATGCATGGGAATTGACTAGAAGTTGAGTCTCTCACTCTGACCAAATGATATTTTATGGGCCAGCAAGTTGACTCAATTATATTCAGAAGGAAACTTAGCTTCCTCCTCATTATTAGTGCAAATTACCAAGAACATTTAGTCTCCATTTTCGTTTGCCAGACACGTCCTTAGCATCACGTCCCAGTCCTTCGGACTTTGAGGCTAAAATAAAGCAATTTTTGATTGTGGCCATGGCCTTTTCAGCCTGACTGCCTGGCCTTAAAGCCAACCCACACGCCTGACCTTTTGCGGCTTAAAATATCCTTTAAATGCGCTTCCATTTTATTTATTTCCTCTGCCTCTTATCTGGGGATTTCGTTATGTATTCAATAAATAATTCCACCTATAAAAACCTTCAATTAAATGCTCTGAAATATAGCTCACTTTTTCCATTTAAACATTGTGCATATTCGGCTGCAGTTGAAGGTCTTCGAGAGTCCCCACTGAGCCCGGAATTAGTTCCCCCACATCATATATATTTAGGTAATTAAGTTGCCAGGGGCGGGATGCTGCCCTGCATATTTCCGTGTTAAATGAAATGCCAACTCTCATGGCAAACATTTTGGAAATTCTCTCAACTGTTTTGTACAAAACTTTCCCCTGTGCTGGCTACAATATTAATTTCTACATGCCCATGTTTGAGGGCAAATAAAAGTGGCCCGGAGAATCATAAATGAAAATAATGTACGAACGTTTCGCACTAATTAAAAAGCTGGACGACTGGATTTCAGGGGGAGCTGGGATGAAAATATAAATATTGAATCGATGAATGCTGCCTGGAATTGAATAGGACATGTGTAATTGCTTTTCCCATCGCGACGATGCGTGAATTCGCGAGCAAATCGATTGTTTCACCACGGGTTTTCCTTCATTTTTCGATTTTTGTAATGGGTAACCAAGGGGTATATTGTTTAGGTAATAGAAAGAGCCAAGAAATTTTGTTAGCCACCTAAAGAGCCTTTAAGTTATGAGTTATACAGAGATTTATTACCCAAAGACCATACTTTCCACATACCAACCTCAGAAAATACCCAAAAAAGAAGTATTTTTAGTGGCTGCCTACAAAGACCTTTCACAGCACAGGGTATTTTATGGTCGGCACTGCAGTGGTAACTGCGCTTTTGAGGGTCTTCCTGTTTGTTTATTTTCTGGATGGTAGTGGGCGGTGCCACCAATTCCACCTCCTCAACCGAGCTCAGCTCAACTCAACTCAACCTCCATTCAATTGGCAAACAGAGGAAGCCGCCGGCGGGCACGTTTCCACGCAAAACCGATTGAAACTGAAGACGCGCTTTTGGACATTCAATTGGGAGACGGAGGCGGAGTTGGAGACTGAGAGGGAGAGCTCCAGTTGGCAGTTTCGGGAGGGGAATGGAACCCACGCACTGGCAGCTGACAGCTGTCGCCGGATTGCCAGTCCGGAGGAGCTTGGCCGGGTTTCCTTGGGAGATCCCCCGTCAAAGGCAAATCAAAGTGCGCTGAGCTCACGGCTCACGTGACTCCACAATTTATTTCAAGCATGCAGCGAAAATAAATTTATTAATAGCCAGAGTCAGCGTGTAGATGGAGAAGAATTGCCGCCACCCACACAGCTGGGGTCGGTATCTCTCCATCACCGGAGCACCCCAGTCCCCCCCAGAGACTGCCTCGCGGACCCTGTTCATTCATTCAAAAATGAAGCCAGAGATTCGCAGTTGGACTCGCAATTTTCGCTTGCGTGGAGCCCGCTCAGCTCGGTTCAGTTTGGGTCCGCGCGGCGGCGTCAATTTATGCGCCTCACGTTTTCCCATTTTCAAGAATGACTAAATATCGCTTACGCCGAGCTCACTCGCCCCTTGCCAGAATTTCCACGGATGCATTTCTGCATATGAAGTATTATTTGAGCAAGTGGCACAAAACTCCACTCAGTATTTTTATGTTTTTTATTCAGAAACGAGTGTTCCTTACATACATGAATATTTCTGTAATTAAGCGCGTGGCAGCAGTACAGAGGGAGAAATATATCGTTATATATCAAAGCCAGCTTCTTGACACATCTTTTTTTTCGGCAAAATCTTTGACAAATATCTCTGACTAAATTCTTCTTCTCTTTATATATTCGAATATTAAATAAAACATTTTACTTGTTTTTCTATCTGTAGACGTTAAAATTTTCATTTAACGCTCTATGCATTCTTTCTGGACCTAAATCCGCAATGCATTTTCCATTTACTCTTCGCGAAAGGCGTTGAAAATTTCGGCAGTCAGGGCGGCTAATGTCTGAAACGTGTCGGCGTCTGATGGCTTGGTAACGGCAGGAAAAAGAGTAGTTTAAACTTAAAAAAAAAGTCACAAAAAAGGAGAAAAAATAAGCTACCGGAGGCTGAGAAGTTTTGTGAAAGGGTTGCCAACTGGAGTGAAACAGATTTATTTGCTTGGAGCAGGAGTTATTCGAGTAACGAAGCTCTCGCACTCCGCTTCATTTTCACCTGCTGTCTACTCGAAAATTAGTGTTAATTTATCAGGATTATTTGAAGGCTGCAAATCAAGTTCCAGGAAGAGAGAGAGAGCAGGATGTTTTTAATAAAGCAAATTCGGGGAGATTGTCTGACGGAGAGGACTCGCAACTGTAACTAATGCTGACTTCTAGCCCGATATCGAGCTGTCAAGCTGTCAATTCTCGTTAGCATTGCTGCCATGTGTGTGCGATGTGTCCTATCCACATCCTCTGCCGTGTGTGTGTAGCTACTCGAAGTATCTGGCAGATACTGCTCAAAAATTCAATTTCCAGCTGAAGAGATACATCGACAAGCGTAGCGAGCGGAGGGGGAGTTGCCGATACAAATTGGAAATAGGTTACAAAAAAGCCACTGAGAAACGATTGCTGACAGGCGGGAGGGAATGTTAACTTGGCCAGGATTAGAACCACTCAGAGAGACAGATACGGATACGCTTGTGAAAAATGTGAAAGCTTCTGTTCTCCTTTCTACTCGCCCCCCGAGTGGAAATGCGCAAACACTGACAGCGCAATTAAGGATTTAATTGGCAAAACTAACTTGCTCCTTCCGTTTGCATTTTCCTTGCAGAAAGAAAAGCCCAGCGGATACCCAGAAGAGAACACTGCGAAGCCTTCACCATGAGCAGCCAGCTGGAGGAGGAGGAGTAGCGACAGACAAAGGCGATAACTGGCAATAAGCACGAGGTGGCAGCAAAGGATTCCGGAACAGTCTACTCCGAGTGCCGCCCGGAAAAGCGCAGGAAAATGCCATCCGTAGGAAACAGCAGCGGTGGCAACGATGCGCGTCTCAGTTACGTTGTAAATCAAGTTGCATCCGTATCAGTCTCGGTATCCTCACCCGCATCCGCCCCCCAAGCCGACTCCCAATCAGCATTCCCCACATTCAGTCCGCCGCGGATCGAGAGTCTGGTGGCCAGCAGCTCGGCGGAGGATTTGGGCAGCTTCGGCGACGTGACCTTCGACCTATTCGACGACGATGACGGCCTCTTCGGCTCTCCGATGGCCTTCGATGCCAGCGAGAACGGCCTGTGGAACGGCCGCTTCGTACCGCCCCCGCCACGCCCGCCCTTCTTTGTGGACGAGCCCGTCCTGAGCGACGGCCTTACCACGTGCGACCTCTGCTCCTGGGCGATGCCCACCAAGAGCACCTTCATGTTCGAGGGGACGATAGGTGAGTGCCGTAAAAAATATGCAAAGTTACCGAGGGAACTGCGGGAAAAGCTACATCAGTTCATAGACATTCTCCCAATTTCGTGCTTGAAAAAATCCAATGTTGAAATTTATATCAAATCGTCTTAGTTCTATTGAATAGTTAGAGCCCAGAAAGCTCCTTAGCCTGAAGTATTTTCCTCAGTGTGCGTATGAAAGTTGCGTACCTTCCGTTACTAATTTTTTCCCCCTCTCCCCAACGCTTTATTTTCGCAGAAAAGGCCACGGAACTGGGCTGGCCGCTGACGTTGATCATCGTGTCCGTGTTGTCGGCGCTGCTAGGCGCCATCATCATGATTGCCGTGGTGCGCTGCCGGCGCAAAAAGTCCTCCAACAATCGCAACGGTGAGTACTCACATGGCCAACCCAGGAGCCAACATGGCCAACATGCCCAACAACGGTGGGCGGCGAAGCAAACAGAGTGAGCACAGTGGGAAAAACACGAGGATTCCTTTTAGAACTTTTGATCGGTTTTGAAGTTATTTCTAGAATAATCTTTCATTAATTTGGAATTAAAAAAAACAATAAGTCATGAGAATAAAGAATACCAGTCTTTTTTAAACTGTTTTCTAGAGCCTAGAATATTTTTATCCATTTGTTGACCAACTGTGACCCACTGTGCCCCTTTGCTGGCCATTGCCAGGCCCTTTTAACCGGTGTTGACTCTCACAACAGTCGGCGACTGTTTTCGCAACTGTGCTCGTGCAAGCCCACTAACCACATGTCCCCGCTCTGCTCTTCTCTCTTTTCCGGCTCCTCTACTTCGCCTGGGATTCTCCCCTCCAGACACGCACGTGCAGTGGTGGTCACGCAACAAGCGCGCCCACGCCAATGGGCTGAACGGCGCGAGTGTCGGCGCCGGTGGAGCGGCGGGCGGAGCTGTTGGCCACCATCAGAGCCATCACCACAGCGGCAGCAGCAGCAACATCAACAACAACCACCTGCGAAGGAGCAACATCTACACGGCTCACCCGGCGGATAGCATCCGGGGACTGCAGCCACTGCCAGTGGTGCTGCCCCTGCCGCTGACCCTGCAGCATCCCCAGTCCCCCTCGGCCCAGACTGCCAGCCAGGCGGCTCCGTCTGCTCCGTCGAGCCACTACTTCCATCCTTTCCAACAGCAGCAGCAGCACCTGCATCATCCGCACCAGCACCAGCACCACCATGTTCCCCTGTATCCGCAGCAGCAGCAGGACTGCGACGAGGATGCGGCCTACGAGGAGCCGGAGTACCATCAGCCGCAGGTCCTGCACTCGGCGCAAAGCAGCATCTCCCTGTCCTCCGTGGAGTCGACGCCCATGGCCAGGGAGGGGGCAGGAGCCAGTCAGTGGCCGCCGGCAGCCACAGCAGCCACCATGGTCATAGCCAGCTGAGAGGCGGGCCAGGACTGCTCCTGGATATGGCAGCAGTAGAGGTCGTCCTGGCTCTCCTCTTTTTTGGGCCACTTAAGATGCAGCGCACACGGGCGGCGCCAGATCATAAAGGGGATTACACGTAACAATTTTGTCGAGTTTATTTTGCGCCAGTTCATCCGAGAAGGACTCCGAAACGAAACGAATTTAGTGTCACTTCCGCTTCCGGTTCGCAAACTATCGAACAGCTGGCAGGGGCAGAAGCGAAGCGCAGGAGCAGACACACACATGTCCTTTACATGCCAGCCACGTTTTATCCTTTATTGCCACCCGGCATCGAAACAGGGATTTGGTCGGATTAAAGCAAATAAAGGGCGTGCTGGCTGTTTGCACTGCCACAAGTTTAAATCGCAGTTTTCGGGCGTGTTCGACACAATCCCCCTGGGCTGCAGTAAGCCCCTGTAAGGGGTATGCCCCACGTCGAGTCCCGGCGAGGCTCGACAGACCTTTGCCACTTTACCACTTGTCTGAGGCAGTTTAAATGGACATTTTCGGCTCTCAGCCGAGTGTGCGGTTAAATGTATGTGGCAGATCTCGGGGAGAGAAGGAAGAGCTAACCATAAGCTTGTAGTCGGAAAAAGCAAAGTTAAAGCGAAACGAAATCGAGGAGTTGAAACTCGCAGAATCATCCTTAAAATCATTAATCAAATTACGCGCTGGAGCAGCTAATAGCATTTGCATTTCTCCACTAGAGGCACTCGTAATAACAGAAACTCATGACAAGCATATCAAACATAAACTCAAACAACAGCCAACAAAAAGTACTTAAAACAATCAAACTTAACTTAACTATATATAAACGCAAACGGAAACTCGCGCCATTGTACATAAATTGTAAATATTTTTTGCAATCCGCTCCAATTAGCAATTAACTAGGGGAGCGTGCCACACCAAGTTGTTTCTCCTCCAACTAAATATTGCAGTATTTGCACTATTGGAACGCAAAATAAAAATAAAGAGAAACGAAAGCAAAACATTCCTCTTCACAGCAAACGAAAAGTTCAAGTTTTCATTTAAAACGTAATAATAATAATAATATTAAATTACACACAACCAAAGACTAGTCATTTAAGTCACAACGTTGCTATGTACAAACAAATGAGAGAAAAAGTATGATTAAGCCAGTTAATTAATTCGATTTGTGGATGCCTCGGCATTTATTTAGTTTAGTGCGATGAAAGAACAACTGCAATATTGTATTTTAAATATTTATTCATAAAATGCACTCCCTCTCTCTCTCTCTATCTATCTCTATCTGTCCCGCAACAACAATAATCGTAATTAGCATTTATAATTAAAAACTCAAACATCCAGTAAATAATAAATAATGGAAATGAAAGGGAGGACGGAGCGAAAAAAATACTACGAGCAACTCAAAATGTTCCAATGTTTAGATTAGCCAACTAATTGCGTGGAAATGTAAACGAAACAAAACAAAACAAAAGCAAATACATAATAGTTTTCGTAACAAATTCATTAACTTGTGCAGAAATAATTTTGGCACACAGAATACAAAAATCGAAAATAATAAAAACAAAATGCAAACAAAAGAAATAAACAAAATCATATTAAACATAGTTTATTTATCTTTGTCTTGGGGGAATATTTAATAATCAATTTTAAATTTATTGTAGACGCAGGAGCTGTCAGCAGTTGTTGGTAGCTCTAGTCCAAGGAATTCAACAGCAGCGTCAGGATTGAAAAACATTGATTCAGTATCTAAAAACAAGCCATATTAATGCGAATGTACAGCTTACAAAATCTACTTACCGCCGAATAGTTAATTAAATTGAAGGGCGGAAAGGGTCTAGCCTGCATTTGCATAGGATTCTGCGCTCTTTTAATTATTAAACACAGGTCTTGATGAATTCGGTTACACGCCAAGTGTGGATCATAAGCCTCATAAGCAGCCTGAGCAATGTCCAAGGACTCCTGAGACATCATGTCTCCGAATTTTGACCACAGCGATAGATGCCCCAAGGCAAGCAGCATCAGGACTCCAAACTGGAAGGCCACCTTAGGATCCTTTCGGGCCATTAGGGCCTCGAAAACCGAAAGGGAGACTAAAAAAAAGTTAATTATCACCTGCATCTTGAGCGTGCCGTGAAAAACTTCGTTGGTGCGATCCAGAATGCTGTAAAAATTGGGAAAAACAAATTATAAGTAAGCATGAAAAAAGCTATCTTGGAAATATCAATAATAAAAGTTGTCTTATATTCCCTATAGATAAATTTTAACCCTAGTTGTACCTTAATATTTTTTGGTGAACCCGAACCAATCGCTTGACTGATCTTTTCAGCAGATACTCATCACGGCACCGTTCGGATAGGTGTCGAAAATCGATGCAGAGCACTTTGATGGCACAGGTTATTTCCCAGTATATCGACACAGATAGTCCCTCTACGCACACGAGCCAAACCAGGGTGTAAGCGAGCACTAGGGATTGGGACACATAGCAAAAGAAGTGGCCTATTGGATGCCTGGACTTGCTGTTCAAGTCAAGGGGATACTTGGCGTGAATGGGAAGGTTCTGTTGGGCCACCAGCAACGGTGATGTTATAACCAATATAATGAAGATTGCTATAAAAAACGACCAAGTTGTCAGTAGCAGGAGAATCTGTATAAAGTGGCAACGTCTTATTGATTGAGCATCTGTGGAACCAGGACCTTCTCTTAACCAGAGACGACAGGCCTCTAGGTCAGCGATTACTTCGTCGAGTCCATCGGCATACCAATGGAAGTAAATGACCTTGAACAAAATAAAGAAATGCTGCAAAGAGGGTTGGGTTACTTGTGGTCTTTCTTTGTAAAGTGGGAAGTGCAAACCCCCAAGATGAAGGCGAGATCGCGACCCATCTCCACAACGTCTCCCATTGATTCCGTCAATCCATAGACCATGGTAAAGAAAACTATGAACATCTGAATAATTGCAAAAGTGTGCCAAAGAGATCGGTAGGGCAGACAGCGTTCCATTGAGTTAGTGTACAAGACCATGGCCCTGAAAATATATAAGTATAAGTTTTAAGAAAACACAGGTATCCAAAAACACTCACTTCATCTGTTCTCGAAAGTAGTACGTGGAAATGTGCTTGGGTTCTTGTTCTTGATTCCACAGGACCTTCCATCCTTCTTCATAAATAGTAATGAAACGTTGTAAACTGTCCATTTTATGTGGATTCAGGGAACCAACAGCGCACGAACTCAAGCCAACAACTGATTATAAATATATTAGCTCAAGGAGAGCCAATTGGCCATAAAATATAATAACACTCGAAGTAATTACAGTGCGAGAAAACCACAGCTGCTGGGAAAAATTTACATATGGAATCAGTTACTGTATATGTTCAGTCCCACATTTTCATTTCTCTTTACGACCATCAATAATCCTTCAGCTCATAAAAATGAAAAACGATTTAATTTCAATTTCGCTGGGGATCGGAGCGATCTGGCGAACTCCGAGGAAGTGAAAGTTCGCATTGTTATGAAGACAATCAAGGAAAGCAGCATCTGCTGGTGCTGCTGCTGCCTGCTAAAATATTTAGGTTGCCCGGTCAAGAAAGAAGGAATATTTATGCCATTTATGACACGAAAGGCCCTCCGAACGTGCTGTCCGCAGATTGCAGTATTTTTGCATATTTCCAGCACGAATCGCAGAGCCGAGAGCCACAACGAGTCGATCCGAAATGAAATGCAGAAAATCAGCTCGCAGCTCGCAGCTCGCTGCCGATAAAGCCGGGCCTATTTGAGTCAAAGTCTTGGCTGTTGGCTTTCAGCTCTTAGCTGTTGGCTGTCGGATGGAAGGCGCAGCTTCAGCGCAATCGAAAGCGAAAGATTTCGGGTCCGATACGGACATATGGTCATATGGATCGGCAGTAGGGAGGTCCCCCTTATAGTTACTCGCTCCTTTCTGGTTTCTCCCCAGTCTGTGGGTGGCGACGGGCGATCTGGGCATTTGCATATTGGAACGATTGAGCTCCGGGACAGCCCCAGACACCAGACACCAGACAATACATGTCCGGGAGGGAGTCCTCTCTGGAAAAGTGAGGTTCGCGGAGGCATCGAAAATGTCATGCGGTTTTATGACTTCATTAGCAACAGCCAAGCAGCCAGGAGGAATTTAATAGGTCTCGGTCCTCAGTCCTCAGTCCTCAGTCCTCAGACCGCTGTCCTGGTCTCCGACTTCGACTCCTTCACCGCTGACTAAACAAATTTGAGGGACATTTTCGTGTCCGTTGAGAGGGAAAACTAATCAGACTAGCCCCAATCTGGACTGGAGGCCATGTCAAGAGCTCCTGGCTACCCGGCGATGATGATGTGCATATGGGACTGCCTAATAATGAAGTCGTGCATGGCATTTGTCCTGTCCTCTGCGCTTCGATGATTAAGAGGCCAGTCCCAATCTGAATCCGAATCCAAGTCCGTACCGAATGTCTGACACCTTTTTGCTGTTCGCGGGAATTGGCGCATGTCGGCCAATTGGGCTTACGAATAATGGTGACGAACTGGGTCGGCTATTCCCCCTAGACGATTAACAATGTCACACGATTTTGGCCAGGCGATAAGGATCTGGTAGTCTGAGGCATTACGCTTGGCTGGAGCGGAAATAGCGCAAATCGGGAGCACTAAAGAAGCTGTTCCAGATAAAACTAAATATAATTGGCCTGAGCTTGTTCCAAAGTAGTGTTTGGAGCACTTCTTGAAAAGTACGGTTTTCCCAGTGTATTTGACTCCATTTGAACCCATTTAAAGTCAGATTCGTACTTGAGAGCAGAGTGTGGTGTGCGTCTCTCAGAAGTTTCACTTCACCTCGAAGGGGCTTGGGCTTGGGCCTGGTCTTTGGTCTTTCAATAACTTCCCAAGCCCCCACAACGCGCGATATTGTGCGGAGATAATAAACCATACAAATAACTGCGCGGGTTCGGGTCTAGAGGCTCAGCTCACTGACATCCCCGACATCCCAGCATCCCAACATCCCGACTTCCCTGACTTCTACCAACGATAATGTCGTCGTCTTGGCCCGGCTCGTTGAATGTCGACAGGCGAATCATCAGCCTATCGACAGTGCACTTTTGCCTTCTAAAGTGCATCCATCGCATCCCTGCCCTGCCTCTCCTCGGATGCTCCATCTAACCAGCTCCCGAGCCAGCTAAGCATGCATCATCATTATCATCGTGGCTGCAGCTCCAGCTCCAGCTGCATGCAAGCGAGAAATCCAACTACTGCGCATGAATGAATCACGGTCGAGGAGATCGCTGCCCAGATGCAAGTCGCAGCATCTCATGTCTAGCGAAAGTCGCGACAAAACTCTCTCAATCCGCACAAGACTCCGAACCCAGTCCCCGGCCCAATCCCGTGTCCCGTGTAGCCATAATGATGAATTAGGCTGCTGTCATGTCATGACAAAGGCGCTGCATGCAATTTAGATGGAAAACGGCTATGAAGCTGGGCAGCTCGGGGGGGTTACCAGGGGCAGGGGGCAGACCCCAAAGGAGTCGTCGTCTTACTGAATAAACACAGGCCCAAGAAATGCAATTGCAATTGCTGCAGCGAATATTCAAACGTAAGTAGGAAGTGGGCTCTTAAATGAGCCGCAACGAGAAAAGAAACTGCCGTCTGACAAATCGTTTGCTGTTCAACTTTGTCGCCGCACAGTGGCACCAACTAATTGCGGTATTTAATTAATAAACTAATTATCTCTCGCTAACAAAAGTTCATAACTTTGAGCAACTTAGTGAAAGAAGCAGAACTAAAATACAAATTTAAAATCAGCTGTTTTCGGGTATTTCTTAAAAACGTGCAGAGTACATTACAAAACGAATTTAGTACACTTTAAAACAGATAAATGGAGAAAACTCCATTAGTAAACCAAATAATAATCATTATTAATACTTATTTGTATAACATATACTTGTAAACAATTATTTTGAAGTGAAATTGGTCTTTACGGGTACCAATGTTTTAAAATCTCTTTGTTCCCAAGTGAAATTCGGTGTCCATTATGCGAGACTCTTTATTTTTCGTGGCCAGGCCGGGGCAGGTTTTGCACTCGTGCAGATGCAAATGATCCAGGATTTCGAGGCTGAGAGCTGGAAGCTGAGCTGGCAACTCCACTATCGGATATTGGATATTGGCCTAATCCGCTGGCGTTCGCTAATTAATTGAGGCTACTTGTCGCAGGCAATTAGAGTGGCGGCCCCGCAGGCAGATGACATGTTATGCCATGTAGTGGCAGACCGGCGGCAAATGAAGTTATTCCGAGCGGCGCGGAGTCCGCAAAATGTCAGGATCGGAGACCCTCAGACACTTGGCCCCATCGCTGCGAAGGTTAATTGCCAACAATAAGATTCAATCAAGCTAATGACGGAGCACAGTCAGCCAGCCGGTCTGCAAGGCAGCTCCCAGCTTCCAGTTCGGGATCCGCACACAGTTGCGCGATTTATGAGCCCAATCTTGGACGGCAAAGACTACTATTCCACTTCCATTTAGTATTGCCAAGCTGCTGCTGCAACTTGCAACTCGTAACTTGCAGCACAGGCGACCTTTCGGGGTCGCGTGCATAAAGTGCAGAACTTTCTTCGAGGGGCCCAAAATTGTAGATATCGTCGATGATTAATAAAGCTGTTAGGGGAATCGAAGCCAACACTATTTATTAATTCAAAACAAGCTCAGCTACAATTTATAATAGTTATTCTGTGTGTTTGTGACTAGTAAGACCTAATCCAAAGTGTTCATCAGGAGCGTCAGAATGGAGTAGCACTGATTTAATATCTGGCGAGGCAAAATAGACTTATAAATGAGGGACAAGTTTGAAAGTAGACCACTTACAGCCATGTAATTCTTCAAATTAAATGGGGGAAAAGGACTTCCCCTGATGATCAGCGGCTTCTGAGCTCTCATGATTATCAGCCCGAAGTCCCGGTGCGACGCCAACGAGCCAGAGTGCGGATCGTAGGCCTCATAGGCCGCCGTGGCCACCTCCAGTGATTCCTCTGACAACATGTCACCGAATTTCGACCACCAGGACAGGTGGCCCAGTGTCATAGCCATAATCACCATATACTCCACCACCACGTTAGGGTTATTCCTGGCCACCAAGGCCTCGAAGGCCGACAGGGAGACCAGCAGGAAATTCACAGTCATCTGTACTATGAAGGTGCTATTGAAAATGTGATTGCACCGATCGGAGAGGCTGTAAGTATATCATAAAACATATATATCTTCTTTATATTATATTTAAGAACGACTCACTAAATAATTCTCTGATGAACCTGGGTCAAACGCTTCAGTTCCGTGGCCAGCAGAATCTCATTGCCATCGCAGAACTCCTGAAGGCTCCTCAGCTCTATGCTGAGTACTTTCAAGGCAGTTGTCATCTCAAAGAATATAGAGACTGTCATGTTCTCCTCAAAGCATAGCCAAATCATCAGATACGACAGGGTGGTGCTTTGAAAAAAATATATAATGATATGGCTAATAAGATGCACCGAGGGATCGTGGAGCTGATAGGGCCAGACCACGTGGAAGGGCAGAATCTGCGATTCCATCCAAAAGGGCGTTGATATCTTTATCAGACAGAAGGCCGAAATTAAGCTGGTCCAGATCACCAGCAGGGCTGATAACGCTAAAAAGTGCAGACGTTTCGTGGCCCTCACTTCCTCAGCTGCCGAGCTGATGGGTTTCCTGTGATGGAATTCCTCGAGGGCATCAACCACCCGATCGATGTCATCGGCATAGAAGCCAAAAAACATTATTCTGAGCAAGATAAACAGGAGCTGCAAAGGGAATGTAAGTGTATAAATTTATTATCATATTAATTGCAAACCGCTATGGAAAAGACCAGATCACGTCCCAGATTCACCAAATCTCCCACGGACGCAAATACGCCGGATATCAAAGAGACCCAGCTGATTATGGACTGAATAAATATATAATAATGCCAGACCACTTTCATAGACTCCCGGCGCTCCTCGGAATTGGTGTAGAGGCCTAAAGCTCTAAAAATAATATATAGAAAAAAGTAGTAATACATATAATTAATATAAATGCAATAATAATTATAATTAAAATTATAACGAAAGCAGGAAACTATACATTTTATTTATTATTCTTCTTCCTAATCCCTACTTAATTAGATCCCTTGTCGAGAAGGCAATTATGTGCTGCGGCTGAAGATTTGGGTTCTTAAAAATCCTCCAGCCCTCGGCAAATGGCTTCGTTAGTCGATACCAAAATCCACTCATTTTATCACACCGGAGCTCTGCCTTCCTGCGTTTCAATTTAAATACTCTAGGAGTGCCGAATGCTCTGAAATCTGGAACCCTTTTATACGCATTCGAAGGTGTGGAATTACTGAATAAATAACGCAGCAACTTACAGCTCATTACGGCAATTGCTGCGGAGAATTTCGCAGCTGCTGTCGGGCTGGGAAATGCTGGGAAATGCAGGAAAATGCAAAATGAAAATACTCATATTTGCAGCGGCAATTATTGGCGAATGCTCCGGAATACCGTCCACTTAAAAATCATGGGAGCAGCAGCCAGTAGCAGGCGATTATCAAGCCGGGGCAGAGTCTCCTCCTTCTCCTCCGCCTCCTTGGGTTCTGCCTGACCATTGTTGTGGTGGCTTCGATTCCAATTCCAATACTGGACTCCAATTTCGACTCCGACTCCGACTCCGCATTCAGTTGCAGTTGCAGCTTTCGGTTCGCATTGAAAGGCAAATTTGCGCGAGTCGCGCGGGAAATGCTACAATGTTTGCACTTTTCCCTCGCTATCGTGCGTTCTTGTTGGCTTTTTCCCCGCTCCATTTAAGGCAGGCCGAAATGCATTTTACAGTTTTACCTTTTTGCAAATCTCTAACGGCCTGCCAAACGAACAAAATATTGCCTTGGCCAAATTTGGTAGCCACAATGTCGAAGGTGCGACGGGGCCAGGTACTGCGCGGAAATTCTTTCATATCTGATGGGAAGCCGTTTTCAACTAAAATATATATGAAATAATAAATGAATTAAATAAATATATTTTATGTTATTTCAATTACCTTTATTAAAGCGTTTTCTGGCTGAAAGATATATACATACTTCATATAATTAAAGAACATATTAAAAATACTCTAAATCGAAATTATACATATATTTTTAACTTTTTCTCAGTAATAAAACTCGTTAACCAAACTCTAGAGAATCTGGCGTATCTGCTAGAATTTCTCCCAGTGTTTTTCGGTACATATATCGTCCAGAACGTCTTACCGGAGGTGACTTTTGACTTTAGCTATCGCATCGCCTTGTGTACTCCACATCACCCACACCGAGGACTTATTAATCTGGATAGCATTTAGCGAGGACTTGTCTGCATATTTGGCGAATGGCTTCGACATAGAGGAGGCTTACATGGGTGGGAAGAGCCCAGAGGAGATCGGAGCTTGTCCGGTGAATGTCGTTGGCTTCATTAGGGCCGCAAAAGACGTCGTCGCAGACAGACAACTCTGCCAATTTCCATCAAAAGCACAGTTGGCTGCTGCTTTTCGGCTAGACCAAACGGAGATCGATATAGAGGGGATTGGGATTAGGATTGGGATGGAGTCGGAGTTGGACCTGGCCTGGTGGAGCGAGCAGCTTTCGCTTTGATTCGAGCGGTGGACCAGGTACAGGTAGCACTACAATTTGCGCGCTTGTCAAGTGTACGACAACATTACGCGCAATTGTTCAATGTCAACGCATTTGATGAGCATGAAATGCCTTTGCCTTTGTGCCTCCCAGTGCCAGCGGATGGATTGCTCTTGTCAGGGACTCAGCCGGCTCCTCCTCTGTGCGCGAGTCCGAGTCCCCGTTTCCCTGCCATTCATTGTTTTTCGGCCCAGAGCCGCCGCTTCTGACGGTTGTCACCAGGAAGGAGAGGAGTCTGCAATTCCCATGTGCTGCCATGTTCCCCGTGATAACGATGCCCCAGCTCTTTGGGAGCTGAGCTCCATTGTGCGAGTAGAGGAGCTCTGTGTCGGCGGCCAACCTATCCTCCGTCCTGGGCCGCAATGTTCTCCGTTCCACGACATCGCTGACAATCAAAAATGCGCCGTATGAACTCAATTAAGGTCCCTGCCAGGGGAGTAGGACAAGGCTCCACCAGAAGGAGGATGAGAGCTATGGGAGGTACGTCAAGAAATCTAGCTCTAAATTATCAGTGGAGTTTTTATTTACAATATAGCATAGATTAGATACTTTAAAGAACTTAAAGCAATTAGTTATTAAATAAATTAATTAAAATGGAAGTTGTTGTGTAGGGTAAATTATAATAAAATAAAAAACAAGGAATATTAAAAGAAGCACTTATTTACTTGGGTTAACTTACACATTATTTTTCAGTTCCAAGTAACTACTGGCCATAAAACTAGACCCAAAGCCATAGCCACTTAGCGAGGCCCATTAGGCCTTGAAACTCAAATAAACTTAACCCTAAGATGCCTCCCGATAGGATCTCGACGATGGTTATCCATTTTCACAACTGCCTATTTACATTTTGGGCATCATCGTGGATAATCGATAAATACTGAATACCACCGATCCAGCAGCAGGCAGGCGGCAGCCGGCAGCCGGCAGCCAAGGCAACGCCCCGAATCCGAAAGGCAAACTTTGTTTTTATTGCGACTGATAATAGAGCAGCGGAAAAGTAAATGGACGAGAGCAGCTTATTTCAAGTGATTTTTCGGTTAATAAATGCATCAAAATGTTGAATCTAAAGCATTTTTATGTCGTATAATTAATCACAATTATATGTTTTCTATAGGCCGAGTAAATGGCCGGGACAATGGCCAGCAAAGCGAGACGACGGCTCTGACTTTGGCTGCGGCTTTCGGTTGCGCGGCGCCACGGGGGGCTTCCCCCGAAAAGCGGAGCGGGCTTGGCGGCGCACTAAAATTTTATGACTCTATTATGAGAGTGGCGGTCACTCGGTGCTCCATTGTGCGATCCCTGGCTATTGTTCTAGAGGCCCCTCTGCCTTTCTGCTCGCTCTCTCTCAAGTGGATGCCAGAGATTTCAGCACTCAGATTATGCAACACACACGGCCGCGTACACACACTCCGCCTCCTCGCGGAACAACTCCTCTGCCGTTGGCCGGTGTAATTTATAACTGAGCTAAAATAGCTCAGGAAAAACCTTAGCGGCAGCCCCCCAACCTCAAAAAAAATATGGAAAAATAAAGAAGAAAAGCTCAGAGAAATTCAACAAAAAGAAAAAATATAATGCACACAAATTTGCGTCGCCTTGCGGCCTTAGAAAAATAGATGCTAGTCTCTTGGCCAAGTTAATGCACTCAGCGAAGAAGTTATTCTTATACAATACTAATATTAATTTAAAGGAAAATCTGTATGGCTATTAAACACAAAATAATGTTACGTACTAACTACTAAAGCACTACTTCAAATATTGTAATTCATTTTCTGATAGTGTGCTTCCCCTCCGTCGACCTGACCTCAGAACACGGTGCTGCTACCTCCCTCTCCTACCCGCCATTCGTAACCAGTGGCGCAACTGCAACAATAAACTGCATTCCTGGGATATTAATCACAGCTGCACTGCAGCCAAGTGGAGTCCGTCCGCCACACTCTTATGAATAACTCCCGACCGCAGGCCACTTGAAGCTGGCTTAAAGTTTCGACCCGGCTAATGAAAGCTGCCGGCCAGACTCCACTGGCCTGCTCTGCAAACATTTGTTAGATACAGTTTGTCACCGGGACAACAACACACAACATAATCCACTGCAGCTGAATATTTATTAGCAATATGCGATGTCCGATTTTCCTCCGATTTTCCCGGGGAACGTTCGGGCTTAAACCGCTAAGCAAATGCAGCTCGCGTTCGATCGATTGATAATGGCATAAAAACAGGGAACAGCGCACAACAACACCTAGCCACAGGCCAGGCACAACAACGGAGCTGGTCGGGCATGCAAACTAAGGATAGGTCCTGGCCCCACTCTGCCATACACAGGAAGAAATGTGGATGAGTTTGGCCTGAATGTTGTTAAGTTAAATACGAAAAGATACTTTAGAATATTTCCTACTTAATAGAAAAACAAAAACAAAAAAGTACACATATTTAAAATAAAATGTATTATTTTCCAGTCATAATACATCTTAGTTATATTCCACCTCCAAAAACCACGCCAAATGCTGCAATTATAAATAGTTTAAATAATCTTAAATCATTGTACCTGTAATAAAATCCCTGAAATATTTATTAGAAATTATTCCCAGTATGGGAGAGTGTGCTCCCAGTCCCACCTCCAGTCCCTCCGCCGAAACACAATTAATATTTATGACCTTGCCCGCCTGATATATTTGCCTCGGCGCACACACGTAAATGCTGCGATTTATCATTCGCTCGCCGGTCGACGGGGTTGGCCAGTCGTTGAGGAGGGGGTGGCGGACGGTGTGCCGATATAGCCGCAAGGATAATAGAACTGTTAACATGGGAATAAAATTTCGAATAAAATGCAATAGATTCCATCTAACTGGCTCGCCATGCCCCAACGATTGCACTCCACCGAAAGGCAAATGCAATGCGAGAGGCGTTGGGAAAGTTTCCATGAAATTGCCCATTTCGGTTTTTAATTAATTCAAACGTCACTAATTAGCTGCCAAAAAAATACGCAGCCCTGTCAAACCGAAGCCAACCAACCTGCTGTTGCTGTCGCCGGTGAACCCACCTGAACCCACCTAAGAGCGGTCCCTGGAAAGCGGTGGCAGCCTCACCTGGGGCGGTTAATTAAGTCAACTCCCGTTTGGAGGTACAGCGGCAGCGGCAGCCACCACCGTAACAGCCAGAACTTCGGGGGTTGAAGGGGGTTCGAAGCGAAGGTACCTCTCATAAAAAATACAAATAAATATAAATAAATATAGCTAATTGATTATTGCAGGAAATAATAAAATGTATGTTATTTTACTTGTTAAGAAATTGAAACAAGCTTCGATCAAGTTGCTCGGAGTTAAAGGATTTAAGTTATTTCCTTTAACTTTTTCTATGACTTAGTATTTCTTATTTTGTTTGTATTATATATTTACTCTAGTTCAGCTCACCCTCCAAATTCCCTAGATACCCTGTACCAACAGCTTTACCTCTCGGCAAGTGCATGCATATTTTAGCATGAAAATATTCATAATTAAAGTGCGTGAGTCTGGGGTCGCCCTTCTGCTGGTGGTGTGTGGTGTGTATGTGTGTATTATTGTAATGGCATAATTAATTTATTAATTAGTTTTGTTTTCGTTGGCCGGGTTCTTGCTCTCGCTTCTTCACTCTTGTAAGCCAACTGGAGGCCAAGCGAAGCGTGAGCCTTCGCAGCGGGTTGTCCCTTCCTGGGTACGAACGCGTAATTGGAGCTGCCCACGCACAGGGCCATCGGTCCATTGTGGGACTCAGGCTCAGGGCCAAGACCAGACCTAAAGCGAGACACTCGGCCAGGTTCAAGGCAGCCAAAACAAACAGAAGCTGCGACAACAATTAAATGCCCCGCGACTCCTCGCAATTAACAAGTCGCAAGTCGAAAACAGATTTTTATATGCAACGAACTGGCCGCCAGGCTGCGGCGCTTTTCACTGCCAAGCGATGGCAGCAATGCAATCGGGGGAAAAATACAACAAAATATACAACAAAGAATAAATAAAATAAAAGCCAACGACGACGACGACCTCCATGGTGGCCAAAGCTGCGGCAGACAATTGAAAAATTGTCGCCAACTCTGTTCCCCGATCTGGCGGTTGGGAGCCCGGCTTTCATAGGCATACCTGTCGCGCATACCCCGAATCGCATTCGAATTGACTGACGACGATTGTTTTTCGCAGCGCGTTTGTGCGAGTATTTTTTGAGGCACTGTTACCTGTTACCGCCACAGCCGCCGGTCCCATGTTGGCCCCAAAGGCCCGACTCATTGTCATCTGCGTTTGGCAATTCATTGTGAAAGAACCAGAGGTTCTCTCTTTCTTCCAGGGAGACAGTCTTCTCTTTCTAGTAATTTAGGTACACGGAGAAGTATTTAATGATTTTTTAGGAACCAATTTTTTACAATGAGTTACTTAAAGGACGGTTTCTTACATTACAGACCGATAACTTATCATGAGGAAAGCATAGAATGTAAACCTCTTATGTTTTCAGTCAAAATTACATCAAACTACATAGATCTAGTTGAACATATTTATATAATTTTGGAATTTTCGCTCTCTGCAGTAATTTACTTACAGGAGAGCTACGCAAAGTGATTCAAGCCTAAAATAAACGAATGGGAATGGAATTCAAGGAACGAACTAGGCTTGTTCGGTGTGCAAATCAATGGAATATTTTTTGATGGCTTTTCGGAATGATGCCGCCGGAATGAGGAACCTTAAATTGAGGCCTGCGTAGAGAGTCCTGAGCCTGAGCAATTTCCATACCCCCTATCGGGAGGAGTATCTTCGGCAGAGGCGCCTAAACACTCCGATAACCGATAATCGGATGGCTCCTCATCTCCTGGAAACTCATTCAGTTTCTGGGCAACTTCAGCAACTTGCCAGCGTCGGAATCCAAGGAATTGAGACAATTATTTGCACATTGTGTACGGCGGAGACAAGTTCTGGTCGGAGATCGGAGCCATTCGCATGCGTGAGATGCAGTCGCCAGAAATTTGCGAAATTCATTAAATAAAAGTCGTGAAGCGGCTCCTTGGGCTCCACTCCTCCTGAGACCAGTCGCTCTTCCCCTGAAACTGTTCGAAAATATTTGACAAAACGCCACTTGCGAGATGCCGCCGAACGTTGACTTTTGTCCATTTTCGGATGCCGGCCACGAAATGCGGTAGGTAGTTTTTTCCGACGACAAACATCAGACGCAAGTTCAAGTTCGAATGCTTTAGTTTTTGCTTCAAAATGACAGATAGAATCTTAGGAACTTTGCTCTCAAATCAAGGCCAAAAACCTGCAGTTCCTGCTTAGTTTTTGTTAGGCCGACCACGCCCTTTCCATGTCTGAGCCGGCCTGGTAATGAATCTCTGTTTCTTTTTGGTTCTACAGTTTGAATTCCTTAACTGGAATTATCATAAGTCTTAAAAAATTGGGAGAACTGTTTACTTAATTTTAGACAGAGTTCAAAGTAAGTTTTTAGGCCCGTTAATATGAATTAAATATAAAAATAAATTACTATATCAGAAGATGAAGAAGAATAAGAAATCGAAGAAATTACCCAAAAATATAACTCTTAAATGGTTTCAGAAATTCTTAAAAAATTAATTGTTAAATTACGGAAAATTCAAGCAGATAGAGTTTGAGTTAGAGAATTTGGCCTGTGGCTTAGCGCGTGTTTCGGCCTTGAGCCGGAAGTCTGGGCCCGGTCTGGACCATCGCGTCGCTCGGGGTATTAGACACGTTGCATGTTTATGCAAATGCCCGGCTGTCTGGGCGCTGGAGCCGTAGCTGGAGTAGGAACTGGAACTGGAGTGTCTGCTGCCCCACGGGGCGCGAAAGGCACACTCGTAGTCTACGACCCGCCCGGCAATTAGCCAGGGTTTCGACTCATTTCGGCCATTAAGGTGTTGGCCCAACACTTGCCCCGGGCAGCAGCTGCCAGTCTCGTGAGCGGAACATATGTGTGCTTCCTTCCCGCTCAGATAGAATTTCCAATAAGTCAAAAATCTAAAATGCAAACATTCTCCAACATTTCGAACGCAAAATATAAAATTACCAAAACGGCTAAATTATGTATTGTCGAACGAGGGTCAAGCCACGTCGGCTGCCTCATTTATTTGCGCTGCATTTCCTGGCCAAAAAGCACAGGGGCAGCCGGTCGCCGAGTTGAGAATTGCGAATGGCGAACTGCGAAATTCATGCGCATGTTTGTGCCTCATTTTTGGACATTTTGTATTTTTGCAACGACGACGTCGCCGACATTGGCGGCGATGCCAGGGCCAAAGTTGCGATGCGTTTTGTGCGAACAGCAGGCACTTGACTGTCGTCCACTCCACTCCATTCCTAACCCCTCGGATCCCAGGGTCCCAGGCTCCCAACTCCTGGACATTCGCCTCTCGTTCGATTCCATTCCCAGCCCCAGTTCCGAGGCGCATCCGTGTCGCATCCCATGTCGGACACAACGCATAGATATGTGAGCCAAAGCCACAATACACTGGCGGAAATAAGTGTTCTAAATTCTGGTAAATAAAAAGTAAGGAGAGTATTTATCCATATCTTGAAGGACAAATTTCTGATCCATAATTAGGCTCATTTACTATTTTAAATTTTTGTTTATATACAATATAACTATTCTTTGTTTTGTCAACGATCTTTCATGTGTGTATCTTTGTTTTAGATGGTCTTACATTGTTACATATAAATATTACGTTTTTTCCAGTGCATCCTCTCTTATTATGCATATATACTCATGTACTGTATAAACTCATTCAATGTTGGCTTTTTATCTGTTTGGCTGCTTGCTTTGGCTCGCTTGTTTGTTTGCGCTTAGCTCGCACATCGCACATCGTTTTCAAAAATCGAAATTGAAATATGAGCCCCCAGAGGAGGGGCTGTAGCTGTTGCTATTCTCGTTGTTTATGCCAAATATTTTTGTATCTAAAACAGAGGCAAGTGAGCAGAGAAATACCAAAAGAGGATATCGGCGAAGGATACAACAAGCGGCCACGCGGCTCCGCCGGATCGAGTTTCACCTCGTCCCCACCCAGCGTTCCTCAAATAGGCATTGATTTTCTGGCATTTTATTCGGCCTGTTAAATTAATTTTAATATCTCGCTGGGCCAGAACACAATGGGAAGAAGGCCCTTTAACGTTTTTAACGTTTTTAACATTTTTATAAATGCATCATTACGGGCGCTTTTATTGACGAGCTGTGGGCAGAACGGGCCTCGTGTGGATTACTGATTTATGGCGCTCGGACTATTCATTAAAGGCCCGAATTTTAAGCATTGATTTTATTTGATTTTAATAGCCATCTCCAGTCGGCGCTGTGGCCGGCTATTTATCTGCCGCGGACGCAAATAAATCGGCTGTAAAATGGTCAACTGATGGCCTCCTCCGTGTGGACAAAAGCACCGCTAACGCCGTCATCGGGATCGGGATGGAAATCTGACTCGGGACGCGGCCCTCCATCATCCGGGGCAAGGCGACGCCCCATCGGTCAGGCCATAAATTTGTGCAATTAAAAATTATGGTGAGTTTTTACCGTTGATGTCAAATGAGAGCGAGACCAGAGCGCCGGGCGGAAAACCCGAGCTCTGGCCCAATCGCAGTCAGGAAACCCACTGGCCCAGCTGGGCAATGGAAATTTATGGCCGCGGGCGCTGGCAGCCTCGTAGATGCATTTTGCCTAGCGACTTGGTTGGGCAAATAAATCAGAAATCAGAAAACCGAAATCAAAGTTAAACGATTCTCGTAGCAGGGCCATAAACTGTTGGCCCCTTGAAAGACACGGTAAGAAAAATCTATCATATACAAATTTCGCAGATCAATCTAGACTTTGTTTCAAAGATCTAGTCAGAGAGAAGATTAAGGCTTGGCTACACCGCAGTTTTCCCTTATTGAACAGTATCCTTTGCTGACCAACTTTAACACTCAGCAAGAATTCCAACAGTTTTCCTTTGGGAATTTTAGAGAAAGGCAAGGCTACCCAAGGGGCTTTCTTTGGGCTTTGTTACAATCCTGATCCTGATTCCAAAAACCTATTCCTTCATCCAAAAGCTATCCTTCATCCTATTCTTAATTTTTATATATAGATAATAAGATATACTATCATCTTTCTCCACCGAATTGTTTCCTGTGCAGCTGATCTATGCGTGGGGATATATCTCTTAGTCTGGGGCATCGTAAAAAACGCAAGTGTTAGTCAGGTGGAACGCTACCCCGTGGAGCCAAGTGTCACTCAAATGCGGAGTGAAACCCGCGTTGCACCGGGAAATGCTCATTCAAGATTTTATTTATTTATTTATTATTTCTAAAGTATAAATCAAAACTCTTTTTATGTCGCCTGTAAACGGAGCAGGCTTGAAATTTTAATTAGCCATCCCGTCGAACTGAAATATTTAAATCGGAGGGGAGTCCGCCGCCGCAGCCGCCGCCGACGCCCACCAGTTGAGTTTTTGTCATAAAATAATTAGACCGCACGCAGTGCAGCCAACGGGCTTGGGAGCTCCGGGATTGATTTCTTGCGGGTTGAACGGGTTAGGATTAGGGACTGGGGGCTGGTGCCTGGTGCCTGGTGCCGATAAGCCTATTAAATCGTGACATTCTTCATGGCTCAATCGTAAATCATATCGTATGCATCGTACATAGATCAATGTGCCTCGATTGTTCGACTGTTTCGATGGCTCGAGTGCGTGTTCGATTTTTAACGACCGCGGCGACGTGCCCGGCATTTGAATCTGTCTTTCGAGCTGCAGTTGAAATTATGTGTGGCTGCAATGCATAATTATTCCCTGTAGAGATAATCGGATAGGCAGGGCATATCTGCTGATAGCAGGGCATGTACGTACTTCCTGGGAATTTTCTTGAGGGGGTTTATCGAAACCCAGTTCATTTGGGAATAACACAGGAACTATACAATTTTAGCTGTTTAAATTGGTATCAGGAAAATAAACTATATTAAATTTATTATATTTTAAGTGTGGATACCAGTTAGGACCCTTTTATCTGTAAATATCTCTTAATATACCCCTGAGATTACTTCTCTCAAGATCTCCAAAAATGTCCCCTCCGAGTTAACTTGCGGTAATTACAAAATTAATGACTTACCAAGTAATACGCATTCGTTAATATCTCCCCTCGTGATATTTGACAACGAAAAGTGTACTTTTTTATCGACAAAATCCCACAATCTGCCCGGGAGTCCGCTCACGCACACTTTACTCGAATATCCCCATCCAAATCCTCCTCCAAATCTCGCATGCCCAATTTCAAATGTCACAGCGCTGACACTCACTTGACAGCTAACAACCAGACGATAAATCGATTGAATATTACCAACAACAACCCCGGAGAAGATTAATTTATATTTTGAGGGGACAGACGAGAACTCAACATAAGCAAACACGATGAGCATTAAGATCAAATTACGCGATAGCAGGCGATACATCCGATGGATTGGGACACCGCCCAGAATTCGAGAGTGTCCAGGAATGCGATGGCAATGGCCCCCGAAAATACCATATACATATATATATTATTATGGAAAACCTATCAACACACGGCGATCGACAAATTGAAAAGCTGCTCGCTCTCAACTCGACGAATAATGCGCGACGTGCGGTGAAAAATGATTTTCCCTAATGATCGCCAGCCCGAGATTGGCAACCGTCGAGTCGAGATCAAGAGGCCAAATATGAAGGAGAATCCAATGAAAAATAACGAGCAGCCTGAAATATATAACTAAACATAAAATCGAAATGGCAGGCCCCGTTAATACGAAAAGTCGGATCGGAGCGGAGCGGAAACCAGGACGAGGATCCGTTTGTCGACACCAGACCCATATGGAGATACTCAATTCGCGTATGTGAAAACGCTGCAAACTCCGCGATTGAAATCAAACGCCCACTTGGAACTTGAACTCGAGCTAGGCCATGGAAATTCATTGCAATTTGCATAAACCAGGCTTTTGGGGAGAGCGGAGCTCTGCAGAAGAAAAAAGAAACACTGACAATTGACAACGGCAACTGCGGCAGCGGCAGCACCAACTGCAACTGCAACTGCAACAGCAACAACGGCAACAACAGCAACAGTTGGCTGCTCATGCCCAGCGAAATTGTCAATTCGGCAACATGTTGCTGCTTTTCTGGCTGCCAGTTGCCACAGTTGCAAGTTCCCAGTTTCCACAGTTGCCATGGTCAAGTGCAAAAACAGGTTGCAACTTCCTCGGTGCAACGGCAGCTCTGATTCGAAATGCACCAGCCAAAATATTTTGTTTTATTGTTCTAAATTCTATATTAATATACGTAATTGTTTCTCGTGATTTATTTATTTTTCTCGTGATGCATTTATTTAACTATATATTGTATAGTTCATGTATATTCGTATAGTTTAAAACCTATTTTATCCATTAAATATATTCCAGGTACTCGGAAATATTCAAGAATTAAGTTTTTCTTTATAGCGCTCTCTACTCTGATACTTTGATGGTTTAAGTCCTATTTATATTTATTTATTAGAAGACATCAAAAATTTAACCAACATTTTGAAATGTTCTAATATATTATTGTTTATAAGTTAAACATATTTATTTACTTTAAGATACTTTAAAATAGATGTTAATAATGATCATATTTGAGCCTTAAGATTAAGGGATTTAGTTATCACATTTCCTACTTTAACAAAGGTTTTAATAAAGGATATAGTCGTGACTGTTTTTGGTAAAAATTCAATTGAATACCTTTTAAATTCTCCAAGCTCTTACTCTCATAGTAGAATTTTATAAAATATCCAGATTTTCTTACTCTGCATTTGCAGTTGCTTCTGCTGCTGCTGTTAGATGGCCTCGTGCAGATTGCTGTCGCTGGCCGAGACGCCTGAAATTTGTAGCAGTCAACGGACCTGGCCGGGTAATTGTTGGCAACAGAGCAACAGTGGAGCAGTGCAGAAGTGCAGCAGTGCCACAGTGCAACGTTGCCATAGCCTGTGCCTCTGTCCCAGGCAACATGTTGCCGCCGTTAGCCGTTTGTCGATTGTTTGATAGTCAGAGACTGATGATGACCATCAAAATGATGCATTCGTACACCCATGAGTTTTGACGTGAAATCAAAGTAGTCGTCGCCTGGGCATAAATTTTGTGGGAATGGACACGTACGTGGCCAGAGGATGGAGGAGGAGCAGCCTTCGAATGGCCAAGATTAATGCGCAAGTCAATGGCTGTGCGAGATTCATGCAATTGCCGGCCGGAAGCGATGATCTTGTTAATTTGATAGCCTTGCTGATGCCTAACCGCCAATATATCATCATTAGAAATTTGTGAGTTTTCAACGCATTCGCACACGTCTCCTCATAATAACCAGGGCGGGTTCCAGGTGCTCCAAGAGCTCCAAGAACTCCTAGAGCTCCCAGTGCTCCGTGGGGCGGAGTCCGCTGCTGGCCTAGATTCACCAGAGAGTTACAGTTAGACCGACTCCTACTCGGCGGAGTGGCAATTAACACTCGGACGGCAACAAATCAATTTTGTCCGCTCTTTGCGCCACATGTTGCAGGAAGATGCGTACCGAATCGATTTGACTGCGATACACTGCACCCACTGCACTCGGGCGGCAGCAACTGCAATAATTGCTCCAGTTTCGGGGCCAACAAATTGGCAGTGGGCTCTAGTCCGGCTCCTTGGCATTCCTTCTCCCCATTCCCGGCCGCCAGCTCCTCCTCGGAGGCAGACAGCAGACGCCTTGCGCATACGAAATGAGACAGCCGACGACAGGGAGGATGTGGAGCTGGCGAGCTGGCGAGGATCTCGGTTGAGGACGAGACCTCAATGAAGAGGTTTTCCGCTGCTGCCAGTCGCCGGCCATTCCTCTTCTTCACTTCGTTTGCCTTCAGTTGCTTTTCCTGGGTTTTTTCTTTAGTGTTTGCTTTGTTTTTGTTTGGTTTTTTTTTGTGGTGTGTGGCGTCGTCCATTTCCATGCTCAATTTTCCAATGTTTCCTGTGACCGCCGAACAACCTGGCGACGACAGCGGCGCAGGCAGACCTCGGAATGCGTTGCAAGCTGCAAACAATTGCGATTATCGAACGTGGCAGGGATACTCTTGTGAAGAGAGGGTACTACTGGACTCTGAAAAGGTGTGTAGAGTACTATGTGAAAATACTTAGAAATAAATACTTTAGAAATTGGGAACATATGGAATTTATATCTTTATTTTTAAGCAAATACCAAATAAAGTTATTAGGATACTAACTTTAATTTTAAATACTCTCTCCCTTGTTAGAACTATTGTTAAAATTACTCTGTAAGTTCGATAAGAGCATCTGAATATTTATCAAAGGAAACCCAACATTACTCCCAGACCCCGTAACCTGGGTCGTTGCATCTATGGCCACCTCTCGGTTGGCTTCCTCCTCGTATTTATGTTTTTGGCCTGGCCGTCGCTCCTTTGTGCGGGGCAACGCGATATAAATTGCAGATTTCTAACGCAATTTTCATAGCTGGATCCTCGCCGCCGCCGCGACTTTGACAACGTTGCCATTGTTGCCGTTGTGGCGGCCAGCAATTGGTTCTGGCTTGTTGCAAATTTCAGACATTTCCACTCGCGATTCCCTCACGTCTACCCGAACTCCTACCTCCCCGGGGACTTCCAATAATTTTTGGTTAAGATAATTCCAAGTTGCGCAACAGCAATAATATTCGATTGGCGACGTCTATCTGTGGGATCTAACCTAGTTTTTAAAAAGGTTTTCTTAAAGATGCGAGTTCTTTTTGAAGTAATTTGAAATTACCTTTAAGTTAGGGGATATTGCATAAATTTATTTATAATTTATTCTAAAGACCTCATCACTTATTTCTACATAAATAAATAAATAATTCCTGTATCTTTTCCTCATTTTTTCTTTTGAATATATTTATTACCGGTCATATCTTATCCGTCATCGGATTACTTAACATATCTGAGAGACAAACAATTACCGGCCAGTCATGTCCGTCTCAATTAGCATATCGCAGTCAGCCAGCCAACAAATCCTTTCTGCCCCGTCAATCCATCGCACGCAGCTCACCTGTGGGCCAACATCTGTTGGCCATATCTTCTGCTTTTTATGGCAGAACACCTCCTAACTGCGCACTTAAGCGCGAGTTACGACCCAGGCAGGATTCCTGCCCCCGTGCCTGTCTTGCATAACATTTCCTTCATCAGCCAGGCTCTGCGGCGGCGGGTTATTGAAAACAAGACCCACACGCCCACGTTAATATTAATTGGCCATAAAGGGTGGATGGAAAGGGAGCTGAGGGGGCGGCAGCAGACAGGCGACAAGACAGAATGACAAAATGCAATAACAAATAATAAACAATGTTCAATAATCGCCGATTGTCATTGGCATTGTTTTGCCTCTCCCCGGACAACTGACGGTGACGGTGACGGGGCCTTATGCCTTATGACTGCGGCGGGTGGCTTTGTAACAGTCTGCGGTTTCTGGCCAAAACTCGTGCCTGGCAAGCCAAGTTAACAGCCACCCACCACACCGCCACCCGCTGCACGGAGAGAAAAGTCAAGATAAATTAAAATCGTAGAATATTCGATGTTTGTATCTTAATAAATATAAAAATATATCATAATAAAATGAATTTTTATTTCAAAAAATATGAAAAAAAACAGGAGGAGGTGGTTTAAGGTGGACAATAGTCAACTAGTCCGACCTTAGTGAGCTCTTCTTTTTTATTTCCCAATTTCTTTGTGATTTTATCTTGCGTTTTCTAATCCCTGCTTCCTAGTTGTACAGATAGTTGTAGAGCTAAGATTTTCCTTTGTTTTTCCAGTGCACTCGCTGGCAAAATGTATTTCTTTTGACGGCATCTGACAGCCACTGTCATTTTATTAAATATGGTTTTCTTGATTTCCCAGCTCCGCCACCGCAGCACCGCTAGCACCAACTTACCCCTAACCCCCGGCAGGAGCCGTCGCCTTTTATCAGTGTTCAAAATCCCGTTGTCGTTGTCAGCGCCAACAAGTTATGCGGTGCGGCGGGCGATTAACGGACATCGGCGTGGGTCGCCACTGTTGCTGACGGGGAGTTGGCGGTGGGTGGTGTAGCTCTGCTCCCACCAGTGGCCGCCGCAACAGGTGTTTCCATTTCTCCTCCTTGCGGGCTGTGTGTCACGTAGCGCCGGCTGTCAGGAGCAGCTTGTAATTGCGGTGGCCAGCCAGCCTGATGGTATTCCGAGGCGGCCACATGGCCTGGATGGGATATGGGCTGGCCTAAGCCCAGGAGCGAGTGCGATGTGAGCCACCGGAATGTTAATGCCCGAGTCCCGGCCCGAGCAGGTGTCCAGGCCGGCCATCGGAGCGAATTATGAACTATTACGGGTCGTTAGTTCCGTATGAGGGGCGATTAACCTGATGGGGAATAATACTGATAATTAACCGGCGAACATTCGCTCTAATTCGCTATAACCAGTGCCTGCACTGGGAGCTGCAATTAATCTGGACGAGTCTTTGACCGCTTCGAGTGCAGCTCACCCCACGCTGCGCTTTCAATCAAATCGAACCCCATTGCCGATCCGCTGGCATCTCTCGACATCATGGCCTATTCAGTGGACCCTGCTGCTGCAGTCCCAATCAGTGCTAAACACATTGGCATTTCGCTAAATGAGTGTGGGTACATACATAACTCAGGGACCAACAATGCCGCTCCGCTTTCAGGCCCATCCTCCGCCGTCGACTGCCGAGGCGGTTGCACTAATTGCGCTAATAATGGGGATTACCTCATTCAACCAAGTCTGAGTATGAGTCGAGAAAACCCAGCGAAAGGTAGGCAAACTTAACTAGAGTTTACCAAGCTAAAGTACACTTTGGAAAATATTAAAAGTCAATAAGGAAGATGGCTTAGAGGGAGCCCTAGCGAAGTATCTAAAAAACATTATCTAGGCTGAATGGTAGAAAAACTATTAATATCCAAAAATATATATAAAATATATGCACTAACTATTTAATAATAATTAATTATTATTTCACATTTTCCTCACTGTGCCCCTAAGTAAAGCTCGGCATGGAAAATGGCAAAGCAAATGAAAAGCAAAGCCAAGTCTGTGACGACGCCAACGCACTAATAGGCGCTTTGTGGTGCCAACTGCTCATGTGGCCAGGCATGTGGATGCAGTGCACCCACTTCGGCACCCTCTGCTCTCCTTTGTGGCTGGCTCTTTTGCATGCGACGGGCGTTTATTGTAATTTCATTAAATGAAAAATAAACGCGAAAATAGCTAAATTGACTGGGACCAGTCTGGGACCAGTCCGTTCCCGATCCCGAGTCCCCTGTTCGCACTGTCGCAATTAGAGCTAAAAATTATGGCATTCGGCAGCGGCCAGTTGAGGCGAGTTGCCGTTGCTGCTGCCACCGTTGCCCACTTTAAATAGGTTGCAATTTATGAGAGCGAAGCACAGGCGTGGGCGGAGACTCCCCCGTGAAAATGGGTGGTGCACGGAGAGAAACGGGTATGTAATTTTATATATTTTAAGTTTTTGTTAAGGCCTGTAAAAGTTTGATTAATAAACAGAGGAGTTATTAAATATAATAATAAAATGAAGTTATTTAGTCCAACCTTTAACTACAGGAAAACATCATTAAGTTCCGATTATCACATAGTCGTTTTTAGCTTCCTTAATTGTTATTACTCAATCTTAAACAAAGTAATTCATTAAGTTCGCTTTTTTCAATAATAACTCAAGCCAGAAATCAATTCAAGATATCTAGAAAGTTTAAAGGATTTCGAATGAAATAAAAGCTGCCTATTAAAGGAAAAGACACATTAATTACAGATACAATTTTTGGTTACTTTACTTTTGATAACATTTGGAGCTGGCAATTTTCCAAGTGCATGGATAATGCAGTGAAGGGAGGGGTTCAGGTGAAAAACCTGCCCTGACCCTCCCAGCTGACAGCCGTCATGGCAGAGTAAAAGTGGCATGTCGAAGCCTTAATTCGCTCTCGATTGTTGCGGTTGGAGCTTTGGCAAGCGCTTGCACAATTTATCATCTCTGGCCGGGCCGCTCATCAAATTAAAGTGCAATTTAAATTCAATTAGCAATTTGCGTGTGCAGCTCCCAGCTCGGGCTCAGGTCAGTCAACATGACGGGCTGCTACCTGGCCGGTGACAAACGGAAACCGAAACAGGAACCCAAACCGAAACACACGTCGTTGTAATGAAAAAGTTGCATGCAAATTGCGCAAAACCGCAACGAATTCATTAAAACAATTACAATTAGCCCCGAATGGCAGGGGCAGAAGAAGGAGCAACAGCTGGCCAACTGCCTCCCGTCAACTTTTCGACTAAACTTCAATTTGGTTGGTTTTGCAGGGAGGTGCACCTTGGTGATGGCAGTGGAAATATGATTGGTTGGGAAGCCGAAAAGGGGTGTCGTCTCTTCAATTGCAAGTCAATTATGTGTTTAACTAAAGCCATTTTGGACGGAAATTTGTCACGAAAATGGAATTAATTTAAGCAGAGTTTTGGGAAAGAATTGGATTCACATGACGTGAGCTTGAGGAGTGTCATTGGAGCAAATAATGCGGTTAAAATATATTTAGGTGAAGTTATTGCTTTATGAAATGAGAACTGGCATTTTTGGTCATAGTTTCTCGGGTTTAAGGATCCACATTTCTTCCTAGTATTATTTCCACAAAAGTATTCCAGTGGATCTCTTTCATTATTGTTAAAATAAAGCTCCACAATTACCATCTTTAAATGACATGGCATTCCTCTACTGTCCACCAATCATAGTTATATTTTGCTTTTTTATAATTTAATTATAAATTCTTGAAGCTGAATTTGTTTCCAAAAATAATGTTAAATAAACAACTTTAACTCTTTATGAGCTTGCTTAAAATTTCAAGAATAAAAAAACTACTCCGTGACCATGTATCTACTTTTAAGGACTATCTCCCGATCTTATCTCCCCGAGAATCTCTTCCATGACGATCTGGCCGCCTAAGTACCTTGGCGAATCTCTTCCATTATCGTAAAAGTAACGCTCGACATTTGCGGTCCTAAAACGCAATTACATTCCTTGGCTTTAATGAGTGCGCTTCGGATAAGCGAAACTTTTATTGTTTGATTAGACTTTGCCATCGAGTCCGCTTCGCTTCGCTAGTTTATGCTACCATAAAAGATTCGACAGATCCCAGGATTATTCCAGGCAGTTGAAGATCTTCGATTCGCCTATCCGGCGATGAATTAATGACTGGCCAGGCCAAGCAATAAAGGCTGGGGCTCGACCACAGACAGATCGAGCGAAGCCGAGCCACGGGAGCCATAAAAATTCTACAATTAAAAGCGAAAGACGGGCAGCCGCCAAGGCAACAAAAAAGGCAGCCACAGCTGTCAATTATTTCAAGTACTTTTCACCAACGCCTCACGCAGTTCCACTGACAGCCGAGGAAGCCCATCCGAAGTCGGGCAAAAACAGCGGGCCAAGAGAGCCGAGTCTGAAAGCCGCAGCGGCATAAATATCTCGATGGACCTGGTCCATATAGTCGCCACGGCATACTCGCATGTTGCCCCGAACTGTCAAATTATTTCGATTCATGAATATTAACGCCCCAACAACGTCAGAAGCCGCAAACAAGATGGGCAAAAAGCAAACAAAAACATGATAAAATAGGGTATTCAGCGATCCGAAGTTTTAAGTACCCTTTTAAGGGATTTAAACATACAAAGATAGAGTTTAATAGAATTTCTTTCATTGGAATTTCTGTGAAGATCCTGCTAGGATAATTAATCAACACTATATTAGAGAATACTGATCGCAGCCTGATTCAATTTATGCTTCTAAGCACTACTTTAGATTCTCAGAATATCCTTATTAATCTCCTAAAATCTCTGGAAAACCTCCTCAAACTCCAACATGTATTGGCCATACCCTTGGTGAGTTTATCGAACGAGGCGGGAGTTGCATCCCGGCTTGGGAATACTTCGTTTTCGGAGTCCAAGTAGCCATCGTCGACATCCTCGTAATTGACAGCCGCTCTTCTGGCCCCTTGCCCTCGCTTCTGGCGGGACCTTTTAGTGTCGTCCGAATGTGTGCTCTTGTTGTTGTTGTTGAGCTCTTTACCGAATTTATCAATTAATTAAAATTCGTGCATTTTTATAAAAATGAATATATATTTTTTATTGATGTCAGCGTGGCACTGCGACGGATGCATTCCGCATTTATTCGCCGGTAAATGACATTTTATTGGCGGCCAGCAGTCGCCGCAGTCAATGTCACACAAATTATGCAATTTTTTCGCCACAATTTTAACTCGTTTTTGGTAACGATGGTAA
Source organism: Drosophila kanapiae (assembly GCA_008042475.1). Classification (NCBI taxonomy): domain Eukaryota; kingdom Metazoa; phylum Arthropoda; class Insecta; order Diptera; family Drosophilidae; genus Drosophila; species Drosophila kanapiae. The sequence continues at coordinate 377,942 of VNJM01002088.1, forward strand.
TGAATCGCCTTTGCCTCAGCCTGTACAGAAATATATATATATTTTTTATACGCTCCACGGAGTTATTTGGCCCAGCATCTGTATATGGTTGCGGTTATTGAACCTTAATAATAAGTCGATCTTTATTATTTTCAACTCTCCCCTTGAGTTACGCAATAACTTCTATGATTTTACTGGAAAGTTCCTCTTGGTAGTAGACTCTGGAAATTAATTTCTGGTGTTGGCCTTTAGAAAGCGATATAGCTCGACTCAAAACCCTTCACTTCTGTCACATTTTTGGACTGCATTTCTTGTGGTTTTCTGTATTTTTTATTTTGGAAATGCAGTGCAAGAGGCATTGACCAAAAATGGTCTTACCTAATTTTCCAAGAGTTCATAAATCAATGTCAGAGCCGCCGCTGCATTGATTGTCTTCAATTTGTGCGCGGTTCGCTGACCTCAAAAGCCGAACCGAAAGCCAAAAGCTACGTGCTACGTGCTGTGGCAATTATGTTTGCCACCGGCTCCGGCCTCGGCTCCGGCATCATGTGGCAAACGCTGGCCATTGGCCAAAATCCTTTTGTGCCATCGACTTACTCATTAGCATATTTGGGGGGATTTGCATTAACACCTTCGCCGGGTTATGTAATTTCCTAGGCCGGGCCGAAGGAGCGTGACTCTTTGGCTTTCGCAAACACTTATTGTCCTTGTCCTTAGAGCGACACAATCTGGAACTCGAATGCGGATTGGGACGAGGATTTGGGATTGGACTTGTGTTCGGTCTGGGGCCTGCGTTTTCCTTGGGATCCCAGGCCTGCCGTTGAGTTATTACATCGCCCGACGATGTTGTGCGCGATTTCGTGAGTGCATCTTATAATGCTATTAATTATTTGCATGTTCAGCTCAGCACCTCGAGGAGATGCACTGGAAAAAATGCAGGTCAGCAAAACTCGAAGGATAAAAGGTATATTTTTCAGTAAATACGCCAAAACCTGTTCTAGGATATTTTAAACTCATTTTAAACACCAATTTTATTTGCAAAAGAGATTTCTCCCTGTGTTCGATGCGTAGGGAGCATTTGGGAACCTGGAGAACCTCGGAAGTCTGGCATCCGTTCCGTTCAGGCTCCTAAATTTATTCCTGCAACACGATGAAATTGTAACAACATGGCAATTTATTCCGAGCACCAGCAACTGCTGCAAGCCTCGATTATTTCTCCTATTTTTTATTTGCATCGGTCGCGGGTGTAAAAGTGTTTCTACCTTCTATTCCAGGAGTAGATTCCCCAAGCGGGAGTTGCAGCTCCCAGGGCTCCTGCTGCTGCAACTGCATAAAATTTGCGAATCTATTTCGTCGGCCAGAAATACATTTCGCACACCTCTCTCGCCGGCATTTACATAGATATACGAGTGTGTCATGTCTGGCCATTCTTCCTGTTCTGTTCTAGGAGGGGGAGAGGGATTACTGGGGTGTTACTGGGGGCTTACTGTACCACTCCGGGGAGCGTGTGTGAAGCATTTACGCTCTCATTGCACTTGCATTGAAAAATCTAACACACATTCACTTCCGGCGCACAGTTGCCATTTTTGAGATACACAAGAGCTGACAGTCTCGGGATGGCTCTGGGGAATAGTAACTTGGGAGGAGATGACGGCTAGAAGAGTTTATTTTGCGCACTCGGAGAAATAACAATGTATATCGAGAGAAAAACTACTCTTGGATAAATCAAAAATAATATTATTTATAAGCATTTACCATAAAAATAAGTCTCCTCTAAAACTGAGGTCTTTTTGCTAAGGAAAGTTATCTTTTATTTACATAACTTACAATTTATAAGATCTTTGACTCTTACCTCTATTAGTAAAATATTTAGGTAGTGTAGTATTTTTTTAAATAGTCTTTATTATATGTACAATGTTTATGGTTACCTTATAATAAAGCCAATGTTATGATGTTTTAAATTAAATTCATGGTAAAGTTTCTTGTTAGACTGACAGCTACCTAGGTCTTTGCATTCCCGTTTCCTTCTTTCTTCGTCATCCTGTCTCTTCTCCACCTAATTCCAGCTAATTGAAGTAAAAGCCTCTGCTGCACAAGGCTAACGTCATCATCAGGCTATGGTCTCGTCGCTGGCTTGCGTCTTGGCCAATTTGCATTTTGCAGCTGCAGCTGGAAAACAGCCGTAAATTTGTGCCACACTCTCTGCTCTGTAAGCCGCGACCCCAGAAAACCAAACCGAAACTGAAACGGCTCAGGAACTGCACAGGCAGGCACACTTTGCTAATTAGCCAAAACCGCGAGCGTCAAATTTGGGCCAAACAAACGTGGCAGGAGGCCGTATTTATGTATGCACTCGTACTCGTTCTCCAAGTCGAACTCTAACTCGTATGTGCCATCAAATTAATTAAGAGTCGAACGTGCCAAGGAGCGAAGAACCGCAGGGAAATGCAATTTCCAAGCTCGCAAATAAGGAAAACGCGGAAAATGCCAAAAAAGGAAAATCCGCAGCCAAGCGAAGTGTCAAAGCGAGGCCAAATTCTGGTTAATTAATGATTATGACACACAGCCAGTCACAAAGGCGAACGTCTAATTGAGAAACCTTTTTCGGTGGCTGCCCCGAGCCTTCTAAGACCGGACCACACACGGCGTTTGGGGATTTTGGGCACCGAAAAGCATCTCCCGAGGACAAGCGGCAACAAATTGACCTGCAACATGTTGAACAACAGCCATAAAGGCCACAAGAAAAAAAAAACTTGTTGATTGCTCTATCCGAAAAATTAATTGGACCGCACACGAAGAAAGCCGGGCCAAAAAGGAGCGGGAAAGGCCAGAAAGACTCCACTGAAGTGCAGAAAGAGACCGCTGCAGTGTGTCTAATTAGGCAGGCGGACAGGTGAGCGAAAGAGAGAGCTCGCGATCAGGGCCGCAGATGCATCGCCGATCTGTGGGTGTCATATATTTTAATGACTCTCGGGCCTTGGGTTCTGTAGCTCTGTGGCTCTGCGGCTCCCCAAAGAGCCAGAAACACGAAGTCCAGGCCTTGTCAGTGGTGCCAAAATTCTTATGAGGCCCAAAGGAGGAGAACAACCTAAAAGCAACACCCTACATCAAAATATAAATTAAAATAATAAAAATAATATCAATTATGGGCTTATTGCCTTAACTTTAAATATAACACAATCCTTCTGGAATCTTGATTAACTAAGGGACTTATAAATACTGAAACTTAATATACAAATTACTTTTTAAATATAACAAAAACATTTATTAAATGTTCTTTGTTTTGTTATATTAAAAGTATAAGTAAACCCTCTCCAAACAAGCGTAGGGATTGAAATATAATCAAATAATAATTTTAGGCAGCTTAAAAATCACATTTTCAAGCCAGTTTCGATATTAAAAATCTACTGCGACAGCTCTGGGCTCTAAAATCCGAAGGCCCAAAGATCAGGGGTGATAACCACCGTCGTCGGAACCAAAATGAAATGGCAAGGCGGTGCGAATGGCTTGCATAAATCCATGTGAAATGCAACTGCCAACTGGTGCTCGCAATCCTTCTGCTCCTCTCCTGCAGCCGCCCTGCCCTGCCAGCCGAGTCGTTAGGCCGAAATGCAAATCAGTTGCGGGCTGCGATTCGGTTTCGGATTTGGAATATGTAGGTCTCTGGGGTGTCACTCTTAACCCTATTTCGCCGCCTCATAAATGGGCCAGCTGACGGCGCAGACTGACGGATACTGCATATCGCGATGGCCACTAGAGCGGGCTTTCTCTCTCAATTAGCAGAGCGGACGACGGCGGATGGAAATGTCAGCCGAATGAATGCGAATGTTTGTCAATTACCGAAATTCAATTCATGGAATTGGAAGCGGAATTGGTATCGGAATTGGATGTGGATGTGGAGTTGAAGTTGCCCAAACTTGGCCGCTGACTTTTATTGACTCGAGTGACCCCCAAGGCTGGCTTGATATATAAGGAGGTCGGGCAGCAGGTCGGGGAATTAATTCCGCAGCCCAACTCTGGCTCTGGCTGAGCTCCTGGCCCCCAGCTATGAGTTCGCCAAGGAACACGTGCAGCGGAGCATTCGGTGGGCAATGTAAATAGAATGCCCTTTTGTCCAAGTCGAGCTAGTTCTCCACCGGGTCCATGTATGAACGCCGCCTTCTGCAGGCGGCGGCAACGCCTCCCCAGTCGAAAAGGAACGGAGGAAGCACAGCAAAAAAATGGGAGTAGGATCTATATTTCTCTTTCGTTTACAAGGATAATTCTAAAAATTGAAGGAATATGTTTGCTCCTTATGGACATTTTTCCTGGGGTTTAAGTACTACATATATCTAAGTTTCCAACTTGATGAAATCATTGTAGAAGCTTCCCAACTAACTGAAATTAATTAAATTAATCAAGGAGTAGATTTCTCTCCGTGTGAACAGCGTCTAGGTGGACAGTGGAGATGCAGTCGCATCGTAAACTCAGCACGTAAATTATGATCAGCCAACGGCGTTGAATATTAATTGCACCGCACCGAAATGAACAAAGGCTAGGGAGCATCAGCCGACGGGACTTGGCCTGGGACTTGGTCTGGGAGTCGGAGTCACAGCCTCTCCAGGCACAGGAGCAGGGCGGCATTCCAGTCTAGGCACACATATCCACTGACCATACTTGGTGGGCTGCCGACTTGGCTCCGCGGAGGTACTGCCATCGCCATAGCCATCTCCATGGACTTGGACTTGGCCATTGCCACCGTTGCTTCTGCCAGGCAGCGCCTTCTCTGTCCATGTGCGAGCATCTGTAACGGTGTCTTTGATAAGCGTCGATAATTATTGACCAGACCTGCCAGACGGGGGCCCCACTAGGAGCTTCGTTAGAGCCTGTGGAAAATGGAGGGAGTACGAGAGTATAGCTCCATGCACTGTGAGAAATTTAATGAGGCAATAAACTGGAGTTAGTTAACCTAAAAAAGAGTAAAACAATGGACACAATGATACAAAAACTATCTTATTAAATAGTGAAGCAAAATACAATTCTGCAAAGAGTATTGTAAAAGAGGCATTCAGGACACTTTTCTTGAAGATTTCACACGTTTTCTCCTGAGTCAACTCATATTTCTTCGAGTGTGAGTCCCAGCAGTTAGATCTTTAATTAATTTCCAGGAAGTTTTGATCGCACCGTCTCTGGGCTTTCGTTTTTCGCCATTGTCGCGGTCATCACTCAGTTGGAGTTGGCCCCGGAGAGAGAAGGAGATTTTCAGATGCGATGACGATGGGAAGACCATGACGACGAGCCAACCTGTATGTCAGTGTCAACGGCGGACGACCCCCGCTGCTCATTTGCTGTCTTGCTGCTTGATGAATTGTCGCGGAGTGGCAGTCGAGGTGTGGTCTTAACCCGGCCAGCCACTTGGTCTTGGCCCTTTTGCCTGCTGCCTGTTTACTGTCACAGCTACGGGCTTACCTCTAATGTAAAATATTTGCCGCGGATGCGACTTCTCATTGAGTGCCAATGAGAAGAATGTTGACTCAGCTGAGTCTCAGCAACTGAAACCGAAAACAAAACTGAAACATGGCCAAGGCTCTGGCATTTTTGTCCTGCGGCCACCGGCCGAGAAACCTGAAAATCGTTTGTGTATTTATCATGGCCGACAAAGCGGCGCAAATCTTTCAAAACAAAAAAAAAACGAAAAACTGAAATCACAAGGCTATCAAGAGCCATGCAGCAGCCACAATAAAAATGCCAGCCACAGTTGGTGGCAAAAAGCACACAACAAGCTGGCCGAAAAACAAAGGGGAATCAACGGCGGTGCAGAAACAAAAAGCCCGGAAGCAAGTCGAAAAGTTTCAGTTCAGTTTTATTGAATTTTTGCCTTCGATCTGCAAAACGGAACCCGACTCGTAAATAAATCTTGTTTGCTGTTGCAGAACTATGGGCCAACAGCAGACAGTGCTTGCCAAAAGACTACGGCGGCTGCCGCTTCTCCAGCATATTTACTGGAATGGCCCAAGGGCTGGTGCCTTTGAACTGCATTTTGATGGACAATCAATCGGAAATGTAATTTGCGCAACGTTTTTGAACACAAAAAGAGCCGGAAAATGTAAAATAATACATTGCAAACCACAATCGATCATTTTTGGTTATCGAATACATCGGCTTAAGCAAATAGAGAATTATTAATATACATTTAGTTTATTATGTATTTAGTTTACTGAGGGACAAATTATTTTGCACGATTACTATATATAAGCAGTTTAAATTTATTTCACCATAAAATGCAATCACATGGCATAATTAGACACGATTTGGTGGCAATTACCACCTGGTATTCCTAGCTGTTGCATGCTATTCTGGGTCGTGTTTTTCAAAAAGAAAAATCGAGGCGCCCGAGGCCAAGTCGTAAGCAAAACACTCGTAGCTCGGAAGCAAATTAAGCTGCAAATAATAATAATAAATAATTTGTGCTCATAAATGGCAATAAAAAGGCGGTCAAAGCTGCAGTCGCAGTGGCAGCGGCAGCGGCAGCCGGCGTTTTATTTTGCGAGATAATTCCAAACTAATTTGGTAGCATTTAGCCCAAGAATTACGACGGTTCAGTTGGTCGGTCTTTGGTATCACACACCACGCCGAATCACCGAATCCAAGAAAATCGCCGCGGGACCCTCGCAGCTGAGTAATGGCATTGAAAAATGCATAAATTTCGAGCTGCCCGCCGACCACGCCCACATTGCGAATCAGTCAAATGCGGAGGGCATTAAATATGCAGACATATGGCGGAAAAATGTAAAAATGCTAGAATCTAACGGCCCAAATGCAAATGCAATGGGCCATTAAATAGGCATCGCTCATGCGACGCGTTGCACATGCATAAATATGTTGGCGAGCCGCGTATTTGATGGCCAAGGATGTTACATAATCTGATGGATAGATTATCGATTTCCCCTGTCCATCTCCGCTTATATATCACTCATACGCCGCTTGAAACGGTTCGGCTCGTATCGGATCGCAGGCCAAGCTGGTTGTAAAACAGAAATTACAAATGCAGAACAAATTTATTGCCCAGAGAGACTTAGAGCCACATTGAGAGAGAGAGCTGGGGACACAGAAATCTGCCGTGAGTGATCCCCGATCGCACATTTGCCAGCGGCGATCGTGGAGATCACTGATCCATCGATGCCCGGTCTGACCCCAGGGCCACTTTTTAATACACTGCGCGAAACAGGGTTAACTGCAAATCTTACCACAAAAAGTACAAGAAACTTCGACACTTTACTACTCACCTCAATACAAATCGATAGTTTTATAATAGAATGTTCTTTCTACTTTCTTAGAGACCATTTTATGGTCTTTTTATTTGTTAGGATGCCATACTTACTTACCTTTTTTGTTACAAAAGAAACCGTACCGTTTCTAGTAAACTTTTCTCTCAGTACTCCATTGGATTTTGAGAATCCTCTGGCGGCTGCTTGTTCGTCGTTGTCATCGATCGGTTGAGTGCCGTGTGTCGTTTGAATGAGTTATGGCAATGTCTTTGCATTCGATTCGCTTGGCCATGACTCTTTGCATTTGGAAACTGCTCTCGGGAGATTTCTGTTTCTGTTTTTCCAGCGCTTTTTCGGTTCAACTCTTGCTTTGCTAAATTGCGTATACGCACTGTATTCTCTGTACTCTCGAATCTCCTTCTCACACACTCATCTCCGGCTGGGGATGTCGGCAGCCAGAAAGGCGAATTCCATGTGGCAGGCAGGAAATTGAATGTCGAGCCGACACAGGTACAAAGTAAATAGAGAGGGCGAATGTACATATGCTGCATAAATCTATCTCCGAAATTTATGACACACTCGAGCCACGTTAATAAGCAAATCAGGCCCAGGCCTAGACTCAGACTGCGACTCCGATGAGAGCCTGGGAATGGAACTCTTCTCGGGCCGGCAACAGGATTTTAGAAATGGTAATAAAACTTTTTGCGGACACTTTTATGCCTCGCCGGTGAATTATGAAATATTTTGGGCAACGAATGCGGCTTACCAGAATAGAAACTCGCATTAATCATACAAAGAAAATCGGCAAATCGGCTAAAGGATAGGAGGCCTCCAGGACATAGTTAAATAAACAGCCGCTGAAATGGTAAAAGCGAGGGGGACACCAACCTGTAGCCGTGGCCATAAAATTGAGTTATTAAACAGGTGCCCCGTTCCGATATCATCCAGAGAAAGATATATATCAATATGTGGAGCATGGCTGGAGGCCGGGGCAATGGGAACCCCGTGGCCCGTGGCCAGTGACCAAACAGCAATCAGTGCAAATGCCTCTGAGAAATGGAGGTCAAATACGGGCAGAGCGTGTTGGTCTTTCCCCCTCAGCTTTGGCTGGAAAAGCTCTCGAAAATCAACATGCAACGCACAAATGTTTTTCGACCATGTTAAACAAAAGAGTGGAAAATTATTGTTACATTCGTGAAGTGGCGGGAACGGGGAGAAGGAAAATTCAACAGCAAAACAATTACAGTTGCCACAGTTCAGCGCTGGCCCAATTACGGAAAGGGGAAGCGAGTGGGTGTTGGGCAGGAGGCGGCCTGCGCTGGGCTCCTGGATGCCCGGCTTGTAGGATATGTCGAATATTTTCCGACAAGCGTCGGAGCAAACGCGATAACATTTTTACATACAGCGCAAATTTCATTTCAAGGAAGGAAAAGCGAAGCACCATTTTCTGGTAGCTGCATGCCACAGCCACGGGTTTCGAGACCCAAGACGATGCACTGGGAAAAATAAGCGCTTATTGCTCTGTATTTTTACTATTCATTTGTATTTAGCCAAGGAGTAGATATAAGTTTAAGTTAAAGTCATGGCTTCAGACGCTCTTATAGAAATGTAACAAAAAGTAACCTCCCACCTAATCGGTAATTAATTTAAATATTAAGATAACGTACAATATATCTTAACTGAGCTGTCATTATATGAAGGAAGTCGTACTCTATGATTTCATAAGTAAAAACTTATGCAAATGCTTTTTAAAATGAATAAAAACCACAATTTTCCTCGGTGCACACGCAAATTGAAGCACTCACACATGGCGCGGCACTTCCTCCATCCATCCCGCTCCCAGCTCCCTGTTCCCAGCTCCCAATCCGCATCCTCATCCATATCGCCATCCAAGGCCCCCTTGGCAGTTTTATCAGGAGCAGCTGTTGGGAGCTGCCACAATATGCATTATATTGCTCATGACCCTTAGGGCGGTCCGGGGATAAGATAAATGAAATTAAGTTTCAGTTCATTTTTGGCTACCAGCACCAGGGCCAAATATGGCCATGATAATTGCCTTAAGTGCTCCGGCACATGCAAGCCACCGATAGTGGCAGGGCTTAAAGTGGGTCCAAAGTTCAAAGGGTCCCCGATATACATATACTCGTGCATCGATATGTAGTCGTACATATATGGCACACAGATACTTTAATTCCCAGCCGCCTTCATCTCTCATATTCGACGGGGGCCATCAATGCAAATAGGAGTGTACAAATGAGGCGGAGAGGACTTCGGTCGACTCCCCATCACGTGACCCATTTAACCCCCTCTCACCCCGAAAACAATGCCAATAAATTTGCATATAAGAATCCTGGCAGAGAACCCAGACACACACGAGAAACAAAAAGGAGAAATGGTAGAAAAACCTGAAGCGGCACAAACATAAAATCTGCACATGAAAGGGTTTTATTTGGCACAAATGAAAACATAAACAAGTGGAAAGTGTATGGCTGGGGTGTGCGGATATTAAAATGGGTTGCGTTCTTAAAGGGAATTAGGAAAATTAAAGGAATATTAAAAGTCTGTGATGCAAGAACGTATGTTCTTTTGTGTTTAGGATGAAAGAATTACCTAACAAAAGTAATGTAAGGAAAATGTACTTTTGTCAATTGTTATAACGGGCTATGTATGCACCTTTCATTAATTGTCTTCAACTTTCTTTGACACTTTTCTTCGCAAATATTTTAATAGTGTAAACATAGTAAAGTGGCAATAAATATGAGATAGTGTATTTAAAAGAATAATAGGATTTAATTAAATGATGATTGTACGTTAGTGCACGAAAAAAAAAGAAAAACACGGAATACTTTTAACGAGCAGAACTAATAAACAGATTTTTGTTATCCAACGATTACACAGAAAAAATACTAAATACTAAAATGAATTTATAAATAATGGGTCTACTAGAAACTATTTAGAAATTCCAGTTTTTTATTGCATCGAATGCAAAAGGATATAAATATTAAAGCTAAACCCGACCAATATAATTAAATAAAAAATAGCTCCAGTTGAACCTTTGGGAAATATAAGATTAAACAAGTATTAATATCTCTAACTTTTAGATATTCTGACTCTGCCAACACAGCCAACACTCCCCACTGGCGGCAGGGCATCGAAAAATTGTGAAATTTATTTAATTCGAAGCGGTGGCGTTTTTATGATGCATATACAATTTGCCAAAAGGATTTGGCCGCATGGAAAATGCGCAGTTGCTGCATATGAAATACCAGACCGGGGACCCGGAGCGTACACATGCGACTTCTCTGCCCAGAAATCAACCGAATGTACACTGTACAATGAAATTTACAAATAACTTAACAATTTGCTTTTGGCCCTGCCTGACGGATGACAGGACGGAGGGGGAGTGGGCCAAGGATGGGGATTGGGACTGAAACTGGGGACTGTCGAGTCATCACGACAACGCTGAGCGCGACATTTGCCGGTGAAAGTTAAGCCAATCATCGCAACAATGTCGACATGCTGCATTTTTCGCTAACAGAGACATGAATTTCAATACAAATTCGCCAGTGTTCGGAGTGCTTGTAATCCATCGATGATCTGGGATCGAATGCATTCAAAAATTTCACATGACGACGAGGATGACGAGGCAGCTGCGGAGTTGCGGTGCCGGAATCCCATCTCGTTTCACCCGGGATTCGATGCGATGCTAATTTTTGACGTTCTCCGAAAGGGTACGGACTTTAGAGAGGAGTATGTGTATGATCAGTGCCCTATATGGCTGGCGCAGTATAATACAATCCAATCCCAGCAGATCTTGTCTGCCCGTCGGATTTGATATTCTTGCGGTAATGGAATATATGTAAAGCAGATGTAAATCGCATTATTTACCAGATTTTTGCAGCCTGTTTTTTTGTGCGGCTTAATTTGGGCTAAAGAAAGTTTGAATATTTTTTTGGGGACTTTATTATGAACGTATTTTAATTTATATGTCAGGATTTCAAGCTATTAATTGTTTTTCTTTGATTTCTTAGTTCTAAGCATATGTTTTTAAATTATTTAAGGCTGCAGGACATTCCCTAAGTAGTGTTTAAATAATTTTTTCTTTCACCATAAAGAAAACTGTATAGCAAATTTATTTAATTTCTCATCATATTCCTTTTTATTCTTAATTTCCAAATACTTCAAGGCCTCGCTATAAATTTAAGAATATACCATTTTTAAATATTCCTTGAACTCAACATAAAATAATTAAAACATACCGCTGAAGCTTAAGGATATTCCTCAGCATTTAAGGGAATTTAAGGTAGCATTTCTGTTGACGGCTGACGGTTGTTGCCCCAGCGCATATTTCTCGCTTTGACTTGCTAAACTTTTGCAGTCATCTCTCTCCATTTCTCAGCCACAAGCCCAACATAAATAACATAGTTGCATTTGGTGGAGCCCCGACTGCCTCGTCTTGCACTCGTCATAAATTTTAATACACATTTTGGTTTGCAAATTGCTCTGGCAAGATGCAATTCGCGCTCCTTGGCAGTCTGTTGCTCCTGCTCCTGCTCCTGCTCCTGCTGTTGTCCTTTTGCGACAACTGTGACGAGCACGTCAGCCTTTTGATTGACTGGCTAAGTTCAGTTCGGCCGATTTCCGACTATACCCCTCACGCACTCGCTTAGAACGGCAGCAAATTGCATAATTTTTACATAAATATGCCGACTCGCATTCATAATCATAAAAAAAAGGGTTAGCCTTGTTCTGCTGCTCCTCTTTGTATTTCCTTGGCCCTCCTGTGTTATTTATTTGGCCTCATGCCTCTGCCTGCATATATTTTTTAATATGCAGCCTAATAGGCACTCCACTGCAAAAAAACAAAGCTCCCCGCCCCCACTGATGTATGACAAAATGTATGCAAAGCCAAAGCAGCAGCTACAATGAATGGAAATGTACAGAAAAAAATGAAAACGAAAACCAGTAAGCGCACAGTGCATAAAATATTTATGATGGCGAATTGTGTTGGCCATATTTTCAGGTTCAATGACGGCTTATAAAGCTCGCCAGCGCGGGAATGCGAAATGCGGAATGATTCATGCGTAAAACAACAGCAGACAATCGTTGTCTTACAGGTGGATGCTCCGGCTACAAACTGCATATAGTATGTATTTGTAGGAATAACAAAGGAGAAAAAGTTCAGGCAAGGACAATCTAAATGGCTTAAGCCCCAAATTGTCAAGAGAGACTGAAGACAGCCTGATAAATTCAATAGAAAATAATCGTATGGCCCTACGCATCTCATTTGTTTTGGGCGACTGCCTATTTTGTTTGTACTAGTTTAACTTTAAAATTAACACCCTTTTAGTTAAGAAAACATAGCATTGATTGTTTAATTAAAACCATATACAATTGGATTTATTTTCGAGCAAAGTCTCTTGGAAATATTTGAATACATTCTGCAGAACAAGGAGAAGAGAAGAAATACTCAAGACGAATATATAAACTCCTTAATAAATTCATAGATATTAGACCATTTAGTCTCTGCAATCATAGAAAATAAAGCCAAGACCCCTTTAAATATTTAATTACTATATTATTAGTTACTTAATAAATAGCTTAAATAATAGCTTTTAATCTTTTTTAATAAAAAGTATAAGCAAATGTTAAAGTTTAGTAAACTAAGTAAAGTTTTTTTGTGGTTAAATAAGAGGTCCATGAATTCAACCAACTTTTGACTATTGCATTTGCTCCAGATTCCAATATTATTCTTTGGAAATTTCCCCCACAATAAATACTGAGAATATGATAAGTTCCCAAAAATGTAAATCGGAAAACAAGGACAGGAGCGATAAGCAAGCGCAGCCATTGGACTCGCCCACATTCTCAGCACCGTTGCCCCTTTTTGTGCCCCTTATGGCACCCCTCTCCCCAGCCCTCATGGCCCCCAACCCTTATTGCCCCCACACAACCCCGACCTTATAGCCATTCCCATTCAGACAGTAAAAAGCAACGAGCTGTGAAAGTCAATTGCATGCAAAACTGTGCCATTGTCAGTGGCATTTGCCATCGAGCAGCGGGGGAACAAAGGAGGTCGGTGCTGGACCAGGACGACCTCGAAAAGGACAATAAAGGGGAGGAGGATGACAAACAGGGCAGCACCGCAAAATGGCCACCGCAACAGCAGCAACAGCAACGGCATCAGGCGAGTTGGCCATAAAGGACATGCGGGTCAAAAGGACACCCACACAGCCATCGAAGGGAGCCAAAGGCCTAGCCCGGTTATAAATGGCAGTCATAATAACTGGGTTAAATGCCAGACGTTCTTCTTACTGGGTCAGTCCGGGCCGTGCCAGAGGAGTCTTGGCCAGGCCAAGCCCATGTGTTGATATGCTGTTGATTTTGTCTTGTGTGCGCCGGGGCCGGTCTGGAAACTAATTACCAATAGTTCAGGGGTCACTTTCCCATCTTTAAACTGCAATTAAGTGCCCGGACTCGAAGACACCAAAGACCGTGGCGATTATAAAGCAATCAAGCGACTCGGAACTGAGAACTCGGAGCAGCTCTCTCACATCATTTGCAAAATCATAATTCGCGTGTTAAGAGCGCATTAGTCTCACGTTGATTTATCACAGCAGGTACGAAACGGAACGGTAACAGTGCGAGAAACTGGGTCTGGGTCTGGGTCTCGGATCTCGGAGCTGCTCCTGGAGGTGCTCGTGCTCCTCCCCCATCCGTACTCACCTGCCCACCAATCTCCATTCCGCCAACAGCGCCAATTGTCTGCCTGGGCAAGCTCTTTTAATAACCGAATTGCCCGCTAATTTTTGGCCAAGAAACAGAGATGGGAGTGTGCCGAATATATCACGCACATCATAATAAAGTTTCCAAAATAAAATCAAAGATTTGAACGAGGTTCGATCCTAGCCTTAAATGTATGTTTGCTCCTTGAGCTAAATACCTATGTTTAATGAAATGAATGAAATTCTTGAAAAAGCAATCTTAAAACTAATGAAATTCCCTCAAAATTCTCACTCCAAACTAACGGTAATTAACCCCCTAAAGCCTGCAATAAACTCACGAATCTCAGCCTGATTTGCATTTCACGTGGCTCACGCATCACTAACCGGAAGATTGGCCCCCGCTGGCTATGAGACTACACAACCATGTGCTCCTCCTCTCCTCTCTGCCAGCTGGAAATTCGTTAGGCCGACGACTTATTTTCGGCGAAAAAAGAAAGGGGATTTTGGGGGGAACACGACGACTCCTTGGAGCACCAAAGTGGAGCAAATTTATGCCCAATTTCATGCGAGTGGCAAATGATTTATGCGACAGGCGCATTGCAATTGCCAAAAAGGATATGTGCGTTGATTCCACATGGCCGCAGGACAAATAACTTCATTACGATTCCCGCTTTGAGTTCGACTCGGATTTGGATGGAAGACAGGAGATCGGAGGAGGATGAGGCTTTGCCCCTTTGGTAATGACGTTGGCGATGTTCCTGCCTGTATCGGCCTGGAATTGCGGATTGCGATTTGGATTTGAATTTGGGATTGGGATTGGCCTGCGATTGGGTTTTTTGGGCTCGGAATTGGGATTGTAAAATATATGCAAGGCAAATCGCACGATTCTCGTGATGTTGCTCATATTTGGGCACCGTAACAAGCCAGGCAACACGCGACAACAGCAACAGCAACATCCGCAACATTGGCAACACCAGCAAAAGCAACGCGAGAAAATCACATTCTACTTATGGCGTGAATTTCGCGGTCGTCCCTGCACAGGCAGAAAAAATATGAAGGATATGAAAAGCAAGAGCAACCTCTAATTTATAATGTATAAATCATGTATGTGAAGTATATAAAATATATCCATTTTCTTCGGATATAAAATGTTTATTTAATCTCGCTTGAATTCAAAAACTTTGTTTATGCATTTATTTTGGTTTAACTTTATACAACATTTATTTTTTGTATTAACTGCTAGCAAATGTAATCATTTACTTTTCTCTTATTTAAAAGCATTCACAATCCTTTATTTGTTCCCCTTTTTTCTCTCCAAACTTTGGCACTTGGCGCAGCCGAAATTCGATTTGAAATTCCCAAAATCAAATTTAAATGCAGCAAAGAAATGGCCAGGAAGTCACGGCATTTGAACCATTTGTTTTGGCCACATAAAGAGACAAACCGTTAGCAGGCTACACGTGTACGTAGGACATCGTTGGCCATTAAACGGCAACACAGTTTTCTGTTAATTGCGCAAAGTGCCAATGCCAATGCAAATGCAAATGCGAAAATATGTTAATAAATAATTGGCAGCACGAGCAGCCGCAGCACATTTGCATCTGTGACCTGCATTTAAGTGTCCCCCCGTCGGTTGGCCATAAAACAACTTGGCTGTCGGCTTATGGGATTTCACTGACAGCCCGCGACGCCGCAGTCAAAATGTCCTTAAAAGCACCTCTTTTTCTCTCCTTTTTCGCCTCTTGCAATCTGTTGCGGCAACTTTTTGCACGCACTTAATTAAGACGACAAGTGAACGACCTCGGCTGTCAGAGGAAAGGGTCTCTGGGAGACTCAGCAGAGTTCGCAGCTCAGCGCGGATCAGCGCCTTAAATATGAATTATTGCCGAAATGCAGCCTGAGATGCGATTGGACCGATGCTCAGATGGTCGGATAAGATAAGGTCGCATGGGGAAAGTTACAGGGTGAAAAATTCATCAAGAAAATCATATAATGTTTAATGATTTCATTTGTAAGAGTTTCGTCAATAAAAAATATATCTAGAAAATT
This sequence comes from Drosophila kanapiae, assembly GCA_008042475.1. Classification (NCBI taxonomy): domain Eukaryota; kingdom Metazoa; phylum Arthropoda; class Insecta; order Diptera; family Drosophilidae; genus Drosophila; species Drosophila kanapiae. The sequence continues at coordinate 393,942 of VNJM01002088.1, forward strand.
GTTAAGAAACATTTAGCTTCTCTGAAATGTATTCTTCTTTCTATACGCCATTTGGTTAAAAAGGATATGCCAGTTTCTCGTATAAATGTAGTTAAAAGTTAATGAAATATTTATAGAACCTGTAAAATACGTTCTCAGAACATAATTCAAGCAAAAAATTAAACTGAAAGCGGTGACCTGGCTCTGTTTTAGCCTTACTTTTATATGAGATTTATTAAGTCATTAAATAGGCAATCCTGAGTCACGCTAATCAAGTCTATAAGCAAAAGATTCTGGGAGTGGATATCATAAAAGGCTTCCCCCCGCCGTGTGGAACCATAAAATATAAAGAGCCCACAAATTCTGCTGCTGGGAAACTGAACCGAAGTCGCAGCGATCCGAGGCGATCTCGCACCGTAACAACAAATAAAATATATTTTTGCGTATTAATAAAAAGGCCAACAACGATTGCACTTCACACCTCATTGAGATTGGCCATAAAGATGCCTTAATAACTCAGCTAAGCCAAGACTCCGATTCCTGGATCCTCTGCTCCTGCTGCTCTTCTGAATCTGGATCTGGATCTGCTCCTACCCGCGGACCTGTCAGTATCGTTTATGACTGCCCATATTTAATTTGCCGGCCCCGACTCGATGGCCAATTGAAGCGTTTTTCGATAAGGGGCAAAATTCATAAATACGAGTATGAAAATGGCTTTATTTCGTGCACGATTTGCCCGGCGACGGTGGACCCCGTCGGTCTCGCCCTTCGTATCGCTTAAATTAAAACTTAAGTTTCAACACTCGCAGCTTTCTGCGATACAGGGCCATTATACAATATTTTATGGTTCAAAGCAAACACGGCTTGGACGCGAGCTAGAGATGGCCAAGGAATATTTAATCAGTATTTCAAAAATTTTATATAAAACAGCTATAAGTCGATTAGTTTACCATCTAATCTCTGAGACTTTGTAACGATTTTTAATTTAACATTAGGCTTTTTTAATTACAAATATATATATAAAAAATATGTCGTTTTATAATCGATATTTTATCATTTGCAGTAATCTTGCACATGTTTTGAGTTTCCATATTTCCCGATATTTAAATCAATATATTCTTCAAGTATATTAACACTTTTTTCGTTTGATTTTAATCTAAAAAAAAGGTTTACAATTTTATTAAAATAGTTTCAAATATTGATTGTAGATATTATTTATGGCATTAATTGTTCGATATATCTTATCGATACAAGCACATCCCTAACCCGAACTCAAAATCGGTGGCGGTGGCTGACAATGGGAAAGGCGTTGCACTTTTATCTGACAAATGCTCGTATATCTCGAAAGTTGTTCGGGAGCTGAAACGAAACTGACCCTCACATTCATTTATCAAATGCCGGGGAATATGTCGCCCTGGCCAGGAGGAAAGTACAGCCGGCTGGATGGCTGGCTGACTAGCTCCCTGGTTGGCCCGTGGCCACACCTCCAAACGGCGATCCTCTCTAGAAGTCGGGGCTCTGCGACTCTGGACTCCAAAGATGCTGCTGCCTCCAAAGCGATCTGCCGGCTACTTCATCATCATCTACAATGTGCAGCGCGTAGTCATGGCCTGACATTTTTGAGTCGCCATCATCATCATGGTGGTGGCTCTTGTTGTTACCTCTTGTTGCTGCTGGATGTCCGCCGATGTTGCTGCCGTGCCCCAAGTTGTTGCCTGTTGTCTATGCCTTGCCCAACGGCAGCAGAAGCAGCACAAGAAAAGGTAGCAGCATCGGCCGCTACAGAGAGTGCCTTCTCGATGATTAATTGACTTTCAAAATTGCTGAAATTTTTAATTTATTATACGCGCCAAAGTGATTAATCAGTGGGAGAAAAAAGAGGCGAAAATAAACAGCGGCGGAGTGAAGGGCCGTCCTGTACTGGCCGGCAAGGTAACCGCGGCAATCTTCGAGACCGAAAGTGGCCAGAAGCAGGCGGACAATCGCAAAATGCACAGCATTCGAGTGTCGCTACCAATCCTTTGAGCTCATCGCTCAACGTTGAGCGTCGTTTAAGGCTTTTAATTGCCGACAATGTGGCTGGAGGTCTCTCGATTATGGACTGACTGGCCAAATGTGGGTGAGAGAGCCCCAGGCTTTTTACAAAAGAAAGTTAAAGATTGACCAAGGGGGTTTTTTGGAATATTTCCAAGTATTTGCTACATACAAAAAGAGGCAGCTCGTTAAAAATGAATCTATTATTAACCAAACCATCAAAAATGATATAAGAAACCTATAAACACCCTTCCAAAACACACTTTTCTCTCTCCGAATAATTATTTACCTGCTGCACATTCCGAATAATTGACAAATTGGGTTCACTTATAAAAAATACATTTCATAATTAGGCCGTCGCTGATGGACTTCGCGATTGCAGCTGCAGCTGCTAATTTATGCAAGGACGAGTCTCTGGCTAAGGACAGTAGCCGCTCTCCGCTCATCCTGCCTTCCTGCCTGGGCCACTTATGAAAATTGGATTTTACACTCCATTCTTGATGGAATGTTTATTGAGCTGTCATGTTGCTGTTGTTGCTACACAGGCTCAATAATTTAAATATCAAAATTGTTAGCAATTTGCACGCCCCGCCAGCAGCGGCAGCCGATGCGGCAGCGGCAGCAGCAAACTTGGCTAACAACGGCAACAATTGCTAATCAAATTAAGCAATTATCTTGTTAAGAGCGGAGAAGTGGCCAACAAAAGGGAGCTTGTCCAGCTCTGCCAGCTCGGCTGTAGACTCCTCCTCAAGTGCATGGTGCATTTCATCATTGCCAATCAAAATATATATAAAAATAGCTCACACCTCTCGCTGGGCCGGACTGCGAGCGAAGAAGCCAAGGTTTCACTGAGCTAAAAGGCGTTGCAGCAGCTACAACAAATGCAAAGTGCATATTGTGCGAGGGCATAAAGCCCGCAGAGTTTATAAAGTCATAATAATGCCAGGGAATACGCTTAAAATGCAATTTATCGCCAGCAAGAGCTCTGAAAATAACAAAAAAGACAACAAAAAATTGATGACGGCGACAGCAACAACACCAGCAAGTTGTCCGACGAACTGACAGCCATCAGGCGTCAGTCATTTTAGCCAACTGGCCCGGGCCTCGTGCCAGCGAGGAGCTCTGTCCGTGTCGTGTCACGATCCCCCTGCAATTTGGCAATGAAAATAAACAAATTCAAGTGTTTGGCCTGCCCAGAAAATGTACCAAGTCAGCACTCATCTCTAGAGCCGATGCTTAAGCCGGACAACGCCGGCTTTCCTGCGGCGCTTTAAGCCAGAATATTGCCGGTGCCGGTGTTGCTCCTCCCTGGGAATGGCAACGCAAAAATTAAGACATTTTATAAATTGCGCGCTGTTTGGCGAGTAGTGAGAAGGAGGATCGGAAGGGGGGGCAACCCTTAACGTGTTGCGCATTGCACTGCGATTCGCCACGGCAACTGACCGAAACATTGGCCCATCAACATCGGCCACGGCCAACAGCAAGAGCAACAGAGCAACAGAGCAACTTTGCAACAGCAACAACAAGGCATTCCCATTGTCGTAGTGCTCATCAGCAACATCATCATCTCGAGGCGCAGTCGGCCATCAAGGAGGCTCCATTTGATTGCCCGAAAACCCCAAGAGAAGGAAATCTGGCTACAGCCAAAGCCACAATCTCCACACCTTGAAATCGCTGGGTTTTTTCTCGGGCTTAGGGCTCAGGGCCAGTCTTAACGTGGCTAGGTTGTCGGTCTACAAGCCCTGGCTCTATTGCAGCAACATTAAAATAATATTTCTTACAAAAATGTTCGCAAAAAATGTTGACTTTCTAAAGAGAAGATCATACGAATTCTATAAATGACCCTTTATATGTCTGGTAACAGAAGAGGCTTAAAAGCAGACTAAAGGAGACATAAGAAATACTAAAAACATTTATTAAATAAATAAATCACACTTATTTCATTTCTATATTATTCCACTATTGCCTTATATACTCACTTTATATCCATAATAAATTTCAATGCATTTTTGCGATTTAATATTTCAACTTCGAACTTATTGCAACATATTGCCGCTCTGTGTCAAATGTGTTGCCGGCGATATAGCGGCCACTCCTCCCAAACAATCAGTTGATTCTTCGGGCTTCCCCTGGGCTCTGTTAGCGCCAAACTCCATTCTGACCGCTAAACGAAAATTCTGTTTACGATCATCTATTCAGATTTTCTGGCCAGATGCTGCTGCCACGCCTACACGACGCTATCACGCCCAAAGAGAAGCGCCCACCGTCATTGTATCTGGTAGTGCACAGAACCAAAAAAAGGTCTTATATTAAAAGATAATTTAATAACTTAAAATTTTATAATGTAGTTATTTATTAAATTAAAAATTAAATGCTTCCGGGTTGTCTTATATATAATAAACGCCTTGAACTTGAATAGTATCCATTTGGTATGGTATTATATATTTGTTTGCAGTGCAGTTGTTGCTATGTGGTTGCTTTTGGGAGTTGCTCCGGCTGTTGCACAGTCGTTGTCTAACGCATGTCAATGAGGCAAGTTGCAGCTCAGCTCGACTCGGCTCCTCCTCCTTCTGCCAACTCCTTTGGCAAATTTTCATTCCTCATCAGTGTACACACACACTGTACACTGGGTGTGTTCCTCACTTATCTCGCGCTCATATTTATGTTAATGTTTCTGTGCGCCGAACATCAAAAGCCAATGCTAACGGTTCTCGTTCTGGTTCGGGATCGGGACTGGTCCCCAAAAGCTGAATATCGCATAATTCCGGGACAAGTCAGCCAGGAAAGTGTCTTGCTGGAAAATTTATGTTTCCTTTGTGTGGCTAACGTATACATTTTTTTCTCTTAAGGTATTCCTTAGGGTTTAATTAATACACGTACTTGGGTCTGTAAACGAAATCCACAGGAAATATGGGTCAGGCCTTCGTTGGCCTAAAGTGCAAGGAACTAAGCATCGAATGTGGCTTTAAAAAATTTTAGGAAGTGACAACGATAAGAACGTCTTAACACATGTTAACCAAAATATTGGTAAACTTTTGATGCTTATAAATATTACAAAAAAAATACATTTTACCGATCACTTCATCAGATAATATTTTATTAATATAGGTTTGCATTGCTTCTGCTGAAATAATATTTCGCAGTCAAGTTTGAGTTCAATTTCAATTTCTTTTGGCCCCCACAAGGAGAGACCATCTATCACTGGTTTCCTCTGGAACGGCGGACGCAAAAGGGTTCTCCGATTTCAGCCGCCACTAATCACCCGCAAATCTCGATTGCAACTGCCACAAATATTGGCTACCTCGGAGCTGCGTTCGTTCTAGCCGCCGTCGCGCCGCAGAGCATGTACTTAAATTTGATATTTTAATAAATTAAAGCGCATTGAAACTAATGCGGTGAGTACACCCGCCTGGCACTAGGAGCAGATCGGAAGCCTGGGATCCCAGGGATTGCGAACGGGGAGCGCGATGGCTGCCAACTGATTGCGATTTGAAATATTCAATGGCCACGCCGAACAAGCAGCTAACAGGAACAAGCGACAAGAACTTCTGTTTGGGCCAAGATTGCACGAGGGAGGTAAGGGAAAAAGGCACTGGCAGAAAATTAAACATGTAAAAAGGTTCATTTGTCAATCCAATATTAAAAGAACGCATACATTTAAAGAACTCTTGCATTATTTTATTTATTTTGTCAGGATATATATTTTCAGAATATGTAAAATCCTTTCATCTACATATTCTTTAAAATTGTTCAGAGTATATTCTGAGAGTAGACTGAATCTGGATTGCAGTTAGGTCCGAACGCATGATTGGCATACCCAAGCCGCGCTGACCAGGCCAACTGTAATGAGCCAGGGAGCTGACTATCTAGCCTGGAGTTGAAGCTGGATTTGTAGTCGGAGTAGGAGCTGGTCTACTGCCCACCAGTCTGTGAGGCCTCGAATCTCCATCTTGCGGTGGTAACCTAGCTAACTAACTCTGCCTGCCTACCTACCGGCGCGATCAGCGATAAGTTTGGGGACTGCTCATATACGAGAAATGGTTTTGAATTCTCTCTCGTCTAGTGTTTGATTCTTATTAAAAGATTGGCGAAAGCATCTTACAAGCGCATTGCAAATTGCAACTGTCGCTTAACCAATCCGTGGACTTTCTGGCCAACAAGAACCCAGCCCAAAACGGACACCTAGAAAAAAGATATTTAAACATTTTTCCAAAGAAAATATATTTTAAAATATATTGAAGATTTATCATTGTAAATTAAATCAATTTAAATATTCAGGTTTGTAATTTTTTCTGTTTATTTTTTTCCTTGGTGCAGTTGCAACCCACAGGTGTATTGCTGCCCCTGCATACAATAGGCCTACAACGTGGCTTGTAATTTATTTAAAATCTCCAGCCCCCTTCCCCACTGCATTTGAATTAAAATTTCTGGTTTATGAACCATAAACTTAATCTGTGAAATAATCAGCAAAGAGCAAACATGGCAAGAGTCAAAGGCAGAAGAGCAGCAAAAAAGGCTTGGCATTGGAATGAGAGTGCAGCGTTTTTTTTTTTGCACCCAGAGAAAGCCTGCTAAAAAAGGTTAAGAGAAAGAAAAGGAAAGCCTAATGGCTGGGCAAAGTGTTTTTCCTGAGCCAAGGAATCAGTTTCGGTATTGTATTCCAAAAGGCTGACCTGATACTGGAACTCGGATTCAGGTGCAAGTGCAGCACTCTCTCGAGCTTATCAAATTCCTGGCCAAGTGCCACTTACGGCAAGATCCCTGCTCTGCCTGCTAAACTATTTATTCGTTCTAACAGTTTGCAAATTGCTTCTCATGTGGGTTGAACTTTTAATAACAAGGCAGGCAGGCAGTCAAAGGAAGAGAAATCTCAGCAATTTATATGGCTGTGCGAGTCGGTTCGGTTTCCTAGGCGGGTGCCCGTTTCATGAATGGATTCGCCTCGGGTCGCCTTCGTTTCTCTGGCCTTCCTTTTTGGCTTTAACTTGGCAATGGCCCAAATTGCGTGAAGCGAATGCTGGCATACACTTGGAGAAAACATACACCAAACATTCTAATTTGATTCGAAAAAGGTGGTTGCTTTACTCATTATTTGTGAGAATTAAGGAAAATGAAATTAACTTCTTTTACAAAAAGATATTTTTCGTAATATATTGTTTTTATGGAACATTTTTTCACACGTCCAAGTTGTGAGCCCCAGCGGTTTCATGGATCCAATTGAGATACGAGGCTACCTTCGTATACACAGCGGCTCTATCGACTGGACATTTTTTGGTGCCATAAGATGTAATGCCAAGCAGGACAACGTCGCCCTTATGCCTGACTGTTAGAGGTCCTCCCGAATCTCCTTTGCATGGTGTGTTCTGACTTGGAGCGATGCATATGTGTGAGGACACGATTTTCATGAAAACACCGTCCTGAACCAATTTCTTGCATTCGGCATGTGATAGAATGCGAATATTGAAATATTTCAATTGAGGCTTCTTAATCATGGTTCCATTAGCTAAAACTAGTTTTGTGGTTAGAAAAGTTTTTTAAACAGAAATCAACATTACCTTCAACGACTCCCCAACCAGAAACAGTTGCTTTTTTTAAGTTGTAGGAAATATCCGGTTGCGGTAACTGGGCTGGCTTTATATACTCATCAAAGACTATGTCTACTGGAAGTTTAATGAGTGCAATATCGTTGTAACTGTTTATTTCATCGTATTCATTATGAATAACAACATTAGATCTTTTGACCACTAATTGTTGTTGACCAATTTCGCTTTTATTCGATTTGTCCACAGCACCAAAGTATATTTTCAGAGCGTAGCTTCAATTTAATGCAATTAAAAGGTGTGTCAGATTATTGTGCCACAGATATACATTAACTTTTCTTACATGTTTGGTTGCATAAAACAGTGAGCTGCTGTCAGGATTATTCTTTTGGATATCAAAGTACCGCCGCACCTCATGGACCATTTAATAGGCTCTTGCAGGTTTGAAAGATCAAGAACATCGTAGAAAACTTGATGAGGAAATTGTTTAGCAACGGCATAGCTGCCATTAATAATTCGATGGTGATCATAACCAATAGTAAATCCAAAATAAGCTCCAAACACAAGTATACTAAAGACAAAATGACCTTTCATGTTAACAGCAAATTGAAAACTAAATTTCTGGGTCTTCGGAATCTATTTATATTGAAAAACTTTCCAGAAAAAATGGCTAACTAAGACATTTTGTATATTTAAAAGATAACTCAATTGTCAGGTGATATTTTACCTATGCAGATATGTAAATATACCAACATAATACTTCCATTATTTATTATTTATTAGCGAAAGGAATTTAAGAAATAATTGTTTGTTAAAAGTTTACATTAAGAAAGACATTTCCTTATAATTATAAGATAATGTCAAATGATTTCTTACCCAGCCAAGGTATGTAACCAATTATGTGCAAATATTTATATTTCTTAAAAAAATTATTTATTTTTATCATCTCCTCTGTAAAAGTGTCAATATGACCTTAAAAAAATCACCTGATAAAGCTATGGTAGAGCAAATCGGGCGTACTTCCTGGGCCTGTGCCAGTTTCAACTCAACAAACAACATGTTCTTAGCACTAGCACCTTTAGAATATGTAATAATATCGCAGGATTTTCTTGCTGTGCACAGAACGCAATGCAATTACTTATCACAGTATGCTCCGGAGCCAGACACGGACCGAAGGTGACCATCGGGCGATGCGATCCGGCACTCTGGCATCGAAATTACTTCACAGTTGACTATTCGGTGCCCGTGCCCGTGCCTATGAGTATGCAAATGTCTAGTGTGCTGGACACGACTATTACCTGTCACATTGTCAGGTGATTGCGAAATTGTTGCGTTACGCCAGCGCCCAGCAGAACCCAAACAGCGGACTCTGAGATACGAATGGCGAATTGCGGACGCGGCCTTAAATTTGTGGGAAACATCAACTGCGGCTATGGGCGAGACTAAGTGCCCGGGCACCCCATTGATGGCAGTTGGAAACGTGACTCGAACGTGACGTTTGTGCAAACAGGAAGATGCCAACTGACAGCGGCAGACTTGGAAACTTGGCAATGGGGCAACAGTTGGCCGGAGACAAGAGTTAATACAGTTCGGCGCGGTTTCTTGACTTGATTGCCGGCGACGTCGTTGGTGGTAGATGGCCGTGGTCAAGGCGGCAAAGGAAACCGAAACCCAAAGCCAAAATGCAAACGCAAAAACCCAGATCCGAACCTAAGTCCCAGCCCAAAAGCCAGGCCAAGATCCAAGCCCAAAACGGTACTTGCGAAATTACTTTAACTGCACAGTGGTACCAACGAGCTGAAGTTTTAGCAAAACTTTAAATACCAATTCCATTTGTGCGGCCTTTATGGAGAAGCAAAGGTAAATATGAATTGCCTTTTAAAGTAAATAATCCTACAAAAAGTTCTAACATTATTATTGCTTATTGGGATAAAACTTAAAGGTGGTTTCTTGTATGTAAATACAAACTGTCGAGGTTGATCTGCAGCAATACTCGTAGTAATGCTATTTCTGGGCAAATCCCAAAAAAAAAATTATACAAATTAAAATAAATTCATTTTCGCCCGAAAAACATACAACATTGAACCAGTGCGACCATCTCGGAGCCTTGACTTTGAATGCGTTGAACTTTTGTTTGCACAAACTTGGCCAACAGGCAGAGGCGGTTCCCTTTTGCCAGCCCCGCTGCTTTATCAGCACTCACATCATATTTACAATATGGAAATCATTTGCATTGTAATAACTTACAATTTCGCTGCGTAGGCCGAGCTGAATGTGGATAGGGATGGGGATGTGGATGTTTGCTGGTCCTCAACAAAGCCTTGTAATTGATGAAAGCCCCCCAATCGCTATTAATGTCATCGATAACAACTTCGATTCTGTGTCGAGTGAGTGGCGACCAGTCTCTGGGCTCGGGATCTTTGGCCAAGCTTCAGGTCCAAGTCCAACTCCAGGCTTAGGTACCTGGCCTGGCCGGAGTTACTAGCTCGTAAACGTCGACAACACAAATCAAAACATGTCACAAACAGTTGCTACGCCTCGAAAATTCCTGGAAAGTCCCGAACAAACGCTTGTAGGTCGCTTACTTCCTGGTGCAAATTCTGTCTGCGTTTCTCCAGAGGAAGAGAAAGAAATCGGCTAATTTATCGGTCTCGTCAAAATGGAAGGGCTTTCTCAGTGATTCTCGAAAATCTAGGGCAAGAGATACCTGATTTCATTCATTAAGAAAATTTCCTTTAAAAATCTTCAAACAAAATATATTTAAAAAAATTTGTTGTATATTTTTTATTAACTTCTTTTTTGCACATCCATATGGTGTTCACCAGCGTAGTCATGGATCCAATTTATTTAGAAAGCAACCTTTGTATACATTGTAGGTATAGCATTGACTATACATTTAATGCATAATAATATTTTAAAATCTTTACCTATTCAAGTTATGCAAACTAAATACTTTCTTGTTTATTATTTCCCTGTTCCCTTTTTCCGCTGTTAAGAAAAATCGGTTGTTGCATAGCCAGCTCTTGGCCACAATTTCACCAAGGCAGGAAACCCGAACTGGCAATCCCTCAGCTGTCTTAAAAAAAAAAAAAACAAAAGAAAAGAACAGCCGTTAAAAAAACAATTATCAGATGTCCTGGATTGGCTCAGCCGCATCCCGATTTCGCCGTGGCAACGCCTTAAATCATTTTAAGCAAACACTTGGATCCCAAACTGGCCGTCCGCCCATTGTATGAACTGCGGAATACCGCTTGGCTTATCGGAAGAAAGCTTATTAATAACTCATATACATAATGCCCACATAATCACTAAATCAAAACTCGCGACCCCGACATGAGAAATGTAGAAATTGAAAAACGTTTCAGCGCGAGTGCGTTCTGAGAAAAAACGCAGCTCCACAAATAACTCAGTTGCGATCCCGAGACCCCAAAAAATCCAACCAAAAACCCGTGACTGGGCAACTGAAAACGCCCATAGCGCGATACTCAACACTTTGGACAAGTTCTTGACACCGACTGGGCTTGGAAAAGGGAAAATATTTTTTATTGGCCATTTCAATTATCTTAATGCACTTTAATATGCCAGGCGAGCTGAAACTTTTTTACCGTTCCCAGTCCCAGTCCCAGTCCAGACGTGTGTTTGTGATTATCAGCTAATAAGGCATCAATAAATTTTGGTAAGCAGCAGCCAAAAAGCCAGAAAATGCAGCTTGGCCAAAAAGCCAAACTCATGGCCAGACGACGGGTCGGTCTTGGCCAGATCGCCCCAAGATGATGCCGCAGATTGAGCCGGCCAGATTGCAATTAATTTGCAATAACTTTTGATAAATGCTCGGCTGCGTTTTTGGGAGGGATGTGGATTTAACTTTAACGTCACACGATAACGAGTTGACGCGATTAACTGCAGAGATATTCCGCGCCAGAACCACTCCCGTTAGCTGCAAAATTAGGGATGGCAAACCAACACAATTTATAAATATTGAAACGATAGTTATAGTTATAACAATTATTGTTTCTGGAAATAAAAATCAAAGAAAAATAGCAACTATCATATGAAATATATAAGCCACAAAACATAACGATTCATTGATATCGAATCGATAAAAAGTTCGTCCATCGCATTGTGATGGTTTTGTGATGATTTAAGTTTAGAAGTCAAAATAAAAGGCACTTGGAAACAAAGAAAATATTATGGCAATGAAAATATATACAAAAAATACTTCGATACTTAATCCATAAATCCACATTGACTACAATTGTTCATCCCTAAGACAGAACGAGTGAAATCGAAGGTTCCGCAGCTCTTAGAAGCTTTATCATTTCCTCGAAAATGCCAAATATCTGCCGCCGGCCATATCATTTTATTAACTTGCCATCAAACTTTATGCACATCCAGGCAAAGAAAAAAAAATAAATAAAATGCCAAACGATCAGTGTAAAAGTTGCATGCGACAAATTTGCCAGGCATTGCTCGACGCGGGAATGCGGGGAAAAATTTGAAAAATTTCATCAATGAGCGAAAAGTTAATAAAAAATAATTAATTTACGAGAATTGGCCGGTGCGCAGGGCGGGGCGAACGGAGTTGGGATCGGATCGGAATTGGCGCTGCAAGCGCATTTAAATTGAATAAAAGTCGCTGAAAGACGGGAAGAGTGGCTGCCATGGCGACGACATTGCAACTGCAACTGCAACTGCTATTGCCGCTGCCGCTGCTGCTGCCGTTATGCGCTTAACATCTTGGCATCCAATCAATTAGTTTTTATGCGCTTCCATTGCCAACTGTTGTTGCAGAATGGTCTGGGCCAGGCCAAGCCCCTCTTTCTCTCTCTTTTGAGCCATCAGCCGCCGCATCGGCAACAAATTGGCGAAGGGACCGGCGACAACTTGCAACCACAACGGCAACATCAGCAGCAACAGCAACTGCCACAACAACGATGACAACTTGCAGCTGCATTAACACTGCACAGGAAAAAGAAAAAGATCATTTACAGTTGGTGATTAATCGATCGCAATTGCTTATCCCATTTTCATATTTAGCAAATATTAATAATTAAAGTTAATCTTTCAATAAGAAAATCTTGGTAAGAAACTCTTTAAAATTGTTTTTATAGTAGTTTGACTCTGATTTCTATAAAAATTAATCAAGAAAATATCAAAAATAGCTTTTGTTATTTATTGGAATTTATCATCATCCAAGGATAGCTTTATTTCCTCTGTACGTAATGAGGAAACCCCGTTTATACTGTGTTTTATCGGGGCATATCTTAAGCAATTTCGGCTAAACAAAACAAACACTCAACGCAATCGGGGTTAAGACTCTCCCGTTGTAATTGTTTCAATCGCAAGCCTGTAGGCAAGTGCAACCAGCAGTTCAGGCTTCTAGTCAAATGTGATACTTTCCCAAATAAGAAAAATAGAGAAAAAGAAATATCAAAAGCTTGAGATTCAGCTGACTGCAGTTGCAGTTTTTTTTTCCAGCCGGGTGAAATGTTATTCAAATGGCTTTCGAATGCCAACGAAATGTGCGCAAGTTTGCGGTTTCTGCGATTGACAAATCAATTTGGCGATGGCTTTTGGGGCTGGGATTTGGCTTCGCCTTAGGTTTTATTTTTTGTCTTTTCAATATGTGTATAGCAAGAGTCAGAGCCAGTGCCAGAGCCAGAGCCAACACCTGCTGGCTGATGATGGCATTTCTTATTCTTTTTCGGCTGACCGAGAGACACCTTCCTTCGGCGAGGCAGCCACGTCGATCAAAGCCATTCGAACACTTGGCAAATATATGCGCATTGCTAAGCAGCTGGCGGGGATCAGGGGCAATCCCGAGGATCCCCGGGGTGGCGCAAGGGGGGCAGCAGAAGGTAAATCGACGACAAGCTGGCGGCAGCTCCGTCTGCATAAATGCATGAGAGGAGGATGCGATGCCTCCATCTCCATCTCCAGCTCCGTGGCCATTCGCATCTGCATTTCTGTGGCGGCTTAGCACAACTGCCAATGGCTTTTGGCCAAGTCATTGCCGCTTGCGCTTGTTGCCGTTGCTGTTTCTGTTGCCGCTGTTGCAGTTGCCATTGTTGCTGTTGTCCAAACACAACTGAAGTGCTAAAAACATTCCAATGTCAGGTATTAGCAATTTAAGTTAGCCCGCTCCCTCTCCCGCGCCCCGTCAATTGCGGAGCTTGGAGGCGGCTCCGCTGTGACGACTCCACAAAGTGATCCGATCCCGAAGAAAGGAACATTCTCCTTTGATTGCCACAATGTGTGCCTGTCGATGTGAACGCAACAAATTAGACAGCTTGCTAATTTACTCAATGCTTTTCTCATAAATCTCATAAATCATGGCTCTGGGGATAAGGAATATTCTTTTATTGAAGTCGCATTTTCAGTTATAAATAGGCGGAACAATGTTGTTGTTGTCTCTGTCTCAAAGGAACCTTCGAAATGTTTTCTTAAGATGAGCTCTAGTAATTCTTATATTAAAAAATAATACAAATATTTAATAGAATTATGACACAGCTGTCATAAAGAGCGAACATGCTGTATTCACCGATTATATATCAAGAAACTAGCATGTAAAGTGTTGTCTTTATAAGCTCATATAGAACCTTAAATGAAAATGCGACAGAAACTCTGATTACTTAAATAAATAAAACAAGAACGTATTCTTCTAATTATATATCTTTGTAGTTCACTGACACTGCATTCATTAAGTGTGAATGTTATCTCTTTGCATTGTCACAATACCATAAAGTACACCTTAATCTAAAAAAATTAGAACACAACCTGTTCAGCTAAATATATTATAATTTTATATATTTATAAAACTTCGAAAATAAATGTGGCCAGCTGCGCACATCAAGTTGAATACATTTTCATGGCTAGGCGACCGAGGGAAATTCAGAAAATCCCGGAGGTAAGCAAAAGGGCGGCTCTGAAAATGGGGGCGAGGTGGCGCAACAACTTTTGCGCGATTCTGCGGTCGGTTGTTTGTGTTAATTGAGTTGTTTGCAGCTTGTGTTGCTGCTGCAGCCTCATGTTGCTGCCGCTGCTGCTACTGCTGCATGTTTCGTTTGTTGCATTCATTCTCCGTTAAGATTTTTTCTCCTATTTTTTGTTCAGCTTAAACACACGGCCAGTTGTTGCTGCTGTGATTTTTGTGTTGTGTTCTCCCCTGTTGTTCTATGTCCTCCGGACTGTTTTGCAATTTTACAGCAATTAGTGCTGCTTGTGTACACTGTCAGTTATTTCTTTATTCCTCTGCAGATTTCACGAGTCAAGTGAGTGTGCTGTGTGTGCTTGCCACGGCCGGCCGTGTCTCTTAATGTCGCGCGCATCAGGCGAAATGAGTCATGGGAGCTGAGCTCCATGTTGCCGCCTTGCCTCGTGTTGCTGCTGCTCCTGGCACGCTGACTAATATGCGAGACTCTCAAATTGAAAAACGGACACTAAATTAAGAAAGGAAATAGCTAGGAGCCCGCACTAAGTATGCTCTAACTGGATAAAGGTTTAGCCACATGATAGGGAAAATATATAATATTAATATTATTAGATACAACACTTGCACAGTATCAATCCTGACTGAATTTAGTTTTAATATTAATTTTAATGTCAGGACTCCACTCAAGCCGTTGTGCTCCCCCTATATTAGAGTATAGAATATAAACGAAACGCATGGCACTCGAACACGCCCAAAGTAGAAAAATGGTTAAAGATTTGCCACAGACAAAAGGCAAAACAAATATGCAGTGTGAGACCCGCCGAGACCCGAGGAGACCCCCAGCAAAAAGCAAAAGCAATGCCACATGCAACTGTGACTGTGGCAACAAAAAGCGTTTTGTGTCACAAAATATTTGAATGTAAAGTGCGCCTCAGACTCTAAAACTCAGACTCGGTCTGGACTTTAGCTTTGGTTTGCTGTCTTTATTCCTGTCCCTGCTGCGTTATTCGAGCTTTGGTTACACCTGAAGAAATGTAAAAGGTTCTTAAATGCCAAAATTCGGAACAAAATTAATTTTCAGTAAAAATATTTATAGAAATTTTATTATTAAAGATAACATTTGGCTTAAATAAGTTCCATAATATTTAACCGTGGAATTCTGTACCTTGGATATATTTTAAATTAATTTCCCGGGGTGTACTCAAAGCTAATGCGGGCTAGGTTGACGTGCGCCTGCGCGACCACGCCTCCGCCGCTCCAGCGCCCCCAGAGACCGCTCGGCTCGATCACTAATTGGTCACGACAGCGCAGCAGCCCGGACTGAGGTTTTTTTTCTGTCTTCGATTTTTCAGCTCTTTGGTACGATTCTTTTTTGTTTTTCGCTTTTGTTTGTTTTCTTTTTTTTTTTTTTTGTTAAACTAAAAGTAAAATCCATTGAATTTGGCAAGAGGCCGTTGAGATTTGGTTTGGCCAGCGAGCGCCCTGGCAAGAAACCTTCAATTTTGGTAGCGTTTTCCAGACGGAGCTCCAGCTCCGTCTAAGCCACCTACCTACCATTTGGCCAGGTCCCCCCCTCTAGCTCAGGGTATTAAAGTTTAGCGTCGCAATTGATTTTAGTCGTCAGTTTTATGGGCTTTTGATTTTTTCCTCATTGTGCTGACTACTGCGACTCCGGCGATGGCGCAAACACTAAATTTATTCGATGTTGCATTTCAGTTTTATTATTGAATATAATTTTAAATGGATTTTTAATCATCTTTCGATGTTAGCCTAAATGGTACGCCATTACTCAAGATGCTATTACGCCTCGTAAAAACTTGAATAGAATCCCAGACCCTGGGTTGTGCAATATCCACTAAAAAAAAGCCACTTGCCTTGTATACACTTAAATCGAAAATAAGACAAGGCTAAGGAACCCCGAAAGATGTTCAACTCTCACTTTTTTTGGCCAACATTTTAAGCGGAGTCTTAAGTAACTTTAGACTCCTTTTTACTCCCACACTATTTATGGCTGGTTATTTATGGGTCCTCTTTAGTGGCCGGCCAAAGCCACAATAAGCATTTCGGCAACCGCCGCGGGAAGGCGACCGAAATACAACGTCATTCATCAAGCCGAAAATTTACTTAATGAAATTAATAAATAAATTATGATATAAATCTTGAGCACAGCCAGTCCCCCCGCTGAATCGAAGTCGTTGTCGGTGTTGCTGTTGCAGCAGCAGCAACATTTTTATTAAAAGCTCTAAATTATTGGCAGTCGCATGCGATGCCGACAAACGAGCCCGGCCTGGTCAGCTGCCGGTCGGTCCGCTTCGTGGCTAACAGCCGCAACACACCGGCAGGCACACATTAACGACCAAATGTCAATTTCCAGGCAATCTTTTTGCAATTTCTGGCTGTTTTTTAGTTAATAATTTTTGGACATTGCAACTGCAGCGGCAACCGCCGGAGTTGTGCAGAAGCAACAGCAACAAAGTCGAGCCTGCTTTCGTAATGTGCTGAAAAATATTTTTGCGGCTAGTAAAATTAAGTTAATAATTCTTTTTTTTCAGCTGCAGTTGGAAGTCTTTTAATTGGCGAGAGAAGACAAGCACTGGCAATGCTCTATACAAAGTTGGGGCTTTGCTAAACTAAGTATTAAAAGCAACATAGTTGAGAGATTTAAAGGGTAGCATAACCTATTATTTTTTTAAATACTTTTTTATTATTTACGTTGGCCTTGGGAATTTATGAGGTTGTTTATTAGCAGTTGATTTAAGTCCTACGTTTATAAAGTCTAAGAAGTAGTTTATGTAATGACTCAAGGAAAAATGCATAGACACTTGTAATAAAATTTCCCATCTTCTCATATATAAATCCCTAAGCTGTAGTTTAAATACCTTTGGAAGAGTATCATAACTTCTTCGTTTAAATCCTCTATTTTTTTTCCTCTCATTTGTGCTGGGCACTTGATAAATTTTCAAACTCGCCAACAAATATTTTTCCTGTTTTCCTGATCGCTTTTTTTCCTCCTGCGCCACCACGTAAATGTGTCAAATATTGACAATTTATATGGAATCGACATAGGTGCCTTATAGGAGCCAAAAATAAAAAAACAAAAAACTGATTTTGGCGACTGGCAAGAAATATGAGTTAAATGCGTTTTTTGGGTCGTTGCAATAATTTGTACCTGCCTCCTTTTCCGCTCCTTACGTTTGCAGTTTTGATTGCTGTTGTTAGTTTGGTGTTGTTTCCAATTGTTGTTCCCGTTGTTGCATATGTTGTTGTTGTTGCTGCTGTTACTGTTGCTTTTGTTGCTGTTGCCTGTTGGCTGTGGTCGCTGTAAACAGGAGATTGTTATTTGCAACCCGCTGTGCGTACACCGCAAACTGGACAACTTAATTTGGCTAAAAGTCGCTTGTTAGTGTTGCCACTCTCCACGTATCGGCGGCACAGAGAGAAAAATATTGTGATTATTATTTAAAATGCTTAAAGAATTTATAATGATACTTACAAACGTTACACAGAATTATGAAAAGTAAGAGAAGCGCCAAAGCTTGATTCGGTATATATTAATTTGTCAGGCTAATTTCAATTTTAAGATATGATCGTAAGTAAGACTTGGAAATACATCTATTAAGATATAATCATAATTTAATTATATTAGTGAAATATAATATATATAGTAATATTATGTTATGTCTTGAAAAATGTGAAAATTTTCTTGAGTGCCTTGCAGGTATTGCTGCGGTTTGGATCACCATTTGCCTGGTGTTGGTGTCGCAGTTTGCGGTCCACGTTCTCCACATCATATCACATCCGAGCGAGGAATGCCAATCGCAGTCCGGTAGATGAATATGAAGATGAAGCAACCACGGGCTTTTCGGCTTCCTTCGACTTTTTCTGCAGTCGTTGGAAATGGCCAGCGACTGGGACGAGTTTCCCGCATATCGAATGCAATTGGGATAACCACAATTAGAGAAACACGAAATTAGAATGCAAGACCAGGTTTCAAATCTAACTAAAGTGGTAACGTGAAAACATTTCGAAAATTTAGGTGAATTATTAGAAGAACTTGGGTATTTCCCTCAGAGAAAAGCCACTCCTTACCCACACATCTCTATCCCAAGTCGTTAATCCTTTTTGCCTACGATTATGCCAAGCCTTTAATTGCTCATGTCATTGATTAATTTGTTGACTTGCTCGGCTTTATAATTGCCAGGCGACTGTTGAGCGGAAAAAACAATGCAACTGGGGAAAACAAATCCCTTACTGCAGCGGCAACTGCAGCAGTAACTGCAGCAACAATTGCAACTGCAGCAGCAACACGAAAGTTGTCGCGTCACAAAGCAACAAACGACATTTATCATGTTAACCTTTGAAGTGCATTTGTCTAGACGTCTTCAACGAGGGTTCTCTCCTTGTTGTTGTTGTTTTTATTATTTTTATTTTTGTGTTGATGTTGTCCTCGACAAAAACGCGGAAGAAAAAATGGTAAAGGTAAAGGGCGCAGAGGCACAAAATGGAATCAAAATAATTTGTAATAAATTAACGCCTCGTGTGCCGCTGCAGTGACAACAACCAGCCGGCAACATCGCCGGCAACACCTAGGTTTTGGGTCTACGAAGGATTAAAACACGCCCAGTCCTCCAGCAGCAATCACCGGGCACCAGTACCAGCTCCGGCTCCTGCTCCTCGTCATCTTCATTAAGTCAAGGCGCGTCCTCGAGTGCAAAGTCAACGCGACAGCCTCAGTCACACATATGGCATATGGCTTCTACACTGGGCAAAATCTTGACAGCCTTGGACTTAAAAATCTTCGTTTAAACAAGAACTATAAACAAGAACTATTCGTGTAATAATTAGAACATTTTCCTTTGATGCTAAATGAACAGAGCATGAGCTATTGGGGAAAATGTCATTATGTTAACTTTTAATTTCAATAAATAATAAATTTTGGAATGAAAATATATTTCTCTCTGTGTACCATATGGACTCACTCTTTACCCTTTGATTCGGCGGTGTTGCCACAACCCTTTTGTCTAATTTCACGCTGTCGTTCCTCATCAAAGACTGACGCGCGTCCCCGGCGAGTAATTCATCATTTCGCGTGACGTACTCCGGAGTTCTCCTTGGCTTCTCCCTCCCAACTCTCTCCCCCCCTCTCTCCAACACATAAATTCTCAAGTGCCAAATGCATTTTTTATATCGCCCAAGCGCCTTGCCTTCGCCGTTTGCCTTTGACTTGGCCTTAACTCCTGGTTGGCGTGACACAATCGACAAGTTGAAAGCAGGCAGTTGATGTTGCTGTTGCTGCTGCTGCGGTGTTTATGTTGCTGTTGCTGTTGCTGCTGTGGCTGTTGCAGAGTTGCTGCAGTGGTTGCTGCTGCTGCTGCTGCTGCTGTCCCCGTCGTTAGCTGCTAATTATTCAAATTAATTGTTTCGCCCCAAAGACACGTGCACGCTCAGCTCGAACGCCAATCAACCGAGGAGACAGTTCACAGACCGCAGGAGAAATGCTATTTATTTGGCTTTCAAAAAGACAAATTATTGCAATCGGTTGTTCCTAATAATACAATTTTAATACTGATTAATCTTGAAATAAAAAAGCGTGCACTATTAAATCAAAAAAGAATTATTACACAAAAATTAAAGCATTTAGTTAGTACTTACTTGAGTTCTAGAGAGTTCTTAGACATATTTATTCCACTATTAATATTGCAGAATTTAATCCTTTCCGTTTATTTTGAATTCTCAATCAATAATTCCACTCCATTTCTAATTGAGTTACCAAACCTTGGCTGTCACGGTTATGATTATTTCTCCGCTCTCACAGCTCGGAAAAACTCCTTTCCAGTTGCCAACTTGTCATGTTTCCCTGTTGGCAAACACAAATGGGAATTGCAATTCGAATGCAAACTTTAATTTTTAGATGGGAGTTCCAATTTAGGTCGCAGTGGGCCTGGCTGCCTGTCACTATTTCTGCGATTTTCTGAGACTGAGAAAAAGAGGCGGGCGCCTTTTGGGAGGGCGTGTAACACCTATGTATATATGATTCGATTGTGACAGGAAAATGGGAAATGGTGCTACTAAGGCCAGTTTGTGGAACTAATTCCTTAGATGCATGACAATCACTTAATTCTTTTTAAATCTCTTAAGAGTCTTCACAAAGAATTAGAGAAAATAAAATTTCATAATTTCTCTTTTGTTATAAATTTCCTTTATTAATTTATTGTAAGCACTAGTGTATGTATTTTAATGTCGAAAAGACTATACAATATCTATATATCCTTCTAGTTTCCTGTCACACCAGTAGTATAAGAAGTTTAATACGTTTTCTCAAAATATGCTTTCAAATTTGTTTGTTTTATATAAAGCAATATCTTTTTTCCTTCCTCTCATCATTTTAAAATAAGAACCCTCGGAACAGGTTGAATTGAGTTGTTTTTTCACATTCCATCGACCATCCATATCCTGATAAGGCAAACACGACAAAGGGATCCATGCAAAACAACTCTATTTATTATTTTGGGTTTCATTTTGAGGTTTATGAACTCAAAAAGGATATAAGTTTTCAGCATTTAAATGACTTGGGGATACTCTGACCAGAAATGTCTTATAAAACATATTGACATTAAAATAAAATTCATTGAAGAAACCAATAAGAAGATGTATAATTTAGTGATAGATACTTCTTATTAAATAATTACTTGCCATCCTCCTTGGCTTTATACACCCCCCTTTGATTACTGGGTAGTGACCAAAAAAGTAAACTGAAAACGGTTAGCAAATTTTCCCTCATTCCCAGCCAAGATTAGCATCGATTTCTGGCTACTGTTGCAGCAGTTGTTGCTTATGATTGCTGTTTGTTGTCAGAAGCGGTAATTTTTTTGGTCTTAAATGTTTTTGCGAATCGCAGAAGCGAAATGAAATCGCAAAAAAAGAAAAGCCAAAGAGCGAAGAGCCAAAAAAGTCGGCAGATTATGACGATGGGATGGCAGGGAAAAGCCGCACAACAGCAAAAACGTTTTTGGGGATAAATGTTAAACGAATGTTTATGCAAATTAGAAGCGATCGCCGCTTCTGTTTGATGTCCTTCGCCAGAAAGAGTTGTAGCAGCTGGATCGGGAGATGGCGATGGCGATGGCCAGGGAAGCCTCGATTCCGATGACGATGATGAGATCAAAAGTTGTAGCCCCTTTTCGCGTGGCCAAAACGATTTCTGGCAACACGCGGGCGGTCAGAAAGAGAGAGAGAGAGAAAGAGATTAAAGTTGATACCAAAACGGGTCCGAACGGTAGCTGCAATTTGGCGGCAACAATATTTGGGCCAACCAAAAATCCGAAGAGCAGTTAACAACCAACCAGGGTTACACAGAACCAAAAGAATATGAGCCTTAGGTATTTATTATTATTTACTAAAATATACAGAATAAATTAGCAACCCTTTTTTATTTTAATTGATATTTTCTAGCTTGTAAATGGTATCTTAATAATATTCCACCTTAAAATAGTTTACAAACTTAAGATTGTTATCTTTTTTCTGTGTTTTGCCCCATGTAACGTTCCGGTAACAAATAACTTGCTTTGGGGGAAATCCAATACATTGTAAGTTAATTACGCGGCCAGATATTGGCATTACATTGCACTTAACCCCGCAATCGGTTCATTAGAACCCCATATCTATATACTCGCGGGCCAATCAGCACTTTTCCGGCTGAAGACCAGTTTTATCTGCACCGCCATTATTAGCTAAATTGAACCTTAAAATGTCACAAAGACATTAAGCGGGATCCCAAGATCCACAGATCCCACAGAGTGCCGCCTTTCAGCAGGAGAGGTGCCAGAGATCTGAGAGTTACACTTGCAGGAATTTGAAAATTATTGAACAGATTTTGTGATTAACTAATCAAAAGTAAGTTATATATAACAGAGTATAGGCAAGATTATACGAGTGTATTATCGATGGTTTAAAACGCCTCAAAGATCAAAGGGACTTACAGAACTCTTTAAAAGAAATTCTATAAATTATATCTATAGAGATTACAATTATTTTTTGCAATTCCATCAGTTTGCTTCATATTCTCTTCCCAACAATTATTTTATAAATTTAATTAAATTTCCCCATAGGTAATGCATTTTTGAGACAAAATCAACCTCATCCAAGCCCCATATATTTCTTCCCATGCTTTCTCAGAAACATAGTATTTTCTTCAAGTGCGGGATATCGTCTCCGGTCCCAGACCGCTCTCTTAAGGCCAGATAATTTGCGACCATTCCACATTGATGGCATATCGATGATGAGATGATGGCGCTGATACGGGCTCCCTATACGAGGCTGGCTCCTTTGGGTGCGAGTTGGCCCGTTTGGCCGGCATGCAAATATTGTCACAGGCGACGACCCCGACAAGAAGCCGAAATGCAATTGGCAACGAGCTGGACTTGGAGCGGGAAAGCCACGACAGCCGTCCGATCCTGTCCAGATCGTGTAGATAGTTAAGATCGCTTATCTGACTGAATTATGGCAGAGCTAAAAGCCTGCCAAAGTGACTTTTTTTCTTTTTTAATGTGTGTCGATTGCGTGCCGGCCATAAATGAAATTTGTTATGCATTCAGTTTTGTCAGCGACCTTGGCCAGTCTGTCGCGGGATCTCAGATCTCAGATCTAATTAGTTTTGGCCATCAGGAGAGTTGTCAAACCTTTCAACTGCGCCGACAGAGCGCTCCTCCTCCTGAGAATTTTCCTCGAGACTTTCGATTTCACCTGCTCGAGACCGGCGGCCAATGCCGTTGGCTCCGTTGGCAATTCAATTAAAGCCCGCAAATGTCGAAATGTTATCGAAGTCGACAAACAAACTCTTTTTTTTAGCAAGTCGAGCTCAATTGGCAATTGCAAAATTGAAACTGCAAAACTGTATTCGTTTTTTTTTTCATCGGATGCCTAGTAATTGTAGTTGAAGAGGAGTATATCGGTTGTAAGTGGAAAGAAAGATGCCTTTAACTATTTTAAGTTTTATTATTATATCAGAGCTTTGTTCGTTAAAATAATTAAGAAAATTTACCAAAATAAAACATATATCTTTGAGGTGAAATAATTTGATGGTTTAGGAAGTACTAATAAATTTGTAAGTCTAAAAATACCCTGAAGAATATGGGTTTCCAGGCCTACAAAATATAGCATTAATCTTACATAATTAATTAAAATTCCATTAAAATTAAAATATCTATTTAATTCGGTGTCATTTCCGTTTTTAGTGATATGTAAACTTTAGTTTAAATATCATAAACTATCGATAAACACAAACTTATGTTTTGTAGTTATAATTCACAATAAATATCATATTATTAAATATGTTAAAAATATTACAAATATCGAACTTCTTAGGATTCTATAACTATTTTTATTTAAAATGTTTAAATATAGCTTAGAGCTCCATAGTATCCCTCAGTCGAAGAACTAGCTCTTCCTTTCAGTTTACATTTTTTTTTCTGGCCCCTATCTAAGCCTGCCCCATGCCGCGCTGGAATTGAATGTCGTGGCTAAAAGTGAAGTTGGTCTAGAGGCTCTGGCTGTTTTTATTGTGGCTGCGGTTTGCCAGGCTTGCTAGGTTTGCTGGCTGCCTCTAATATGACATCTACTAATAACGAACTGAGGCTCCGCAGCTCCGAAGAACCCGAACCCAAACCCGGCTCTTGGGCAAGGGCCAGTCAGCCATTCACTTGGTTCGGGCCAAGTCGAGTGCATTGGTGAAAAGTCATAAGGCAGCAAAAGTGGAAACGGCGAAGAAAACCGCAGCAGCAGCGGCAGCGGCAGCAGCAGCAGCGGGGGAAAAATGGTTTGTTTTGGTTCAAGTTGTCGTTAATGGCATGGAAAAATGTCAGGCAGAAAAAGGTTTGCCAAACGATTCGTACTTTTTGCCCCAGCTGTGTGTGGGTTATGAGTTATGTGTGCGAATGGCAGGGAGCCCAGCGACATTTTGCTAAATGATTCACAAAAAGAACAAATACACACCGTCGTATATGAGAGACTAAATTGAATTGAATTTGTTTGAGCCAGTGGAGCGTGAGTGATACGCCCCAAACCGCCAGCCTCGAGGGGAATCAATATATACTTACGCATGAAATTGAGATCTTCTGCCTGATAATTGGATTATAATTAAGATTAAATGATACTTGTTCAAGGTTCAAGTTGCTTGAATGTATAAGATATGATATTTCAGTGCTTATTTATTGAGTTATTAAAGAAATAAATAGGAAATATAAATTGCAAATATAAAATAGAGTCCTAATTAATTACAAAGAAGTTTTCTTTTATTAACTTTACACAAAGTAACTCTTTTGCTTATATTTCTCTGCTACCAAAAGTCGGAAATAATTATTTTCCGCCACTTAATAATCATTTATTTACCAAATAACATGTAAACGTTTAATTTTCAATAGTTTTACAATTTAATACGACAATTTCAAGTATTTTTCATATCTCACACATTAAATTAAGATCTTATATAGGAAGACTTCTTTACAGACCGCTGAATTCCAGTTCCCCATCGCCGTCTCATTATGAATGCCTAACTAGCGATGACCTCGCATTAATTTTATAATGCCTAAATACATTGCAAGCGTTTCAGGTGTTCGACGGCCCCTAATGGGACATTAAAGCCCCCGAAAGCCTCCGACTTAAGCGAGGCGACTATAAAAAATCGACAGCCAGCGACGACGGCAGACTCTCAAGTCGCCTCTCGCGACTAAAAAAAAAAAACAAGTGCCCATAAAATATAATAAAAGGAAGTGCTTAAAACTTGCAACAACAAAACCAGAAGGAGGGGGTTTCCCGGCCAGAATTGCGAGTAGGCTTGGGATGAGAGACTGGTCTGGGGAGAGGAGGCGGTGGGCATAGTGACCATAGTGGCAGGACAGGACTCCTTTTGCATAGTTGGTGTCTAAATTTATTACCCGCGATCTAACACGATTTCTCGCACTTGTACCTACAATAATCATTATATGCAAACACACACTCACATGCAGCGGGGAAAATTACATGCGCCAAAGCTTTTCGCCTTTTTCCTTTTTTCCTTTTCGCCTTTTGCATATTTGGCATGCAACTTAAAAAGAAAAAAAAACAGAACCGAAAACGTAACAAGTGCAGCTTGGGAAACTGGTCTGGTCTTCTGCGGAATGAGATGCCGGAGCAGGTACAGTAGGGACTTTCTAGGAAGAAACCAAATAATATTTTCTTAAGCAATGTAAAGCAAAGGAAAACTATATGTATAATAGATTATACGATGTGTAAAATAACGTATTTTTTTATTAATATTACTCTTACTTAATTAAGTAATTAGAGAACTTGGCTACTTCATTTAACTTTATAATGTTTGAATAATGCTATAAGCATAAGAACACAATCGAATGTATCTTTTAAATTTGTTTTGCCTTGAATAATCTGCTTATAACATTCTTATATGTAGTATCTTCACTGTGCACTTCAGCTTATGCCTTTGTAAGCTCGCCTGGATATAGTTTATGTATTATATAATTCCCCCAGATGCAAGTGGCGAAAAATATGCAAAGCCCCACGGTTTAGCTCTAATGAGGCGTGGTAACCAGTGCATATATGCAGGGAACTTCCTTTCATTCCCCCTCAGAGATGATAATGAGATGCAATGAGGAGATGATTAATTGCTCGGCGGCAGCAACAGCCAGCAGCATCTTTCGCAAAACATCGTAATGCCTTTAGCTCGCAAATAACAGGGTATCATCCGCTGGTGCCTAAACTCTGCTAATCACCTTAAATAAAAACAGAAACCACACGCTTGGCTATAAATATATGTACGTATATAGAGACTGCTGCTTCTGGCTCGCCGTACAGAGAAATTCTGGCTGCAGATTACAATCGCTTGTAATAAATACCTTAAGTATCGCATACATCAGTAACCCAAGGACGTGGATCGTAAGTCAGGCCCGAACATTATTATTAAGCGGAGCCACCGAGAGCGGAACTGGCTGACCGACTGACTGGCGGCCAAGGCTTGACTTACGTGCAACAATTTAACAACTTAATTATTGCTAAACTACACCGGCAGCAGCGACAACATCTAGCCATAAATAAACAACGGTGCGTATGGGTAATATTGGTTATTCGAGGCTGGCTAAAGTCGTGGTCGGGTGTCTGGCTGGCGAAATAAAAGTAATAATAAGGCTGCTTGGCTGCCAAAAAGATGGCAAGGTGCGATATACCCGAAAGATGATCATCACCAGAGAGAGCAGCCAGCAGCAGCAGAAATCCAACAAAAAAAAAAAAAGCAACTTCTGGCTACTTGGACCAATTCAAATACAGAGAGAGAAGTTACACATAAAGAAGTACCTTAAATATATTAAATAAATACTAATTTACTACATGTATTATGTAAGACCACAGAAAAATAATAATCAAATTAATAATTAAAATATTACTTAGCTACAGTTTCTTTTTCTTTTATTTCTGAGCCTCTAAATGTATTATTATTTATTAACTAGCAGTAATTTATGGACTAAGGATATATTTTAAAATCATTTCGGTTTATGGTTCTCGCAGTGCCTCCAGGGACCTCCTTTTGGGAGAGTGTGCATCCTGCGCCTACTGCCTGCCGCCTGGTGCTTGTCATTGAGTAATCTATCGACAGGTTGGCCATTTAGCCAGTGCAGCAGAGTGCTGTGTGTGTGTTTGTGAGAATTAGCATAAAAACGCAATTTTTGAATATTAATGTGGAGAGCGCGGGGCAGCGACATCTCCGCCCGATTGCGTGTGCTCCGCTCGCGAGGATCATTCGATGGCTCGGTTCCTGCCACTTGGCTTACACATCCCAGCTCTGCTCTAATCAGATTCCCCTGCCCCGATAACGACGCCTCGAGTCGGACTTTGGCCAGGAGAAGCGTTATCCGATTCTCGGGGCATCTCTCGCCCGGCACGCAGACCTTCTCCAGAACTCCAGAGCTGCAGAGATTGGCAAAGCGGAGCATGAGAAATGTTTGCTTTGGCGCTTATCTTGGAAATGCATCGAAAATGTTGCGTAATATGGGAAGCTGGCATAGGAAGGCAAGGCAAACTACAACTGTCAGAATTTCGAACATTGCGTTCTGCAAGGGCAGATATTTTTAAATCATTTCATTCGCTAGAGCTTAGTAGTTCGAATTTCACAAATATTATTCTATTTTTTTTGAATAAGTCCAAATATTTTGAAGATGCACAAAATTGCTTAAATATTTAATATTATTATTTTACATTCCTAAGGACACCCAACTACACCTGCAATTTGCGCGAGAACACTTCCATGTACCCACTAACTTTGTTACTTTACATTGTCTTTTATTATTAAACTTTATTTAAAAAATTTCAGTTTTTATTGGGATCGAAAATAAATAGGTTAAAGAAAGGCTTAAAACTCCTGCAAAACGGTTTTATCTAAACTTACATTTGACATTCGTTTTTACACACATTTCTGGCGCCATCTGGTTTTGGTTATTTGCAACTACACTGGCAGCTGTACAGGCCGTAATGCGTACTGAAGGCGCCACCATAGAAAAACTAAAAGAAAAACATTTAAAATTTAAGTTTCTTAAATAAAATATAAAGCCTTCATTCCCAAGAGACCTTAAATTAAATTATGATTTTAGTAATTGTCTAAATGGAAAGGTTAAAATTATAGTTAGGCAATTTACTTATATAAAAAGTTATAATAAAATATGTTTCTATTTGAAATCTACAATAAAATCAAAGCTTTTATTTTTTTTTTTAATCTATAAATACTGAGTAATATTAATATTTTTTTATTTAATTTTAATGAAAATTATCATAGCAATAATAAAACATATTTCATAATTACAAGTTACATTACAAGTTAATAATTATTAATATTATTATATTCAGTTTTTACACACTTATTCATGCAGTTTATCAGTTAGTATTAATAGCTGGGTTTTATCTTACAGAAACACCGTCCGCAAACCTCTTTCCTTCCATCGAAATACCCAGAAAAATCGTGAAATCATAACAATGCGCGTAGAAACAAAAGTTCAACAAACCAAAAGGCAAACAAAACGAGTTTCTAAAAAAAAGTGCATGTGAGTATGCGAGTAGTACTCACTCATAACTCACACTTGGAAGCATTTCACAATTGAAGGGCGACGCGACGTCATGACCCAAAAAAAAAGCAGAGTGAGGGGAAGTGCATTGACATTGGCTGGGGTCATTTCGAAAACTGGGTCACTAGCGTCACTTTCACAACGAACGCGTTAAATTGCAGTGACATTGAGACAGAGATAACGAGAACCGAAGCTCCCCCTCTGCCTAAAACGCCGCCCCTAACCGACAATGAGTTCAAGTTCAGCGCCGGCTACAATAATGACGTAGATGCCCCACCGAGTTGCGAAAATCAAGAGAATAGCGGGAATCATCGTTGACAGAGTGCAGTGAATCACATGTGTGTGTGTGTCTTCAGTCACGAACGCCGGCATAGTGGTGGAGCAACTTCTCTCTGGGGACCTTCTCTCTTTTCACTCTTCCCTTCACCTCGATCATCCATGGTATCTATTGTTTCTCTCAGTGCAAGCGGCGATGTCGCTTTGCTAATTAGCTAAAAATTCTGGAATACAGGTTACAAAGTGCAAAGTTAACTAAGTTCTAAACTTTTAATTATGTTATTAGTTATTATCTATTAAAGTCCGTTTCATTTAAAGAACATAACGAAATGATTTCACAGGGATAAAAACGATTAATAAATAAGCCTCTAAAAATCCGTAAAATATTTCTTAATAGGTTTCGGTTCGTATTAATCCACTGCCAGCTTAGTGTAGGGTATTTCCAAAGTCTCTATGAGGTATTCCCCGGCCATCTGCTGGCCTGCAGTCTCCGTTGCAGCCGCCTGACTGGGCAGTTGGCCAAAATTAGCCCCTATACAAACCAAACATTCCCCTCCACACCCGTAATATACATTATATATATGTATCTATTTGTTATATGTGCGTGATCTTGGGCACGTGTCTTCCCTCGGCCCGAAAGAGCTCCCACAGCTGCTGTCACGGGGCTCGGATAAACAACCACCAGCCGCCGCCTTAGCGGAAAATAGGAACCAATTCGGAATTACAGATCAAAGTAATTTAAGCCACAGGGAATTGTAAATGAGGAATTACAAGCCAGCAGTAACTGCGGCCCCAAGCTCCCCTCTCCAGCTCCAGACTCCCGGAAAATCAAGTCGAATAACCCGAAAACGTGCCGGCTATAAATAGAGGGGAAAAGCAAGAGGAAATAAAAAAGAAAACCAGCAGAAGCAAAAGGTCACCTTGACTAACTTGGCTGAATGGAGCCGAAAACTCTGGAGAGCAAAGAGCGCGAGCAAGAGAGAGCAACGCTCGCTCACTTTCACAACGCCTCTAAGGCCGTTTCGTCATTCATCCTGGCGCTGCAGCTGCGCCGCCGGCCGAGGCAGCCGAAACAGCTGCCTACACTGAGCCAAACAGATTTAATATAGATAGGTTTATACAGGCATGAAAATAATTTTTGGAAGCCGAAGAAACAACACCTTTAAATCACAAATAACATTTTCAAAAATGTTATGGAATCAAAAACTTACACGTTGTGTTTAATAAACATTTAAAAACGTATAATAATGTATAACAACGTAAGAATTAAGTAAAGGATGTGTGGTGTAGCTTCATGACATTACAGTATGACTTTTTCTCCAAGTGCACGGGCCTGAGGAGGAAATAGAGAGAGAGGTAATGAGTGAAAGAGCGGCTGCGGAGGCTACAAAATCCAGCTACGGCGGCAGCTAAATTCCAAAGCAGCCCGTGTGGAGTGCGAACAGTTCGCAACGAACCCGCAAACTGAACGGAACGTCGACGACCTCAAATAGAGAGGCGCCAAAAATAAAATCCAGTGAAAAAAGTGAATTAAACCAAATACAACCAAATACCAAAAAGTAAGCTAAGAAAACATCTCTGTATTCTACATAGTAGATACATAATTCTTCAGAGGCGGTTTCAGGAGATTTTAGCTTCGAGAGGTTTCATTTCTTCCCAGGAGCTTAGCTCACTTCCTGCCTCATTAAAGTGCATTCAACTTTTAACGGTCAAGTGCAAGTCCGAAAAACGAATTCCAGCTCGAATTCGGAACCGAGTCCGACACCTCGCCCTTGGCCTTCCGCACTGGTACCGTTATTGGGGTGTACCCAGAGGTGCTCCCCACAAGGGGGGAGGCAAGTGGCTGCCAATTGGGCGTACTTTCACTTTCGTTTTCATTGAGAGCATGCGCGGTGCCCAAAACAGCTGTTCGTGGCTGCTTTTTCGGATTGTTTTTGACGGGGGTGACGTCGTCGCCCCCATTAAAGTGGAACAACCGCATTTGACTTTGAGAGAAGGTCATTCCAATAGGCCCAATTTTACTTTAGCAGCTTGCAACAGGTGAAAAAAATGCATATTAAAGTGAGGATTTCTTACATAAACAAGGGTGCAGCTGGTTACGAACTCTTAAGCTTTAATTAGCAATAAATGAGGTTATAGCTTTGAAATTAGGTGGAAATTAAGTGAAAAATTATTAAATAAGAAGGTTGGTTTTAAAAAAAAAATAATATAGGTTTTAATTAAACTTATTTTATTATGTTCTTTGTCATATGTTCTTAAAAAACCAAATTTTTAACAAAATATTTACTGTTGCATTTTGTTTAATAAGATAAAATCATGTTTTTTTATTTACAATGAAGAATAAGTATCTATAAGTAAGTATTTATTTTTCTTATGCCAAGATTGTTTATTATTGGTTTTCTTACTTTTCTGTCTTGTTACTTCTTATCCTATTTTTTAATAATTTTTTAATTTGAGATTTTATAAGCCATCTTTACCTTTTTTTCGAATAATAACTTCTAAATATTTTCCACTTTGTATAATATATTCAAAAATATATTCTTATATATTTTAAATACATAGTTCATTATTTTTTGTTGTCACTACCACATAGATATATGTGTTTTTCCAATAAAAATAAACTGTGCTCGCTCAGCCATAAATCACCATAGATTTTATATATCTTCGTGACATTTCTCTGACACCGGGAAACCAATCGAAAAAGTTGTCTATTTTTTTGTACCGCACCCATATTCTTTGGAAGTCACAAGTGCAGTCGTAATTCAAGCTAGGAAAACACTCAAGCTGAAGCAGATTCTAATTAAAAACGTGCCACATGTTTATATAAATATTTTCCCACTGATAACAGTCGTGGTTTCAATATGCACTTTTAATCGCCGGCAATCTAATCTTAACCCCATTTATTGCAAACATTGGCAACAAACTCAACTTTGGCCCGGCACCAGACTCTTCCTAGTCGAGATAAGGCTTTGTTCTACGTCATGGTGATAGAACCGATGTTCATACATATATATGTACTTATATACTGGAAGCATAAAACAGTCATCGGCAAATAATCAAATTCATCATCATGAGAAACCCCCAATAATTGGATTTGTGAAATTGCCTTAATGGTTCGCCTGATAAGATTGCGTAGGAAGTAGTCCCCGAATCAGTAATAAAGCGATTTCTGGGGATTAATTTCAAAAGGTTTCGCATTGATTGCATTGATAAAAGCCATTCCCTTTGGGCCACCATTTAATTTGATTAAAAAAAAACTGAAGAAGAAGGCCCTAATTGAACGCTAGTGTCATGTGCCTCACACAATCACAAGTTTGGCCTATGAATTGGTATATAAAAGACCAAAAATCAGCATTAGTTAATTTTTTCGGCAATGTTTTCGGTTCGGTCCGGTTGCGTGTTGTGGCGATGTCGCTTTTTTCTCATTAATACGACCTTCGTGAAGGTTAAAGAACGCCAACTAAACTGTATGTCTGTGTGTTTTTTAGGGGAAGAGAGTTTCCCTAAAACGAAAAAAAAATTGTGAATGTTTTGGTTAATAAAATTTGCCCCTTAATGTGAGAGGCACGTGATGGTAATAAATAAGTGGATAATTTCCTAGAAATCAAATTCTTTAAGAATTTCTAACACAAAAATTACTAAACCCTTTAGAATGTTTAATGTGTGTGCTAGTAGAAACTAGTATCTCTCATAAATTATAAACTTAGAGTATAGTAAACCTCAAAAACTATAGTTAAAGATTTACTCAGTCAATATTTCCTCAAATTTAAAGCATTTTGAAAATATTTGCGGGAAATTAAAAGGAATAATTAGTTATAAGTTATTATAAGAAATGGTTTTCAACAAAGTATTTAACAGATCTTTATTTTTCTTTCCCCAGCAATGGCCGCCATTAAGGACAGTCTGTTGGCCCAAGTTGCCGAGGTTCTGCCCAGCTCCGGGCACAAGGTCACCGTGGTCGGCATCGGCCAGGTGGGCATGGCCAGCGCCTTCAGCATCCTGGCTCAGAATGTCTCCAAGGAGGTGTGCCTCATCGATGTCTGCGCCGACAAGCTTCAGGGCGAGCTGATGGATCTGCAGCATGGCTCCAACTTCCTGAAGAATCCCCAGATTACGGCCAGCACCGACTTTGCCGCCTCGGCCAACTCCCGGCTGTGCATCGTGACCGCTGGAGTGCGCCAGAAGGAGGGCGAGTCCCGCCTGTCCCTGGTGCAGCGCAACACCGATATCCTTAAGAACATTATCCCCAAGCTGGTGGAGGTAGGTCTATAAACCTCTGAAAATAGGAAAGAACTAATTCCGACTATCCCTACAGTACAGTCCCGATACCATCTTGCTGATGGTGTCCAACCCCGTGGACATCATGACCTATGTGGCCTGGAAGCTGTCCGGCCTGCCCAAGAACCGTGTCATTGGCAGCGGCACCAACCTGGACTCGTCCCGCTTCCGTTTCCTCATGTCGCAGCGTCTGGGTGTGGCGCCCACCTCCTGCCATGGCTGGATCATCGGCGAGCATGGCGACAGCTCCGTGCCAGTGTGGTCGGGCGTGAACATCGCCGGCGTGCGCCTGCGCGAGCTGAACCCCACTCTGGGCACCGGTGAGGATCCAGAGAAGTGGAACGAGCTGCACAAGCAGGTGGTGGATTCCGCCTACGAGGTGATCAAGCTAAAGGGCTACACCTCCTGGGCCATCGGCCTGAGCACTGCCTCCCTGGCCTCGGCCATCTTGCGCAACACAAGCAGCGTGGCTGCCGTCTCTACCTCCGTTCTGGTGAGTTTGTTTTCCACTTCAAATAATTTAAATCAAGAAGTAAAATCATTAGGATCTAAAATAAATCATTAATGTTATCCCCAAAGAAATTCATAATTACGACAAAAGAAAAACAGCAAATAACAATTTCTTGCCATCTAAAATATGAAAATCTATTTATTTAAAATAATTAAACCCTTTTTAAAATAGTTTTTGAATAATTTAAGAGTTTTTTCCTTTAATCACTACCTTACAAAGTAAATATAAATATGTTTTCCCATTTTTATTTTTCAGGGTGAGCACGGCATCGATAAGGATGTGTTCCTGTCGCTGCCCTGCATCCTGAACGCCAACGGCGTCACCTCCGTGGTGAAGCAGATCCTGACCGGCACTGAGATCGAGCAGCTGCAGAAGTCGGCCAACATCATGGCCGATGTCCAGGCCGGACTCAAGTTCTAGGAGAAAACATCCATTCACACTTCAGAAAATAGAGAAAGAACACAACACAAACCCAGAGCAGAATGCTATTTTAGTCTAATTTTGGAGCTCTGAAGAGATGCCTCTGACATCAAGTATTTCTGACTACCAATGTTTATTTTTAGTACACATCTCTCAATTTATTTATTATTTTAATGGATTAGCTTATGTGTGTTCACGCAGAAATAAACTGTTTAAAATTTAAGTTTAACCGTTAAAACTCTTGTTATTTGGTGGTTTTTTACTTTACTTTCGACTTTCTTGGTTGTTTTCCTTTATTATTGGTGGGCTTTCTCCCCCCACACATTCTATACCACTTAAGAAAAGTAATTTTAAGGCCACTCTCGAGAAATTCCCCAGGGAAAATGATCAGAGTCAGACAACAACCGCCGCTACCTCATTAGCGTAAATATTGAATCGTGAACCGATATACATGTTCGAGTTCTAGTCAAATTTACAGCCCTAACTTATAACTAAACGAAACCCATTTAGTCAAAATATACATTTTAATGAATAAAGATTTAGCACCTAGTTGTCTTTCGAGCACAGATCACCACAAAAAACTGTGATTAATTGACGGAAAAAAGAAGTGAATGAAGAAGCGCTGGCAAGTATTTCCATATTGAGGCACGATCGACCAAAGATCGAGTATCTATAGCAGCAGTCTGGCCAGATATGCCCCATTATCTGGCCGCTCTTTTGGGGCTGAAGATAGATTTTTTTTCGGGGCGGAATAGCAGACATCGGCCAGACAGGGTGTACTGGTAGACAGACGTGCTTGCAAGAAGCGCAAAACAAGCACCCGAAATCGAAAACCGCAACTGCCAGATAAGAGAGTCTCGGGCAGCGTGATAAAACCTTACTATATAAGAGCCCAGCTCTTGGCTTTTCGATACGAGAGCTTGAGTCGCCATGAAGAAGAGCACAGTTCGGTTTATAGTGGCAGTCTGCCTGATCTGCCAATCTTGGGGAGCATCCATGGAGGATAAGTCCCCTAAATCCCTGAGCATAGATGGAGTCCAAAAGCAGAACTTAAAGCTGCTAACCGAGCAGCTTAATCGTGGTTGGCGGGCCTTCTGTAAGTTGGAGCAAATATAATAAAAATCTACAAGCTTCTCATCAGATTATTCCCAACTCTACCAGGCGATGCCCCTGTTGACGAGGGCGTGATGTCTCTCTTCCAGGGCATCAATCCCAGCGATGCTCGACTCCATGTGATGACCATCACGAACCAGAGCGTTGAGCTGCCTATCAAGTCCATAGCTCAGCTCAAGGACTTCGATATCAGTCCGGATCGCAAGACCCTCGTCTACGTGAATGGCTTCCACACCGCCGACAGCTACTTCAGTGTCCAGGAGCACCTGACCCTGCTGCAGAATAGCCGGCGAGATCTCAATGTCATTGTGGTGGACTTTGCCAAGGATGTGGCCCAGTTGTACTATGCAGTGCGGCATCTTCTCTCCGTGGATGGTTATTTCGTTTACAAGCTAGTCAGAGCTCTGAATGATGCAGGAATTGCGGCGCAGGACATTACCCTGGCAGGTCATTCGGTGGGAGCGAATATAGCCGCCCTGGGAGCCCAACTTTTCGCCAAGGAAAACAAGCAGTTGGTGGGTCAACTGATAGCTGTCGATCCGGCAACTATGTGTCGTACCAGCGACATCCTGGTGAAGCAGGGAGTAGCCTCCAGAGTGGTTGTCATCCACGGCGAGGGGGATGTCTTTGGCGTTAGGGTGCCTCTGGGTCACATCGACATTTATCCCAACGGGATAGGCTACTTCCCGAGGAGGAAACTCCAGCCCGGCTGCGAGACCAAGGTCTGCAGTCACATGTATCCCTTTGTACTCTTCATGGAGGTAAGGTCTCTCTGTGGTTCTTTTAGAATTTGTATTATATTTATTTACTTCTTTCCAGGCACTTATCGAAGGTGTAATGATCCCGGCCACCAAATGCGATAGTTGGGCCAAGTTCCGGCAGGGCGACTGCAATTTCCAGAACACCATCAATATCGGTCTTATATATCCGCCAACGGCCAAGGGTCTGTACTTTTGTCTGACCCAACCGAATCCTCCCTTTACTTACATGGAACATGGTTTGCGCTACAAGTCGAGACGTCCTGAGAAAACCACGATCTCAAAATCCTCTTAGGATTTAATTTTAAGTTGTAAAAATTGTAGTTCCTAGTTAAATTATTAAAGTATTTTTAGTATATGAAATAATGCATGGCCTTTCTTCGGTGGAACTTATAGTAGAAGCCTGAAATTATGCTTTCTTTTTGGCATGATTGTCTATAAAAAACTTGCCAGATTGTTGAAATTGGTTGACTTCATGGAACTGAAGCGTTAAATTGTTCGATTTAATTTAATTTGTGTGTGAAACGTTATTTAATTTATGAACCTTGAAGTTTTGACGGCACTTTAACCATATTTTTATTATAGGTTTTATTATTTTTTCTGTGACTTTTATTTAAAAAAAAACCGACATTTCTCTTTGCTGATCTCTGGCTTAAAGCCCAAGCCGAAACAGCTGATTAACCTCATCGAATCCCATTCTTCGTTCGAGCTGGAAGAGAAAAACGAAAACAGAAGAGGGAAAAAAAGAGAGACTACAGATTCTCTATAACTTCCAAGGGCTTAGTAAATTAGTAAAGAGGGGAGCTTCAAAATATGGGTAACACTTTGCAATTATTAATATTTAATTTCAGATACTGAAAGTCTTCTTTATTAATTACCATCAAAATATATAAATACCCCTGAAAAACGGTCAATTTATTTCATTAATTAAAAATTACCTATTTAAGAGTTAAGAGATTAAAACCCTCATTACTCGTCTCCACGTCCCTGAAGCCCACCTATACAAATACGCCGAATATATTGAGGGAGCCGCTCGCTGTCGCCTCTACCTGTTGCCAACTAATCTTTTTTTTGGCTCTGAGCGAGTTTACTGGTGGGAAAAAGTAAGTTAAGAGCCGCTCGTGGCCAACTCTGGAGCGCAGTTTGGTTGAGTTCGTCGAGCGGTCAGGTTGCCCAGCGGTCCGCATCGCTATCGCAGTCGGAGCGCAGTCGAGCTTCAAGTGTCCAGCGGTAAACCCGTCGTCGTCGCGCTGTCGGTACGTGGAGCTCAAAGTCAGTTGGAAACTGAAAAACTGAAAACAGAAATTTAACCAAACTGAACAGAGGCTGAGCTGGGGCTGAGCACTCGCCAGTTGATCGTGCGGAACCCCCATTGAAGTCTGAAATATTTTACACAAAAACAGACGCATTTCTGCTGCTGTTTACTGTGTGTAATCAACAAATAAATGTTTAAAATCCAAGTGTGTTAAGTGTAACAATAACCAATATATGGAGTGTAATCCAAGAGAACAAACAGTTCACTAAAAATAGAAACACTTTTGGCAGATACTCAATAAAAATTCAAGCTCATATGGTCTGATCTGAGCAGCTTCCGACACGTCAAAAAAAATTAAGCATTGCTCTTTCAACTTAAAAAAATTTATAGTACTTTGGATAATATTCGTAAATCTTTAATATTACGTATTTAAATAAAATACAAAACGATTTGAGATTTAGATCTCTTTTAATATATTTTCTGTGACAGCCTAAAGCAGATAGTAAATAAATGTTTTCAAAAAACTAGAAGAAACCATCTCCATTTTGATCTGTATTTTTTTCGGTGTCTCAGACACACACGTATCCATTAGGCCGAGTATCTGTATCTTTGTATCTGTAATCGTAAACGCGTCGCACGCCAGCGCGTGTCTCTAGCTCTAAATGGCCTAGGGGGCTCCGTAAACTAAGCTCCCAGGTCCCAACTGGTCAAGTTTACATTTATTTACGTTTTTCAATCCTATTTTTTTGTTTAATTTTATTTTTCAAGAGCCGCTTAGGTGTGCAGTGGGCATTCTATTGAATTTTTCGTGTCTGCGAGAGCGAATGAGTCGAATTCGGTTGCAATTTTTCAATTGAAACCGCTTAATGAGTAAAGAGCAATTAAAAAGATATACATACATATAGGAATGACTAAAAAATAAATAGAGAGGAGTATTGAAGTAATTGACGATTGTATAATTCCGACACACGAATGATAAATGAATTGGAAAATGACGAAAATTCATTTTGAGCCACTAGCAATAAATCACAAAAACAACAAATTATGTTAATTAATATTATAATATTTGTTCACCAGTGAAGAATTGCAAATTTTTCGTATTATTTGATGCACAATTAAGTAATTACTTTGCTCATTTTGTTGTACATTTATCTTTATTTATTACCACAGCATTAAGCAACTAATTTGGCATCAATTAGTTGAAAATTGGATAAAACTAAACAAGAAAAGGTTAAATGAAATTATATAAAATTGTATAACTTAAATGAAATGGTAATCAATACATCCCTTAAGCCACAAATCAATATAAACTGAATGGATATCTCGATATCTTTAGGCTGGCCCTATTCACAGCGATAAAATTTTAATAATTTAACAAACACGTTAATTTCTCGCCCGAAAGTGCTGTTTAAATCGCTTCAATGACACTTAATGAGTTTATGGAGAACGCTAACAATGCTAACAAGAAATCGGCTCCGGTGCCTAGATATATATCTGCTTTATTGTGTGCTAATGAGGGCCCCCGAAACTCCCACCAAACAGCTCCACAAGTACTTTATTCTGGGAACGAATCGAGCCGGAAAAAGTGCAAGTCGATTCGCGGGATTGGATTGGAAAACAATCGCTTGACTCATTCGGTAAACAAATCGCTTGGCGAATACGTCAGAGAAAAAGTGAAATTTTATACAAGCCAATCAAAGTCGGCAAGTGGCTCTTCATACGCAATGTGTGTTTTCCAGAAGCTGCATCTCATATCTCCAGCCAGAAAGGCTGTCAGCTTCTTTATCATCGTGTTAAATATATTACCACAGAGCTGGACATCAAGATTATATCTCCAAGCAGGTCAATGGCTACTATTTGTCTTCTCAAAACATGTGGATTTCAGACTTCAGACTTCAAGATTAGTACGAGTATAAATAAGGTATCCGAGAGGCACGACGACTATCTTTCATTGTTGCGAAACTGCAAAACAATCGGTGTAATCTAGCGCCATCGTGACTTAACTTGGCCTAGACCCCCGAGAGAAAAAATAACCTGTTGGATCTTGCATTCCTGAAGATCACCACCAGCTCCTGCTATGTTTGTAAACGTAATTAACGCGCTAAAGTGAAAATTCCCCATCTAGTATATATCTCTAAGCTCCCCTATATAGAACCCGTTCTGGCGGCGTCTGGTTATGGCTTATGCAAATATATTTGCAGCGCACATACTGGTTTCAAATCTTCGCATTTACAAGCCCAAGTTGATAACGCTCAAAACACTCTGGATGATCGTTCGATTAATCAAAATCGCGTCGGAGAGAAACGCAACATAAACGGAATTAATCAAAAGGCGAAATAAACAGAAAACATACGAAAAATGGGAAACAATAAAGAAAGACTTGTGGCGCTGACTGGGCATAATTATACAGAGAAACTGCCGAAATTTTTGCCCATCCCAAGGTTTCTGTCGAAAATAAAACCTAAAAAAAAATTAAGAAAAAAATAAATAACAAGCCGAAAGTCCCGACATTAAGCACTGTTCGCCATTGAGGAGAATTTTGGGTAATTTTTGGGGAAATCCTGGCAGCAAAGTGATCTTTAAGTACCTCAGAAAAATAAAAAACATTCAAAAGGCTCAAAAGAGAACTCACAATAATTGTGTTTACAAGGTGAAGATCGTAATAAAGTGAAGTGCCAAGAAATATCTTAAATAAATAATATACAGGCGTACTTAGATATAGTAGGAAACATGCAATATGGTCATAGGTTCACTCTAACCGATGAAAGTGCACAGTTTACAATTAATACAAAGTAAAACAAAAATAAGTGGAAAAAGCGGCAACGAAAACTTCACAGAAAAACTGTTCGATACGTGATGGAATTTAAGCTCAGCTCTTACAGCCCTCCAGTATTTGCATGGATTGCACTGGTGTTAACGTTAACGTAAAATACAGTGGCAGTGGCGCATGTGTGTTGGCTTTTACAGTTTGACTGGGCGCGTGTTGCCGCCCCCCTCTATTGTTTTCGGTACAGTAAAACCTCTATAGAGCGAACCCTTATTTATTACATCAGTGTTAAAGAGTAAGATTTGTAATTGTTTTAAAGCTTAGGGGCTTTTAAAAGAGCTAAAGTTATTAAGAGAAGACTGTATTTCTTATTGTTGTTGACGTTATTATTATTTCAGGAGAAGCTTACAAAAGCCAGTGGCTCGGAGAGTGAGCGAGACAGAGCTACTTTAGTCTGATCGGCGGGGGTGTATCAGCGAGAGCGAAAGGGATAGCCGTAGATGCGGCGCTGCTTTCAATGACGCGACAACAAAAGCAATTAACAAAATTCGCGTACGAAATCGAGCGACAAATGCAACAACAATTCGGCCTTCTCCTTATTGACAGCGGCCTAGCGCCGGCAAGCACAACAGCAACAGAAATAACCGTAAAAACAAATTGTTTGTGATTAAGTAAACAAAAGAAGATCAGTAAAATAAAACTAAGTCAAAAATAAAGAAGGAGGAGAGACGCTGACAAACAATGACAGTCTCATATGCGGGTGAAGTGCCAAATGGAAGCAGCTTTGGCTGCTTCTGGAAGATCCTCTGGAAGTGAGTATTACTTGCATTAAAATTACCATACTGTATAATAAAAACTTTAATTTAAAACAATAATAAGCCAGATAGTAATATAATTACCTTTTGGAATTAACCGAAAATCCCCAAAAATGCAGAGATCACTATCACTGGGTACTCAAGGGTCTAGTGTTGAGACTAACTGGGTCAACACACAAGAGCTACCGATTCCGGGGATTTTTCCGCATTAGTCATCGCCATCCACCTGTCCCCGTGTGTTTACCAACGCAATTAACATCCGATACACCGAACTACTCTCTATATAGAGAGAGAGAAGCACTATCGACAGCTGCCCCCGGCAGCATCTGGTTTCAGGTTATTTTTTGTTTTTAGAGTGTGTGTTTATTTTTAACCCCCAGCTCGATTTAATTGTTTCCCCCAAGTGCAGTCGCTCGTAACTGGGCAGTTAGAATAGCGAGCCAGCGTCCACGTCCAATTCCAGTTACTGTTGCACAGTTCCAGTTTTTGCCATTCAAACCAGAAAAGAAGAGAGAAATTGTTGGCCATAACTCTGTCGAAGCTCTGAACGCGCCGATTATAAGGCACACGTTTTGTAATGGATTTACTAATTGAAAACTTATGCAAGCCAATTTTTCACAACTACGAGAATGTAAAAGTTACCTAAAATGTGTTGTTTATGACTCAAGCCCTGTGTTTAAATTATTCATCAAAAATTGTTTAAAAAATTTATAAGATCTATCAAATATATTTCGTTATAAAAATATTAGCAGTACAGTCAAGAACATAACATTTTTGAGGTATCAAAAATATATATTTCGTTTAAATAAGAATTAAGACTATACCGATATATTGCTACCGATATATGCCATGGCAACCCCAAATTTTTGTTGAGAAAAAGGCCACAGAAACCTTGATCAAAACAAACAGAACGAAGACCCCACCTGTATCGGTACCAGTTTCAAAGCGGTTATGCCAATCATTACTCATACAAATATTTTATTTTGTTTGTCGTTTTTTATAACGTATCAAATCACACTTTGGGACATTAGAATTCATTGGAACAGACATAAGAGATAGGAATACCCCCATAAGAAAAAATAAAAATATCTTGCAGAACTAGCGACCCATTAAGCACGAAAATCAATCTGAAATATGATGATTAACGGAGAAGGAGACATGGATAAATGGCTAAATGAGGAAATCGTTTGCGATCGATGAAAAAAAACCAGTTAGTTACAGTTCAAAGTCGGCTAACTTCGACTGAGCCATAAATACCCAGAGTTATTTAATTCAAAATTATTCGTTTCCCTTTTTAATTAGATGGCGCGGCAGCGTTTACAAATTGGTCTGGCGCGAATTAATTGCGTATTTGTGCTTATACTATACCATTAATGTTATCTATAGATTTGGCCTGACGGAGAGTCAGCAGGCGTGAGTATATCTGAAGTTCTTTTCAAGTATTTGAAAGGTTATAATCTTGTTTTATCCTGACAGAATATTTAAGAAAATCCGCCTGTACTTCGGACAGCAGGGAGAAAGCATACCCATGTCCTTTGTGCTGGGCTTCTATGTAAATCTGGTGGTTAAGCGTTGGTGGGAGCAATACCGTCTCTTGCCCTGGCCAGATACGTTGGCCCTGTTTATCAGTGCTGCCATTCCCAACTCCAATGGAGGTGTTAATGTGAGGACATAGCTGATAGTTTTTTAGGAGAAATTAATATTATTTTTGCTACGATTTTAAACAGAACGAAACAGGCCGCCTGATGCGTCGTAATATCATGCGCTATATGGTTCTGGCCTATGTGATCACTCTGCAGAGGATTTCCTTGCGCGTGAAGCGAAGATTTCCCACCACCCAGCACCTGGTGGATGCGGGTCTGATGCACGAATCCGAGATGAAGATCTTCGAGGCCCTGAACGCCAAGAGTCCCATGTCGAAGTACTGGATGCCGCTGGTCTGGGCAACGAATATAATCAATAGGGCCAGGAAAGATGGTCATATAGCCTCGGATCATATAGTACAGACCATTCTGGTGGAACTCTCGGATATACGTAGACGTTTGGGTGGCCTTATAGGCTACGATACGGTCTGTGTTCCTTTGGTCTACACGCAGGTTAATTATTTCTTTTAATCGACTCCAAAATATATTCTAAAAAACAGTCTGTTTTAGGTGGTCACCCTGGTGCTGTATACCTACTT
The DNA here is from genome assembly GCA_008042475.1 of Drosophila kanapiae. Classification (NCBI taxonomy): domain Eukaryota; kingdom Metazoa; phylum Arthropoda; class Insecta; order Diptera; family Drosophilidae; genus Drosophila; species Drosophila kanapiae. The sequence continues at coordinate 436,897 of VNJM01002088.1, forward strand.
CATAGCTGCCCTTCTGGGCCGCCAAATGTTGCCCAATGTCCTCGATCGCAATGGTCGCGAGGATCCCGACCTATTCTTTCCCCTCTTCACCGTTTTGCAGGTGAGTTACATCTGGAGTGTTACTAATATTATTATTTCCACGAATAATTTAAGACGCTGTAGAAGTTATCTTAATTTGCACGTTCCGCCTTATTTACCATAAATCAGAGTCCATTTTGCACGTCTCGGCGTTTTGTAAAAGGTTAAAAACTTGTTGCGGTTTTTTGTTATTCATTATGGCATGTTTTTTCCGTTTTTTCCGTTTTTTTTTTTTGTTTTTTTTTTAGCCAAATGTAATGGCTATACCTTGTTAACGATATGCCACAACGTTGCTCTATATATACACTATACTATAATGGGCATATCATGATAGGGCCTGTTGTTTTTGCTTTGGTTTCTGTGGTTCTCTGCCGGGGACAGATTTCAAGTGCCTTATGTAAACGATTCGCGGTCACGTTCCCCGTAATAAATTGACATTTCGGTGGGCTCTGTGTCTGGCTCTGGCTCGAAGTCTGTGTTTTGCGATATAGATCTGCGACAAGTGTTTAGCTATCATTATTAACTGTTAATGTGCATTCCACCGTACACCGTATGATTTTTTAGGTTTAGCCACAAAAAAAGTGAATGGAATGGGAATGGGAAAACCGGCGAATGCCTCGAAATTGTTCTCGGTATCGTCTGAAATTGTTTGTTGTCTGCCTTTTTCTTATATGATGTAATTAACCGATCCTATCACATTCAATTAATCTCCGCAGTTCGTTTTCTACGTGGGCTGGCTGAAAGTGGCCGAGGTGCTAATCAATCCCTTTGGCGAAGATGACGATGATATCGAGCTTAATTGGCTCATTGACCGGCATATTAAGGTGAGTCAAAGGTATAGAAAATAACTGAGAAAAAGTACAATAAAAGGTATAGAGAGAAAAAGGAAAAGAAATATAGGAACAAAAAACCAGTTATTAAATAGCGATGAATATCGAAATTTAACTCATCGAAACCTTTAACAATAAAAACAAAACTTTGGCTACAGATGAATGTCTGAAACAACAGTATATTAAAGCCTACTGCATCTTTTGGCACACTCTCTGTATATTTTTTACTTTAAGTCGAATTTTAATTTTTTTATGTTAAATTAAGAAGCAGAAATCTTTTGTAAATATAAATATAATATCGTTAATATCAATATCTAATCAACGTATATTCTGAATGTCACATTCTATTTGCCCGTACAATTTACGTAATTCAAACTGACACGTTGTCTATACTCCAACCAGGCGTTATAAATTGTTAATAAGCAGTGGCAATAATTCCTGCGGTGTATGTGACCATAAAACAATCATTGAAAACTTTTCATTTGAGAAGCGAAAATTAAAAACGAACGAAAGTTCCCCGCGTATTTCGGCAAAAAACCTGTATAACTTCCAATTAATTTCATTTAGCATGTGGTAGATAAATTCGCAGCTTTTCAAATTAAATTACGAACTCCCAAATATCGGAACAGATGGCTCAATCCCAAACTGTGATTCAAATTACTTAGAAAAGAAGCGATTAAGCCAAACCTTGGGTAAGGCTCTTCACATCCACAAGATACTATGTATGTATCTCGTCGGAGGGTAATATCCATAATTATAGTTTTCAGAGATTTCGCAGTATTATGACTGTTAAGATCTCGAGTTGGATTCGCTAATTGGGTTAGCGTGCTAGCTAAGTAAAGATTTTTGCACTCTTGAAGCGATAATCGCCTGAGTCAGCCACTTCTTGGATTGCTGCTGAAAGGAAAGAACAAGTCTGTCTGCCACGTGCTAAAAATAACAGGCATTCTCCACATAGCCAAACAAAGTTTTTGCAGGAAAAAGAAGTGCAAGGCATGTTATATTTAAAACTACCCTACTTAGGAGCTTGAGACAAAAAATAAAATATTAAACACCAATAATTAAAATAAGAAAGACCTCTTGAATATGTAGTTTTTGTGATATATTCAATAATTTGACCATGTCTTTCTTAATTATAGAAACAATTGGTTCTTAATCAATAATAATATAATTTGTTACTCAAACCTAATATTTAAACACGCAGTTCTTTGAATAATGCCTTTGGTAAAATTTAAATGTCTCATTTGCTAACTAAATATTATATCACAATTATTTTTAATCGTTCTTGAATCGTAGTAAACACATTTCTGTGTAAATCAGAAAATGATTTATGAGGCTTAGATAAGTTTTAATTGAGACTAAGCCAAAAACTAGTTTTCAGATGATAATAAATACATATTAATTTAAGTGACAGTGATTTGCGTTAGCATTTACAGGTGACAAATGGAATGAGCAAATCTTTATTTATTTATATATATTTTAAACGAAGAATATTCACTAATTGGAGTATAAAGTGAAGCTAGAAACAGGGCATCAGTCTTCGACTATATATCCCTTAAGATGACTGGAGTTTTTGGTCTTTCCTGCTGCTGTTGTGTTAGGAGATGGCTCCTCAAGTGTGTGCGCAGTCCGTGTTTGTATCTGTGTTTTTGGGGCCTGCCGCTGCCTGCAATTATTTACAAAAGCCAACAGCACCAGCACAGCAGCAGCAGCAAAAGTAAATTGAAAACTGGTTTTTGTTTAAAAAATGAAAGAAAAAAAATACACAAAACAAAACGCAGGAAAAAATCCGAACAGAAAACATTGAAACCTCTTTTGTAGAGCTTTTTTATCGGGAGTTTGTGTGTGTTTTTATAGTCACCTTAGCAGAGTTTTGCTCGATTTGGGAAATGCATCTACAAACGCCCCGTTTTAGCCCGGTTATCAGCTGCCAGGGGGTTAATGTTATGGCCAACACCTCGCAGCCAAGCAAAGGTTCCACACGCCCAGACGTGACTCTCGCTTGAGTCGCCCGTAAATGGCAAAATGATTAACCAAATGAGCGTTTTTTCAACATTTTTTTCCATTTATTAATATTACCTCTTTTATTAGTTTTACTTTTTGCAAGTTTCTGTTGTGGGCTGTGTGTGTTATGGAATAATTAAAAAACTTGTAAACAATTTCACTTTTTCTTTTGTCTCTCGATGTGGGCCACGCTCTCGGCTCAATTGCCGTGACGCAATTGGGTTTAGTGCCGCCGGAATCGCGAATGGCAAACACGTTCCGATTGTGGCTAGTGGAGCGCCCTCGACCGATCTGATCCACTTTTGATTATTAACTTTCAGGCCGCCTACATGATCGTCGACGAGATGCACGAGGAGCATCCGGAGCTGCTGCGCGACCAGTACTGGGAGTGCGTGGTGCCCAAGGATCTGCCCTACACGGTGGCCTCCGAGCATTATCGCAAGGACGAACCCAAGGGTTCGGCGGAGAAGTACAAGGTGAAGAAGGAGGATGCCATGTATGCCAACATAATGCCCGGTGGTGGCAAGAGGATGCTCAGCGACGACGTCTACGCGGATTATGTAAGTATCGACAGGATAAATTATTAGATAGATTATTAATATAAGAATAATTTGGTTCCTAAGACACTCGTTAAATTATGTATAAATAATTGAAATATATAATTCATCAGGAAAGCGTTGACACCCCCATGGTGGAGCGACGGAAAAACAACTGGCTGGTGCGCCAGCTCTCCCGCATGGGCTCGATGCGTAGCCAGTCAACGGCCTACTCCTCCGGCGGGCTGCCCTTCAACCGGAATCGCCTGAACTCTGTCTATTCTAGTCCCGAGTCCGGACTGCCATTGACCATCCTGCAGCAGCAGCAACTGCAGCAACAGCAGCAGCAGCAACAGCAGGCGGGATCGCAGCCGAGTAAATCCAGTCTCTACGGCAAGTTTGTGCACCGCAAATCGATCCGAGCACAAAGGCAGCTTATCAAGCAAAGTAAGTATTTAAAAACATACTACACTTTTTAATAAACAAAAACAATAAGACCGAAACTGCCCCATTATTTTCCGTGTATAAATTTGTTATTTCTGATCCCAAAAGTATGCTTCTAATCTTTATAATTTCCTCTCAAAAGACTCCAAGCTCAATGGCCTAAATGTGAATGTGGCGAAGACCACGAGGCCCCGAATACCTACGCCCGAGGTGACAAAGGATGGCAACACAAATCCAGGTGAGTAGATCCTTTGATAAAGCACCTGCAAAGCTCTTTCTAAATCGCACCCTTCACGCCGTGTAGCCACCAGCTCGGTCCTAATGGCACCCCAGCAGCTGAGCACACACAGCGCACCTCCTCCGGTCATGTACCCATCCTCCTACGCACCCGACACCCTACTGCACCACCAGGAGAGCGGCCAGGTGCTGGGCACGCTGCTCCTCTCGCCCATCAAAGAGATGGATAGCTCATCGTCCAATAACACTCTGATTCCAGGACATCCAGCCACCGCCGCTCTGGCAGCCAGCATGAAGGAGGGATTTACGGCTAGCAGTGAGTTTCGAAATAATATCCTAGCGACTCCTGTTCTAAGGTTACCATACTCAATCACTAGATATCCCGGCCGCCACAAACATCACCACTTTATCCTTCCCGTTCACTGTGACCAGCACCAGCGGAGGGGAAACGATGCCCACAGGCACCCTAAGCATCCTGCCGATCACGGCCAATGCCCAGTTGCCAACGATCACCACGACGGCGAGTGGCTATGATCCCAACGATGTGATCACCACGATCCCGGTGTCCCTGTCCATCCAGCGATCTCCATCAGCCTTGTCCATAGTGGAGCTAACTGGAGGCGATGTCCAGGATGGCTACGGCAACAGTTGTACGAACAACGGAAACGGTGGCGGAATCACCACCACAGCCCTGCTCTCCGTGAAGCCACTGAATGGGCATCCGAACATCTCCAGGAATAACAGCTTCAACTTGAGCCTGAACCTGCAGGATCAGCAGCAGCAGCGATCCTCGGTGAGATCGGCCGGACCCACAGACACCGTGGACACGGCATCGATGCCCACGATTACCCTGTCGCAGAAACCCATGGAAACGGGGGGATCTTCGGCGCCCTCAACGCTGGCCAAGCACAAGCCGGAGCAGAAGACGGGAGAGGTGTATGTGTGACACTGACACAGGGGAAGATTCGATAGGAAATCGAGAGCCACGTAAATAGGTTTAAGGCCCTGTGGCACTAAGCCACCCGGAACCAATAAGATGATATTATCAGAAGCTTGAAGATATATTTTTACCTAAATCAAATATAAACGAATATAAGCAAAGAAACTTTAAAAGTCATTTTTAAAAGTAAATCAAGAGCAGCTATTTTATTATGTGGTTGCTTATGACATTGATTCATGATGATTTCTCTCCGATTTAAATCATTAAAAATACATAAAATGCCTCAAAATCTTAATAAAAACTAATTAAAAGTGTTGAAAGATTCCCATTTCAGCTCAATAAAATTCTAGTAAAATGTAATAATCATATTACCATGTTATAAAGTAACTGTATAGTTTATTGTATATACTTAGCGTATTTAATAAGAAATTGACTTATTGTTTGGCACTTGCCATATCTGAGCTAAGCGTTAAATTCTTCGCGAATCTTATAAAGAATCTCCATCTCGTGTAGGCCGTGTAAATACTTGTAAACCAACACAGTATGTGATATGCGATTGTTATCCAGCTAGATTTTGTAAATTTACAAGTAGAAATATCTGTTTATAAGCATAAGTAAATATTTTTTAATAATAATCCCAATAAATCTAACATGTACTATAAATATAGGAAATCTATGCAATTTTTGGCCCTTGTACAGCTAAGAGGTTACTTATTGTAGTTATTTACATATACCTTGAAATAAAATCCATCCACTTAACAAGGGAGATGTGACTCTATATTTTTATTGCTATAAGAGTTATGGAAGAGACTCCGATCAATTGCGGCTCTTCGAACCTACCCCAAGAGACGTTGGAGAGAAAGATCAATTAGAATTTGAACCCAGCATCTGATATATTCACTCGGGGAAAATTTAAATGGCAGCGAAGACGAAATTCTGCAGTCAGTCGCGCTTGAGAGCTCAGGCGGTAACGGTCCTCCGTCCAAAAAATCGAATCATCTTTAGTCAAAGACCAGTGAAGGATAAATCACAAGAGTGCCAATAAAAAGGTGAATATCCCACGGAAAACGTAAAGAGTTCAGTCTGCCAACGCGTGTGACCCACAAGCTGGCGCTCCAATTCACCCAGGAATGTGCTCAATAATATCTATATATTCTATCACTTGACCCCGCGGGTCAATAAGAACTATGCGAGAGAAATACAAACTTGCATGTGGTCGCCAAGTGTTGCCTAATTGAATTAACCTTTTGTCTGGTCGCCGCGGGCTTCGATTGTATGAAGAAATCTTGACCACGGATCGATGGACCATTGAATAATATAGCCCCTTTAATTGCCATTCCGTCAGTGACCAGCGGAGTGTGTCGACTATCCATCATCATGGATCGCGATGAGGTCTCTACGACGACCACCAGCGAGGGCAAGTCGCAGGAGGAGGCTCCGCCGGCTGAAGGTCTGGAGCCCACGCAACCCATTAGCTTCCTTACCCTCTTTCGGTTCTCCACTTATGGGGAGATAGCATGGCTCTTCTTTGGCTTCATCATGTGCTGCATCAAGGCCTTGACCCTGCCCGCCGTGGTCATCATCTACAGCGAGTTCACCTCAATGCTGGTGGATCGAGCCATGGAGTTTGGCATCAGCTCGAAGGTCCATGCCTTGCCCCTCTTTGGAGGCGGTAAGATTCTGTAAGTAAATGGGAAAAAATATTAGTGATCTCCTTTAATAAATCTGTATTAATAAATAAGAACAAAATATAAATCCTTCCAACCCAAAAAAAATCCTTAAACATAATTCTAGAACGAATGCCACTCGGGATGAGAACAGTGAGGCATTGTACGACGATTCCATATCGTATGGCATTCTCCTGACCATCGCCTCGGTGGTGATGTTCATTTCGGGCATCTTTTCCGTCGACATTTTCAATGTGGTGGCCCTGCGTCAGGTCACCAGGATGCGGATTATGCTCTTTACCTCTGTGATGCGACAGGACATTGGCTGGCATGATCTTGCCAGCAAGCAGAACTTTACCCAGAGCATGGTGGAGTAAGTTCGGCTTGGATTAAATATCCAAGGGGACCCCATGAATTATTTATATTTTCTTTCAGCGATGTAGAGAAGGTGCGCGATGGAATCTCCGAGAAAGTGGGTCACTTTGTGTACCTGGTGGTGGGCTTTATCATTACCGTGGCCATTTCCTTTGCCTACGGCTGGAAGCTCACTCTGGCTGTGAGCTCGTACATTCCTCTGGTGATTCTGGTCAACTACTATGTGGCCAAGGTGGGGAAATCTAAAATATTATATTTCTTAATAGAGTTTTTTTAAAGGTTTCCTTGTTTTTGATCCAAGTTCCAAGGTAAGTTGACTGCCCGCGAGCAGGAGTCCTATGCCGGAGCTGGCAACCTGGCGGAGGAGATCCTCAGTGCCATTCGCACAGTTGTGTCCTTTGGTGGCGAAAAAGCGGAAGTTGAACGCTATGAGAACTTTCTGGTTCCTGCCCGAAAGGCCAGTCAGTGGAAGGGAGCCTTCTCGGGGGTGAGCGATGCCCTGCTGAAGTCCATGCTGTACTTGTCCTGTGCCGGCGCCTTCTGGTATGGCGTCAATCTCATCATCGACGATCGCGGTGTGGAGGATAAGGAGTATACTCCAGCCATTCTGATGATCGTAAGTTCTAAAACCTCTAAGTTGAGGTTTATGCTAAGTCCGGGAGCTTCTTTCAGGCCTTCTTTGGCATCATTGTCGGTGCGGATAACATAGCCAGGACGGCTCCCTTCCTGGAATCCTTTGCCACCGCCCGGGGCTGTGCCACCAATCTCTTTAAGGTCATCGATCTCACCTCCAAGATCGATCCCCTGTCCACGGATGGCAAGCTCTTGAACTACGGCCTGCGCGGCGATGTGGAGTTCCAGGATGTGTTCTTCCGTTACCCCTCGCGACCGGAGATCATAGTCCACAGGGGCTTAAATATCCGCATCCGAGCGGGTCAAACGGTGGCTCTGGTGGGTTCTTCGGGCTGTGGAAAGTCCACCTGCGTTCAGTTGCTGCAGCGGTTCTATGATCCTGTCTTTGGCTCTGTTCTCCTGGACGATCTGGACATAAGGAAGTATAATATTCAGTGGCTGAGATCGAATATTGCGGTGGTGGGTCAGGAACCAGTCCTGTTTTTGGGAACTATAGGTGGGTTTTTGGGAAAGCTGTTTGGTTCCTTATTAAAGTGTATATCTTTGACAGCCCAAAACATCAGCTATGGCAAGCCAGGGGCCACCCAGAAGGAGATAGAAGCCGCTGCCACGCAAGCAGGAGCACATGAGTTCATCAGCCATCTGCCAGAGGTGAGTTTATTTTACTTTTTTGGGATGAAAGATCCACAAAAATTGATCATTTCCTCAGAGCTATCGCACCATGATCGGGGAGCGGGGCTCGCAGCTCTCCGGCGGTCAGAAGCAACGCATTGCCATTGCCCGCGCTCTCATCCAGAACCCCAAGATACTCCTACTTGACGAGGCCACCTCGGCATTGGATTACCAATCGGAGAAGCAGGTCCAACAGGCTCTGGATTTGGCCAGCAAGGGTCGCACTACGATTGTGGTCTCCCACAGACTGTCAGCCATTCGGGGAGCGGACAAGATCGTCTTCATCCACGATGGCAAGGTGCTGGAAGAGGGCTCCCACGATGACCTGATGACCCTAGAGGGAGCCTATTACAACATGGTTCGGGCGGGCGACATCAAAATGCCCGATGAGGTGGAGAAGGAGGAGCACACTGAACAGGATGCGAAACGTAAGGATATCGGGATAGAATTCGAGAAGACTTATAATAAGAGACCTTCTTCCGCAACCATTTATCAGGCAAGAGCTTAGCTCTATTTGAGAAATCCTTTGAAACCAGTCCCCTGAACTTCGAGAAGGGCCAAAAGATCAGTGTCCAGTTTGATGAACCTATTATAAAGCCCGTCGCCAAGGATACCAATGCCCAGATAGTGGCAGAAGCTACACCAGTCCTTGAGAAGCCGAACTTTTTCCGCACTTTCTCCAGGATCCTCAAGCTCGCCCGGCCTGAGTGGTGCTACCTGATCCTGGGCACCATCAGTGCCATTGGAGTGGGCTGTCTGTATCCGGCATTCGCCATTATCTTTGGTGAATTCTACGCAGCTCTGGCAGAGCAGGATCCCGAGGATGCCCTTCGTCGCACGGCTGTCCTGTCTTGGGCTTGCCTAGGCCTAGCTTTCTTGACGGGATTGGTATGCTTCCTGCAGACGTATCTTTTCAATTATGCTGGCATTTGGCTAACGACCAGGATGCGGGCTATGACCTTCAAGGCGATGGTGAGCCAGGAGGTGGGCTGGTTCGATGACGAGAACAACTCCGTGGGCGCTCTCTCCGCTCGTCTCTCGGGCGAGGCAGTGGGTGTCCAAGGAGCCATTGGATATCCACTGAGTGGCATGATCCAGGCCCTGTCCAACTTCATCTCGAGTGTCACCGTGGCCATGTACTACAACTGGAAACTGGCCCTGTTGTGTCTGGCCAACTGTCCCATCATTGTGGGCTCCGTCATCCTAGAGGCCAAGTGGGTTTAGAGGTTCTTAATTGTGTTTATTTCTTGTATTTTCAACCTTTTCTAACCATCCCTCCAGGATGATGTCCACGGCCATTGTGCGGGAGAAGCAGGTCATCGAGGAGGCCTGTCGCATTGCCACCGAATCCATATCCAACATAAGGACAGTGGCTGGTCTGAGGAGAGAGGCGGATGTCATCCGGGAGTACACCGAGGAGATCCAACGAGTGGAGGTCCTCATCCGCCAGAAGCTAAGGTGGCGCGGAGTCCTGAACTCCACCATGCAGGCCTCGGCATTCTTTGCCTACGCGGTGGCCCTTTGCTATGGCGGTGTTCTGGTGTCCGAGGGTCAGCTGCCCTTCCAGGATATTATCAAGTGAGGAATGGAAAAAATATAAATAGTAATTAAGGAAAGAAGAAAATATAGTGAATATGTAAATTAAGTTTTTAGAAATATTTAATTAGTTTTAAAAATATAAATCATATATTTTTTCTTCCCTTTTAGGGTCTCCGAAACATTGCTTTATGGCTCCATGATGCTTGCCCAATCCCTGGCCTTTACCCCAGCCTTCTCCGCCGCCTTGGTGGCTGGCCATCGGCTCTTCCAGATTCTGGATCGCAAGGCAAAGATCACATCACCCATGGGCACCATCAAGAATACTCTGGCCAAGCAGTTAAATCTCTTTGAGGGCGTACGCTATCGAGGTATTGAGTTCCGATATCCCACAAGGCCTGATGCCCAGATCCTGAACGGATTGGATCTGGAGGTACTCAAGGGTCAAACGGTGGCCCTGGTGGGACATTCTGGCTGCGGAAAGTCCACATGTGTGCAGTTGCTCCAACGCTACTACGATCCCGATGAAGGAAGCATTGTAAATATTTGATTTGAATTTTTAATAATTATAAATAATTTTTTTTTAATATTTTTCTTTATCAGCACATTGATCACGACGACATCCAGCACGATTTAACCCTGGAGGGAGTGAGAACCCGCCTGGGCATTGTGTCACAGGAGCCCACTCTCTTTGAGAGATCCATATCGGAGAACATTGCCTACGGGGACAATAGAAGATCGGTGCCAATGGCGGAAATCATAGCAGCGGCCAAGAGTGCCAATGCCCACAGCTTTATCATAAGCCTGCCCAATGGCTATGATACCCGGATGGGGGCCAGAGGCACCCAACTCTCTGGGGGTCAGAAACAACGAATTGCCATTGCCCGGGCTCTGGTGCGAAATCCCAAGATCCTGCTGCTCGATGAGGCTACCTCTGCTCTGGATTTGCAAAGCGAACAGTTGGTCCAACAGGCTCTGGATTCCGCATGCTCGGGACGCACTTGCATTGTCATTGCCCATCGCCTGTCCACCGTCCAGAATGCGGATGTGATCTGCGTCATCCAGAACGGACAGGTGGTGGAGCAGGGCAACCACATGCAGCTCATAACCCAGGGAGGAATCTATGCGAAACTTCACAAGACCCAGAAGGACCACTGAATCCGTCTTGTTTACCTAAACAATTTTAACTAATTTTTGTAATTTTCATACTACACTTGTCACAAAAGAGAAAAGACCAAAGAAAACTTCTCAAAACTGAATAAACTTTCACACAATTTTCTCCACAAACACAATGTTTACAGTAATTAGCGCCAACGCATAATTGCCATACTTATGGGTTACCTAAGGGAATTTATTGTTTTTTACAGGCACCGAGCTTACTCTAGTTAAGGAAGTGCACAATTTTCCAGGTGTGTCTATAGGCCAACCAAAAATCAACTGACAATTGCTTTAGGTTCTAAGATCCGCAATTAAGTTTATCAGAGCGAGATAATGAGGCTGCTATCTTTGTGGCATCTCCATAAACCCTCAACACACACGACGGCTTTTCATTAACGTGGTCAATGGCAATTACTCTGGATTTTTCGTATTTGCAAAGTGATAAGGGTTGTCGATGAGGCGGCAAGACAGGAAAACTATATATTACCGATGTATTGCAGCCACATAAATGTAGGGCCTAGTTTTAAGATATTGTAGAATTCTGTAGAACGTGACCCCATGTGAGACACTTGGTCTGGAATTCAAGTAAAGTCAAATTTTGCGTAACATGATTACCATTTCCGCGATAGGTTGCGGCTTGTCAGTGCTGTCTGTTTGAGATTTTCTGGCTAGACAATTATTTAGCAGACCTATTTTAACTCCGTTAAAGTCTATTATTCTTAAAAAAAAAAAAAAAACAAATCCAATTTATATGAATGAAATTAATAGAAAACAGTCCATTAACCTAGATAAAGGTCGAAGACTTTGACTGGTAGGTGTTATATTGGTCACAAAATCCCCTTTAATTTAGATGAGCTTTGAGGCATTTATAAAGCTTGTTACAAATACATAAATAGAATTTAGTGAACTGAAAATTAATAAACCAAAATATAAATATATTTATTTGTCTTTGAGTGGCATAAATGTTAACTAGAGAGACATTTTTTATAAATTTTCTATACCCCTCATAAGATGTATTTATTAAAGGTAAGCTTGTCACAAAATCATAAAAATTTTGTACAATTAATACTAAATTCCGAATTTAAATAATTGAAAATACCATCAATCATTTCATTATAAAAATGTATATTCATTTCTACGATATTATTGATGTTTTTAATTAAAGAAGAACATCTTAAATACTAACCCTTCTTTTTAACTTGATCTTAATTTATAATTTTCCCGATTTGTTGTAGTTATTTAAAATGTCCATTGGCAGCACTGATGCGCACACCTTGCTGGAAGAAATGGGTTCTACGATTTTCCACCCCGTCATGCTGAGGTTGAACCTTGAGCAAAATCAATTCAATTGATATTAATAAGCGACCATCCGAGAGTCTATTTGAACTTTAATAGAAACCGAATTTGTACAAAACTGACGCCATCGCCGCCAGACGCGCCAGTTGCCTTCTGCACTCCCAACGGAACGGAACAGCCGCGCAGCGAAAAACATTTCTCCGGATCGCTCGTTCGGTTTTGTGGCTGTTTAATCGCCGATCGGGGAATGCAAAACAATTAAAAGGCTAAAAAAAAAAGCAGAAGAAAATATTAAGACGATCCCAGTCAGATCAGAGCCGGCGCAGTGCATCTGCCAGAGAGAGAAAGGGAGTGTGAGTGGAGTTAATTAGCCAGAGCCACAGCCGGAGACAAGAATCCATTCGGGGCAAGTGCAAACGAACTGCGGGCGTTTCGATTTTTGGTTTCGCTTCGCGTGCATTTTCTTAACTATTAATTGACCCCGCCGGTCAATGAGTTAGACTATCATCTAAATAAATATCTATAGGCGGTAGTAGTTTGTGGCGAGCATAAATAATGCCGTCGCTCGGCGATGACATCCCGGCGGTGACGGAAACTACGCCAGAGACCGATTCCTCCGGTTCCCCTTCACCCAAGAAGGGCAAGTCCAAGGAGAAGGCCCAGCCTATGATTAGCTACACGGCACTGTTCCGATATACCACAGGCTGGGATTATGTCCTGCTCCTGTCCGGCTTGGTGGCGGCTTTGCTACAGTCCCTGGTCTATCCCATCGCCATTGTGGTCTACAGCGAACTGGTGGCAATGTTCATAGACAGGACTCTGGGACAGGGCACCAGTTCGGGCACAATCGGATTGCCGCTCTTTGGAGGCGGAAAGATACTGTGAGTACTGAAATACTTCTGTGAAAGTTTTCGAATAATTTATGGAAAAATATTACTATCCTAAAGGACTTTTTAAGTAAATAGTCCACTAATAAAGTCAAATTTATCGAAATGCAACATTTTTTAATGGAATTTAAACCATTTATTTACAACAAAGTGTATTGAAAGTGTTTCTTAGTCATTCGATTAGCAGTTTTTAGCAGAGTGAATGAAATAAAATGAATCATTTCTTATTGTACTTTTTTGTTTATTTTTCTCTCTAAACCCTTTTTATGTTACAAAAAACATTTGCCAAAAAGTTTTCTCTTAAAACCTTAAAACAATTATAAAGAAAAACAATGGCTATATAAATGCCAAACAAATTACTTAGGGATGTGACGCTAAATAGTTTAGGAATAAATTTTTAATTTATTTTACCTAAATAAACGAAAGCCTGAAATTTTTTAAGCCTCTGCATTTTAGTAATTAATAATGTAAATTGTTAACTAAACTCTAGCACGAATGCATCTTACGAGGAGAACATGCAGGAGCTGCGCAAGGACAGCGTATCCTTCGGCATCCTCATGACCCTAAACACTCTGCTGATGTTGTTTTCTGGAATGTACTACGTTGATGCCTTTAATAGATTGGCCCTGAGACTGACAGTTCGGATGCGCAGGGAATTCTTCAAGGCCACCTTGAGGCAGGAGATCGGCTGGCATGACATGGCCAAGGATCAAAACTTTGCTGTCCGAATAACTGAGTGAGTTAAATATTTAAAATATTATAGTATAATTTATATAAAAATATATATATATAACTTTTAGTAACATGGAGAAGGTACGCAGTGGCATAGCAGAGAATCTGGGACATTATGTGGAGATTATGTGCGAGGTCATAATCAGTGTGGTTCTTTCCTTTATCTATGGCTGGAAACTGGCATTGGCAATTGTGTTTTATATACCCTTGACACTTTTTGTCAACTCGGCAGTGGCACATGTAAGTATCTATTATATTAAAATAATTATAATAATAATTTACAATTAACTGAACATGTTTTCTAGTTAACAAATCAAAGAAATTATTTCTCAGAACTGCATGTGCTCTCTTGCCAGCTTTAAGCGATCTTGAAAATGTGTTCAACTGAAAATTCGAAAATAGTTTTCTAAAAATAACATAAGTACCTACATACAAAACATATATTTTCGCAAATGTTTTGGCCTGAGAGTAGTTGTGAGAAAATATTCTCTGAGAACTGTACTACCTGCTTTACACAAATTAAAATACCTTTAAGTTGTATTGATGAACAAGCTATTTATTGTTTTTTTTTTTTTTTTTTTTAAGTAATCTAAAAGTAAATGCAGTTTCTGCTTTATTTAATTTATTTGAAATATTTTTTTAAGTGGTCTGAATATCAGCTTTATTTTATTTATTTTAAACACCTTCTTGAGTGGTCAGAAAAAATGCAAAGGTTAATTGTTGATGTATAAATTAAATTGCTAATGCTTGGAAGAGTCAGATATAACCTCTGGACCTCATACATTTTATAGACATTTGTCTGTGGCTTTGACTAATATTTAAAAGCTCTGCAGAGCTACATAATTTCCTTTTCTTTTAATATTTATGAGAGCAAGATAAAATAATATAGCACTTTAATTATTAAAAAATGTAAAATAATAAGGCTTTACAAAATAGTTTGAGCTGCACAAATTTATTTTATTACAATAAAATTATGTAACTTAATACAGAAAAGATCTAGAAAAATCGAAAAACTTAATTGAATTGTACAGTAAATTTTAATTAGATTATTAATTTCTACCCATATTTTCTTTCAGTACCAAGGCAAGCTTACTGCCAAGGAGCAGAGCTCCTATGTGCGGGCCAGCTCGGTGGTTGAGGAGGTGATCGGAGCCATTCGCACTGTGGTGGCCTTCGGAGGTGAACGCACTGAATCCGTGAGATACGACACGCTCCTGAAGCCCGCCCTCCAGGCGGGGAAATGGAAGGGCGTCTTTTCCGGCCTGAGTGATACGGTGATGAAGGCCATGCTGTTCATCACCGGTGCCGGGGCCTTCTGGTACGGCGCCAACCTGATCCTGTATTACCGTGATCCCAACATCCCCATCGCGGAGCGGGAATACACACCGGCGGTGGTGATGATCGTGATATCGGGCATCATAGTGAGCGCCAATCAGATCTCGCGCACATCACCATTCCTCGAGACCTTCGCCATGGCCAGGGGCTCGGCCTCGGCGATCTTGGAGGTGATCGATCGACCCTCGCTGATCGATCCGTTGTCCAAGGCAGGGAAAATACTAAACATGGGCCTCAAGGGCACCGTGGAGTTTCGCGACGTCTTCTTTCGCTATCCCGCTCGGGAGGATGTGATCGTCCTGCGGGGTCTAAACGTGGTCGTGGAGGAGGGTCAAACTGTGGCCTTGGTGGGTCCATCGGGCTGTGGAAAGTCCACCTGCATCCAATTGCTTCAGCGCTTCTATGACCCGGTTTTCGGTTGCGTTCTTTTGGACGGCGAGGATGTTAGGAAGTACAACCTCAACTGGCTGAGATCGAACATCGCAGTGGTGGGCCAGGAGCCGGTGCTCTTTCAGGGAACCATCGGTGAGAATATCCGGCATGGAAAGCCCGAAGCCACGCAGAAGGAAGTCGAGGACTCGGCCAAGGCAGCCAACGCTCATGATTTTATCATAGCTCTAAATAAGGTGAGATATGAACTATTATTAAAAACATATTAATTAATTCCAACCTTAATCCATACATAGGGTTACGAGACGGATATCAGTGAGAAGGGCGTCCAGCTGTCTGGAGGCCAACGTCAGCGAATAGCCATCGCCCGGGCGCTCATCCAGCAGCCCAAGATCCTTCTGCTGGACGAGGCCACCTCCGCTCTGGACTATCACTCCGAGAAGTTGGTCCAAGCCGCCCTGGATAAGGCCTGCCAGGGCAGAACCACCTTAGTGGTCTCCCATCGCCTATCCGCCATCAGGCACGCACACCGCATCGTGTACATCGACAATGGAAAAGCCGTGGAGCAGGGCAGCCACGAGGAACTGATGAAGCTAGGGGGATTCTACCACAAAATGGTCACAGTGCATTCCTACGATGACTCCGCTGAGGAGTTGCTCAACGAACTAGAGGAGGTGGCGGAGGCCAAGGAGCGGAAGCTGTCTTACGAAGTGGAAGGGTTCCAGCTGGGCCCCGCCCGCAACTCCATAGTGTCGCTGGAGAAGAACGCCGAGTTTCAGATGAAGAATTTGAATGGCCTTGTCATGCCCACACCGGTTGAGGAAGTGCCGGAGGAGAGTCCTTCTGGGAATTATATTCGCACCTTCTTCCGCATTTTGGGTTGGGCGCGACCCGAGTGGAGTTTTCTTATCATTGGCGCCATTTGTGCCGGAATCTATGGAGTGACCATGCCGGTGTTCTCCATCGTCTTGGCCGAGCTCTACGGTTCGCTGGCCAAGCCCACGGATGAGGAGGTGCTCGATCAGAGCGCTTCAATGGCCATTATCTCCTTAGTTATAGGTGTGGCGGCGGGCGTAGTCTGTTTCATCCAGACTTTCTTCTTCAATCTGGCTGGAGTCTGGCTGACCATGAGAATGCGGTGAGTCCAAAAGGTTTGGTCGCTTTTTATTTGCTGGAAAATGATGGATATTTATATATAAAAAGTCCGCTATTATTAGTGCTTATATTTCAAATTATTATTAATATTTTAACAGCTCCAAGACCTTCAGCTCCATCATGCACCAGGAGATGGCCTGGTTCGATCGCAAGGATAACAGCATAGGAGCTCTTTCGGCCCGACTCTCGGGGGATGCGGCCAGTGTCCAGGGGGCCATAGGCTTTCCTCTGAGCAACATCATCCAGGCGTTCACAAACTTTGTCTGCAGTGTGTCCATTGCCTTCCCCTATTCCTGGGAACTGGCTCTTATCTGCCTGAGCACCTCGCCTTTCATGATAGCCTCAATAGTGTTCGAGGCGAGGTTCGGCGAGAAATCGGCGCTGAAGGAGAAGGCTGTGCTGGAGGAGACCAGTCGAATTGCCACCGAAACCATAACTCAGATACGGACAGTGGCAGGACTCCGCAGGGAGGAGGATCTAATTAAGATTTACGACAAGGAGGTGGAGCGTTACCGGGTGCAGATCCTCAACCGACTTAAGTGGCGGGGTCTAGTGAATTCCCTGGGGAAGTCGTTGATGTTCTTTGGCTATGCGGTTACCTTAACCTATGGAGGACACATGTGTGCCGATGGCAATATCAAATTTGAGACCATTATGAAGTGGGTTTGGAATTAATTAATTTATTTTATTATTATTTAACGTAAAATAATCCTCAGGATATCCAACACCATGCTCTATGGCCTCTTTATCCTGGCCCAGTCTCTGGCTTTCACGCCTGCCTTCAATGCCGCCCTCCTCTCCGCAAATCGCATGTACGAGATCATTGATCGCAAGTCACAGATCCAGTCTCCAGAACCATCTCTAGAGATTCAGCAGAACGGCAATGGAACTGCCTACAAGACTAATGTGGTTCAGCAAGGCGTGAGCTACAGGGAACTCAACTTTGCCTATCCCTCGCGACCCCATCAGAAGGTCCTGCAGAACTTCAATCTGGACATCACGCAGGGCCAGACGGTGGCCTTGGTGGGTGCCTCCGGATCGGGTAAATCCACCTGCGTCCAGCTATTGATGCGATACTACGATCCAGATGAGGGAAAGATTGTAAGAAGAACCCTTCGAATACTATGCAGGATCAATTAATACTCTTCTCAATCCCCAGCTCATTGATCAGGAGAGTGTCCACCATGATATGGACCTGAAAACCCTGCGTCGTCGCCTAGGCATCGTGTCCCAGGAACCATCGCTCTTCGAGAAGAGCATCGCAGATAATATCGGCTATGGGGACACCTCACGAAAGGTGCCCATGCAGCAAATCATTGAGGCGGCCAAGATGGCCAATGCCCATGAGTTCATCATGTCCCTGCCAGCGCAATATGAGACGGTCTTAGGGTCCAAGGGCACACAACTTTCTGGGGGACAGAAGCAACGCATTGCCATTGCCAGGGCGATGGTGAGGAATCCGAAGATCCTGTTGCTTGATGAGGCCACCTCCGCTTTGGATTTCCAAAGTGAAAGGGTAAGAAATAAACTAGTTTGTTTAAATATTTATCATTATATTTTATATATTTGTTTGATATTTTTAGGTGGTCCAACAAGCCCTGGACTCGGCGTGTTCGGGTCGCACCTGCATTGTCATAGCCCACCGGCTGTCCACCATCCAGAATGCCAATGTGATATGTGTGATTCAGGCCGGGAGAATAATGGAGCAGGGCACTCACTCGCAGCTGCTGGCCAAGAATGGCATTTACTCAAAGCTGTATCGCAGCCAGACGAAGGCCTCCTAAGATTCCAAGCCCAGAAATAGGCAGTAATTAATTTGTTAGCTGATAGTTGAGACACAAACCACTCTGTCGTCGTTGGCCATAAGCAATGAAGTGTTAAGAGTAGATGATAAATAAAGATAATGAATGTTTACTAAATTAAGCAACAAAAATATGAATTGCTAAGGGTCAAACAGTCCTTGTCGAATTTTATTTGGAACGGTGGGAGTATCTGTATTTATAACCTTTAATTTAAATAATTTATTTAAAGCCTGGGGTCATGCTATTTTAATTAGTTCAAATCTAATCTCTAATTGTTTAACTTTGTTCTCCAAACTCTGGATAAGATAGGCTTGATAAGATTTGGCCAGACTATATAAATATTAATTCGTTGGCGCATTGCGTTTAACGATTTCGCCGCGTTTGGTTCACACAAATTTAGAGATGAAAACCTTAATATTTTTTATATTTTTTGTGAGTAAGTAATTGCATTCTAAATATATATCAGCGTGTAATAGGGTTCTCTTAAATAGTCTCTACATATGGGGCAAATATTCCCGTAAAATCATGCCCTTTAGAAAAGGATTGTGCCAAAATGGACGAGTCCAGCGCCATTTGCGGTTTGGATGAGGAAATGAGCTGCATTCGGAAATATCCCTCAAAGTGTCATCTGGATATTGCGGCTTGCCATCAAGGGAAAGGTAATTTAATTTATTTAATAATATTCAAGTATTTAATGAGAATAATTTGTAGAATTCAAGGACTACAGTGACATTTATTGCTCAATGGAGGCGTATTTCTGTGAAAGTTCACCCACTTATGAGCGCTGGACCATTTTCTTTGGCCACGAAAATAATGAAATTTAGTATTTAACTTATTCATTAAATTTTTAAGTGGAAAAACTAATTAAATAATACGCTTATTATTTTAAGTCCAAAATTACACTATAATGTTAAGGTGATAAGTCCCCAAAGTGAATTACCTAGTCAACTCTTTATAAAAATACTCTTGGTCAAGGTTATTTTCAATAATTATTAAGTAACTTTAAAAATATAAAAGGGAAAACATTTTCACACTTCAGGTACCTGTATTTTTTAACTGAAGACATTGGACCTGGCGTCAATATTGTTTTTGTCACCTCGTATCTTATAGAAAATGCATTTTTAATGTATCCTCTTTCACGAATTTCATCTTTAGCAGAAACGTTGCATTTTAATAATATATTGTCTTTGTTTAAACATATTATAGAAATTAAATATACTCCGGTATATTATATGAAATGGCATAATTATGTTCCTAATCATTAAATTCCTAATAAGTTTCGGAACTAAAGTCCCCATGTTGGGCGTTTCCCACTCATAATAAAGAACACTCGGTAACTAGCCGGCCCCCAAAATAGAACCCAAACGAAGACCACTCGAAGCCCTTTCGTCTTTTAATAAATCTCATTGATAAATAAATAAATATCGTTTAATACCAAAGGGGAACCCTCTAATAGTCTACATCAAATCCAGCGACGAATATTGCGGCATGGAAGGCTGGCACTGCGCTGATCGCTCTTCTGTGGCCACGAGTCTGAGATATATGAATGACGCCTTTGCTGATTTACAAATGTGTAAATTAATTAGGTAGCATATTAATAATAAAGAAAATAAAAAGAGAAAAAATTAATCAATGCGCGGCGAGATGTTCACGTGCCAGACCGAATGAATACGTCAAAGACCGGTAGGAGAGACGAGCCGATGGTCGCCGCTGGCGTTTTTTCCCACTCAATGAGACAGAACGACGCCTCGAGCCTTTTATTCACCGCTGCTGATTTTTTCGCAGGTCTTTTTGTGTTATTTTTGGGTCTCCGATCGGGGGTGCTTTGCATAATCTCCAGCTGCGGCGCCAGCATGGACGCCATTGGCCTCTTCCTTCAACGCCAATCAGGGGAGAGCTCCGGTAAAATATAAAATGTGGAGCCATCCGTATTCCGGCTGTCAGTTAATACCCATCACCATCAACCATGAGTAGTGCCTCGCTCAAGTTCTATCTGCTCAGCCTGATCTTCATCTGTGGTTAGTGGATATTCACCAATAGTTGATTATCTGGATAATCAATTACCCATTACAGTCCTCAGTTGGAGCACGGCCATGCCGGCGACGACCAGTAGGACCATCTCGAAGCTGACACTCGAGGAGCGCGAGGAGCTATATAGACAGACACCCGCCGTGCCCGACGAGCGACTGGCCGACGCCGAATTGGATAATGCCTACGAACTGTTCAAGCTGCGACCTCGAAGGCCCACAGAGGACCCCAGACCCTAGTAGACCTAGTCAAATTCTACGTAAAAATATTACTTTCCATGTTGCGTGTTCATTGTGGTTATGGCTATGTAGTTCTAAGGTTTAGCATGAAATAAAAGCAATCACTTCTTTAGTGATACGTGCGCTTGTATACTTACCATTCCATCACGTAGAATCGTCGGGCGGCACTCGACTATAAAGTCCAACTCTGGCATCCGATTCACTCAGTTATCTCTCTGATTTCGAGTCTTTAAGGTCGATTTAGGTTATCTTTCTCAATCTTTGAACTGCAGCAGACGCCATGACCTTAGCAAGCAAGATGATTACCCTCTTCCTCATCGGATGTGTGCTCATGCAGACAAGTAAGTAACGGATTTATCGGGTTATAGTTCCTTTATTTATCCCTACTGGTTCTTCCAGTCAACGCTGGGCCATTGGAAAAACTCTTCCGGGAGGATGACGATCGCCTCAACGAGGTCAGCGCGGAGGAGTGGTACAAAAAGCCCATCCGCCGATGGGAACGGCTCTTCAGCAGTGCCGAAACGCCGTCGGAAAGTCGGAAGCAGGTGATCCGGCCTAGTAGGAGCGACAAGGGAGAGACCACGGAGAGCTCCAAGCATGCCCACTCCATGATCACCTCGATGCTGGGATTTGTGAGCAGTGTCATCAACTTTGGACGATCCTTCGTAAAAGATCAATGAGGAATATAGTATTTAAATTGTAACTTTTTCCTGTAAGCCAAAGTCTCGTGATTCCATTTGCCAAATGTTGTTTAGTTGTAATTACAATAAAAGATCTTCGGATTACTTCTGTAAAAGATATATATTTTGTTGCGAAAAGTATGTTGCTAAAACGGAAGCTTCCTCAAACTAAATAAGTTTATTTTCTTAATAACATTCAAAAAATGCATTCACTCTAACTAACATTTTTGTTTCCATCATTATATATTTAAAAAATATATATATTAGAATTGAAACGCAGATATACATAAATATATTTATATGTCTGAGTATATTTCCTCTTTGACCTAAATACGATTAGACTCTTATTTATAGCTTAACCTTCGCTACCCTTAATATTCACTCAATTATTTTGGTATTATCTGCAGTATATAGTTGTATCATTATTATATAAATAAATATATATAATAATAAATAAATATATAGTATATACCAATTTTAGTAACATTTTCAGAAATATAAAGATAAATAATTAATACGTTTAGAAATAAATTTAGTAAAATATTAATTAATAACACCCCACTTAGCCTGGTTCTTTTTTATTATATTATTTAGATATACCAAAGACCTTTATTTTTCCCCTCCATTTTATGAATGTTTTTCTATATTGTAAATAAATTTCTAAAAACTCTCCCTAATACACATAATTAGGACAACCCATTTTTCCTTTTTTTGTGTTTTCTTTTTAAGAATTGAGACAGGTTTTTATTCCGCAAAACCCAAGACATGTCTGAAGCTCGGCCCAACTTAAAAATTCAACGAAAATAATACCTCTCAACTCTTTCTGTCTGCCTTGGCAGACAACGTGTGATATTTTTAACTTAAACGAGGCAGATATATTTAGGAAAATGAAGACGTCACAATATCAACCAAGGCACCTGTTTCCAATGCGCATTTAACTTAAAGCCTCCATCTTCCATCAGTGACGTCTGCCGACTAACTGAACATTGGACTTGACCCATCTTTACAAGAGAGATATATAATATTAATCGCTTGGACAACAAGTTGTGAGAACAGAAATTAATCACATCAATGAATGAATGGCGGAGGAGGTGGTGAGCGTAAAAGCAATGACGTCTCTATCGAACCAAGCCCTCTAATGATGTCGGGGATTTTTTCGCTACTTAAGTCGAGAAATTTATTTTTTTGTCGCGCTTCGCTCTTTTAAGACGCTTATGTGTGACGACACGAAGTGCGAGAGACGAAAAATGCTAATTTGCCGCTTTTTTCTGTTTTTTTACGGTTTTTGTTTTAGTTTTTATTTATTTTCTTTTTATGTGCAAACTTGTTCGTGCATTGTTTGGCCGGCTTTAATTGTAAATATTGGCTTATTTGTACAATCAGTCATAACGAGACAGTACTGGGATTTCTTTTTCAGGGGAAATTCCAACCAAGGCCCAGAAATATTTAACTCTAGCGTGTAATTCTTTAGAACAACTCTGCTTGATTAAGACCAGTTCCAAGCGAGTGAATCGACTTTAATTGAATGCCATTCACACGTGGATTTCTTTTGGCAAAGGGTTGTGCAAAAAACGCCTTCAAGGTTAGAGTTGCCATTCGAATGAAACCGAAAACAAATTTTTTTTAAGAAGATTTTCATCTGTGTTATTCTTGTAAATATATTTGCATATTTCTAACAAAAAAATAGTATAGAGTTTGCAATTGAACAGATCATTAAATATGTTAACCAGAAGAAGCGATTTTTTCAGGGTGGAAAAATGTGAAATACAAAAGATTTAGACAACGAACTTGAGCAAAGGCAGCTTCATGATCGCGACTCTGAATCCTTCCAATTGAACGGTTTCTACATATTGAGTTTCTATTTTAATTTATACTCTACCTCAAGGTCACTTGCCATTCTACAACCAAGCCCGTTATTGCGAATACCAGGTCTGTTTTCGGTTTGTATTTTGTGTGGGTAATATACATTTTATTTGATCACATAACAAACAAAAGACTCGAGCATCGAATTGGCTCGAAATGTTATATACAAGACAATTTTAATGGGGTTGCTTTTATGGGCTTATATCTCTGTGTCAGCTTCCTGGGCTCTCTAGCTGACCTCCAGCAAATGATACTTGAACATTTTGTTCAGCGAACACATGTTCTGGGACAACTCATGGCAGGCCAGCACAACGCAGCCTTCAATAAAGGAAGATAGTGATGTAATAAAAACTGGCACCCGTAACTGGTCACTTGCACTAACCCACTAGATACTTGATCACTCGCAGCAGCACCATGGTGAAGACTTTTTGGAGGCCAAAAAAGAACTGCGTCCATGCACACGCGCCGAGACTTAGAACCAAATTGAACGCCGATCCGGGCCTGCAATCACGAATAAGTGAAAACGTTTGGTGAGCGGCAGCAGGCAGCCGCTACTGCGACGCCGACGCTGAAGCTGACGCCGACTTCGACGCCAAAGTGCGGCACAGTGGGGCAAATGGTAATGGTTGTGCAAAGGTCAACCTTAATTTAGATGCATGAGACTATTAATTGATTAATTAGCACTGACAGGTATTTATAAATATTTTTAAGGGAAATCTTATAGCATGGAATTAGCTTGGGATCTGTAAAACGAGTTTGATTTGCTGAGCAAATCTTTTCTAATATTTATTTACATATATTTTGAAAGCTACGAATTTCTTAGGTCAATGCGCTTTGGAGAGATTTACTTGCTATTTTCTCAAAAGTTCTTAGCATAATTCAACGTGCGTTTTTCAATGTTTTTCTATACACTTAAAGAACTTATTTCTGATATTTCCTTAGTTTTTAAGTAGTACATGTAATAATATTTTTAGCAAGAAGGTGTCAATTACCCGAGCAACTTCTTTGTTAATTAGTTGTTGCTAGGCAGAACACAACTGTAGCCCACTTATTTAATATCACCTTGCAGAAGGAACTATTCTTTTTAGTACTAATTCATTTGCAAACCAGTGAAGGAGTCAAGTGCGACCTTAAAAGGTAGTTTCTTTACTAGTCCAGCATCTTCAGTCTTTTCGTTCTGTCCTTAGAGAATTAAATGTGAACCAGAAAAATTTACTGTTTTCTTTTTTCTTTAACTCCAAGATATGGTAAATTCAAACATAAGTTTTTAAATCTTTCATCCCACTGTGCACATCTACGTGTGAGCAAAAAATAGAGAACTTCTTGTCGATGTTGCAATCTGCTGATATTTTTCCCCCTCATTTTTTCATAAGTGAATAAACAATCCATTAATTTTTTCGGCAATGTTCATTTGCGTGCATTGCATAATGTGGCAGAACAAGACAAACGATTAACGGGCGAGCGATTCGAGAGTTACGTCATAAGAACTCGTTTACATGCAGCCATGAGAGGCTGCGATTGGGGCCAAAAATACCTCGAAAAAAATAAATAAAATAAAGTAAGAAAACCGAAATAAAAAGAACCAGAACCAGACACTCTGACACTCGGCAGCAGTCTTTATCAATGCAATTTTTTCTGTCATTGCGAGTGGTTAAAACGGGTTTTTCGGTCGACAAACACAGTTAGCCCCAAAAATCGAGAAATCGAAAAATCAGAAGTCAAGAAATCGCGTCAACCTGTTGACAGAGAAGTCAGCAGCGCAGTCGGCGCTTTGGTCATGAATTTTGCACAATTTTTTAGCTGTGATCGTGATTTTCAGAGGCAGCGCCAGTATGGCTTGTTTCTCAATTTGGCTCTTTTAATCGCCATAGCAATAAACTTCAAGTTTTCGGCGATGGTGGGTTGCTTTTGACGCGAACTGCAAGTTACGTTATTTCTCCGTTATTTCCATTTTTCGGTCAGGCCTCAGCTGGTTTGGTTGGAAGCGACGGAGAATTATTTTTTCACCTTCGATTTATTGGCGCACTTCTACTTAATAACGGTTATCCAAACAGTCAGCGAAGCTATTTCAATAAATTATAACGCTTTTTGTAAAACGAAGCGTGGCCATAACTTAGCAGTAATTGGAGCCCATTTAAATTAGTTAGTTGTTAAATTCCTAATTAGGCAGCACGAATGGCTAAACACTTTTTCTATTAAATATGTCTTGGCACGAAGTAGAGGGTTCTTGTGTTAAATTTTTGTGTAAGAGGTGCATTTAAATTGCAAAATATTATAATTTCTGATTGTTGCAGGCATTTTATGACTTGTTTGTAGACTGAACATTAAGCTAAATTAATACTTCGTTGCATCTCGTGGGTATTACTACATGTACATAAATAATTTTGAATTTTATATTTATTTAAAGCTTCAAGTTTAAACTCCTATTATTATGAATTATATACTTCCAACCATAGAATATGTAATATTATTTAATTTTTCTTATATTATTATAGTTTCTATATACATATTTACGTAGTATATATTAAATTTGTTAATATATATTTTATATAATGTATATTTTTTTATCAATTTAGAGATACATTTAGGAAAAAAATGTTTTATCTTATATTATACTAGGAAATAATATATATTTATTTATTTCATTCAAAAACAATATAAAGTATGAACATTTTGCAAAGAAACAGCATGGACTACCATTCACCAGCTGCTCGGATCCATTCCGAAACGTTCAGCCGATAATAACGGAACCCGTTTTGGAGATTGTGTGGCTTCGATTCCGCGTTCACCCGGCCGGCCGGCGAATAAGGGGCGAATAACAAAGAGCCAAAGTAAACAAACCAGGGGAGCACAACAAAGACCAAAATATTTATCTCTCTCTCTCTCTCTCTCTCTTGGCTACAGACGAAGATGAACGGGATTGTCTTCGGCAAACGAAGGCAGAGCCGATCGCACTGGGCCAGAGGGCGCCACCTCGACAAGCCCGCTTCCCAGAAACTCCCTCTGGCGGTCGGTGATTAAAGAATTATTTTTTGATCTACACACAAAAAAATAACTATATCATCTGCCTTTAAGACTTAAACTATATTACAATATGTATTTCGATGACATTTGTTTTCTTATCGACATATTTAATATACATAACTTAACCTATTATAATTATGGTGAAGGCATTTCATTAATTTAAGCAAAATATTTGTACAATTTAAATACTTGCATCTCGGTATTTTGAAACAATTTTTATAAAATGTAGAACAAATTTCTTGAAGTGTATCCAGAAAATGTCTAAAGTGGCAGCCGGGACTGCAGTTCCGTCAGTTGCTCGCGAAGAGCCATCCAGTGCGGTTGGATGAGCTCCCATTAAAAAAGGTTTACGAAGACAGAAAAGGAATAGGAATAGTGAAGAAAGTGACCCAAAGATAAGAAAGTGAAATACAAAGTGTAGTGAGATTAAGAACCGGAAGTGGTCGACGGAAGGACTGTCGTTATCGCAGCGCGGGTGCTTGAACTCTCGACGGCGCGATGGGGCTGCGAGTGGCTTCCTTGAGAGCCCTGCTCCTCGTCCTGGCAATTTCTCATTCTGAAGCGGAGCTAACGCCTCGGTATTTCAATTTGGCCACCGGACGGAAGATCTATGCCACGGCCACGTGCGGCCAGGACACCGACGGCCCGGAGCTGTACTGCAAGCTGGTGGGAGCCAATACGGAAAACGACCACATCGACTACTCGGTCATCCAGGGACAGGTAATTACACATCTTCGAACATATTTCTTCAACAGCAACGCCCAAAAAATCGTTGCCAGTATACACACAAAATCTGATCATCTTTGCTCGTGCACGAGGAAAAACGAAGTGTTAATTATTATTATAAAATTAAGGATTTTAATTATTATTTAATAAAAATCAATAAGAGCGCTCTAAGATATTTTATTTCATATATTAAACATATCTTGTAAATTTTTAAACATTTTTTAGGAAGTACTTTTTTAAAAAGTGATCGTTATTCGAAATACTTTTGATTATTTAAGGATTTTTGAGTATTTTATTTCAGGATTTCATTAATATTTAAATTGTTTATATTTTATTACTTGGTTTTTAATATATTCAACGTTTTTAGGATACAAATTTGTACTTTTTTAAGGATTATTAAAAGGATTATATGCAAAATCTATTTCATTACTCAAAAATAGTTATTATTACCATTAGCTAGCTAATTTAACATAATTCTGGTAGTATTTCAATATTATTTTCTATCAGTGTGCCCCTGCACTTCGACTTCCCCCACATGTGTTCCGTTCCAGCAGTCGAATTGGACTCTAAAAATACTCTTGACTCGATTTTAAAAATCTTTTCTTCCATTCTTTCTAACATGTGTCTTGTTCTCCGGTCTCTTTTGCAGGTCTGCGACTATTGTGATCCCAAAGTCGCCGAGAAGAACCATCCGCCAGAGAACGCAATCGATGGCACCGAGGCCTGGTGGCAGAGTCCTCCGCTGTCCAGAGGCATGAAATTCAATGAAGTCAATTTGACCATCAATTTCGAACAGGTAAGCGGCACCGGCAGAGGCCCCTCTGCAAGGGAAGAACCTCGAAAGAAACGCATAGGAAGCCAGGCAAAGGTTTTGGAGGAGGAGGGAAACAGACAGTGGATGCAACTCGTTTTCGGGTCCAAGAGATGGGATCGTAAAATTTGAAAACAATTTTAATGGGTTTTCATTTCGACGGCAACGGCAACGACGACGACAACGCAGCAAAAAAATCTTGCTGAGCTCGGGGATTTGTAGCTGGGCTGGCTGGCTCTTCCCCTTTGGAGTTGGTGGGTTATCAGTATGTCAGCTCCTACATATAATATATGGAGATATGTGCGAGCATAAATACAGTGGGGGAGAAATTAATAGAACCCTACGGCTGAATTCTGAAATATTTCTTTAAGATCTTACAGATTAAGATCCATTCTCGAGCATTTTATACATCATTTAAAGTGGTTTCCTAAAAGTTTAGATCTACATGACCATAACAGGACTAACCTAAATTACAGAAAATATTTTTAGCAAGCAGAAATATTTTATAGAATATTTAAAACCAATTATTATTTTGACCCCAATTGTTAGCACTCGTTCGTTCGGTTGCCTGAATGGGAAGTCTCGGTTTACAAGCTGCTTAGAAACCGACTCGGAGCGTTGACTCTTGGGCGCTGTTCATTCTGGGTTTTCGTTTTTTTGTTACATTTTTTTGTTAGCGATAAAAGCGTATTATTGCCTGGGGCTCCAGCATGCGACATAAAAGAATTGGGAGCAGAGTCTCGTCTTATCAGCATGCGCAAGAAACTACACAGCCCTCTATTATCAGGCCCGGAGTCGGGGTCGCCTACGCTCTTATCTCACTTGCAACGGAAACGAAATAATCCACGAGGTTTCATAGTAGTCGACGACGACGGACTTAATTTCGAGAATAATTGCCCAAAGACTTATTGTTCAGCCCCAACATGATCTCATCCACATTCCGTGTGCGGGGTTTTAATTCTCATAAGTTGCAGTTTTCTAGATTCGGGGAATGCAACGGAATATATGCTATTCGGGTTTATATTTAGACTACACAACATTGTGCATGTTTTTGAGCTCTATTTGAGAAGAAAAGAGCAATATAGTTGAGAATTAAGATTGGATACCTGGTAACGGCGGGAAAAGGATATAAAATCTATCTATTATCCGAAAGGGAATGAGTTAATTCAAATATACACTTTTATGCTTTGAGAACATTTCAATTTTACGAATAAATAAGAAATCTGTTTCGACTCAACTTCCACATGTTCAAAACTAATGAAACCCCGAAAAAATAAACAAATCAGAGTACATAACATTTGTATTCCGTATATATATAGTACATATCTTCATGGATATGAGCGAATGTTTGTATGGTTATATACTCGTATTTCTGCCTATCTCTGGGTTCGTTTTCAATTGAAGCCAAATTAAAAAGCAAACAGAAGGCAAGAAAATATAAATAAACGGACGAACATTGGAGTTTATTCTCCCACAGTGATCTCATATATGGTCTCACACTCTTCTTTGTGTTGGTATAGTTTGAATATGAGTGTGCGTGTGTATCTGTGATGTGTACACTCGACTAATAAATTTCAATGAATTTGCTTGCACATAGTGAGTTTTGTCCACAAACCGGCAGACTCTAAGATGCTTCTGGGCACAATATTAGCAAACTAACTAAGATGTGAGTTTAGATATATATTTGTGTTATGATTACTTACAAAAAAATATGAATATAACATTTCTTAAGATATATAATAATATAATAAATATTATTCTTAAATAACAGGGCTTACCTTTCAATACTTTTCCAACCAAACTACGTCTTTGTACTTACCCACGGTGGTCTTTTAGTGTTGTTTAAAGTTTAAAGACCTTATCTTACCTCTTCCTCTCACAATATTTATCTTAATTATTTATACTACATATTTAAGATAAATTCCTTTCTATATTTTCTTACCCAACAACGTCAAATAATCTCCAAATCCCCCTATCTCGCCAGGAATTCCATGTGGCCTACTTGTTCATTCGCATGGGCAACTCCCCGCGTCCGGGTCTTTGGACGTTGGAGAAGTCCGCGGATTATGGCAAGACCTGGACCCCCTGGCAGCATTTCTCCGATACCCCCGCCGATTGTGAGACCTATTTCGGGAAGGACACCTACAAGCCGATTACCCGCGACGACGATGTCATCTGCACCACCGAATACTCGAAGATCGTGCCGCTGGAGAATGGCGAGATCCCGGTGATGCTGCTTAACGAGCGTCCAAGCTCCACGAACTACTTCAACTCGACAGTGCTGCAGGAATGGACTAGGGCTACCAATGTCAGGATTCGCTTGCTGCGAACCAAGAATCTCCTGGGACATCTCATGTCCGTGGCAAGACAGGATCCCACGGTGACGCGTCGCTACTTCTACTCGATCAAGGACATCTCGATCGGTGGTAGATGCATGTGTAATGGCCACGCTGACACCTGTGACGTCAAGGACCCAAAGAGCCCCGTGCGGATTCTTGCCTGCCGCTGCCAGCATCACACCTGCGGCATCCAGTGCAATGAGTGCTGCCCCGGTTTCGAGCAAAAGAAGTGGCGACAGAACACCAACGCCCGTCCCTTCAATTGCGAGCGTGAGTATAGGATCTAAGAAGGATATCTCCCTGTCTGTCTCTTAGGCGAACAATCTCTTGAGCGAACAGCTCAACGGATAGCTCGTTTAAATGGACAACTATCCCTCTGATAAATCCTTTAAGTATTGCCAAACTAACCATTATCGTCATATCTTTAGAATGCAACTGCCATGGTCACAGCAACGAGTGCAAGTACGACGAGGAGGTCAACCGCAAGGGACTCTCCTTAGACATCCATGGACACTACGACGGCGGCGGCGTTTGCCAGAACTGTCAGCACAACACCGTGGGAATCAATTGCAACAAGTGCAAGCCCAAGTACTACCGACCTCAGGGCAAGCACTGGAACGAAACCGATGTCTGCAGTCGTAAGTGATGCCATTAATGGACCAATTCGACCTTCTCTTTAATATTTCCCACGTCCAGCCTGTCAGTGCGACTACTTCTACTCTACCGGACACTGTGAGGAGGAGACTGGCAACTGTGAGTGTCGTGCCGCCTTCCAGCCGCCGAACTGCGACTCCTGTGCCTACGGCTACTACGGCTATCCCAACTGCCGCGAGTGTGAGTGCAACCTGAACGGCACAAATGGCTACCACTGCGAGGCGGAGAGCGGCCAACAATGTCCGTGCAAGATCAACTTTGCCGGAGCCTACTGCAAGCAGTGTGCCGAAGGATATTACGGATTCCCCGAGTGCAAGGCTTGCGAGTGCAACAAGATCGGTTCGATCAGCAACGACTGCAACATGACCACCGGCGAGTGCAAGTGCCTTACCAACTTTGGCGGCGATAACTGCGAAAGGTGCAAGCATGGATACTATAACTACCCCACGTGCTCATGTAAGATTCTGTTTCTTGTATAAAAAGATAGGGTATTTCTACTTTTCTCTTTTCAGACTGCGACTGTGACAACCAGGGCACGGAATCAGAGATATGCAACAAGCAGTCGGGCCAGTGCATCTGCCGCGAGGGTTTCGGTGGCTCGAGGTGCGACCAGTGCCTGCCTGGATACTACAACTATCCGGACTGCAAGCCCTGCAACTGCTCCAGCACTGGAAGCTCAGCCATAACCTGTGACAACACCGGAAAGTGCAACTGTCTCAACAACTTTGCCGGCAAACAGTGTACCCTTTGTAGTGCCGGCTACTACAGCTATCCGGACTGCCTAGGTGAGATGCTTAATAAATACTTTGTTTTCCCTTTATTATTTCTTAAATACTTTCCAATTTCCTCAGCCTGTCAATGTGACTCTCACGGATCGCAGGGTGTCACCTGTAACGCCGACGGACAGTGTCTCTGCAAGGACAACTTCGATGGGCGGCAGTGCGAGTCATGCAAGGAGGGCTTCTACAACTTCCCCAGCTGCGAAGACTGCAACTGCGATCCGGCTGGAGTCATTGATAAGTTCGCAGGATGCGGATCCGTCCCAGTGGGAGAGCTCTGCAAGTGCAAGGAGCGCGTGACCGGCAGAATATGCGACGAGTGCAAGCCTCTGTACTGGAACCTGAACATCAGCAACACGGACGGCTGTGAGAACTGCGATTGCTGGACTGATGGCACCATCTCCGCCTTGGACACCTGCGCCTCGAAGACTGGTCAGTGTCCCTGCAAGCCGCACACTCAGGGCAGGCGCTGCCAGGAGTGTCGCGACGGAACCTTTGACCTAGACAGTGCCTCGCTTTTCGGCTGCAAGGACTGCAGCTGCGATGTGGGCGGCTCCTGGCAGAGTGTCTGCGACAAGATCAGTGGCCAGTGCAAGTGTCATCCGCGAATCACGGGTCTGGCTTGTTCCCAACCACTGACCACTCACTTCTTCCCCACACTACATCAGTTCCAGTACGAGTACGAGGACGGAACCCTGCCGTCCGGCACTCAGGTGCGATATGACTACGACGAGAAGGCCTTCCCCGGATTCAGCAGCAAGGGCTACGTGGTGTTCAATACCATCCAGAACGAAGTGCGCAACGAGATTCACGTCTTCAAGTCATCCCTCTACAGGATCGTCCTGCGTTACGTGAATCCCAATGCCGAGAATGTTACAGCAAGCATTTCGGTAACATCGGACAATCCCCTGGAGGTGGATCAGCAGTGAGTACTGCATAAAAAATCAGGTGAAAAGTCATCTCTAATATATATATTCCATTTCCTCCCACTATCAGCGTAAAGGTCCTGTTGCAACCTACCTTAGAACCTCAGTTTGTAACCGTTTCCGGTCCCAATGGCCTTAAGCCCTCGGCAATTGTCCTGGATCCAGGTCGTTATGTCTTCACCACCAAGGCGAACAAGAATGTGATGTTAGACTACTTTGTCCTACTGCCCGCCGCCTACTACGAAGCCGGAATCCTCACCCGCCACATCTCAAATCCTTGTGAGCTTGGTAACATGGAGCTGTGCCGTCACTATAAGTACGCCTCCGTGGAAGTCTTCCAGCCCGCTGAAACTCCATTTGTTATGGGACCCAACGACAAGCCCACCAATCCCACCGAAGTGTACAGCGATCCGGAGCATCTTGCGATTGTGAGCCACGTTGGTGACATTCCGGTGCTAACCAGTGAGCAGAACGAGCTTAACTACATTGTGGATGTGCCTCACAGCGGGAAATATATATTTGTGATCGATTACATCAGCGATAAGAACTACCCCAACACTTACTACATCACCCTGAAGCTGAAGAACAGTCCCGAATCGGAGACATCTGTGTTGTTGTATCCCTGCCTGTACTCCACCATCTGCCGCACCTCGGTCAACGATGATGGTCAGGAGAGGGCCTTCTACATCAGCAAGGAAGATCTGGCGCCGGTCACCATCACTGTGAGTCCTTAACCTTTCTTTAAGCTTGTAAAGATCTTAATAACTTATTTTGGACATTTATCAGGCTGACATTGAGGATAAGTCTCGCGTGCCCATAATCTCGGTTACGGCCATTCCTGTAGAGCAATGGTCCATTGACTACATCAATCCCAGTCCCGTGTGTGTGATCCATAGCGAAAAGTGTGCCACGCCCAAGTTCCGTTCGGTTCCCGACTCCAAGAAGATCGAGTTCGAAACTGATCACGAGGATCGTATTGCCGAAAATAAGCCGCCATATGCCGCTCTCGATGAGCGGGTGAAACTGATCCATTTGGACAGAAATGATGCCACTATAGTAATCGAGTGAGTCAGGTTTTAATATCCCATCGAACCTCTTTCTATGACCTCTTTGATATATGTTCCTAGATCAAAGGTTGAGGAAGCCAAGCCCAATCTCTTTGTGATCCTGGTTAAGTACTACCAGCCCAACCATCCCAAGTACCAGGTGCACTACACCCTGACGGCTGGCAAGAACCAGTATGATGGCAAATTCGACATTCAGCACTGCCCCTCGAGCTCAGGATGCCGAGGTGTGATTCGTCCTGCTGGAGACGGTGCCTTTGAGATTGACGACGAGTTCAAGTTCACAATCACAGTAAGACATGCAGCAAATCCCATTAATGAAGCCCAAATATAATGCCTATTTTCCCTCAGAACGATCGATCTCTGGGCGTGTGGCTGGACTACCTGGTGGTGGTGCCTTTGACGCAATACAATGATGACTTGCTGGTCGAGGAAACCTTTGACCAGACAAAGGAGTTCATCCAGAACTGCGGCCATGACCACTTCCACATCACCCACAATGCCAGTGACTTCTGCAAGAAGTCTGTGTTCTCCCTGACCGCCGACTACAACAGCGGAGCCTTGCCCTGCAACTGCGATTATGCTGGATCCACCAGCTTCGAGTGTCATCCGTTTGGAGGCCAGTGCCAGTGCAAGCCGAATGTGATCGAGCGACAGTGCGGTGCCTGTAAGAGCAGGTACTACGGATTCCCAGACTGCAAGCCGTGCAAGTGTCCGAACAGCGCCACGTGCGAGCCCTCTACTGGCGAGTGCATGTGTCCGCCGAACGTTATAGGTGAACTGTGCGAGAAGTGTGCTCCAAACACCTACGGATTCCATCAGGTTGGTTGCCTTATTACCCCCAAGATTGACCCTGATTAACACTCTCTCTGAACCTAGGTCATTGGCTGCGAGGAGTGCGGATGCAACCACATGGGCATTGCCAACGGAAACACCCAATGCGACCTGTTTAATGGAACCTGCGAGTGCCGGGAGAACATCGAGGGCAGGGCCTGCGATGTGTGCACCCACGGGTACTTTAACTTCCCGAACTGCGAACAATGCAGCTGCCACAAGCCCGGAACGGAGCTGGAGGTGTGTGACAAGATAGACGGAAGTTGCTTCTGCAAGAAGAACGTCGTCGGTCGGGACTGTGACCAGTGCGACGATGGGACCTACAACCTGCAGGACAGCAATCCGGATGGCTGCACCACATGCTTCTGCTTTGGCAAGACCTCGCGCTGCGACAGCGCCTACCTCAGGGTCTACAATGTGAGCATGCTCCGGCAGGTGTCCATCAGTACGCCAGAGTTCCGCGCAGAAAGCATCAAGTTTGAGATGTGGCCCGTGCTGCCAGAGGATATACTAGTGAACGAGACCACGCTGCAGGCGGACTTCACATTGCGGGAGGTGAACGACGAGCGTCCCGCATACTTTGGCGTCCTTGATTATCTGCTTAACCAGAATAGTCACATCTCCTCTTACGGCGGAGACCTCGCTTATACCCTACACTTCACCTCTGGATTTGACGGAAAGTATATAGCTGCTCCGGACGTTATCCTGTTCAGTGAACACAATGTCCTAGTGCACCAGAGCTACGAGCAGCCCAACAGGAATCAGCCTTTCACGAACAGGATTCAAATAGTGGAAACGAACTTCCAGACGGTGTCCGGAAAGCCCGTTTCCCGCGCTGACTTTATGATGGTCCTGAGGGATCTGAAGTCTATCTTCATCCGTGCAAACTACTGGGAACAGACCCTGATCACCCACATATCCAATGTCTACCTCACGCTGGCCGATGAAGATGCTGATGGGTCCGCCGCATACGAATTCCTGGCCGTGGAACGCTGCTCCTGTCCGCTTGGCTACGTTGGACACTCTTGCGAGGACTGCGCCCCGGGTTACTACCGAGATCCCAGCGGACCCTACGGAGGTTACTGCATTCCCTGCGAGTGCAACGGACATTCGGAGACCTGCGACTGTGCCACCGGAATCTGCTCGAACTGCCAACACGGAACTCAGGGTGAGCACTGCGAGGAGTGCGTGTCCGGGTACTATGGAAACGCCACCAATGGCAGCCCCGGCGATTGCATGATCTGCGCCTGTCCGTTGCCGTTCGATTCGAATAATTTCGCCACCAGCTGCGAGATCTCCGAGAGTGGCAATGAGATCCATTGCGAGTGCAAGCCGGGATACACGGGACCCCGTTGCGAGTCCTGCGCCAATGGCTTCTACGGCCAACCCGAGAACCTGGGAGAGGTGTGCAAGCCCTGCGAGTGTTCCGGCAATATTATTCCGGAGGATCAGGGTTCCTGCGACACAAGGACTGGCGAGTGTCTGCGCTGCTTGAACAACACATTTGGAGCGGCGTGTAATCTCTGTGCTCCTGGCTTCTACGGCGATGCTGTGAAGCTGAAGAACTGCCAGAGCTGCGACTGCGACGATACGGGCACCCAGGAGTGCGATCCCTTCGTAGGCAAGTGCACCTGTAACGAGAACGTCATTGGCGATCGTTGTGATCGCTGCAAGCCGGACCACTATGGGTTCGAGTCCGGTGTTGGTTGCCGGGCCTGTGATTGCGGTTCTGCGTCCAACTCGACGCAGTGCGACGCCCATACGGGTCACTGTGCCTGCAAGCCTGGTGTCACGGGACGCCAGTGCGATCGGTGTGCCGTCGATCACTGGAACTACGGGAAGGAGGGCTGCACACCGTGCAATTGCAACCAGGGATACTCTCGCGGATTTGGCTGCAATCCTGACACCGGCAAGTGTCAGTGCCTCCCAGGAGTCATTGGAGATAGGTAATATAACATTTCAAGGACTCTCTACTTCATAGTATAAAATACCTTTACCTCTACCTTTCTTTACCAGATGCGACGCTTGTCCGAACCGCTGGGTGCTGATCAAGGACGAGGGCTGCCAGGAGTGCAACAACT
Source organism: Drosophila kanapiae (assembly GCA_008042475.1). Taxonomy (NCBI): domain Eukaryota; kingdom Metazoa; phylum Arthropoda; class Insecta; order Diptera; family Drosophilidae; genus Drosophila; species Drosophila kanapiae. The sequence continues at coordinate 473,652 of VNJM01002088.1, forward strand.
GCAACCACGCCCTGCTTGATGTCACCGATCGCATGCGCTACCAGATCGACAGCGTTCTAGCAGACTTCAACAGCGTGACCCTGGCCTTCTTCACCAGCCAGAAGCTCAACTACTACGACGAATTAGCCGATGAACTGGAGCCGAAGGTGAAGTCGCTGGACCCCACGACAGTGGACCTCAACCCCTCAAAGAAGGCCAACAGCGAACTGGAGTCGGAGGCCAAGTCGTATGCCAAGCAGGTCAACCAGACCCTGGCCAATGCCTTGGATATCCGCGACAGATCAAGTACCACTTTGGGCAACATCACAACGGCCTACGATGAGGCGATTAAGAGTGGAGAACAGGCCAGGGAGGCCATCACTTCGGTGGAGTCTCTGTCCAAGAACCTCGAGGCCGCTGCGAGCACTAAGATTGATGCTGCGTTGGAGAAGGCCCAACATATCCTAGGACAGATTAACGAGACCAAGATAGAGGTTACCCCCAACGAACAGGTTCTGGAGAAGGCCCGCAAACTCTTCGAGGAAGTCAACACCCTGGTGCTGCCCATTAAGGACCAGAACAAGAGCCTAAACGCGCTGCAGAACGACATCGGTGAGTTCAGTGACAAGCTGGAGGATCTGTACACCTGGAGCGAGGAATCCCAGGAGAAGTCGGCCGACGTGGAGCGCAGGAATGTCAAGAACCAGAAGGCTTTTGATAACTCCAAGTTCGACACTGTTTCGGATCAACAGCAACAGGCCGAGAAGAACATCAAGGAAGCGGGCAATTACCTGATCAATGGTGATCTCACCTTGAGCCAGATCAACCAGAAGCTGGACAAGCTGCAGGTTGCTCTCAAAGAGCTCGAGTCGGTGAATAAGAATGTGGAGGAAGAGCTGCCCGGGAGGGAGGATCAGCACAACGAGGCGGAGCTCCTAACTGAGCAGGCGGAGCAAAAGGCTGCCGAACTGTCGGTCAAGGCACAGGATCTGGCTGTTCAGTATACTGATATGACCGCCAGTGCTGAGCCCGCCATCAAGGCGGCCACCGCTTACTCTGGCATCGTTGAGGCCGTGGAGGCGGCTCAGCAGTTCAGCCAGGATGCCATCGCAGCGGCTGGAAAGGCCACTGAAATCACCGATGGCATCGAGGAAAGAGCCGTCCAAGCGGACGGCAGGTCCGCCGAACTGCTGCAGAATGCTCGCAAGGCCCTTCTTAATGTACAAGATGTCCTGGAGCCACGACTCGACAAATCGGCGGGCAAGGTACAGGAGATCTCGGCCCTCAACAATGCCACCGAACAAAAGCTGAAGGACATCAACATATTGATCACTCAACTACCGGCCGAGTCGCAGATAGATCTGTGGAAAAATTCGAATGCCAATGCCAGCGATGCCCTCGAGATCCTTAAAAGCGTCCTGGAAACCCTGGAGCCGGTGAGCGCCCAAACACCCAAGGAGCTCGAGAAGGCCAAGAACATCAATAGGGACCTGGATCTGACAAACAAAGACATCTCGCAGGCTAACATCCAGTTGGATAACGTCGAAGGTTCCGTCTCCAAGCTAACCGAACTGGCCGAGGACATCGAGGATCAGCAGCAGCGGGTGGGAGAGAAGACCTTGCAGCTGGGCCAGGACGTTGAGAATCTCAAGGCCAAGGTGGAGGCCGCTCGGCAGCTAGCCAACAGCATTAAGGTGGGTGTCAAGTTTAAGCCCAGCACCGTCCTGGAGCTGAAGACCCCGCCGAAGACCAAACTCCTGGCCACTCGCACCAACCTCTCGACCTTCTTCCGCACCACCGATCCGTCCGGATTCCTCTTGTACCTCGGCAACGACAACAAGACCGCTCAGTCTAACAACGACTTTGTGGCCGTGGAAATCGAAAACGGTTACCCAATTCTCAACATCGACCTGGGCAACGGTCCGGAGCGAATCACCAGTGACAAGTACGTCTCGGATGGCAAGTGGTATCAGGCCGTGGTAGACCGCACGGGTCCGAATGCCAAGCTAACGATCAGGGAGCAACTGCCCACCGGCGAGGTGATCGAGCACAGCAAGTCCGGCTACTTGGAGGGATCGCAGAACATCCTGCATGTGGACAAGAACAGTCGCCTGTTCGTGGGCGGCTATCCGGCTGCTCCTGATTTCAATGCGCCCAAGGAACTGAACGCAAACTCCTTTGTCGGCGATATCGAGGATTTGAGGATCGGTGACGAGAACGTGGGGCTGTGGAACTTTGTTTTCGCCGAGGACAACAAGGAGGGAGCCCGGGAGCGAGATGTGCTGCTGGAGAAGAAGAAGCCGGTGACGGGCCTGCGCTTCAAAGGCAACGGCTATGCCCAACTGAAGGCCTCCTCCAACTTCAAGGATCGCTCCAGTATCCATTTCCGCTTCAAGGCAGACAAGGACACGGCCAACGGACTACTGTTCTTCTACGGTCGCGACAAGCACTACATGTCCATCGAGATGATTGACGGCGCCATTTACTTCAACATCAGCTTGGGCGACGGTGGAGGCTTGGTGTCCGCCAATCAGAATCACTACAACGACAACCAGTGGCATACTGTTCGAGCGGAACGCGATCACCGCGATGGACTGCTTACTGTGGACGATCAGGTTATGTCCCGACAAACGGCTCCTGCCGAAGCCGATGAGGAGTTGCCCAGGCTCAAGAGGTTATTCTTCGGCGGCCATCCCAGACGTCTCAATAGCTCGCTCAACCTGCAGCCAAACTTTGAGGGTTGCATCGATGATGTGGTGATCAGTGGCGTTGTCGTGGACCTCACGGAGTACATAAACGGCACCGGAGTTGAAGAAGGCTGCTCGGAGAGATTCTCTACGGTGCTGTCATATGCTCCGCACGATTACGGCTTCCTGCGTATGAACAACATCAATGTGGACAACAATCTGCATGTGGTGCTGCACTTCAAGACCCGCCAGCCCAACGGCGTGCTCTTCTATGCCGCCAATCATGACCAGAGCTCGAATATTGGCCTGAGCCTAGACGAGGGTGTGCTCAAGCTGAACAGCATGGGCAGCCAGCTGCTGATCGACGAGCTTAACCTTAATGACGGGGAGGATCATGTGGTCACCGTGCAGCACAACGCGGGAGAGATTCGACTCTCCGTCGATGATGAGGAGACCAAGAGGTGCGCTCAACGTTACTTTCTTCTTTCCCTTATTAATCTTTATTGTCTGTCTCCGCAGACTTGGTAACCCGCAACCGCTGATTCTGGAGGGTGGCGACATCTTCTTCGCTGGCCTTCCGGACAACTATCGCACGCCCAGGAACGCCTTGGCCTCACTGGCCTACTTTGTGGGATGCATTAGCGATGTGACCGTCAACGAGGAGATCATTAACTTTGCCAATAGTGCTGAGAAGAAGAACGGCAACATCAACAACTGTCCTCCGCATGATTTGGGTGAGTAAACGAGGTGCCTCCTAGGTACCTTCAATCTTTTAATTCGCTAACTAAAACGATGTTCATCGCGATTTCAGCCTACGAGCCAAATCTGGTGCCAACCTACTATCCCAGTGGAGCCAATGACGTTGCGGAAAACCCTTGGAAGCCAAATGAAGAGCTGCCCAGGCCGGCCACCTTTGCCCCTGCACCACAAACCACGCCCACAACAACGACAACGACGACGACTACTACTACCACCACAACCACTACGACAACGACCACAACCCAGTCCCCCATCGCCATAGATGAAGATCTAGACAAGGAGGAAGACCTCAAGGAGAAGGAAGCCGCCAAGCCGCAGAGGCCCTTGACCACGCGGCCACCTGCCAAAGTGAATCTGCCCAGCGACAAGCGCTGCAAGCTCCCAGAGCAGCCCAACTTCGACGTGGACTTTGTGGAGGCGGGCTACCGTTTCTACCAGAATAAGGAGCAGCGTCTGGAGATCAACCCGCTGCCGGCGAAGCTACGCCGTCACCACGACGTGACCTTCTCGTTCCGCACCGATCATCCCAACGGTCTGCTCTTCTACGCGGGAAGCAAGCTGCACGAGGACTTCATCGCCATCTATCTCCTGGACGGCCGGGTGTACCACGCCGTGCGCGTCGGTGCTCTCCTCCAGGCCAATGTCAGCAGCGAGGCCGAGCTCAATGACGGCAAGTGGCACACCGTGGAGGCGATACGCACCAGCCGCCGGGTCAGTCTGCTCATCGATCGGGTCGAGCAGCCCGGAACGTTGGAGCTGAATGCAGATCGGAGTCCACCGGTGCTGGCCGTCGAGGCGCCTGTCTATTTCGGTGGCGTCAACAGCTTCATCGAGTCCAAGGTGCGCAACACTACCGGCTACAACCCACTGGCACCGTATTACAACGGCTGCCTCAAGGACTTCAAGTTCGATAGCGTGGACCTAGAGCCGCCGCCGGCGGAGTTTGGAGTGGTCCCGTGCTCCGAGCAAGTGGAGCGCGGAGTCTTCTTTAACAGCCAGACGGCGTATGTGAAGCTCTTCGAGCGCTTCTCCGTCGGCACAGAGATGACCATCAGCTTCGATTTCCGACCAAGAGACCCCAACGGTCTGCTCTTCTCCGTGCACGGCAAGAATTCGTACGCCATCCTCGAGCTGGTGGACAACACGCTGTACTTTACGGTCAAGTCCGATGTGAAGAACATTGTGACCACTAACTTTACGCTGCCCAATAACGAGAGTTTCTGCGATGGTAAGACCCGCAACGTTCAGGCCATCAAGTCCAAGTTTGTCATCAATATCGCCGTGGACTTTATGAGCTCCAATCCGGGCGTTGGCAACGAAGGATCCGCCGCCACCAAGACGAACCGACCGCTCTTCATGGGCGGCCACTTGGCCTTCGCTAAGGCGCCGGGCATCAAGACGAGAAAGTCCTTCAAGGGCTGCATTAGCCGGGTGGAGATCAATAAGAAGCTGGTGAACATTACGCCAAGCATGGTCGTCGGCGATATATGGCAGGGCGTCTGCCCCCTTAACTAGACTCGAATCCCGGACAATGTTAAAGGACCCATGGTACGAACAAGTTAACGTTGAGGTGCCAGGGAAAACAATGGAAAGTTGATGACAAATCCGCAGGTCAAAGGACAACGAACGAACAAAACTAATCGAACAAAATCGACAGGTCGTGTAAAAGGCTGGGGGATCCGAAGATTATGGACCCTTGGCAGAGACGCCAGTCGTATATTTCTTAAAACTATAAGCCAACCTTTTGTCCCAATCTATTAATGCCATATCTACATTTGTAGTATCTGTACTTTTTATGCCTTCTCAAACTCTTCAAGTTTGCTCTTTTTATCTGTTTTTATGTAATTTTGTCGATTCAATAAATATATCAAATCATTTTTATCCAATTAAAACTGAGTCCATTTTTTGCTCTATTAATATCAGTATCTTTATTGTTTTATAAAATTTAAGGAGGTGCAAGGTCGCGTGGCGCCTCTTTCACTATAGCTCATCATTATACTTTAGAAAAACAAAGGCTTTGACAGTTTTTCGGGGGAAAGAGCGCACTTATAAACAAAACTAACATGCCGATGCTAAGCCCTCGTCTTGCTTTCCTCTCATATTTTGTGGAACTGGAATTTGTTTCTAGAGTTTACTCCCTTCGATCTTAATATCCGAATTCAAGCGGTTACTCAAGCAACTACTAGTACCATTTGACTCCTGTAGTTTTCTTAAACAAGTTGCTGTTGTTGATGGTAATGTTACATACATATTTATTCAGATATATATATTCCTTTCAGTTTACACAATCTCGACAGTTGAATTTTTAAATGGAGTTGCCGTTAAACAAATATTCAAACTCCAGAAGGATAACCGTAAGTTGGCCAATATGCTGGGTTACACTATACAGCTAGATGCAGGGATTACGCATATTTGCATTTACTTCATATATGTATATATGCATAGGTTTTTAATAATGCTTAATGTATGTTTATGTTATAATCAATTTCTAAAAACCGAGTGTTTTCATTTTTGAGTGCGTTGTCGCCCTTTACAGGATTAAAACAATATTAACTAGTATCGGTAATCGATTCGGTTAAATAAACAACAAATATGAAAGATTGTGTGTTTTGTGTGTAGAGGACTAAAAACAACGGGTTTGTTCTTATCAAAATTAAGGTTTTAATTACATATACACGTGTAAATATTGTAATAAATATGAAATAATAACTCCCTAATGCTGCACGAATCGTTCGTTTTGATTTCTTTTCATAATTTCTTGTCCTAACTTGACCTAACATTTTGTTTATTTAGCTTTTTCCTACTCTGTTCGTTTGTTTGTTTTTGTTGGTTTGTTTGTTCTTATTCTATACACATCGTAGTGGAAAATTATATTTGATATAGAACGAAAACCTATTCTGCATAATATCTATAAATATATTTCATATAGTTGTATGTATGTAAATGTGTTTGGTGTGTGTAGTTGTTGTGTTTGATTCTGTTGTTGTTTTTGTTGCTTTTTTGTTTACTGCTTAAACGCTAATCACTAAGATCACCCGAGAGAGATACAAACGCACGCGAACGCGACCGGATTCCGCGATGAATCCGGATTAAGGTACAACGAAATCACGATTTTTTCATTTAGTTTAGTTTCAGCTTTAGCAATTGCTTCACTTTTTTAGTTAGACCGTTTTTATATTATTATATGTAGCTATCAAGTATTATATTTGGGACTCGGGGGCGAAAGTCCCTTGTTGTTAGATTTTCTTTAGCTTGAGTTGAGTTTACCGCGACGCGAACGAACGACCCGAAGTTACTTTATTATCACACGTTCCCCCATTTCAAATAGTTAAAAATAAAACGAAATAAAAACACAAACGTAAACACGGTTTGCATAATTACATAATACTATTACTTAGATTTACTTGGTTTTCTTGTTTCACTTGTTTTTTCTCTTTTTTTGACTGAGTTTACTTTTTCCCTAGTTATACATTTTTTTTTAAGTTGTTCCGCGACAATTTCAAGACTTTTGTTTCCATTTAGTTTAGTAAACTTTACACCTAATCATATAATTGTAAAAAATTTGTTCTGTACAATTCATTTAAAAAATTATAAAGCCTATACAAATTATTAGCAAAGTTTCAGTTTCGATGAAATCATAATAGTAAATTGTTTAATTAATTACATGTGTCCTTAAACAACAAAATTATATAATAATACTTTAAAAAGTGATCAGTCAATGGTTGCTTTTGTATTCAGTTAAAGGATCGCACAAAATAAATATATTATGATACTCAACAAAATCATAATTTCGAAAATGTTATCTTTCCCTATTTTAACAGCGTAGATACAAAAAAAAAAAAAACAATAATAAAACGCCTAATTTTGTATAGCGTATATATGAATATCATCAGTTAGTGTATAAGTAAATTTGTATCAGTAACAGTTGCAATATTATCGTTATCCTTGTATTATTTCCTACCCGATTTTCATTACCCGACGAGATACCACGACGATACGGCGATTACGAATTACGAACGAACGAGCGGCGAATACGCGAACGCGAACGCGAAACCGTTATAAACCCGAAACGCGACGATTTTCTTCGAATTTATATATTATTTTGTTTATTTGCGAAAGTGTTGGGCCCAGTGGCGAAATTCTGTTCTTCTGTGAATGAGGGTGCTGTCTGTGGCTTTGAACGGAGTTATTTTTCAGTCTTTGCTTGGTTTCAGCTGAAATTTGTTTTGTTTTTACAGTTGAGTTCATGTCTGCTTTGGATTTCATTCCACACCTGGCCCAACGCTTTCGCTGAACTATTTTTGTTTAGTTTATAATTACCGCGACACGAACCCGCAATATTATTACATTTCTTTAACGATTTTCACGATTCTTTAGTTTCCTTTTTATTGGCTAGGAGAAACACCCGTGTGTTTTCTGCACAATTAAACTCTATTTTCGGTTTTGCACTAAGTTTACTGTTGGATTTGGGTTTGTCAATAAGCACTTGCATCCGGTTAAGTACGGCCCGAACACAGGATTATCTTTTAGTTTACATACTGGAAGCGGACAGACAGATGCTGGCCTAAGAAGTTCTCTGTAGATCTATGATCCCTCAGTGTGTGTGTGGGGGTTAGGCTCCTTTCTATAAGATATATATCGATATATGTTTCTCTTGTGTTTAAGTGTACGATTATGCTGTTGTAGTTTTTTTTTGTAATTTTTTTCATCCTTTTTGTTTTCTATAAGCTTAAATTTCAATATTAACGTAGCATTCGAACAGCATCGAATCGGATAACTTAACAGGCTAAAGATTAAGACGACGACAAGCTTACTTGTACATAATTGTCTAGTTAAGATGTTTTTTTGCTGATGGTTGCTAGGCTCGCTATGGGGTGCTGGTGGTGGGTGGAGTTCCTTTTTAGCTTGCCTGCCCTGCCTGGCTTAGATGTTGTACATGGTGGCCAGGCGCTCGGCCAGAGTTGGCGGGAATTGATCCACAAATCGACGCCAGTTCTCCTCTCCCACCTGGGTCTTGAAGCCAAGGAGAATCTGTAGTAAAGAGGATAAGTATTAAAGAAATTTGGTATATTCGGTGTTTATCCCGCTCTCTCAAAACAGAATTAATACCCAGACTTCGCACGTTAGTCGCAGATGCTTGCTTTTGAGCAGCTTCTTTGGCTGATTTCCCTGCTCACCTTTTGTATCATCTGATGCAGATCCTGCGGGGGATTCACCCACGAGGCAATGGCATCGCAGAAGAATATGAAATCGGGCACCACGCCAGCTGGATTCACTGTGATCATGTGACACATCCCACGGAAGGCCGAGTCCTTCTCATCGTTGTCCCGTATGTGACGCAGCGATGTGCACCTGTTTTTGTTTGGGCAGAGCATTTAGAGATGTGATTAAAGCAAAAACCAACAAAATCAGCAGTCCGAAATACGAAAGATAAAAAGCAAATTTAAAACTGCGTTTAAGTGATGTTGAAGAGTACGTGGATGAGTCCAGAGTTGAGAGAAATTGAAGGAGTGGATGTGCTCAAGCCTACGGAAATGCAGGAGAACAGGATGGAAGGATGGAGGGAAGGACTTATGGAAAGAAAGAATAATCTAGTTAAATATAAGAAAACGTATTACACACCACTGTCGTACAAATTCGGGCAAATAAGGAGCCACTTCAACTGGGCACACATAACCTAGACGACCGATTGTTATTGCTAAAAGAACAGAAAAAAGTAAGAGAAATAAATCAACTGAATAAATCAATCAGTAATCACACACAGAGTTCTCTTGCGAGACTCTCCCTTTCTCTCCGCTGTCTATATATCTAATATCTAGTAAATTCTATGCATGTTGTATGGGTATGAGGTTCGATTTCGTTTCGTTGCTGCTCTCATGCAACAAGTAACACAAACTTAAACAGAAACAAGTGTCCAGAGATCCACATACGAACATACATACGGAATCATATACATTAATATATATACATAAAGATATAAACGAGACCTATATCAGTCCCAAACGTCTCACCTGTGTTCTCCAGCAGAGTCTTGGGCGTGTTCGGTCGGTTGATGATGACGAAGAGGTCGGTGAGCACCAGGTGTATGTACTGCTTGGTCTCCTCACCTTTCAATACGAAGGCAAATCGAATTAGTTGGACATAAGTTCCCTCCATTCTCTTTACTCTATACTTACCCAGCTTCATGCAGATCTCGCCAATGGCCCACGTGGCATTGTTGCACACCGAAATGAAGTCGGGATTTAGGTTCTGGCCCAAAATGGGAAAGAACTCGGCCATAAAGGGGTGCACGTGGGGGAAGCAGGCCTTGGTCAGGTCACCCAGAAGAGCGAACGAGGATTGGCGCACCTGAAAACCGATTTTACTCAGTTTTGATTTGTTTTATTTCGTAGTTCTGTACCCACCTCTGGCAGCACATCCTGCATGCACTGGTAGAGCAGGTGCATGATATTGCTGTTGGCCACCAATGTCTCGATGTGACGATCCAGGCCCTCGGCCAGACCGGACAGCAGGTCCAGGGCCACGATCATGCGCTCCTTGTCGGGATGCTCGAATGTTTGGTTCTGCTTGCACAACTATTAAATGTTAAAGAGTTAAAGGATTTAAGGATTAATACGAATACAAGCTCCCCTCGTCCTCGTACCATTTCCTGGTTGATGGTCTGCTCGATGAGGGAGATGCATCTCCGGTAGACCGGGTCGCAGTAGGGCAGAAAGCCCGACTGCAGGGCAGTGGCAATGCTCGAGAGACACTCCAGCAGCGGGAATAGGTCCTTGTCGTCGTCCTTCAGCAGATTCCACTTGTCAATAAGGGGCGGCATGAGGATGTCAATGTACTGCGGCTTGTTCAAGTGATGGCCCACGGAGTCAGCCAGAGTGCCCACCGCGTCGTACAGGATCAACAGATTTTTGTGCTGGTACTTGGAGAAGGCGAACACGAGCGTCTTGAGGATGTATTCCAGATAGGGAACCAGCTCTGTACATGCCTCCTCCTCCAGCGTGGCAAATGCCGAGCATGCCGCCTCCTGGACGCGCTTATTTGAGTCCAGGATGCGCTTGAGCAGCTCCTCCATCAGCGGCTTCAAGTACTGATCGTGCGGTTGATTGACCACCCAGTTGGCATAGCGGGACAGCGTCCAGCAGGTGATGGAGCGCACCAGGGCCTTCTTGTCCGACAGGCAGCTGATCAGGTAGGGGATCAGCTCGGGCAGGTGCTGGATCATGCCCTGCATGCAGCCCTCGGCGATGGCGCCCAGGGCCAGGACACCGCTTTCCTTGATCACCCACTCTTGGTGAAACAGTGTCTCCTTAAGGATGGGCAGCACGACAGGCAGACAGTCCTCCCGGAACACATTGGCCAGAACATCCAGGGCGGCGGCACTGCACTTACGCAGGTTCCATTCCGAAAGCGAGCTATCGTCGTCCAAGCCGTCGTCGAATCCGTCGTCGTCATCATCACCAGCACCGTCAGCCTGGCCGCTGGCCTCCAGTCCGCTCTTAATTGTGTGTGTGCGGGACTTGTGGAATCGCGGCCGGATGTCCTCTTCACGATCGGGCACCATGTCATCCTCCTCTACATTGCCCTTGAGAAGGATAATGTCGATCTCGGAGTAGCGCATGCCCCGTACCAGCACTGGAGCCAACTGAGACAAGTAGGGAGCCAGTACATCCTTGCAGATGCTCTGTTCCGCCAACGACAGCCAAAACTCTGACGCTTCTAGCGCCACGCCCTCATCGGAATCCTGGGTACGCAGCAGCATGTACTCAATGATCTGCGACATGTGCGGCATCAGGCGATCCATGCGCACCTCCAGCAGCATGACCAGTCCGTGGCAGACGTTCTTGCGCACCTCGTGATCCTCGTCGGAGGACAGGTGGAACAGGTTCTCGATGAAGGTGTCTATGTTTAGCATGAGCGCCTGTGACCGGTTGATGATAAACTGATTAATGCAGGCAATGGCGTGTGAGCGGATCTTGGGACTGCTGTGCTTGAAGTACTGCAGGAATTTGGGAATCATCACGTTCAGGGGCCGATTGAGCGCCGCTGAGTCCAGGATCTCGGCGGAGTCCTCGCAAATCTTCTGCAGCGCACTAAAGGCGCCCTCGCATACATTGTAGTCCTGGTTGTCGAGCATGTCGCAGAGCGAAGGCAGCAGCTGCGGCCAGTTGTGGAGGCCGCCATTGCTGGCGATGGTGGTGATCAGGATGCCGACGGTTGCCCGGATCAGGGGCGAGGTATCGCCCACGGCCTGCAGGCACTCATGCTTGATGTACTCCACGATCTCCGGCTGCAGGGTGCTGCCGTGCATGCGGATATTGTTTTTGAGGATCAGACCGCTGAGCGAGCGCGTTGGCTCGTCCTCGGTCTTCAGCTTGGTCAGCACATATATCAGATAGTTGTTGAAGTCTGGATATCGATTGAACTCCTCCAGTTTCTGTATCGGAACGGAGGTATTGGTGATTACCAGGAAAAGCAGGTGTGCGCCGCCGCGGGCATTACTCACCATTTGTACCGCCATCTGGGTGGCTGTGTCCGGTGACTGCGACTCCTTGAGGATCGCTATGATCTGCTGCAGACCTTCTCCCTGTGGTTCCCACGTCATTTTGCTGCTGGTCGTGCTGCTGCAGGACAAGAGCAGATCGGATCGAGTCGGGTTAATGCCCTCCGTCAGGGGTAGCAAAGTAACAAGAAGAAGAGCTCAACGAGAGCGCGAGCGAGTGGTCGAGGCCACTCACGCACACTGGCGCACTTGGCAACCAACAACCGCAGACGCAGCAGCAGCAGCACATACACGCACATAGAATGTCTGCTGATATGATATTTACATCATCTGTCCGCATCTGCCATGTAAAACTGCCCGAATCGCGTATATTTTCACTGCCCGTCCGACACTGCCTGCGGGGCGGCGAGTGCGATTTCCTGCCCAGAACCAAGAGCAAAAAAAACCCTAACCGAACCGTACCCGCCCGCCTACCACCGCCATATTACACGGACCTCGTCGACCCACTGAAAAAACACATTTTCCCGCTTGGAATACTACTTTTACTGGCCCCCAGACTCACCTTTGGATTTCGGTTGTGCTTTAAAACTAAAATGGTTGGAAATAGGGCGAGATTTCCAATTATTTTCTCTTTTTTCACCTTTTCTTTGCACAATTAGTAGAGTTGTATTCGGTGTGACCGTGGTGTGAGCAGGCAACATGTCTTAGAGGCGGGAGCGTGCCGTCACGTTGACTTAATTGCAAGCGTTTACATAAAATATTTATTTCTCCATCCTGTGTTATAATTATTAGTTTTTTAATAATGAGCATTAAGGCCGTTACAGTTGGATCGCTTTTATTTTAACCAAACTATGTATATTTCTTAATATGATGAAAAATGTTCAATGTCTGAGGTCAACATTTCAAACGTCAATAGATCAATTATAAAGATTCCATAAGATTAACAGGAATATCGGAAAAAAAATCTATTTTCGTCGCGTCAATAAAGTCTCGCTATAATCACGACTTTCTGTCATCGCTAGAGGCACTCGCTCGGACGGCCACACTTTCATTAATTCAGAGTGACCGCATACGCCACCCTGGTGTGAATATTGTTTGGGTTTGAGGCCAGACAGAAGAGTCATTAATTTTAAACAAAGGACCACGCTCAGGACATTCATCCCGGGTCAGACAAAGCCGCATCTCGCATTCCCCACGGTCGAGTGAAAGTTTCTCGCCTGTCGCGTCTTAACATCCGAAGCGACCGGACATGAACAAGCGGAACCATGTGAGGAAAACTTCAGTCCGGTGACAAAGTAAATGAAGCTAATGTGGGAAAACCTAATTTCTCTTGCAGATCCGCCTGCCGCCAGAGGTGAATCGGCTACTGTACGTGCGGAATCTGCCGTATAAAATCACCTCCGACGAGATGTACGACATTTTCGGCAAATTCGGAGCCATCCGCCAGATTCGCGTGTAAGTTAATAGTGCCTGGTGTTGAGTGAATCCTCTCCAGCCCTAACCTAATCATATATTCTCTTGCACAGGGGAAACACACCGGAGACGCGTGGCACCGCCTTTGTCGTATACGAGGACATCTTCGACGCGAAGAACGCCTGCGACCATCTCTCCGGCTTCAACGTGTGCAATCGCTACCTGGTGGTGCTCTACTACCAGTCCAACAAGGCCTTCAAGCGCGTGGATATGGACAAAAAGCAGGAGGAGCTGAACAACATCAAGGCCAAGTACAATCTCAAGACGCCGGAGGCTCCTTAAGACGTCCGGCGGCAGGCTGGATACTTACTGACCACCATTTCCACCAAACTCTTTCCACTGTTTAGGGAACTTCTTGCTCCATACTATACACCTATATGTATACCAAATTTTTGCTATCTACTTGTAGATTTTTTTGATCGCATTTTGTATCATTTGAATCTAACCATTATCATCCATCCATCACTCCATCTATCATATGAACGGCTGGGTGGCGCGGTCAACAGCCATTTGTGAGGCGCTTGCCCAGCTGTTTGGAATCATTTTGCCACATTAAGCCCACTCTCTCATCAAAATAACAAGCAAGTAAATGTAAAAATAAAAAAAAATTGAAAACATCAAGAAGGAGAACCTCTAAAGGAGTTTCGTCAATTATTCATCCTGCTTTTTAGGTTTCTGGTAACTTTATTTACCTAAAACTAAGATAACAACTAGGAAATAGTTAAATATTAACCAACATTCGGTCTTCAACTCATTTTGGAAGATATTAGGACTTGAGAAAATTGTGCCCTGTTAAGATTCCTCCTCCTCTGTGTCAAGATTAGCCTGAACGGCTGCCGCAGCCTGATACTGTTCATAGGTGTTCAGTTGCTTCTCCAGGGTCCGCAACTTCGCCAGATCCTTGAGCTCCTCCTTGGCAGCCTCGGCGATCTCCTGGCGCAGCGCCTCCACTTTCTGTCGGCGTTCACTCTTCTGCATCGCTTTTTCGCGAGCTCTGTCGGTAATCTCCTTGGGTGCTTTTGGCGGTTTCGTTGGCCTTTCGTAGTGGACCTTCTGGTGCCGGATGAGGGCTGCCTCCTGGCGGAAATGAGTGCCACACACCTTGCACTCGTACGGCTTCTCACCGGTATGTATCCACTCGTGCTGCTTCAGGGACTGGGAGTTGGCGAAACGGCGCGCGCAGAAACGGCACTCAAAGTCCTTAACCTTTTCGTGGACGCTCTTGTAGTGGCGCTTCATGTTGCCGAGGTTATTGAATCCCTGGCTGCAGCCGGGGCAAAGGTGCATGCCCTCCTTCTGGACGAACTTCGTGCGGGTGGGCGCCTCGCTGGGCGGCAATTGAACTGTGGGAATGGGATTCACCACGGTGCCCGCGAGTTGGGACAGATCAACTCGCTCGACGCGGCGCGGATCCTTTGGTATGGTGGCCACAGATTCGGCGCATACTTTGAGGAGCTGATCCGCATCCACCCGGACTTCCCCTGGCTCACTCTCTCCCTGCCGTTGGCGATAGGTTTCGAGAGCCCTCTCCACGCTCTTTTCGTGGATCTTCAGGTGCTTTGTCAGGCTCTCCGTGTACAGGAACTTCTTCCCGCAAACCTGGAAACCAAGGGAAACAAGTGGTTAGAGGTCATAGAGGTCCTGTGAGAAGTCCTCACCTTGCACTCGCACCGCTTCTCTCCCGTGTGTGTCATCTCGTGGATCTTGCAGGCATGGGACTTGCCAAAGGTCTTGCCACAGTACTGGCAGGCAAAGTTACGGATCTTCTCGTGCACAATCTTCACGTGGCTGTCCAAGGCGCGCTTCGTGTGGGTGGCATGGTCGCATATGTGGCACTTGAACTGCTTCTCCTGGGTGTGTGTGAGGATGTGCTTGCTCCACTCCTGCCTCGTGGTCTTGCCCACCCCGCAGTAAGGACACACGTAGTTCTTGATGCCTGCGTGCCGGAGCAGATGGTTCTTCAATGCGCTATTGATGTGGAAGCCCTTGCCGCAGATGTTGCAAGGATACGGCAGTTCCTCGCCGGTGTGCTTGTACATGTGCTTCTTAAGGGCCACCGGACAGCGGAAGACCAGACCGCACTCCCCGCACGGCTGATCCGCCCGCGGAGCACTCATTCTGGTCTGGTTGTGAACCTTCTTCAGGTGGATCGTCAGCAGGCGGAGGCGGGGAAACATCAACCGGCAGCCTTCAACGGTGCAGGGAATTTCATCCGCCTTCTTGGTGTGCGCGTAGTCTACGTGCAGACGCAGAGCACCCGCCGTGGTGAAGCCTGTAGTGGAATGAAGGGGATAAGGAATACGCCTTTGTCCAAGTTCCGAATTACCTTTTCGGCAGCTCTCCTCCGCGCACTGAAATGGCAGCAGGTCGTTGTGGTGTTTCATGTGCTCCTCGTACTTTAACGTCTTCTTGAACTTCTGCTGGCAGATGGGACAAGTGATCAGGTGACGCGGGTGGCGCTCGGCGCTGGACAAATTCCTCCGCGTAGCCAAGGGTTGTTCGTCGTCGCTAGAGAAGCTCTTTTGCGCGTCTTGTTCAGCTCGATCATCCTCTTCGCTCGAGGAGTTCTCTTGGTCGTGCTCCTCCGGTTCCTTGTCTACCGTTTCCAGCATCTTGAACACCTCCTCTTCGTTGTCAATCATCTCCAGCTTGTGGTTTAGAAGGGGATCATAACTGGCCTGCTCCTCATGCCTGCCCAGCGCTTCTGTATCCTCCGGCACAGGTTCGAATTGTCCAACGGGAATAACCTTGTAGTTGACCACCATTTCCTTAAAGCGCTGCTGGGAACCCGCACACTGCTCCTGGAAGTCGTGCAGCTCATTTAACTTCCCCAAACATAGGTGGCAGATTTGGCGTGGAAAGCCGTCCTGTGGATCCACTTGCATGGATGTGCAATCAGTCAGTTTCTTGGCCAGATCGGGAACCAGGAACAGGTCGTGGCCTCTCCCCAGTTCCAGATGGACCAAACAGGTGCGACACAGTGAGTGGACGGAGTACTGAAGCTGCTTGGTGCCCATTTCTCTAGGAAAAGGGCAGCCAGAGCAAAGCAAAACAAAACAAAACAAGTTTGTTGCAGTGTGCCGCCCAGTGTGACCGCCGCCTACCATTTTTAGCCCCATTTCGGTGCAATGGGTGAAAAATCGACCAACGAGATTTATCTTGTAAATAATGTCATTAATAATCATTTATTGTGTATTGAAACATTATAATATTTAAAGGGCTTAGAAATATAAGAATAGTAAATTATTACTAACTTAAAACTAACTTAAACTCACTAATTCCTTCGAGTGCAGAGTTATCATCTTGGTGATTGGCAGGTCTTCAATTTGGACTCTCACTGTTCCAGTAAAGAGAAACTGGCGAATGTTACTTAATGGAATAAGTAAATTTAGTTTATTGTTAGATCCCGTTCAGCTGCTTCTCCACGGCTCAAGCAATGAGCGCCTGTACCATTTCGGCTCCCAGGAGCCTTAAGGAGATAGGGAGTTATCCTCTTGGTGTTTTGCAGGACTGCAATTTGGACTCACACAGTTTCAGTGAAGCGAGAAGACCTGGCGAAGGTTACTTAATGAATTTGGTAAATTTAATTTATTGTTACTTACAGTTCAGCAATATTCAAAATGGAATATTGGTTGAATTTGTTGTGGCGCTGACAAAGACCTGAGATGATCTGCGGAATAGCTTTTACTGCGTTACCCTTCTAAAAGGATATACAAATAAGGTGCAGAATTATCCGAACAATAAGGGTTAATGCCATTTCACGACCAATGTTGCCACATCGTGGAACTCATCCCAGCGAGTCCCCACCTCCCGCGACTAACTCGGTGGAAAGTCGTTCCTGTCTTATTGCCCAACTCGCCCGTTCGACCGTCGACGAGTATACAATTTTTTCTGTGTCAATATTATTTTTTTACTGCTGGCTGGAGGGAGACGCAAAAAGCAGACGAAAACCGCCCAATCCCGCAGTGCCGCTCGCGAGAAAGCAACATGGACGTGGCGCGCACCTACTCGATCCACAGCCTGTGCAGGATCTGCCTGAACCACCTGCAGAACGACGCCGACTTGTACGACTTGTATCTGGTGCCAGGACTGGCCAAGAAGCTCTGCTTTTGCACCTCGCTTTCAGTGGAGCAGAACGATGGTTTCCCCAAGAACCTGTGTACCCAGTGCTACTCAAAGCTCACAGAGCTGCACGACTTCCAGCGACTGTGCGTGGACTCGGTGCAGAAGTTCCAGGATCTGGTCGCCAGCAACGCCTTTGCCTGCCAGACCAACTTCGATGTACTGGACCCCAGTGTGACAGTGCACGACATGCACGGCGAGGAGGAGGAGAACATCAACTATGACCCACTGCTGAACCACAAGATGGAGCTGATCGAGAACGAGGAGGACGTCTTCAAGATGCTGGAGCACGTGGACAAGGAGGCCGAGGAGGTGGAGAACGGCACCAAGCAAGAGGAGGAGGACGACAAGGCCGGCGTCAGCCACATCAAGATGTTCGACGACGACTCCTCTATCGAGAGTGGCAACGACAACGACCGCGATCTGGATTTCGAGCCCAACAGCAGCGACGACGACATTCCGCTGGCCCAGCGCCTGCGTGGACCTGGCCCAGGAACATCCCAGCAAACAGTCCGCCAGGGCACCTACAACAAGGCGAAGGGCAAGCCTAGGGGCAGGCCCAAGAAGGTGAAGCCACCGCCGCCGGACGACGAGGAGTCCACCAGCGCCTCCGACGACTCGGAGGATGACTCGGACGACAACAACCCAGACGGAACGCCCAGGGACAAACCGAAAAGGAAGCGCATTCCCGCCGACGAGCGCCACCTGCACCGCATCATCGACTGCCACATCTGCCACCAGAAGTTCAAGAAGGCCATTCGCTACGAGGAGCACATGAAGTACCACAACGACCTGCTGCCCTTCCAGTGCAAGGTGGAGACTTGCAAGAAAGGTATGCCCTTCCCAAAGCTCTTCTAGCGCAGATCTAATCAGTGCTCCCCCTTCCAGGCTTCACCACGGCCAACGGCCTGCGCATCCACATCGACCACGCCCACACCGAACTGTCGGAGGTGCACACCTGCACCGCCGAGGGCTGCGGCAAGACCTTCCCCCGCGTCCGTCTGCTCACCTTCCACATGAAGAAGGTGCACGGACTGACCAAGGCGGCGGCGCCGCTGCGTGACTTCCCCTGCCCGGAGTGCGACACGGTCTTCCGCTGCCCCACGGCCCTGAAGAAGCACATGTACAAGCACACGGGCGAGGAGCTGCCGTATCCCTGCAACATTTGCGGCAAGCGGTTCGTGATCAACAGCGCCCTGAGGGATCACTTGATGCGGCACGCGGGCATCAAGAACCACGTCTGCCCCTACTGCGGTGTGGGCAAGACAACGCGCCAGGAGTGGAACGCCCACATCCTCACGCACACCAAGGAGAAGAAGTTCAAGTGCCGACAGTGCGACCACGCCTCCCACAACAAACAGGCCTTGTCCAACCACGTCAAGGTGGTGCACGAGAAGCGCAAGGACTTCGCCTGCCAGTACTGCGGCAAGACTTTCGGCAAGTCGCACGCCTGCAAGGTGCACGAGCGGAGCCACACCGGGGAGAAGTGCTGCGAGTGCAAAATCTGCGGCAAGATCTTCCTCTGCGAGAAGAGCCTAACCAAGCACCTGAAGACGCACGAGAAGCGCGATCTCCCGCCGTCGGAGCCGCACCGCCAGCAACTGAACATTCCGATGCCCGGCCAGATGGCGGGCCAAATGCCCGGCCAGATGCCGATGCAGATGCAGGGCCAGGGCCAGGGCGGCGACGGCCTGCTGCAGATGCAGGGCCAGGGTCCCAGCCAGATACCCAGTGACGACATGATGAAGGCGTGCGGCGGCGGGTCCGCTGCAGTGCCTTCAAAGCCGAAGAACTCTCGCCGCGTCCAGCGGGTAGACATTGCTCAGCTGGCGGGCACCGCCGTCAACCCCATTCCCTCAGTATCGGTGCCCTCGTGGTCGCCGCAGGTGAACTTCACCAAGAAGGAGGGCCAGCACATCTGCCCGGGTTGCGGGCGCGGCTTCAACAACATCGGAAACATGAAGCTTCACTACAAGATCATCCACGAGAAGGTAAAGGACTTTGCCTGCCGCTTCTGCCCCAAGCGGTTCTCCAAGGCGCAGATCCTGCGCCACCACGAATGGATCCACACCGGCGAGAAGCCCTTCGAGTGCAAGATCTGCGGCAAGCATTTCCGCCAGGAGACGGCGCTTAAGAAGCACATCAAGACGCACGAGAAGCCCAACCGCCGGCACGTGCCCGAGCGCAGTGCGCCCACCCAGATCACGTTCCGCAAGCTAGAGCCGGACGCCGAGCCGCGCAACTTCGATCAGTACCAGGACCCGGCGGTGGAGCGGGCGGCGGCCACCGCCGAGCTGCTGGCCCACCAGCTAGAGGAGAACGAGGCCCGGCGGAAGGCAGACATCGAGCGGCAAAAGATAGCGGCCGCCGCCTGCGAGCAGCTAAATAAGCTGCAGCAGCAGCAGGACATTATCAAGGCGACCACCTCGTACGACGGCTACTACGCGCAGAAGGCCCAGGCCGAGGGCACCAGCATCGATGCCCTGAAGATCGACCATGTCTAGGCCAGAGGCGCGACACTGGCACGACCTCATCCAGAAATTGGCTTTATCTTACGCGTATACCAGCGACTCCAGCGACGTACATACATACATACATATGTATCCCCTCTTCTGCAGCAGCTACCACTGTCCGGTCTCCGGCAAGTCTCCAAGCAGGCCTCGAATTGCTCTCTAGCTGGATCAGATGTAGGATTATAGGCCCTAAGCCCCTTAACTAACTAATCGCGTAAATATTACAATATGAGCACTTACTTTATATTTACATTTTATACTTTACATACCTTTATACATACATGCAATATATGTATCTTGTGTTTTCCTGTAATGTCTCCCGTGCTTACTTAGAGTAAAGGATTAAAAACTACATACATATTAACCAAGAGAGTTTTATTTTGCTGCTTAGGTGGATTGAACCTGTTTAAGCCCCTTATACAGGTGATATTATATTTATTTTCTTGACCTAACATACAAGTAAACTCTACCCATCAGGTTTTATAAAGTTATACATAATAATGTATACATATAAGTTCCAATATTCAAACAAAGATTTTATAAAGATAATCTAAGAAAAGGCTGAAATATACATAGATATAACTTGGAACTACTTCAAGCGATATTCATAACACATCCTTAAGGAATATGAAACTTGTGTTATAGAAGGGAGATCTAAGCATCAGTCTTCGCAAGAAAAATCATAATTATTTAATCATAATTTTAATTTTTTTAAAACCTAAAGTAATGGTACATATTTAAGTTTATTTAACTTTAAGCTCGATTCAGGAATAAAAATATTCATTTTGTAGGACCCACACCATTTTATTTGAGCCAGGACTGTAATATATTCGCGGAATATATTTTATCGATGTTATCGAACCAGTAATGAACTACGTTTGATACCACCGGAAAATGTAATCTCTGGCTTATCGATGGCGGAAGGATGTCATTTGTTGTCATTGTCATTGACATTTGTTTTGAATGATTCTAGCTCCGTTTCTACAATAGTCTTATCTTCCAATTCGGCATCCTGGGGTAGATACTGAATCCCTCCCTGTGTATGAGTGATTCGAATTCAGTGGTGACCGCTGGAGGAACAAGTTTTTTAACGAAATAAATATTAAATACTATCGATATCGCTATCGATCTATTAATCAAAATTGTCTCGCCACTATCCGGTCCCGTTAACTGAAAACATGAATCAAAATCGAAAAAATGGCGAATGAGAATGGCGGTTAGACAGCAAACATAACTGACTTTAACCGACTAGCCAGTCTTCGTCGTTGTCATGGCTAAGGCACTTGACATCCCTCTATCGAACAAACATACACATTCTAAATTGTGGTCAGTTCGAGAGATGGATCCAGCTAAAGTAATTGGAAAACTGTGAGTTTAATGAATAATGTGCCAGATTACCAGTACTGATTAAATGGTTAGCAAAGAGCAGGTGCGCATGGAGCACAAGGCACGACGCAGCTATCCAAAGGTATGGGCCCAAATAGCGGACAAGAATACCAATAAGTTCTACCATCAAGATAAGATAGGCTCTCAGCTTAAGGACGACCTAAAACTGCAAGGTAGGTGACCCGCCGTCTTCTTGGATTCTCCCACTAAAAACGCGGACTTCTTTAGGCTTGTGTCCGATTCAGCACAACAATGAGGGCGAATCCCGGTTCGTTTCACCGGAGATGTATAAGAACCTTCTGGCGGTTTGTCGTTGTGGCAGATCTCGGCAAGGCGCTCATATGGGAAAATGTCTGCAGAGAACCTTAAGTCCGGACTACACGAAGTCAGACACACATGGCCAAACCCAAAATGACACGGATCAGCGGGTTGCTGATAATGTGTCGCAGCCGATGAATGTGCCGCGCACCTCAAACTGCAAGTTTTAAAATCAAACAAGGCGCGAGTATCCAATAATAATAAAGCCACTTACAGCTATCATAGGTTTTTTGGGAGTCAAAACGAACTATCAATTGCTGGAGCGGTCTATGCAGTATGTCTCGCCGGCCTACTCTATGGCGGGGCCTCGCATTACAGCGGTCCCCTATAACAATATCATTATCGGCTAAGCAGTGCATCCCGCACACATAATTTATTATATCTATTAACACTTACACTAGGTAATAATATGTGTAAAATAACCAATTAAAGCACAACTTTTTCAATAAATTTTCGTTTTAATAACTCGCTGATCATTCTGATTTTGAATGCTGAAATTACCCTTAACTTTAATTTTATTTCATACTTCTATAACAGGAGGTTTTAAATACATATATGTACATACATATGGATTATTTGGAGAATCAGCTAGATTTTTCCTATGACGAAAGGGAGGATGAAATCCATGCCAAGAATCTGAAGCCTGGTGGAAGTTAGGATTACGGAGACCCCTAAAAACTTCGGCTACTGGAGATACATAAGGATAAACTGAATTGTGGTTGTCTTTATCCAGAACGAAAGCATTACAGTGGCGTCTGGATAAACCTGCTCCAGGCACACATATTCCTGTGTTCGCAACGAGTGGTATCGCCTTTAAAAAAAATCGATAGTGAAATCGATGTTTTCACAGCTCTAGTCCGCAGTGCGGTCACACTGGCAAGTGTTGTATTCAATAAAAAAAGTAGAATTCAACTTTTTTTCTCGGCAAAGAACATTTCTCTCGACTGCAGTTTACGGATCTCGGCAAGATGTCTTTCTCTGACGGCAGAGAATACTCTATCCACACCGTGTGCCGCACCTGCCTGTCCGTGCTGGACAACACGGCCGCATACGACCTCTTCCTGGTGCCCGGCCTGGCCAAGAAGCTGTGTGTGTGCACCTCGCTGTCCGTGGAGCAGGCGGACGGCTTCCCGAAGAACCTCTGTACATTGTGTTACACCAAACTGAACGACCTGCACGACTTTCAGAAGCTGTGCGTGGACTCGGTGCAGAAGTTTCAGGACCTGGTCGCCAGCAACGCCTTCGCCTGCCAGACCAATTTCGATGTGCTGGACCCCAGTGCAGCTGTGGCGGACTTGCCGGGCGAGGAGGAGGACAATGTCCACTTTGACCCGCTGCTCAACTCGAAGATCGAGATTATTGAGAACGAGGAGGATGTCTTCAAGATGCTGGAAACTGTTGAGAAGGAGGTCGAGGAAGTGGAGAAGGAGGATATGGAGGTGGAGCTGGAGCAGCCCTTTGCCGACTTCTCGGCGGAGGACTCCTTCGAGAGTGGCAACGACAACGACCAGGACGCGGATTTCCAGCTGAACAGCAGCGATGACGACATCCCGCTTGCCCAGCGCAGCCGGCGAGGAGCCGCCCGTGGACGCAAGTCAACCGCCAAGACCAAGGTCAAGCAGGACAAGGAATCCGATGAGTCTAGCTCCTCTGAGGACTCCGAAGATGGCTCCAGCAAGGGCAAGGCCAAGCGCAAACGGATTCCGGCGGATGAACGCGATCGCCACCGCCTGATCGACTGCCACATTTGCCACCAAAAGTTTAAGAAGGCCTTCCGCTATGAGGATCACATGAAGCACCACAACGATCTCCTGCCCTTCCAGTGCACCGTGGAGAGCTGCAAGAAGGGTAAGTAGGTCTGACCTGGCTTGCCTTGAAGTAGACCTGATATAATCCCGATTCCAGGCTTCACCACCGCCAACGGACTGCGTGTCCATGTGGAGCACGCCCACACAGACACCTCGGCCATGCATCCGTGCACCTACGAGGGCTGCAACAGGTCCTTCGCTCGTCCCGTGCTTCTCAGCTTCCATATGAAGCGCGTCCACAAGGTGGACACCCCGCAGCGGGACTTCCCCTGCACGGAGTGCGACAAGGTGTTCCGCTGCCCCACCGCCCTCAAGAAGCACATGTACAAGCACACCGGCGAGGAGTTGCCCTTCGCCTGCGAGATCTGCGGCAAGCGCTTCCCCATTAACAGCGTCCTGCGCGACCATCTGCTCCGGCACGCGGGCATCAAGAACCACGTCTGCCCCTACTGCGGCGTTGGCAAGACGACGCGGCAGGAGTGGAACAAGCACATCCTCACGCACACCAAGGAGAAGAAGTACGAATGCCGGCAGTGCGACCACGCCTCCCACAACAAGCAGGCGCTGGCCAACCACGTTAAGGTGGTGCACGAGAAGCGCAAGGATTTCGCCTGCCAGTACTGCGGCAAGACCTTCGGCAAGTCGCACGCCTGCAAGATCCACGAGCGAAGCCATACCGGAGACAAGTGCTGCGAATGCAAGATCTGCGGGAAGGTGTTCCTCTTCGAGAAAGGCCTAACCAAGCATCTAAAGACGCACGAGAAGCGCGATTTGCCCAAGACACAGCCGTTGAATCCCTTGATGGGCGATGCTGCCGCCGCCAGCTCTTCTTCGACGATTGCCAAGCCTAGTCCGCATCTGCGGGGTCGCGTTGAACGCGTGGACATCGCCCAGCTGGCGGGCACGGTGGCCAATCCGATTCCCTCGGTCAACTTGCCGTCTTGGTCGCCGCAGGTGAACTTCACCAAGAAGGAGGGCCAGCACATATGTCCAGACTGCGGCAAGGGCTTCAACCATGTGAGCAATATGAAGCTCCACTACAAGGTGGTGCACCAGAAGGTAAAAGACTTCTGCTGTCGCTTCTGCCCCAAACGGTTTGCCAAGAAGCAGTACCTCCGACACCACGAGTACATCCACACGGGCGAGAAGCCGTATGAGTGCAAGGTCTGTGGTAAGCATTTCCGCCAAGAGCAGGTGCTCAAGACGCACATGAAGGTGCACGACAAGCCGCCGCGTCCGCCAGGCAAGCCCAAGGAGCCGGCGGGGCCGAAGGCCGAGACCAGCACTTCGGTGAAGCGCCAGCAGCCTAAGAACTTCGAACAGTACCAGGACCCGGCGGCTGAGCGGGCGGCAGCCACGGCCGAGCTGCTGGCTTACCAGATCGAGGAGAACGAGACCAAGCGGAAGGCGGAGGCGGAGCTACGGAAGATCCAGGAAGCCGCCTTCGAGCAGCTGAACAAGCTGCAGAAGCAAACGGGCACGTATCAGGGATTCTCCGCCCAAAAGGCGGAGGCGGAAGGCTCGTCGGCGGACGCCCTCAAGTTGGACCACGTCTGAGCGGCCGGATCTGCATGCACAGTCTAGCCCAGCCCACACCCGATCCCATTTACTATGTGTTTCTGTGAAGGACATAAGTATGCGTTATAGGTCTCTAAGGTTTACCATATAGTTTCCGTCATTCTGCAAGCCTCCATTTGTCTACTTTGTACGTAACTCTCCCCACTCCACCATCAGCGGCTTAAGTTTGTATTTTATTGTATGATTGCTAATTGTATTCATTTTTAAATGACGATTTAAATATAAATAAACAGAAATAAGCATAAGGAGCGCGTTTGTTCAGTGTTGGTAAGTGGCGTTTAGTGTGCAAGCAGTTGTTTTCCGTCCAAGAACTAGCTGAATTTATACTCTTCACTAATCGATGTTGCTTTACCTTCAGCAAATGTGAACTTATTATCCAGTATTTTTGTGTAACACAAAAATTATTAAATAAAATAACAGAAATTAGCGTTAAAAGTCCGTTTGTCCAGTGTTGGTAGGCGGCGCTTGGGTTGCAAGCAGTTCTCAGTACTGCGAAATAGGCGATTTTATCTCTAAGATCTAAAGGATATTATGCTCATAATATTTCGCTTATTCTATATAAACAGATTCATTTTTAGCTTAAGAGTGATTTAAGTAATATATTATGTGTACATACTATTAAATAAAACTGTGGCATAACGAAAAATATCGTATTCAAGAATATACAATTATAGCTATTTCCCCAATTGGCTATTTTACAAACTGAGAGCATCCCTGTCACTGTTGTTTTGGTTTTTCTGATCTGACGCGTAAAGTTTTTTCTTCGCCTAAATCTTTAGGTTTTGACCAACGCAGAAGCTTTCGATTCACTCTGGAGCGGCCGTCATGGAGGAGGAGGGTGCCCAGTACTCGGTGCACGCCGTGTGCCGCATCTGCCTAAACCGCCTGCCGGGCGACGGCGCTGGAGCCGGATGCTTCGACCTCTTCCTGATCCCCGGCCTGGCCAAGAAGCTGTGTGTGTGCACCTCGCTGGCCGTCGACCAGTCGGACGGCTTTCCCAAGAGCCTGTGCACGCCCTGCTTCTCCCGGCTGGACGATCTGCACGAGTTCCACAAGCTGTGCGTGGATTCGGTGCAGAAGTTCCAGGATCTTGTGGCGAGGAACGTTTTCTGCCCGCCTTCCAGCGGCCAAATCAGGACCTTTGACGTGCTGAACGTGGCCGGGAACGGTGGCGAGCTGGTGGGCCAGGAGGAAGAGGATCGGATCAACTTTGACCCGCTGCTGGATCACAAGATGGAGCTGATCGAGAACGAGGAGGATGTGTTCAAGATGCTGGAGCACGTGGACAAAGAGGCTGAGGATGCGGAAAAGGAGGTGAAGCAGGACGATTCCGACGACCTAATGGCCCTCTTCGGTGCGGGCTCCTCCTCGGAGAGCGAGAGCGACCACGACCAAGATGTGGACTTTGAGCCCAACAGCAGCGACGGCGACGATGACCTACCTCTGGCGCAGCGCATAAGAATGAGTCCCCGTCAGGCCAAACCCAAGGCCAAGAGAGCATCCGTTAAAGTGGAGGAAGAGGAATTCCTCAGCGTCTCCGAGGAGGGGGAGGAGGAGGACGACGACGAGGGGAATAAGACGAAGACCAGGCGCCGGAGAGTGCCGCCCGGCGAACGACACCTGCACCGCATCATCGACTGCCACATCTGCCACCAGAAGTTCAAGAAGGCCATTCGCTACGAGGAGCACATGAAGCACCACAACGACCTGCTGCCCTTCCAGTGCAAGGTGGAGACCTGCAGGAAAGGTATTTATAGAAGCAACATCTGCTGAAGGCCTTTATACCCAGCCATTATTCCCCTTCCAGGCTTCACCACCGCTGGCGGACTAAGGCTCCACATAGACCACGCCCACACGGAGCTGTCGGAGGTGCACAATTGCAGCATCGAGGGATGCGGCAAGTCCTTTCCCCGCATCCGCCTGCTGACCTTCCACATGAAGAAGGTGCACGGCATCACGAAGGCGGCGGCTCCGCCGCGGGACTACCCCTGCTCCGAGTGCGAGAAGGTCTTCCGCTGTCCGATGGCCCTCAAGAAGCACATGTACAAGCACGACGGCAAGGAGCTGCCGTTCCCCTGCAACATCTGCGGCAAGCGATTCGTGATCAACAGCGCCCTGAAGGATCACCTGATGCGACACGCGGGCATCAAGAACTACGTCTGCCCGTACTGTGGCGTGGGCAAGACGACGCGCCAGGAGTGGAACACCCACATTCTTACGCACACCCAAGAGAAGAAGTTCAAGTGCCACATCTGCGAGCACGCCTCGCACAACAAGCAGAGCCTGGCCAACCACATCAAGATCGTGCACGAGAAGATAAAGAATTACGCGTGCCAATACTGCGGCAAGACCTTCGGCAAGTCGCACGCCTGCAAGATCCACGAGATGACGCACACCGGGGAGAAGCGTTGCGAGTGCAAGGTCTGCGGCAAGAAGTTCCTCTACCCCAAGAGCCTGACCAAGCACCTGAAAACGCACGAGAAGCGGGTGCTCAGGGCCATCGAGACCTATCGCCAGCGGCAGGTGGAGATGGGTGAAACAGTTGTACAGATAGGAACGGCTCCTCCGGAGCTTCCACCGGGCATGCCTGTCGAGGGCCTGACCAGCGAGCCAGCGATCATGTCGCAGAATGCGGCCGACGAGCTGCTCAAGGTGTGCGCCGAATCGGTGGCCACCATACCCAAAGATCCGCGCCGCGTGCAGCGTGTGGACATCGCCGAGCTGGCCGGCACCGCCGTCAACCCCATTCCCTCCGTATCGGTGCCCTCGTGGTCGCCGCAGGTGAACTTCACCAAGAAGGAGGGCAAGCACATCTGCCCGGGCTGCGGGCAGGGCTTCAACAACATCGGAAACATGAAGCGCCACTACAAGATCATCCACGAGAAGGTGAAGGACTTCGCCTGCCGCTTCTGTCCCAAGAGGTTTGCCAAGGCCCAGACCCTGCGGCACCACGAATGGATCCACACCGGCGAGAAGCCTTTCGAGTGCAAGACCTGCGGCACGCATTTCCGCCAGGAGACGGCCTTGAAACGCCACCAGCGCACCCACGAGAACCGACCGCCCGTCATCTCGCCCAAGTTCTATGCCGCTCGCGAGGAGCTGGAGGAGCAGGAGCGGACTAAGCGGGAGGCGAAACGGCAGGCGGAGGCCAAGAGGCGCGAGATTGCCGAAGCGGCCAAGGAGCAGCTTTCCTCGCTGCACAAGCTGGATGGGGGACCCGACCGCAGCCTGCACTCCTACGACGAGTATCAGGAGGCGGCGGCCGAGCGGGCGGCCGCTTCTGCCGAACTCCAGGCCCAGCAGTTCGAGGAGAACGAGGTGAAGCGGCGGGCGGACGAGGAGCGTCTGAAAATCCAGGAGGCAGCCTACGAGCAGCTGCATCGGCTGCAGCAGCAGCAGGAGCTGGATAAGGCGCAGGCCTCCTACGACGGCTACTTCGCGCAGAAAGCGACCGTTGACGGGACCACTTTAGACGCTTTGAAGATGGACCATGTGTGAGAGCTGATTGTGGCGTCTAACGCTTTCAGAACGAGTGCAGGCTTATATGGAGAGCAATACCTTATATTTACAGTGTGCATATGATGGACTTACCCTAGGTTTACGCTTAACTTAATGATTAAATTAAATTCTAGAAATACTGTCTATTGATCAGGAGGTAAAGGGAACAAAAACAAAATAGATTATGTATAAACCCTGTATAAAGGTGAAGTGGGTCTGGCTTGAGTTTAAGAGGTGTTTCCCAGCTCTCCGCTCGCTCAAATAATGCGCATTAAACCGTCTTTGACTCTACCTTTCGCCAGAGTAACTTGTGTGTAAATGCAGGGCTCCTCTTCTACTCCGTATCCTGGAGTATGAATAGCTTCTTGAGGCTGTCCAGAGTCATGTTCTCCAGGTCCCAGTGCGTGGACAGAGTCTCGGTGTCATCGGCTGAAGCTATGAGCGAGAGTATGTTCTCCTCTATGGTTCCGTTCACAATGAAGCGATGCACCTTTGTGGGTCTGCAACATCAAGATAATGCTTTGATAAACATAATATATATCGAGTGGCGAACTCACTTCGTTTGTCCAAAGCGATGAATGCGGCCAATGGCCTGACGCTCGTCACCGGGATTGAGTATGGGCTCCACCAGAAACACATGAGTTGCTTCGATTAGATTTAGGCCCTTAGATCCCTTAGAAATGGGCATCAGAAGGCAGGTGATCTTGTGATCGGGATTCTGGAGAAGATTGAGGGGTTACTTGTGGACTTTTAGAGATAATTTTAGCCTTAAATTGCAACCTTAAAGTCTTCAAACTCCTGATTACTGCACTTGCTGCGATATTCGATGCCGTTGCGGTTCAAGGCCATGGCTATTTGCGTGAGTATCGCCTGCCATTGTGAGAAGATTAGGACCTTTGCCGTTTCATCAGCTTCCCGGATCTTCAGAACGAGTTCCACAATGTTCGCTATCTTGGTGGAAAAGTCGCCAACTATGGACTTGTGGGCGCCACGACGCATCGAGTAGTACAGCCTTTGAAGAAATTTATGTAAATACTTTATGGGAAAGGTAGTTTCCTGACTTACTGTGGCGAGTCCTGGCGACAAAGGGGGCACTTGGTGACGCCACCACGATCAGATCTCCTCCTCATCGTATCCAGGCAGTGCTGGCACACAAAGTGACCGCAAACCATCATCACGTACTGAAAGGGGCTCTTTAGATCAACATCTTAGTCACAGGCTTAAACGGACCCAACTCACCCGCACGTCGTCCCGCGTCTGGCAGATGGGGCAGGGCTTGTCGGCGGCGTCCTCCTTGAGATGCTTCAGGTACTTCAGCCGCCCGCACAGCCGCGTGAAGTTCAGCTGCGCCTCGTTCAAGTTTGACAGATTGAACTGCTGCTGCTCGTCCAGCTGGCAGCGCAGGATGCGGTAGTTGGACTGCTTCTCGGGATCGTCGGTGAGTAGGATGCGCATCCGGCACATCTCCAGCTCGTCGAAGGCCTTCACCATGTACTCCACCTCGATCCAGTACTTGATCTGGCACTTCACCAGGCTCTGCAGGCAGGACAGCGCCTCAAGTTTGTTCTGGCACTCGGCCTGCCACTCGCCGAAGTCCGGCTTGTAGCGCACGAAGGCGAAAATGGCTACAGGAGGGAAGAAGCGACATAAAACACGCTGTAAAGACCGTCTCTGACTCACATTTAATTAGGCAAATCTCCAGGCTGGGCTTCTCCAGACCCTCTGTGGCCAAGGACTCGCCATCGAGCTCCTTGGCGAAAAGCAGGCACTCGAACTGATTCAGGCTTTCCCGGATCTTGCACAGGCGACAATGGCGTCGCTTCTTGGGCTTCTCCGGGTTCTCAGCGGGCTTGTCTTCCTGCGCAATTCGGAGCTCTATATTTTAGTAAATCCCAATCCGAATCGCTTACGCCCTTCACTCACCAGAATGTCCGCCAAATGGCAGTCCGTTACGTCGCCTATAAAATTAAGTATATCCTGCGAGAGGCCCTCGGCCGCCTTGACAGAGCCCCAGGCCGCCTGCATGACCTCCTTTAGATATACAAACTCCGCGACTAGAGTCCTCTTTAGTTGCATCAGCTTCTGGAACCACACATCCACAAAGTAAACCATGCCAGCCATGGTGTCCACATCTCGGATCTTCTCCGGGGCTATGTTCTGGCGAACGAATTCCTCCAGCAACTTGTTCCACATTGCGTTGTGCAGCGTGGGCTGGTGGTGCACCACCGTGGCCAGGAGATCGATGCAGCTGCCCTGGAACTCCGCCTCCAGCTTTTGCAGTTCCTCCAGCTTCGCTTCGTAGGCAGCGAGGGCTGCCTCGAGGACGGATGTGTTATCCTCCAGATACCGCCACTCCAACCGCTTCATTTGCGCCTGGTAGTTGACCTTATCCAGGTCGGACAGCTGGTCTGGAGCGGCGGCCAGGTCGCTGGCCTGGAGGAGGTTGAAAATGGCATGGATTTGAAGCACGCTGTCGACCCTGCAAAGGAAGGTATGAGCTGGCGGAATGCGGTATGCTCGGGAGCCCCTGAAACACCTACGATATGTTCTCCTCGTTGTAGTCCGCCGCCAGCTTCAGCAGGAGCTTGTAGTACTTGATGGCCTGGGCGAAGTCCTCGCGTATAAAGTGGATGGAGGCCAGGCCGTTGTAGGAGGAGGCCCAGCTGCGCAGCTCCGTCTTGCATTCGCCCTCGTTGTTAGCCTTGAGCCGCGCAAGGAGCTCCTGGGGATTAAGGTACAAGTTGCTGGCCACAGTGCTGTTGAGCACAACGGGCACCGAGCACGTCTGGCGGATGCGCAGGAAGGGCTTCAGGATGAGACGCAGCAGCTGCGGTGACATGGCGGCCAGGCAAGATCCGTTGTCCGGGCTGTGCCGCGTGTGCTTGGCCACGGCGGCCAGGAACTGCTCGTGGCATTTCAGGTGCTCTTCCCTGTAGTACAACGACTCCACGTTGCTCAGCTCGAGACGGTGCACTACCTGCGTCTGCGGCGGAATGCCCAGCTCGTGCTCCACCTTGGACTTGCAGGTGCGCCACAGGCTGTGCTCCAGTACCTCCAGAAGCGGCTCTGGCTTCAAGTTCAACTGGAAGGCCTTGTCGACGGTCTGCCAAGCCTCCGGCGGCCTGCAGGTTTCGGTCCGGCCCACGAACTCCAGCAGCGGCTTCAGATCATCGATGGTGCCGGTCACAGCCCATCGATTGACTGCCGGCAGCATCCTAACCATCTCCGCTGCCTGCGAGGTGTTGCTCTCCACCATCTGGGAAGGAGAAGGGGTGGCGAAGATGGAGATTAAAAACGAAATTCGCCCAGTAACCTCACCTGAGCCTCGTCCAGGCAGACGCGCCACCAGTTGACCATCAGGAGCGGGCAGCTGGGCCGCATGTACCGCTGCTGGTGTCGCATCTGGCGGTCGGACTTGTTGTCCGCCGTGTGATGGATCTCGTTGCGCAGTATCGCGTAGTCGGTGAGCACCACGTCGTACTGGGCCAGCGCCAGGGGATGGACCCAGCTACCCGCGTGCAGGCCCCGATACAGCAGCACCTTCAGGCCCGGTGAGATGTGCTTCTTCATTTCGTGGAACCACTGCATCTTGATGGCGCTGGGCGAGACTATGAAGGTGGCTCCAGTTTCCACCAGGCTCTCGCTGGTTTTGGCCAGCTCGGACCAACAGTCGGGGCACAGATGGGGCAAATCGGTCGCCTTCTGGTTGCTCGAAGTCCCCATGCACACTTGGTGCTGCCAGCGACTACACCTGCAGCACTGGAGCCGGTTGCCGCCCTTCCTGGTGCAGATGCAGAAGTCCACCCGGCCCTCCCTCCGCATCCGCTTCAATGGCAGCTCGTCGCCTATTTCTTCCAGGAGCTGGTGCCAGTACTCGTTCCTGTACGAGGCCGTGGGCCGGGGATTCAGCAGCAACATGGCCAGGAACTCCACGGTCTTGCCCAGGCCCATTTCGTCGGCTAGAATGCCGCCCGGCGGCAGGGAAATCCTCGGCAGCTCCTCCTCGTACGGGGAGAACTGCAGGCAGTAGTTGTGCTTGAAGACGCGACTCCGCCCGTCGACAGCGTGGAGTGGCGTGTACTTGGCTGGCAGTTCGGTTAGACGCTGCTCCCGGCCCAGCATCCAGCGGACCGTTCGCTCCTGATACTTCCTTAAGCGCGATTTAAACCGCTCTGGCAGGTCCAAGGACGTCTCCCGTTCTGGATCCGAAGCTTGCCGGTGGCGCTCGTAGAGGGCGTCGAACAGCTTGGTGCTCACATAGGTCTTGAGGGGCCGTTGGTTCTGCTCTTGCCGCGCCACCTCAAACTCCAGGCTGCTCGTGTAGTCCCTGAACACCAGAGGGAGTAGAGTGTCAGCCAGCTGCATCTCGATGGGTTGGGTTCGGAAGTGCGTCTGCTCGTAGCGGAGCACCAAAGTCCACAGGCCGGTGACCTGCTGCATGGCCTTAAAGCTTAGCTTCCTTGTGCGCGCCTCCTGGCCTGTAACGCATTGTTATGTTTATTGTTTACCATGATTTATTCAATCTACTTACACCTTTGCAGACATGTCACAATGACCTCTGCCTGATCGGCGAGATAGTCCTTGATCTGCCATCGCCGCTTGAGGTAACAGAACACCAAAGGGTGCTGTGGAGACTCCAAGTCGGCGGTTTCATCGGCAATTTCGCATAAGACAATGCCCATGCCATGATCCATTTGAAATGTTTATATTTAAATTTTTAAAGCCATTAAACGAAAATACCATGAACATAAAAAACGTTTGTAGATTCTTAAAGCTGTTAACCAACGGTCACACTACAAATGGCATTCGCAAGTTACGTACTTTCCGACAGTGCTGCCAGAATCTCCGTGGCAAAAATTTATAGATTTTTAGAGACAAATTTTAAGAATTTCAATTTCACTTTCAACAAATAAAAATTATGACTGATGATGTGAAAGTGAATTTTGTAAATAGCATGAAAGTTCATGCTTACTTAACCGAACAACATTTTTTTGTGTTTAGCTTAGGAAAAAAAGAAGTACCTCTATGGATTTTCAAACAGCTGAACTAGTGTCTTTATAACGATACAGAGAAAACAACAAGCAATGTACGATTTATCGAGACACGGTCTATCAGGCACAGTTATCGCACTGGGTTACTATACGGAGTAGTCGAAGATTTTCCACCTCTACGAAGCAGTGAAGAAAATTATAGCGTGGTTTTTTCGGTAGAAAAACAATTAAAAGTGCAACAAATAGTGAGAAAAACAAAGTCCAACCAACTCGTAAGTGCGTCGGCCACGCCCACGCACCCGATCCAAGGGCAACCAAGGGGCGGTAACTCGTTTTTCGACCCGCATTCGTAGTGTATATGTGGGGCCTGCTTGGCATAATTACAAAAATTTACGCATTACTTTATTGCTTGTGTCGGCAGTGCTTTAATTGAGCGACTCCGCTTCTGGTTCTCCTTCACTCCACCCCCGTTCCGCAGAGCCGTGCATGCCCAGTCACCGACCCAGCGCCCGAGCCAAAGCGATCCGCGAGCCCAGCGAAGAGATTTCTTGATTCCCCCAGCCTGAAAGTGTCACCGCCAAGACGTACGTGCCAAAAATGTTTTGGGACAAGGGTTATGCGCCCTCCGCTAATATAGAGGCGCTGCTGGAAAAGGAGGTAGGTGTAGGCCCAGACCCCTGACGGAGACACTCAGCCCTCACTTGCTACCCATAGAATTCCACGCTGGAGGAATTCCTGGACGAGGAGGACATACTTCAGGAGTGCAAGACGCAAAAGAAGAACCTGGTCAACTACTTTTCACGACCCGAGGTCATCCGGCGTCTGGTGGAGCTGATCACAACCGAGCCCTCTGAAGATGTGCCCATGGCCCAGCGATTCCGCTATGCCAACATGTCCTGTGAGATACTCACACTGTAAGTCTGGCTCTTAAGTCTGCTCCCATGTGCCTCTCACCCTGTACCCTCCTGTGTTGCCTTTGCAGCGGCCTGCCGTCCATGGATGAGAAGCTGCTGACCGACGCGGTGACGCTGCAGATGCTGTACTCATATCTGGAAAAGGAACCACCGTTAAATCCACTGCTATCCTCGTTTTTTAGCAAAACGTTTAGCATGCTCTTTACCAAAAAGCCTAAACAAGATTGGTTTTTGTATCAACACATGTGCCTACAACTCCTGGAGTATATTAAATCGCAGAGGACCTTTTTGGATTTCATTTGCAAACACTTTGACACACCGGTCATACCTGATCTAATAATGCAGATGATGAAGGACATCGAGGGCGGTCAGCTTAAGCGGAAGCTATTCGAAGTGAGTGTCCTCATAAGTGTGCTCCCTCTGATGCCATATACTTAAGGTGCTTCCCTTTCCAGTGGCTAATTGAAGATAAAATTGTGGAGAGACTGATTGCAATATTGCGTAATCCTCAAGAAACCGACAAGCATGCAAATGTTGCCGACTTTTTCTGTGATCTTATTAACCAAGGGCGCCTCATGCGCCACACCGAGCAGGAGAACGATTCGTTTGAGCCGGCCTTCGATGGCTCCAACCCCATACTGAAGACGATCGAGTCTGCGGACACAATTGAAGCCTTGTTAAATGTGATTTTGGAACCAAACGCTCAGGAGATCGCCATCTTATCAGGAATATCGGTTGTACTTACCCTCATCAAGCCAATTACCTTCACGTAAGTTTGAGCCTAACTAGCTGTCACATTTGCCACTCTATTCCCTACTTTTCCCTTCCAGAGATGAACTCAACTTGGATAGGAAGTTTTTCCTGCAGGACCGCGAGCGCTTATTCCACCAGGAAGTGCAGGAAACTGTGATCTCTGTGATGGCGCCCCGCCTCCACGAATTTGTCAATGTGCTCAAGAACCCGCCTGCGGTTAGTTTCTGATAAGAACTGGAAAATGATTGATTCCTAAAACGCTAAATTTGCAGAAACCCACGCTGGAGACCACGGCCGCTGTGCTGACGCCCCCCTTTGGCAAGACACGCCTCCAAGTGTGTCGCGTGTTCACCGCCCTGCTGGAGACCGAGCACGAGACCATTCAGCAGGCGTAAGTCCCCAAGCTATAGAAAATTGGCAACCAACTAAGGGATTCTTTGCAGCATCTGCGCCACTGAGTACTTTAGCCTCCTGCTGGATTATTTTAAGCAGTACTGCTGGAACAACTTTCTGCACACTGAGCTGGAGAAGGCCATTCACTTGGTCTTCAAAAAGAAGGTGACGGACTACTACGAGGGACTGTTACCGGACTTCTTCAACGCCGACTGCCTGAACAATGCCTTTTTCAATGTCGGCACCGAGTCTGTATCCGAGTCCGAGGTTGAGATGAAGAACGCATTGAACGATGCGAAGCGCGCCGAGGGCGGCAAGGAGGAGGTGCAGCAGGAGGGTGACATCGAAATCGAGGTGGCAGCTGCCCAGGATGCGGCGGCTCAGGAGCAGGAGGAGAAAAAGGAGCCACAAGAGCAGACTCCGGATCAAGTGGAACTTGCTGTGGAGGCCGAAGCTACGCCCGCAGTGGGAGCTTCACCCAAAACGGAGGAGAATCATGTGGAGAACAGCGAGGTGGACGGAGCTCATGTGGAGAACAGTGAAATGGACGTAGGGGAACCGCCAGCCGGTCAACAGTCGGAAACGGAGCCAGCGCTCAATGATCTCGACAAGACCAAGACTGTGCCAAGTGCTCCGCCCTCCCAACTGCAGATCCATGTAAGTTACACCTAGATTCCGTCCAGATTGTACTTACCGATCACTTTCTTTGCTTTCCAGTTGGTTACCAACTGCCACTTGGTGTCCAAGCTGGTCGACTATTGGCAGCACAATGCGCAGGCGCAGTAAGTTCTGAAATAGTTATCTATCGCCCTGGTTAGCTCACCGTTTCCGTTGCAGATCTGCTGAGAAGGGTCGCCGTCTGGGCTATATGGGACACCTCATCAACATTTTGCGTCACGTCACGAAATGTATATCCGAATCGGAACATATCGCTGCCCTAATAAGCGCCAGCCTGAGCGACGAGGACGAGCAAAGGGCCTGGCAGGCCCTGGTCGATGCGGAATCCGGCGAGTTCACCCTGGCGGCCAAGCAACAGAACAAGCTGCTGGCCGACTGCAATCCCCACGAGGAGAACGAGTATAACGCTGGCTCCAAGGACTATCTGGGCGAGATGAATTCCTGGGACTTAGGAACACCGTCGTACAGTAACATGGGCTACAGTGACCTGGACAACACGCTGCAGGACATCGTCTTCACCATGGACAACGATCAGAATCTATTCCAGTTTGGACGCAACATCGACGACGAGGACGATGACGACGACGAGCATGGCGAGCACCCGGGCTCCGGAGATGGCCACGGCCAGGGGCACGGCATGTTCACCAAGAACTCGATCACGCTGAACAACCTGGCGGATCCCTGGGACATGGACCTCCAATTCTCCGACATTCCCGGCGTGTCCGCCCAGATCAACACGGGCACCGCCAACTGGGGCACGGACTTCAATGCAGACAACTTTGCCGACTTCGATGCGCACTTCAGCACCTTTGGTAGCGATCTGGGCAGGCCCACCACGACGGCACCTGATGAAGAGGTGGGGCCACCAGTCCCCACTGCTGCCCCCGCCGAGCCAGAGCCAGAGTCTCAGGAGCGTACCACTGCGAGCACAGCGCGCAGCGACGATGATCAGCAGGCTGAGTACGACAATAATGCCAACGTGGAGAAGGCTATCAGCGACAAGCTGGCGGAGTCAAGCGTTGTCGAGACGGCGTCGATTGTGACTCGGCTGCAGTCGGTGCTGCTGGACGGCGAGGAGGACTACGAGGATGATGAGGGCATGTGGACCAAGCCCCTGGGCGGCGCTGATCGTCCCACGGAGGCCGCGGAGCAGCCAGCGCCCATTTCGAATGGACCAACCAGCAAACTTAATGAATTGTAAGTGCAAGTCTCGATTTTATCGAACGAATATCCTAAGGGTTTTATTCAAATTATGTATCTTTTTTACCGACTATTTTTCAAACATCTTTGAAACTACATTTTTCGCTTCCGATATATCAGACAAACAAATATCTGTATCTGTATATTATATGTATGCATAATGTTGTTTATTGTTGACCTTTTCTTGTTGTTTTAAAAATTACAATTTTTATAACCGATATATCAAGGAAAATATCGGTTTATTGCACATTTGTATATCGCAAGGTTAAAGTATCGATTTACATATGAGCTTTGGCGTCAAATATCGTTGCCTAGATATTTTCTGCCTATTTAATATATGTAATTCTTGCTCTTATTTTTGATTTGCAGCAATCATGCCAACGACAACAGCAGCAGCAACGTGGACGGGCAGCAGCATGTCCCCGAGCAAGTTAACATCACAGCGCAGCAACAGAAACTGGCCGCCAGCGCCAAGACGAACAACGTGGAAATTGCCACAACAACCACATAAATGCAGCAATGCAGCTCTCACCCCGCACGCACCATCCAACCACAACCACAACCGCAGGCGCAATCGCAATTGTATAGCATAAAACTTGTAAAAAATGCCTTTGATTTGCTCTTCGGCCATTTTTCTACAACATAATCATGCATACATATTTATATGAATATATATACCACATACTATAACCTATACGTACATATTTAACAGGCTGCAAAGTACAACAAACGATTTGTATTGTATTAGCAAAAGGCCGAAGCCCGCCCAAAAACCAAAATGAAAAGCGAAAAACAAGAAACAAAAAAAAAATCAAACAAAAAAATGTTCAAAGTATGTTGTTGATTCCTTCTGCTCCTCGCTCGTATTGCCAATTATTTTAATTATTACCCTTCCTTCATGTTTCCTAATTAAGCCAACTCTGTATTTTGTTTGTAATTATATTAGTCTGTCGTCGTTAGACCGCCTCTACTTTCAATACTCTCCATGTGTTAGGCAACGAATGAGCATTACTTAAAGTACCAAATTCACGCAACGTCTTAGAATGCTTAGTTTATATTCGTATTGTATTTGTTTTAGATTGATCGGACCGAGATCGAGATATACATATATGAGGATTATCTACCTATACCTATAAATGTAATATTTTAAAATACTATACACGCGGGGGCTGTCCACACATCACGAACGTCCTTATATATTCGTCCTTTGCCCTCATTTTTGTCTCTAGAGGGACGCCACTGAGTCCGAGTCCCTCCTAAGCACGCAACAGAGATCTATGGACAGCCCCCACCACTATACCATTATTATACCCTTGTATTTGGTAAATTCAAGACTTGTATTTGTTAAATTCAAGACTTGTATTTATTGTATTTTGAGAACGAAAGCAAAGGCAATGCCAAAATACCAAACTAACAACCAACTTAGCACCACAAACACACACACACACATGCTGCAAGCACAAACAGTACGCATTATGTATTAGAGAGAGGTAAGGAGATCTTGGCCATTATATATGACTTTGTTTGTATACAAATCGGTTTAACCAAAAAATATTCTTTGTCGAAAGTACAAAAACCATACTAAACACTTAAGGAGAACCTACAAAAGTAGCAGAAGAAGATAATGGATGCTAATCGAAGGCAAAGTAGGGACTTGCATGACTTACCACACCCCCGATCTACACACGCCACAACAACACTACCTATGACTACTATATACGATTTCTATATATTTGCAACCAGAACCAAA
The DNA here is from genome assembly GCA_008042475.1 of Drosophila kanapiae. Taxonomy (NCBI): domain Eukaryota; kingdom Metazoa; phylum Arthropoda; class Insecta; order Diptera; family Drosophilidae; genus Drosophila; species Drosophila kanapiae. Next base: position 512,952 of record VNJM01002088.1, read on the forward strand.
CGAAACGAAATGAAACGAGAAATTCAAATGAAGACTTTCCAAGAAGACATTTTAAATTTACATTTATCATATATTATTATTTTTTGTGTACGGTTTATTTGCTCTGTTTCAACAATGATGATGCTTGTGACGCAGCAAAGAATATGAGAAAAGAAAAAGAAACAAATATGCCATCTTTTGCTTCCAAATAATTACAATTTAATTATGTTTACAAATAAAAGAGAAACTACTTTAAAAGTAAAAGCGATGTTTGTTTTACACGAGACTTGCTCACCAAAAAATAAAACAACAAATTATATAAATAAATAAAAAGAAAACAAAAAATAAATAAATTAGAATAGTAGACACTTAGATAATATTTTAAGATGGACAGCATATCAGGCATAGATGTGTGGAATATATATAATACAGAAGACTTCTCCCCCCACACATCCTAAGCTAAAATCCTCGTTTGCTGGTTTAATTATTAAACTTTGTTTAGGAGAAAGCAAACGATCCTGAGTTATAGAACACAAATTTGCACAAATTTCAACTGGCTTGCCTTTTATTTTTGCATAAAACCAAGAAAATTGACAGAACATAGGAAAAATATAAAACAAAAGCATATTGAAACGTTTAAACTATCTCTGATGAAAACTGTGATAATTAAATGAAGTTGCAGGGTATTTGATAAAGCAAACTTAATTTAAACAAATTGTAAAACATCAACTAATGGAAAATACAAAACACAGCCAACACGAGACACTCACTCACTCACTCACTCCTCAAGCAAACTGATCAAGTTTATACGATTCTTCAGCATCACAATCAGGAGCAGGACACGTCTTAAACAACCGAGAATAGCAATAATGAGAACTGCAATGAAATCTAATTGAACGAGTTTTAATGTGTAGTCTGTAACCGTGCGAAGGGCAAGTAGCAGCTCCTACTACCTAGTACCCCAGCTTTTCTCACAAAACAAAGCACTAAACTAGAGTTTAACTTAAATACTCATATCAAGCAGCCAATTGTAAACCTTGTACATATTTAAGAGCGCGTCAACAATTGTCCCCAGTATTGTCTTCCCCCTAGTTATGTGTTTTCGTTTAAAACTACCAACTAACTACCAACTTGGTACCCAAAATCCAACGATACGCGACGATGATCGAGTCCTTCCCTTGTGCATATGCCTTACTAAACAAAAAACAAATAAAAAAAAAAACACATAGAGAGTGTAGTAGAGCCTGTAAACCTAGATATATAGTTTCACCTACGTACTGTGTGTCTTTTAAATGTTAAGCAGCTGCAGCAAGCTTAATACTTATCTATACGAATACGAACAAAACCAAAACGGAATCGTAATTATAAAACCTATAAAAACGACGTAGACAAAGTCTTGTGGGCAGCTTTAAGCATTTTGTTTGTCTAATTATAATTATATATGAACTTGAATAAGAATACCAAACGTCCAAAGTTTTTATGCAAACAAGAACTAAGAACTAACAATTGTGAACAAGAAAGTCTTCAGAAGAAACAGAATTTTACACACATAAGAGTACTATATATATAGTACTATATTCAGAGGAGCTGCAATCCGTTACTTGTGTGTATATTCTAGAATATTTTGTGACACAGCATTAGGTGTTAAGTGAGGTTGTAATTTTCGTGGCGCAATTAATTGAGACAAAAACCAAACCAAGACGGGATGAGGAAATTCTATTTTTTAAGAATGATATCGTATAGTACCAATGGCAATATACCGATTAAGATGCGTAACGCGCAAGCAACTCGCACTCACACAAATTAGAGAGCGTAAACATAATATTTCGCCCTGTCTCTATATTTTCAATAAAATTTCAAGAGATCGTGGGGCCAGCTTTGGAGTAGGCTTTAAACATCTTAATCATTATATTGTCGGTGATCGTACATACTTGGTCGTCTGTGTGTGTGTTCAGCGATTCAGTATTTCAATTAAGCCAATTCAATGAAAACCCCCAAAGCAATGCTACAATGGTTTCCAACTGCGAACCACAGATAATACATAGGAAGGAACAGAATAAGAGAATTAAATATAAATATAATCAATCGAATGTCTAATGCTCTAACTCTTTAATAAAAGAACCAGCGGGAACAACAACGAGGAAGAAGCAACTGTAATACCACAAGGATTAAATTAAATACACAAAAAGTTCATACAGTAAATATATATACATACATATATATTTGACAAATGGCATAAGCAGAAAAATAAAAATAAATAAATCAAATTGTTAACGGATACTGGTTAATGGATATTTTGTTAAATGCGAAACTTTGAACGAATTACTAACCACATTAGCAAATAGTTAATGAGAAAACGAACCCAAGTGTGCTTCATGTATGAATTTATGTTAGATATTTACAACAACAATACGCGTATACATATTCCTAAACTAAACCACGCCACATACAGAATTTGCATATTACTCTTAACGATTAACAACTATTGGTGTCTAAATTATATATACTATACTATATATAACTATACTTACTATATATATTACCTTTGTATATGTAAAACGAGTACAGACTTCTGAGAACTGTGAAACGTATCGTCAAATATCCGAAGCAGACATATTTGTCAAAGCTACAAGTTGCTAATAATGAATATTAAATACGTTAAGTGCTCAAGGTGATAGCTGCACACTGGGGTGGACCTTAGTTGTATTTAAAAAGGTTAGGGTCAAGCTCTCATACCCTCGTACTGGCTGGAGAAGAAAGTTAAACTTAGTTTGTTAAGATAAAAATTGTTTTCAAAGCCTGAGATGGTGGTTTCAATTCGAGTTTTAATAATAGCTGGTCAACGTGGCGGATTAGTAACTGGAACACGTAGTACGGCCCTTAAGTTCCATTTTATTTACTTCATTTACTATAAATAGAGCGGCATTCGTTTTTAAAGAATTTTTCTATTAAATATAATATAAAAAAACAACAACATTAGGTTTTGGTGAGCTTTAAAATCCTCTGAATGCTGGAAGTCCTTTTTTAGAGTATAATGAGAGTAAGGATCTATAATTTTTACAGGTCCACCCGACTGCACCCACATACACACGAACAGAAAACTCACCCACACACACTCGCCGCTTTGCTTGCCACACATTGTTTTGGTCGAAACTCCGAGGGAATACTTTAAAGCGAATTACTAACCCCAAAGGGACACTCTGGAATCGCGATTTCTTGAGTAAGTGCCTTAAAAATGACAGAGAATGTAAGGGAAACAGGAGATGGAGATGGGAAGGCTTCGTGGATGATGAAATATAAAGTGAAAAGTGAAAAGTGAGAAGTAGAGAGGAAGACCTTGGTTCAAAACTTTACTAAGTGTTAGCCCCGTGCAAACCAAACTAAATGTAGTTCCAGAAATCAAAGAAACAGAATAGTTAACTTTGCGCTCCGATCTATACTACATACAATAAGTGCATATACATATACGTATTTAGTGTATATCTTTACCTTTACTGTCGCATTTCTACACACAGGCGCATTAATTAAGATTATCTATTGACTTAAATCTTGTATTTGTGAGTGTTCCATGGCCCGTCTACGTTTTGCTCAACGCACACACAACACACACATAACACACAATTGACATCAAACACCAAACACCAAATACCACAAACACCCGCTTTACCCCAAGTTGAAGACAATTTGTGATTGTTTTGCATGTACCCTATCATTAAGCGTGTATACACGAATATATACATATAATATTAAAATTCCGCCAAAAGCGGAAACGGAAGCGAAAGCTAAGGCGAAATTGTAAGCGTAAACTGTACGAGAAATAGCATTAATTGTCTAACAATAAGATTTGTGCATTATACGATAGAAATTCACTTTGAATTCATATTGAAATTTATCAATAAAGCGATACTATTTGATTCTTAAACGTTTGTATCAATAAGAACATATTAAAGGGGTTTGTTTAGCAATTAGTGCTACTTTGTAAACTTAAATATTATAGAAATAGAAAGGTGTAGAAGGAGAAATAACAGACAAATAGGCGACTGACAAAGCATAGACAATATAAGCCTCAAGATGCGTAATGACCAAACGCACAAAGCAATGTACAAAACCAATATACTATTTGGTTTACTTGAGAGTAATATTTATAGATGATCCCCTTCATAGCTCAACAAAAATTGGTGTATGTTTTTGGTTTATATTTTATTTTACAACTAATAATACCTGCATATGAAATTACATTTAAATACTTGGCATTAGGTTGTACCATTTTCTATGAGATGTTCCCAGTTTTTTTCATTTCCTATCACAGCAGTGCCCCAAAAAGAGTGCTACAAGCAAGGGATCAACTCGACTTGGAAGTGGAGGCCCTAGAGCCCGTCATCGTGGTCAGGGTGCTAGTGCTGGTGGTGCTGGACTGGCTGGATCCACTGTGCCGCGTCTCCATGTGCCGCTGCAGATCCCGTCGGCGTGGAAAGGACTTGTTACACAGATGACACTGGTAGCCGGCATCCGCTTCCCCCTCGATGTCCACATCGCTCCCAGCACCGCCCGTTCCTCCTCCACCTTCTCCCGTTCCCGTGGCGCTGCTCGGATGCGTCTGAAGGTGGAGGCGAACGTGCTTGTTGAGATTGCTCGGATCGCCGAAGGGTCGCAGACAGAACTTGCACTTCAGCGGCTTGAATCCGGTGTGGGTGCGGATGTGGATCTTGAGGCCGTACTTCCTGGAGTACACCTTCCCGCAGTAGATGCAGAGATGGCCCTGCTTGGAGGCGCCCATATTGCTGACTATGGCCTCGATCTGGGCTGCCGCGTTCATCGGATGCGTGGCCAAGGGGGCGTTGGTCATCGAAATGGCGGGCAGGTAGGACAGGGTTCCTGTTGTGCTCGTCGCCGTCGTCATGGGCAAACTCTGGGTCAGGCCTGCGATCGGTCGGAACGCGGAGAAGCGCGGCGGCAACTGAAGCGGTGGTGGCGGAGGCGAGTGTGAGGGTGAAGCCGAAGACGTGGACGAGGCCGCCGGAGTGGGTGAGCCTTGGGTGACCGTCTGACTCCTGGCCGCCGCCTTTAAGGCATAGTGCAGGCGCATCCACAGGATGTCCATGGCACTGCGTCCACAGCCTAGGGCCAGGTGGATCTTTAGCGGATGGGGCGTCTCGAACGTCAGGTGGCAAAGGTGGCAAGTGTAGCGACTGTTTCCTGAAAGAATCAGATGGGAAAACATTAAAATATTGTAGGTATACTATAAATATTGCACTTCGAATGAAAAGAAAATATCTAATTAATTATTTAACTTAGGACTATTAAGTGATGCCTACCTTGTATGTTTAGGGGCGTCAGGAAGGGAATGCCCATGAGGAGAACTAGTTCCTCGCCGAACCAGGCCACTATCTCGTCCTCTCGTGCCACATCCCTCACGAGGCGCACTCGCACCTGTCCGCCCTGGAGCTCGAAGACGGCATTGAAGCTGTACACGTCCTCGGAGAGCTTGATTTGTCGCAGGAGCGAGGCGGATACGATCAGTTCGCCATTGGCCACCTGGCAGTGGCTACGTCCTCCGTCCGTGGGCGTGGCCGTGGAGCTGAGCAGGGCCGAAGTGGGCACAGATATCGAACAGGTATCCTTGGGAGTGTACTGGGCGGTGTAGACGCCGGGACGGGGATTACTCCTCACCCTCTTAGCTGGACTCGGTGCAGTGCTCGTGGCGGGCGCAGTTGGTGTGGCCGCCACCGATGAAGTGGCTATAGCTGAGCTCGGCGAGAGACTGGTGCTCGGAAGCAGCTGCTCGATCCGGAAGATCAGGCTGGCCGAGGAGCGCTTTTGCTCCAGACTGTCCAGTTGTGCCGTCGTGTGCATCGTGCGCGTTCGAATTCGATTCTGCGTTCCAATTGGGAGCGACCACTCGTTTTTATACCATCCGTCCTCCGGCAGAAGCCGCATCCTGCTCCCTTATTTCGGATTTGCCACGGCCTTGCAGTGGCTGACACGGCTGGCAGCAAGTGCAAGAATTCCCAGCCCAGAATCCAGTCCACCGGCACCGGCTATAGCCTCGACATAGCTACGCACTTTGCCGGCTCAGGCGGTGGCAGCGGCAGCAGAATCATCCCATTCCCAATCCATCCCCCGGCTCATTTGGCATCCCTTTTTTGGCAAGGTCCTGGTGCGTCCTGGTGGTTGCTCGGCAAGTGCAACATCATGTCCTCGCAATCACCAGAGCACTAAGCCAAGCTAAGCGTCCTGTAGCAGCAAGTGTGCCTATTCCTGCGCCCAAAGTATACCCATCCCCTCCTGGAACTCGGCAAGTCCTTTATTTTTGGCTTTTGGGCTGCGCACAAGGAAAATGTTTTTAATTGAAATTAAACGATCGTTTGTTGTTACCCCTCGCCACCCCCTTCCACCCTCTTGTGGCTGTTGTTGTTGTAATGCCACCATATACAAATCGCATTCGCCATCGTCAATGTCATTCTCGGCAAACTCCCTCCTTTCCTCTAGCATGAAGTTCCCCGGTCTGTGAGGCTAATGCCATAATATATTGGCGTGTATCGTTTCACTATTTGCGGTTTGGGGTGGGTCGTGATTTCCGAGCTCTAATGTTCAGCGGAACGGAGTGCGGGCAGCTAGGGGCCCGCGAAATATATATACAGTTGATTGAAAGTTTTACTATTTGTAAGGGCAAATTTATTAAATAATGCTTACTTTAAGATATAAAAAATTATTTGATAATTATTTTTCGAAATAAAATTAAGTAAATGAGTTTTAAGCGAACTTATGAAGAAATGAAAACATCCAGAGTTGTTAAATTTACCGATTCCTTCATATTAATATTGGTAAGAAATATTAGTAGTTTAGAATACTTAAAATATTTAACTTATAAGTAGACTTAGATGGCTGAAAATATAGATATGGGTTGATAAAGCAAACAAATGGATATAACGATATATTTGAATATTTTCGATATGACATTGAGCGCGATATTTTGTCGATTATCATATCAAATATGTAACCTCGACATACTTCCCTAGACATAAGAGTTGTTTAACGTTCATTATAATGTTTAACTACTTGTTAAATTTTAATAAAATACTTTTATTAAATAATAATAATATTTAAAACAATAATAATTTAAGTGAATATTTAAAAGCGCCCTTTTCTCATTGTTCGAACCCTTATCCGTGGCAGCTGCGGTCCTGACTGGCTGACAAATATGCTACGAGGCTAATGTTTTCATTATTGCGACACAATCGCTGCGGCAGCCCCCTCCCTTCCCAAAAATCCTGGCTGCGGCACCCCACTCCATTCCTGGCCAGCCCTCTCCTGGAGCGATCAACAGGATAAAGTCGGGCAGGGAGCAGGGAAAAAACATGTGTTGCCAGTCACACAGCCGTCGCTCCGTTCCGCTCAAGGGGTTGGAATGGTCAGGCGGGGAGGCAGGGTGATGCCTGCTGTAAAGGCAACACATCCCGTGCCAGGAGCAAGGTGTACCAGGCCAGGACCAATTCCGGCTTGGTGTTTGCTAGTCCTCAATAAGTAGGCCGTCGAGGGGATTTCAATTAAAGCGTTTTAATTAGCAGATACAAGTGCAGAAGGTACAAGCAGATCGTTTATAGGTTGGAATCAAGCAAAAAGTAATATTCATTAAAGTATTTCAGCGATTTGTGATTTATTTCCGGTAGGTATAGCCACCACCGCCTCCTTCCTCTTCATTGCCGCCCGTCTCGTTGTCATCGCAGCCATGGCAGCCTCCGCCGGCGGCCAGCTTGTCCAGCGCCTCCTGAATCTCAATGGGAATCGGTGGCGGTGTGGGCAGGTGATCGCCCTGCGGCTGGAAACCGTTCTCATCCGCTATGTAGGTCAGCATGATTTCCTCTCCCTCGGGACTTGTGTAGGAGAAGGAACCTTCCGCGGTCTGCGCTTCCGCTCCCTTTACTCCGGCGTTCTTCAGGTAGCCCATCTCCTCGGCCTTTATGCCGTTTCCAGTTTCATATTCGTACTGCGATTCGGTGGTGGTGTTTATTTTGGAAGGTTTCATTAAAAAAAGAGAGATTGGTAAATTGAAAAACATATAAAATATATATAATTTCGGTTTTCTATTATTTTTCGTATTTAATGTTAGCACTCACCTTATAGGAGCCATCGGTATTGACCTTTGACTCCAGCTTGATAATGGGAATAACCTCGCCGCCTCCCTCTGCTGCTCCTCCGCCTGATGATCCTCCATTTCCATTGCCTTTCCCAGGCGGCAGGTAACCATTGCTAGGAGGTGGCTTTCCATTACCATTCTTGGGCGGTGCTCCGTAACTATTGCTTGGCTTAGGCGGAGCTGGCGGCGGCTTGCCATTGCCCTTCTTGGGCGGAGGCCCGTAGCTATTAGCCGGAGGTGGACGAGGAGGAGGAGCTGATGCCTTGGCGGGCAGATAAGTGGTCGGGGGAGGACGCGCACTGGGATAACTCGCCGGTTGGGCCCAACTGCAGCCCAAAAACGCACAAGCCAGGCAAACCAAAGTGCTGGTCAGCTTCATTTCAAACTCAAACTGTGGCCGGTGGTCACGGGCTCATGGGTTTTTATATGGACAGCAACAGGTGGTTTTGACCGCGAACTCTGGCCCGCCCCCAGTGGGTCAGTCACGTGCCGAATGCAGCGAACATGGAATTCAAAGCGAAGACGAGAAACTGGGCCAATGCAAGTGCAGTGGCAAGTGCCGAAATCCCCACACAGCCATCGGATTAGTTTAGAGACCGACAAATCGCTAATAAATCGAGTGTGCAATCTCGGACGACCACCCCTTCCTTCCTTCCTTGGCCTAATCGCTAAAAACAACAAAACCCGCCCGGCCACAAGCAGAAACTTTTAATTCAAAAGCAATTTTCAACAGGATCGGGCAACACCTGCATGAGCAACCCGAACGAACCCAAAAACTGAACGCAACCCCGCCCGAAGCCCAGGGCTAATGCACTTTGCCTGTTGCCAAGGGGTGCTAAGTCCAGGAATCAGGCCGAAGGACGTAGGACGGAGGACATCCAACAATAACGGCAAGGATGTCGGCTTTAGTCAATCGTCTATTAACTTTTTGCCAGGCCAAGCACAGTGGCTTGGAGTTACTATAAAAATCAACCGAATACTTACTGTGGTAGTAATTTTGTGTGAAGATTAATTACTGTATGCATATTATATTACCGATTTTCATTTCAATTTGTTCTTGAATATAAATATACATCAAAAAAGATTGTTATAGAAAAAGATTGTTATGGAGAAAGATTCAGTAGACTGAAAAAACTATTAATAAATCAACAGTCCAAAGTGTATAATTGTACGCAAGGGTTTCTACATTAAATATGGATATAAATAAATAGGTATATAGACTGATATATGACATATATATCTTTCGACATATCTGGTAATTTAAATGCAATAATCCCAAGCATCTTAGTTAAAATTTATTATATGTATTATATATTTTTATTTATATTACTGGGCGCAATTCTTTAATTTTGATTATATATAATACTTACTTATGGTATTGTTTCTGCAATGTGCCTGTTAGCACCACTGTGCTCTCCCTGCTGCGGCTGCTGTGTTGTGTGTGTTTATCATTTGGTGGCTCAGCTTGTGCCCGTCGTGTGGATGCCGCTAATATAGAAAACCTTCCCCCTCGGAACGGCCGAGCTAATGGCGATGTCGTTTGCAGCTTGTCCTACTTGTAACGCGCTGGCGTCCAGCTGACGCGCTCCCAGGATACGGGAGTGGATTGAACCTGTTCCTCTTGGCAGCGGCCGTGAGCAGACTGCAGGATATTCCACGGATATAGCCACCAAGCAACCACCAGTGGGGTGGACCAGGCAGAGCCGGCTGCTGCACCGGCTGCATAAACCAACAATTGTCGGTCTCCGCATTTTTGGTCCTTGGTCCTGGGTGGTGCTTCGGGTTTGGTCCTCGTTTAGCCACGCACCGATGGCACATATTCCACGCCCGCATTCGCATTCGCATTTGCGTTCCATAAAGCGAATTCTGATGGCGCGGAACGATCTGAGTGCGATTTGGCTTTATTTTCGCCGAGGGTTGGCGCGATTAAGTTCCTCCTCAAATCGTATCCGATCGGATCGGATCGCTTAAATAAACACATTTTCGGATGAGGTCCGTTGATAAATTGCCCGCTGGCCCTCGACGACAGCCAGCGGTATGAGATGAGGCGCGGGAATCTGTGCAACTGTCGCTAAGAACATTAATTAAATATTTAAATAATATATAGGCATTAGGAGTTAATAAGGTTGACTCATCAGGATGATTTTTATATAAAGAAAGGCAGAGCTATAAAATAGTTGGTTTTGAAATATACATATTTATTAACATTAAGAATGAGTCACAAATATACCATAAAACACTGTTTCCAAAAAAAAGCATTACTTTGTTTTTAAGTCTTTGAATAATCAGTTTAATTAAAGCCCAACAATATATAAATTACACACTTTTTATTTAAAGGGGCTTATGGACTTTTTGGTATAAGTTTGAGAGGAACTATACTTGTAAACCATAAATATATGTTCATATATAATTAATATATTACTTATTGTCCTATAAATCGCTATATATTTTCTGATATCTATCCAAATTAAAATCTGTAAAACTTATAATCAGTATTAATTCATAAATAAAACAAACCATTTACAAAATAAATTAATAAAATCTAATTAATAAAAAATAATATACTCCTCAAGAGTACTCCATAGTCTTTATACCCCCGACTTTTCATCAATACTCGACAATAATCACCTTTCTTCTTTGGCTGCTTAGAACAAAAGGTGAGCCATAAACAATGACGTAATCCTATTCGGGCTACGACTCAATCTTAAATAGCTGGCGGCGCAGATATTTGTTTTCATTATATTCCCAACTCTTTGACTTATTTTGCCTGCTTGGCTCATCTCGACTCGCAGAATAACTTCAGTTTAAATCAGACAACGAAACGGACAAGTCGTTCTAGAGTTCTTAAAATAAAAATAATAATAAAAAAATCACAAAGTCTTGAAAACAATGAAAGTGGTAAGTATAGCTTACCGTGGACTTACTTACTATCTTTTTAAATGTTAATATATAATTTCCATCCAAGTTTGCCCAGATTTTGTTGGTGGTCGCAATGTCGGCATTGGTTTCATCGGCGGCTCTGGAGAAAGGCGAGCGGGAAGAGGCGCTCCATTTCGGGTAAGGGTTCACTGGAGTTCACCTTGTCCGAAAATTAGAAATTGAATCCAATATGTTTAACCCAATAGCTTTCACACGGAGAACGGACATCAGCGGAATGAGGACATCACCTACACAGTCCGCCCGGAGACGGATGTCGACCCCAAGGAGCTGGCAACACCAAAGCCAGTGGAGTACCGCGGTGGATATAGTTTCATCTCCGCCGATGGCTACCAATACCAGGTCCTCTACAAGGCCAATAAAAATGGATTCCAACCCTATGTGACGGCCCACAAAATCAAACCGGATAAGAGTTAAGCAAACGTTTTCGCTGACTTCTTTTTGTGATAGATCATTAAAAAATCCGCATAATTTATCAGTGTATTAAGCGTGGCTTCAAAGCTCTTTTCTCGTTGGCTCTCTGGTGGCTGACTTGGCTGAAAATAAAGCTCCACTGAGAGCTGGGCTCTGGTCGTTAATCGTTAATCATTTCGAGATACACAGATTGCAACATCTACAGCATAAAAATGAGTATTTCTCTAAAATCAGCTTTGGGTTGCTTGGACTATATCGAGCTGTTTGACTTGTGTGAGAAATAAAAGGGAAAATTCGAGGGATTACTCTATATGAATTAAATATTGTTATATATTGGGATTACATTTTTAACAATTTTATTCAAAGTTAATATTATAGAAATAATTAAATTGAATATTAATGTAAACTATAATTCCAATAATCTGTAGTCGTTTTCCTTATTCCCAGTGAACAGTGGAAATTCCATTACAAATTATAATAAAATACACTTCAAGGAAGGGTCTGCAACATTCGCTGCCAAAAGATGGGAAGACTTTCTTTCTTTCCGTGAGCTTCGACGATTAGTTTTCCAATTTAATGGCATTTAAAATGTAATGCACATATATTTTTGGAGCCACATGCTGACGCCCCATTGAACAGACTCGTGGAACTCTGTGGCTTTCGTTATGCAAATCCCATTTCCAATTCCAATTCCAAATCCAAATCTCGGATTGGGCAACCGCAGCGCGGCGTCTCCGCCAAAAGCTTACTCAGCAGTTTCATCGGTTCCCGCTTTGTTTTGAAGCAGCCACCAACTCATTATCGTCCGCCGCCATGTGTCTTATGCCAGTGGCCTCGAAGAAGACGCTTCATTGTGCTCCCAGCCGCATTGGCAGCAAGTTGTATTCGTCCAGAGTCGTTCCATCGCCAACACCTCATCCGCAATGAGTCTCAATCCGCTGACAGGCGTCGCTCGTGGAAATGGCAAGACGGAGTCCGGGCTCTTTCTTAAGAGCACAATGGTCCAGGCCCTCATCCTGCTGGTTGCTTGTGTCTTATTCGGAGCCAACCTGAACTATGCCTCCTTTCCACCAGGCACCGTGATCGACATCAAGCTGGGCGATGTCACCTTGGAGCAGTTCAGCTATGTGCCAACACGCGATGGATACGAGTTCAAGTAGGTCTAGTTTTAAGCGCGAAATTAGTTTGGAGAAGATACAGAAATTGCATTAATTTAATTATTAAAATATTACTTTGATCGTAAACAACATCAACTACTACTTAAAGACATACTTCTTATCTTGAATAGTGTTCCTCAATAGTGTTTCTTCAAGAAGTAATACATACAATTAATTAAGATAAAATCTTAGACCTTAAAGAAGCAGAGTGCTTCTTAAAAATATATTTACGATCTTGAAATATATATTTAAGTTTCCATATATTTTTGTAATATATATTTTATATCATAAATAATATAAATCTCATCTTTACATAGACGTGTCAATGTATCATTTAAATGAAAAATGCTTAAATGCAGTGTATTTTTTTTTTTAATATTTACAGTAAAATATATATTGTATTATTCGTAATACCCAGATATCCGATTTATTTCTGTATTGCATTTATTTCTGTATATTTACTAATTGCCATACTTTTTTATCAACAGCTACACGCTTCCCGATGGCACTTTCCGTGACGAGATCGGCAAGGTGCTATCTGGATCCTCGGCTGCACAGGATCTGGAGAATGCCAACAACCTGGCCAAGAACCATCGTCCCTCCCGCGAGCAGGGCCTGAAGGTGCGCAAGCTTTCGGGAAAATCTCTCTCCTCGCTGGCGGGCTAAGAGAACGTTTCCTATTAACTAACTTTCCATCACGAATTTATTACAACAGTTTGTCAACTGTTTTAGGCTAGTATATAAGATGAGCTGTTGTCCAAGTTGCAAGCAATAAAAAAAACAATCAATACTAACAAAATCGTCTCTCTGAAAACAAGTTTGTTGTGCAACGGAATTGGTGTTGATAATATGCAAGCAAAATTACATAAATTCATGGTGATTAAGGAAATGATGGGCAAATGTCTCTTCGCGTGGGTATGGCGATTTTTTATGGTTTTCAATGGTTATAAAAGGAGAGCCATAAACCTCTTTGATCCTATTTATGATGTGAAGAGATCAATTAGATTCTGTGTAAATGATGGAAAAGTTTGCTAAAACGAAGACCCTTTATTGATTTTGGTTCAATAGTTGCATATATACATATTTGTTTGTAAGCAAACCATGAATATTAAAGACGCTTTTGCCTAACATTTTATAAATGAGAGATAAAGTTTTAGCTTATTTTTTAAGCCCTATTCGTAGAAGTCCAGGCAGCAAACACGATACATACCACGACATTTTCAATATATTATCGATATATGAAAAAATGGGCTATATTTTAGTATTTTTTATACTATAATCCCCCAAGAAAATAATGTTAAATGGATTTAACAAAAATTTAATACTTTAGTGACTTTAATAAAAATGTATATTTTATAATTAAATACAGAAAATGTCAGTAAATGTTAATGTCTTTTATAATAAATCAATCAGGTTTATAAGCATCTCTGATAAGTATGCAAACCTTAAGCATTTAAATGTATTTTTAATATATGTAGCGCCTAAAAGTTTGCAACAAGGGAAGCCTAACACAACCCGACGTCAAGTTTTTTGCCTAAGTCATTTGATTCTTCTGCCCCACAAACTTCAGAACAATAAATTAGCTGAATTTAAGAAATGTTTCCCCATGAATTGAGAGAATTATTTGATTATATGAATATATACACATTAAAGATAGTTCAATAATATAAAAATATAAAAAAATGTTGCCTAGATTTTGTTAAACATATATGAAAGACTCTTCCGCCTATTAGGAGCTCTGAAGGTATTTTATTGACATTATTTTGGTTATTTAATGACTACATAAACCTGCTGTGGTAAAGAAAAATACACTTTAATGGCTATTCACGGCAATCAATCGTTCCGTCAGAGTGTGAGCCCCAAGATGCGTTGCATTCAGCCAGAAATACCCAAGCAAATATAGTCAAAACCTGCAATAAAATTAAATTATACGCACGATTCTGAATGTCAGGTGTCACCCCAAGAATTTGTGAATCCACTTGTGTTTTTATAAATTTTTTTTTGCTAAATGCAAATATTACGAAACGAGCTGCGGTCATAGTGATAAAAAAGAAATGAAAAAACAACAGCTATGTGACATTTACATATTTAAAGGGGGGCTGAGGCGGAGAGGGACCGGCTATTAAAACATTGCCATTAACGTTCAAGTGCTAATTTCGCAGACCCAGTTGAAGAGGAGACGAGCTGAACGTGAAAACGGGCAAAAACCCGAATCGGAATTTTCGATTTCAGCCGAAGACTAAACTGAAAACTATAATTATTATATTGTTATCATTCAAAGCACAAATTTTGAAAATATTTCCTAGAAAATTATTCTTTAAATATTAAACAAATTCGTCCTATTATAAACCTTTAATGTTCAAGAAAGATTTCGATTATAAACTTAAATAAACTTAAATCTATCTTGTAAACCAAATGTCCAAGAATTCATGAATTTCATTATTTAATCTTGATTTTAAATTAAATTTAAATTTAATCTTAAATAAAACAAAACAATCTACATTCAAAAAGGTATTAAAAATATTTTTTTCGAGTGCCTCGAGTCCCAAAAACCGAACTGAAGCCGGTCTGACCAAGTTTGGTGAGGTGCGTGCGAGCGTTGGCAACGCTCGAAAGTCAGGCCGAAACAGCAGCTGAATGGGCAGATGGACCGCCAGACCGATGGAGGGACAGATGGCCAGAGAGCGAGAGATGGACAGCTGGACAGACGCCGGAGCAGCATCTGGCGCTGACCTTGAAGACGTAAATGTGAAGACGCATCTACATAAATATCTATTGTATCGGCGTCTGGTCGCTATGTGGTATCTCTCGGCGGGCATCTTGTATTTGTATATTGAAAGCGACAGTCTCCTTCTAAGAAGCTAAAAAACCCGTCGGCTTGATTAGAACAGTTATGTAAATGATTGTATATAGTATATATATTCGCACAGAGCGGCGGCGATAAGGAAGAACCTCATCGATTTGTCCGCGGTCTGTGTGAAATGTGTGAGTGACAACGCCCCCATGCCGATTAGCACTCGCAGCGATCGATCAAAGCCAGATTAATTATGCAAATCCAGCATGATAAATGCAGCAGCCGTTGCAGATGCCCTCCAAAAGCCAAGCCACGGAAAGACAGACCCAAATGCGAGTAATAAATATTATGCAGTCACGAAATGAATGGAATCAGATCCATTTTCAAGGGCCCCCTGTGCTTCTCAAGTTCAACTCGTAGGCGGCTGCGGCCTAACCCAATTAATTAAGTCTTAAATTTATGGGTTAATTTCGGAGCAGTACCCCCCATTAATTATTGAGTTACATGTTTCTCTTCTAAGTTTATTTATATTTATTATTTTCGATGTTTACTTAGTTGATCTTATTTACGCGATTTTTGTACACACATTTTGTTATGAACAATATATATATCTAAAATATAGCCAAAACTGTTCCTCTATTTCAGTTTTCACTTTTAATTTAATTATTCACCTGCTAATGGGGGACCACAGAACAGATATATTTTTGGAAGGAATCAAGTGAAAATTGGTCAAAATGTCAAATGCGCAGCTGCCGAAAGAATTGAGCTCTCGAACGGCATTTGAGGAAATGCCAAAATAACGATGTACAACACCCAGGCGATAGGATCCGAGATGAAGATGTTGGTGGCACAGTTCGCGGGCGTTTCGTGGGTCATCTCTAGGCTGGAGGAGTATGGGACACAGAACCGTGGTCAATCAGAGGCCGAAACCCGAATGACCGGATCGGCGGCTGTTCGGTGCTTCTTCTTGTCTTTTTTTTTTTTTGCCGGCTTGTAGCGGTCAACGAAGGTGGCATAAATTGGCAAACAGAAACAGAAACCGAGAGGCGGACGCAGACTCAGAGACAGACTCTGAAAAAAAAAAACAACAAAAGTCGAATCCGAGACTTAAATTGCATGCGAGCGTAGTAGTTGTAGGTTATTCGATGTATTTTTTATTTTTATTTCCAGCTGCTTTTGGCGCTTGTTACCGGGCAGGCACATCAATCTGTAAAGGCCGATGCATATGCCAAAAGTCAACTTGCGGTTCCATCTCCGCCACCATGCACTTTGGCCATCACACATGCCCGAGCTCGTCGTGATCGTCTTCGTGTCCGTGTTGGTGGCTTGAACTTGCTGCCCTGCAAATTGCCGTTGACAGCACTTGAACTTAGTTCCGCCGATTTTAACTTCGCTTTAAATTTCGAATTGACTGCCGAAAGGTAGTTCTGGTTCTGGTTCTGGTTTCCCATGGTTATAGCCGAGGTATTCCCCCGGTGGCTGGCCAATTCGGTGTGCAACCTTTTCCCCAATACATCATCATCTTGAATCATCTTGAACTTTTTCGAGGCAGACACTTGGAGAAAAATGGAGAACTGTGCGACCCCGACCTACTTATGACAATTATTTGTTATATTCGTTGAAGCTTGAAATTTGCAAAAGCTCTTTATATAAATACAATAAACATATACAGCTAAATGAAATACATATTAGTCCTTTATTTGAGTTATATGTAAGATTTGTCTTGAGTATAATAAAGAGGACACTGATGTAAAGTAAAGCAGAAATATGCCACCTAGAAATACTCATATTACGTTTAAATTGCGAGCTTAAATTAAATTAAATCAACTAAATTTCGTGTTAAGTTGTTTGCATTAAGTAATTCCCTTTAAAATTAATTACTAAGACACTTTCCTTGTGAGAGCAATTAATGCCTGTTTAAAACGAACTGGGAAATGCAATTGAAAAAACAATTTAACAAATCGGAAATGAGTGATACATTAAATGGGAGACCAATTACCTAAGAAGCGTGCTTTTTTCGAGTGTGGGTGCAGAGCGATAATAGTAATACCTTCGGATGAGTATGCCGCTGCACAAAGCCGCTTTAAATGTTACTTGTCGCAGCGACTTTGGCGACTTCGGTGCATTGCTGGCAACTGAAAAATAAAAAAAATGGAAATACTCGCAGAGAAAAACATTTAGCCGGCACTGGCTTCTTCGACAATTGTGCAAATTTATGACGTTTGCAAATGCGGCTGCGCGCTGCAGTATAAAATGCAGTGGCCAGCAGTGCAGAGCCACCATTAGACAGCCGCCAGTTTGTGTGCCAGCTATCCCCGAGAACCGAGAACCGAACACCAACATGATGAAATTGGTAGGACTACAGTTACAGTGGATATCGATATCGTCACAGGATAACATAAGGATAATCTCTAACCTCACCATTTCAGATGCTAGTCGTTGGCTCGATGGCCCTGCTCCTGGCCCTGGCCAGTGCCCGGCCCCAGGGCGACGTTGAGGTTGTGGAGTACGAGTCGGAGAACATCGGTATTGGCGGCTACAAGTTCAGCTACAAGCTCAGCGACGGCACCAGCCGCACGGAGGAGGGTGTGGTCAACAATGCGGGCACCGAGAACGAATCCATATCCATCCGAGGCTCTGTCAGTTGGGTGGCTCCCGACGGGCAGACGTACACTATTAACTTTGTGGCCGATGAGAACGGCTTCCAGCCGGAGGGCGCCCATCTGCCCAAGTAGAGGCGGCCCCAAGAACCCCATCCCCGGCCATAGAGTGAGGTGCTGAGGTCCTGGCTGCTGCTAGCTGTCCCTCGTCCCGCGACAGCCGGCCAGCCGGTCAGTTGGCCCTTAAAGTTAGTAAGTGATCAGTCAGTCAGTCAGTCAAGTCAGTGTCGTGCATTGTTTCTCTATTCCTTGTTACTCGCATTAAAGCCGATCTTTCGATTCTCGAAATCAAGTGGTTTTCTTTCGGGGCCAAAAAGGATATTTTATGGATTATTAGCAGCACTTATATATCAGAAATATGAGATTTTAATCACAGGTATTTATAAATATAATATAAATATAATATATATGAGCATTTCTTTAACAAATTAACTACTGGTTCAATGGTTTAATTATATATCGCTATAAAAAAATCATTATATATATAATAAATATATACATCGAATTTCTCCAATATTTCACCTAACAAAATTAGTAAAAGGGGACTTCTTTGTTCTCTAATTCCTCTTTTTCTTCTGCTATAGACATTTTATTAACCGATTCCCCTTTAGTTGTGCGTTTTACGCTTTATTGCGCCATAGTCGCATATCGTTTAAAGGGAAAGACTGACACATTTCATTTGTTTCCAAATCTAAAATACTAAGATAATTATAAACTACAACCCCGAGTCTAGAGTACTTCAATGAATTCTTTATTTAATGTTCAAAAATAAGATCTAGTTACTTTGTTTTCTTTTAGTGTTGTTTTAACAGTACTATATTCATGGTTATAAACCCATTTTTCCGCAAATACACTCTACTATCCTTCAATCTAGTTTATGTACAAGGATCTAGGAACTAATCCAACTTAGGGCGCCTGGGGAATGTGGGCTCCCTGCGGCTGGAATCCGTTCTCGTCGGCCACGTATGTGATGGAGTAGGTCTGTCCGTCGTCGCCCACATAGCTGAAAGAGCCGGCCACCTGGAGGGCATCCTCCTCGGGACCCAGGTTCTTCAGGCTACCGTGCTGCTCCTGCTTGGTGCCGTCGCTGGTCTCGAAGTTGTAGTTGTAGCTGTCGGCATTGACCTCGGATGCCAAGTTTACGATCTCGGTTTCCGGGGCGGGAGCGGCCAGGCAGAGGGCCATCGAGAGGCAGGCGAACACAAGGATGCACTTCATCTTAGAGTGTTTTGGGTATTGTTGGAGAGGCTTTCAAGCTTCGGTTAGGAGTCTACTGCTGTTTTGGACCCCGCCGGGGTGGCTTTTATAGGAGAATGCGAGTAATGAAATTAGCACTTGGAGTCCATTCGGGTGGTGTTAATTGAATCTCCATCCGAGAGGGCCAAACAGGCCATCTAATTAATCGAATCAGTCAAGTGCCAGAGCTTGGCACAATCTCAAAGAAATATTTTAGATTAAGTCAGTCCCAACTAAACACTCATCCAAGACAAATAAAAATAAAACACTTTCCTTGCAAGCCTACGAATATTTCTGATTTCAGTTTCAATAGTCTTCAAGCTAATTTCCATGCACATATTTTATACGCCAAATTTATGATCCAAAATTATGAACCACTTTATGTTGTAGTCTGTCTACGTTTAGCCATTAAAATAAAACTTGTTTTAGGCCTATGTCCGAACTCGAAAATCTCAGACTATAAATAGGCGATCTATTGACTTTATACTTTAGTAATCTTTGAGTCTTCAACGATCAACGCCTAAGCCTTCACCATGAAATTCGCCGTCGTCCTCGCCTTCGCCGCCCTCTTTGCCGTGGTTGCCGCGCGCCCCAATGCCGTTGCCGAGATCGAAGTCCTCCGTTCGATTGTCCAGCCCGATCAATACTCATATGAGTAAGTCACTGCCCCTACAGTTCAGAATCAGTTAAAGCCCAGGATTAAACCAATTTCCTCCCGGTAGATTGAAGACCTCCGATGGCGTTAATAAACAGGAGGAGGGACAGCTGAAGAACGTTGGAACTGAACAGGAGGCCATCTCTGTCAAGGGATCCTTCTCCTTCGTTGCTGATGACGGCCAGACCTACACCGTCAACTACATCGCCGACGAGAATGGTTTCCAGCCCCAGGGTGCCCATCTGCCCGTTGCCCCCGAGGCCTAAGTTTTAGGAGTTAAATAAATTGTTTATAAAAAATGAAATATTCCATCTTTTGTCTTCTAACTAGAACTAGCCTAGAAACTAATGCAAATCCATCGTTATCTCCAATTGGTATTTCAACTTAAACTTACTCAACTGCCAAGGAGATACAAATTCATGTAGCTACCAGATACTTTCATTGGCAGAACTTTCATTGGCAAGCCAAAGTTTTAAAAACCTTCTCAAACATAGCATAAGTGAACTACAAAGACAGCTTGTTTATATTTTTGTTTACATAGATATTTATATCTATGTCATCTCGAGGTCAGAGTTCCTAAACATAGTGATACTGTTCGGATATATGTGAGACTCGTATTACGAGTATCTAAATACTTATTTATGTACAGATTAGTGTACCCTGCAAAAGTTTTAAAACCGTTAATGCTGATATTTCACAGTAACACAGAAAGGTGGTCAGAGCCAACTAGCAAAATCTTAACGGTTTACAAAAAAAAAAAGAATCATTTACTAATTTGTTAGCACTTAAAATTACGTAAAATATACAAACAATTTATTTCAAATTTTTCGAATTTTAAATGTGTTCCAAATTAAATTTGTAAATTTGTTTACATTATACAATTTTAAATATATTATTTTTGCTTTTAACATGGAACTACATGTTGACATACTAATAATCAATGTTAAAAATTAAAAAAAAAGCCTGGCAACTGAATAAATAAAAATATATACCTTTCGTTGGCAAGACCACATAGAGAACTACATTTCCTATAAATATATCAGTTGAGTAACCCATCCGATATACTATTACCAATACCTTCTTCAAGGAAAATCATCTTAATTTTATATAAACAATTTATTTAACTCCTAAAACTTAGGCCTCGGGGGCAACGGGCAGATGGGCACCCTGGGGCTGGAATCCATTCTCGTCGGCGACGTAGTTGACGGTGTAGGTCTGGCCGTCATCAGCAACGAAGGAGAAGGAATATGATTATTACTGTTAGCAAGATATATGATGTACAAACTATTTGTACTTTGTATGTTTTCGATCGGTTCGAAACATTAACGAAAGCCAAGGCTTTGCGGTTTAGAAATAATTGAATGGAAAGTTCATGAATGTCTAATATAATTGATAAAGTATTCCTTTGAATGGAGTGTCGAAGAAAAGATGACAGTTCTTTTAAAATCGTATTTGAACTCTTTCTTAGTTCATGAAAGTCTGCTCAACCTAAAATTAAACTATAAGAAAGAAAAAGAAAAAAAATTCAAACTTTATGTGGTTTTAGGCAACTTGGATTTTATTTATCGGTGAAGTTGAGACAACTTAGGCAACTGGCAGATGGGCGCCCTGGGGCTGGTATCCGTTCTCATCGGCCACGTAGGTGACGGTGAACTTCTCGCCGGTCTTCTCATCGACCCAGGAGAAGGATCCGTGCACAACGGCGGCCTCGTGCTCGCTGCCAACATTCTTGAGGACTCCGTCCTGCTGGATGCTGGTTCCGTCGCTGGTCTCCAGGGCGGAGCTCCACTTATCGGGCTGGACATCGGAGTCCAGGCGCACGATCTGGGCATCGTTGGGGCGGGCCACGGCCATGGCGAAGAGGGCGACGAAGACGATGAGGAACTTCATGGTGGAGCTGGTGGTGCTGGTTAGAGAGCTGGGAACTGTCTGATGCTCCACTGCAGTTGGGCGGGGACTTTTATACGCGCTTTGCACAATGCAAAAGTCAGAGGTGAGGCAACATTGAGCGATTTTGCCAACATTTGCCAAATTCGCACAAAATAGCCAAAATTTGGCAAAGTTCGCAAAATTATGCCAATCTATTTGCATTTGTTCCGGTTTAACTGGAAACTGATGCGGCGACTGCACTACAAAAACCCAAAGCTGGCAACCGATTCGGAATCCGCACTATTGTCACCGAACCAGCTGGGCCAGTGCATCCGCCATGGTAACAGCGAGTGGCTAAGGCCAAGATCAAAGCCCATGTTTTGCATTTTAAGTTGTGCACATTTAAGTCATGTCAGAGCTTAGATAAATGCGTCTAAATGAATGCAAGATTGTTGGATACTCTAATTGGACATTTAAATCTTTTATTTTCAGAGAATTGAAAGGCATAGGTGCGTATATTTCTAATGTGTTTATTGTAGATATATACTTATAATTTTCATATTCTAACAAGTATTAATATTTATTTATTTAAATCAATTTATTGTTTAATTTTGTGTACGATAATTAGAGAAAGAGTTTTGAAGTCATTTATAAATTTATTCGCCCGAGCATTAAAACAGAAGAAAAACACACGTGTGATTTAATTTATTAAAAGTGTTTTATTTTTTTTATACTTAAAAGTAAGATTATATGCATTTTATTATCAAAAATAAAGTAAATATAATATAGATGGAAATCACAAGAGCAAATCTCAACTACGTAGTTAAATAATAAACTATAAATCATTAGGTCAGTTTTTATCATAAGAATTACTTATTTAGAACTGGTCACAGTCTGTTTATTCACTATCTTAAACAATCACACCACATTTTTAAAAAATATATAAAACCAAAGCAATTAGATCAATATTACTTTTAATTAAAACAAAAAGAACTAGTTATAGAAACTAAATGCTGAATAAAGATTATATTATTTGGTATTTCTGAATTTATCAAGGTTATGAAGGCTCTGCAATATAAATTTAAGTGAAATGCTAAAATGTAGCAACGAATAAATCTCTAGACTTTTACAGCAAATATAGTTTTAATTACCTTGTGAAATTATATAATATTTATAGTTTAAACAATAAGAAATCGTCTTTAATGATATACCCGATAATCGTAGACTAAGAGTGTGTGCCGAACTCGCTGCAAGAGAAGTGTGGAAGCATTCCAAACTCTTCCAAGTAACTCTTTTGTTAATAATCAAAAATATATAGATAATACTAATGACCATCTAATCTCTAATCTAATGTCCATCTAATGTTAGACCAGCGAAGTGTGAAATACCCACAGAATGTACCTGTTTTTATACAGGTAATTCTAAAAGTCAGTGCTCTGTTATTTGCAATTAACAATCAATTTATTTTAGTCTCTGAATGAACAAATATCGCGTAAGGATCGACAGATGATTTAAGCAACTGGGGCCACGGGCAGATGGGCGCCCACGGGCTGGTATCCGTTCTCATCGGCCACGTAGTTGACGGTGAACTTCTCGCCGGTCTTCTCATCGACCCAGGAGAAGGATCCGTGGACAACGGCGGCCTCGTGCTCGGTGCCAACGTCCTTGAGGACTCCGTCCTGCTGGATGCTGGTTCCGTCGCTGGTCTCCAGGGCGGAGCTCCACTTATCGGGCTGGACATCGGAGTCCAGGCGCACGATCTGGGCATCGTTGGGGCGGGCCACGGCCATGGCGAAGAGGGCGACGAAGACGATGAGGAACTTCATGGTGGAGCTGGAGCTGGTGGATAGAGAGCTGCGAACTGTCTGATGCTCCACTGCAGTTGGGCGGGGGCTTTTATACGCGCCGAAAATTCGCTAAAATCGCTCAGTTCGCGAAATTCGCGAATTTCGCGAAATGCAAAAGTCAAAGGTGGCACGGATACACACAAATCAGTTCTGCTAATATTTATGTAGATCTGTAGATCTGTGCGCATGGATAATGAGCGCATCGTTATTTCAGCATTGTTTCCGGTCAAACTGGACTGGCGCGTCAAACTATTGTCGCAGAAACCTGCTGCGAAGAGTTGCATCTGGGATGAGCTGCGGCGGGGGACCCACCACCGGTCGGTGATCTTTCGACAGCCAAAATCGTACAATATCAAATCGTTTCGTTTAACACATTCACACATTACCCATTCAAATGCTGCACACTTGTGGATACTATTTTGTTTTCATTATTTGTTATATCATTTAATTACCAGAGGTGTTATATATTTCCCTAAGGTTTCATGTTGAACTTAACAAATTATCTAGGAAACTCTGTTAATATTTATTTTCTTTATGTACTTTATTTACATTTACCAACACAAACGGAGTAGAAGGCTTCTACAATTAACTCCCAAAATTGATTTATTCGAGAATATATTTTGTGTCCATTAAGGAGGAGAAGGAGGTTTAACTCCAAACTATAGTAGGAACTGGGAATACTTATTCATTTTCTTTAATATTGCATACTTATAATCTAACAAGTGATATTAAATCATGGTTAAATATATCTCTCTTATCAGCTCTTTCTTAAACATTTATATCAAGATGTCCCTTGCTATCTTTGGAATAGTACAAAATACATGTGTAGGAAAAGCATTATTTCCATGAATATTAATATATTTAGTCTAGGATTTCAGCATAATTTTGGAATATGAAATAGCAAGGATGCATAACTTGGATTGGAAGTTCTTTTTGGTACTAAATTATAAGGAATTGAACTACATATAATTTATTTGCATTGCAAGAAGAGCAAACATTTTATGACGAATATTTTGAAGGATTAGCTTAGAGAAGAGCAGAGTAAAAATACGTTGATATCTGTAAATATGTATATCTGTAAATATATATATATTGGAGGAATCCCCTAAAAATTGGAAATAAGTAGTCTTGGGTAGATTCGATTTTCTTGCCGCGTTTATTTAATAATCAACTAGAAACCATTATAGAATAGAACAGCTCTCGGTTAGTGCATCCGCTTTAGTTGCTGATGGGCACATTGGGCAGATGGGCGCCCTCGGGCTGGAATCCGTTCTCGTCGGCGACGTAGTTGACGGTGTAGGTCTGGCCGTCATCGGCGACGAAGGAGTAAGAGCCGCGGACGACGATGGCCTCCTGCTCGGTTCCAACGTTCTTCAGCTGTCCCTGCTCCTCGTGCTTCTTGCCATCGCTGGTCTCCAAACTGCGAGGAGGAAAATACGGTTGATTAGTGATTTATCTCGGGAACATTGACATATTACTGAACACATTTTTAGTCATTAATTTGTTTTGAAATACAATTAGGACAATTAAGTCCTTTGTCACATTTAGAAATCCAATTTGGTATAAAATAGTTACAATAGCTCTTCGTTTCATTAGAAGTATCACACATGTTATAGATAATTATATCACAGAAACTTTAAGTATCGAAAATATATCAATATTTTTGAGACATTCTTAGAGACATAATCCATGAGCGGCGGATCGGATTGCTACTGCGACGGAGACTTACGCGAAGTTGTAGCCCTCGGGCTGGACATCGGACTCCAGACGCAGGATCTGGGCATCGGCATCGGGAGCGGGAGCGGCCAGGACGACGGCGAAGAGGGCGGCGAAGACGAGGACGATGGCGCACTTCATGGCTGATTTATTTGTAGTTTTTTTTTATGGGGGAATTCGAGGGGAATCTGCGACCGAACGGCTAGTCAACCTTACTTGATTTGTGATGTCTGTGGCCACTTCCAGGCGTTTATATAGTGGCATCCGCAGCCATCAATCGAAGAAAAGTTAGTCGAAAATAAAAATGACTAATTACACGCCAAGCACCGGAGCCAACAAATTGGCTTGAAAAACGCACCAACAACAGGTCGCAAACGATGAAAAAACCAAAAACAACCAACAACCAAGGCACAAATAATAACGTAAAACAAAAACTTCTAAGGCAAACAAATCGACGCCGTTTTTAGGAAATACACCTCATCATCATCATTTGCATTTTTCGTGAATCAATCAATCCGATCGCTTCCAGTCGAAGACAACGAGCCACAACATTTTTGATAATCCAAAGAGGTATATATTCATATTTTTTGCTCCGCGGAGTGGGGGCCTCCGGTTTGCGTGCCCTGCAGCAACACAAGCATCCAATCCACTAATCATGGCTCCAGTTGGAAGCCCTGTTTGGGGAGCTAACTCACATTGCATTTCCGTACAGTACAAAATAAATAAAATACTATGGAGTGGCAGGACATTTCAATTACTTTTAATCATACGTTATAGGAAAAAAAGTCACGTGCCAACCGTAGCATTGCATACGGACACTTCAAGTAAACTCTCTAGCATTTCGCTTAACGACAATATTAGAAACAAAAAACTAGTTTTAAATGAAATGAAATTTACTTAAATATGATGTTGAATTTTAGAATAAATCTATTGTATCCTGACCTTCCATTAATGATTTATTTGAAATGCCAATTGCATAAAAAAAAAAATAAAAATACTAAGTCCTTCAAAATATAATACATTCAAACAAATGGTAAATATTTGAATATATTTGGTGGACTAAACCAAGAATAATCCATTTTGTAATATTTTTAAAAGTAAATTTATGTAGTCTCTTGTTATTTAATTAAATAGATGAATAAAAAGTATGCTTTACTGACTTAACTTTAAATTCAATGAATTATTCCGATCATTTTAGAGTGCGTTGCTAAGCCTACTCTAAATTGAACAGTATGTGCTTACTTAACTCACTATAAATCTAATTCATTAAAACAACAAACTGAAGCATTTATTGTTTATTCAGTTACGCTAAGAAGAATATCGGTTTTTAAAGTGTCTTCCCAACATGAGTTCTAGATAAGGCATTTGAAAACGTAATGGAACTATGTTTATTGGTTACTTTTTTATTTAATTTCCAACATTGATAACACAATCGCCGACCTTAAATGAATTATTAAATTAAAAGACAGTTTCTTACGGAATGAATGAATGTATCTTTAATATTACTTTTTTCAGACGAAACTTAAACATAGTTAACACATTTATGCTGGAGTGGAACTAGAGTTGGTGGTGAATGACTGACAATTGGACTCCTCGCAAGGATTCGCCGCCTTACTGGACGGCCCTGGGCAGATGGGCGCCCTCCGGCTGGAAACCGTTCTCATCGGCCAGGTAGTTGATGGTGTAGGTCTGGCCATCGTCGCCGACATAGGTGTAAGAGCCGCGTACCACGAGGGCCTCGTGGTCAGTACCAACGTCCTTCAGCTGGCCCTCCTCTTGGTGCGACTTGCCGTCGCTGGTCTCCACGCTGCAGCGGAAGAGGAGACGCGAAAGAGTTAGCCTTGACACAGTTCGGTTGGAGGTAGAGATGGAGGTGGAGGTAGAGGAGAGACTTACGCAAACTTGTAGCCCTCGGGCTGGACGTCGCTGTCGAAGCGCAGCACCTGGGCATCCTGGATGGCGGATGGAGGAGCGGCCAGGACGCTGGCGAGCAGGCAGGAGAAGACGATGATGGCGGTGAACTTCATGTTGTATTCTCTTGGGGATTGACTCAAGTGCGCTGGGCTGGAGGAGCTGGCAGGTAATGCTTGCTGCTCCCACGGCGAGTGGCCAATTTATACTCCTTTCGGCCATGTACTGTGGGTAATGCAGGGCGTGTAAGTCAGTCGCCGGCAATTACCGGCGCAAAGAAACCACTGTCGAAAAAAAAGAAGATAAAGAGTGGGAGCCAGAGAAACTGGTTTCTCGCTGGGTTTCCTTTGACCCACACTGCTTGCCCGGTTACCTAACCAGACGCTGAATGCTGGATGGAGGGAGGGAGGTTCGCCGTTTTGCGATTGATTGATTGCCAACGACAAGATACTCGTTCGTACAAACACTTCATTTGTCTCGAACAAATTAACTGCAAAGTGCGCCCTGCCCAGCAATGAGTTGCGTTAGCGCCATAGAAACCCAAAGAAATAGTCAATAAACTGGGGAATTGGGTCACCTTAGTGGGCCGATGATAGGGCCAATAAAAAAGAGTGTTTGCCATTTCACATTTCAATGTCAAGAATGGTGTAATGTCTGAAAGGAATATGAATAGAGTTTACTTTGCAGCGATTTATTATAATTAAATGATGGTTAAGTTTATGATAGCGTTTATAGGAAATATTTATTGTTCTTATATTTTCCATACCTGCTTAAAATTAATTTTGATTTTTATAGATAACTCTGGTAATCTTAGATACAGAAATATATTTGGAAAATTGGAAACTATAACCAAGTGATAATTCAAAAAAAAAGAATACTTTTAACAAACATAACAACTTACGGGCGCCAGAAACAATTAATATAAATTAGATAGTTATAGATATTTTAAATTTCGAAATAATACGGTATTTTCGATATGTCATTGAGTACACGCAGAGCGAATCTTCAATACCTATTAATATTTCTTCGCCACTTTGGTGTCAGTAAATGCCCAGAGGTCTGCGCTGTTTTTAGAGGGTTAAGGCAACACCATTTGAACTTTTTCGGAGCATCTTCGTTTGCTTTCAATTTCATTTCGACTTGATTTGCTGGCTTGTCGGCTGCCGTTCGAGTCATTTGGATATATTCATTCGCTTTTTATTACACACTCGCTGCGCCGATTTGGCCGTTAATTAGCCAGAGTACGGATATATTGCACGGCCTTTTCGCAATCGGACTTAGTCGCTAGCGCGGATCGGTGCAGGATAGGTGACGATAGATGGCCGCCAGATTGAAGCAGCTGCTCGGCCTGATCCTGATCCTGGCCAGCTGCTGTCTGGACCCCACCAATGCCGCCGCCGATGCCGCCCAGATACTCAGATACGAGAATGCCAACACAAACAGCGATGGCTATGCCTTCTCGTAAGTACAAAGAAAAGTCTATAAATGTTAATGACCTTTAAAGTCTTTAATTACCTTAAAAAACGATGCGATAAATATTGATGTTGCCATAAATATACATTTTACCATCAAGCCCCAAGCTTTGAGCTTTATTTGTCACTGTGTAGGTGGCTCAGGGTCAAGGCCGTAATGGAAATATTTTATTTTCTTTATACTGATACGAAATGATTAATTTCCCCGCCAGATTCGAGACCAGCGACGGCATCTCGCGCGAGGAGTCGGCCACACTGAAGAACCCGGGAACGCCCGAGGAGGCCATCTCCGTGCAGGGCAGCGTCGACTGGGTGGGACCCGATGGCGTCCACTACAAGCTGAACTACCTGGCCGACGAGAACGGCTTCCAGGCACAGGGCGAGCACCTGCCGCAGGCGGAGCCCTGATCACGTGATAGCTTTGGACTTTGCTAAAAAAAAGTCACTAACAAGTATACATATGAATATAGGTATACAAAAAGCGAAACCACCAAATAGCAGACAGTAGACAATAGAAGGCAAATTTATAATAATAAAATATAGACACATATGGATATATATAGCTGTGTACATATATATGGGCATAAATTTTCACCCATCGAAATTGAATTGTATTCTAGGCGGGGAATTAGCATATACATTTATATCTCATCCCCAGCCAAACCCGTTTGCTCTTCGCGCCCGAGCTGGAGATGCCGTAACCGAGTAGCAGCGATCTTCGATCTCCAATCTCTGGTGTGCTATCTGCGATACGCGGGAGCTGACCAAACCGGTTCAATAAACGCCGAAAAGCACCCCAGAAAAGGTTGCCAAAAAAAATAAAGAAAAAAAGAAATATAAGTAACCAAACAACAATTAAAGATGCGCACTATGCTGGCAACGAAAGTGAGAACTTCGGAGGGAAAAGGGCATTTTTCGGGCAATTAACCCGAGCTTCTGTCATTTATCAATCGTAAAGTGGCAAATAATCGGTGCTGTCTTAGCCTAGACATGTCACAAGCCACTGGGAAAAATATACATATATTTTCAGCATTTGTTGGATTTTTTCAAGCACTTTTGCTAGATGTTTATTTTCTAGAAAGTCATATTTGTAATTAATATATTGTAAGCCAATTAGCTATTAGCTATTTTTAGGTATTTGACAATTATAACGGAATTAATAATAAATAAAATATGAAACCATCCTGGTAATATTCTTTTAACAAATAATTCAAATTAAATATGTATTTAAAGCCTGTGTTTAAGACCTTGGTGAAAACAATTAAAGTTATTTTTTAAACTAAAGAGAAATGCTGAAAATTTTGCTTTTTAATATTGTTTTTATTTATATACAGTAATGTTATGGTCTTTCTTTTCTGTGCATTGCATTCACAGCTTATGGAATGATTTATGCCGACCCAGCCCGACAAATGATCTGCAATGGCATTACGTATACGCCCCGATGGCCGCCGATGTATTGTAGGGCATACCCCAGCCTCAGTCGGCTGAACTGTGCTTGGCTTTGGCTTTTGTTGTCTCGCTGCCACTGGCGCTGCTGCTTAGGTTGCTGCTGTTGCTGGTGCTGGTGGTAAAAAATCGTTTTTATTTTATTGACTAAGGTCATCAACAAGCACTCAAACCGAAACCTCAGCCGCCGACGATGAGCTGCGGCTCCGTGGCTCTGTGGATGGGTTATTGTGGAGACGATGATGAGCCGCGTAATCTTGAATCTCTCGTGCTGTGCCGCATCTTCACTTGAACAGCAAATGCAGCTGACAAGCACATGGAGCTGTGGAGGTTTTCGTTTCGTTTTCGGATTCGATACAAGACTTTTGGAGGTTAAGTCACCCAGCCTTAATCGGAAATTGTGTCAGCAGGCGGAAATGCTGGACATCTCGACGGCAGATTGGATAAGTACAAAATTACTCATCGAGGAAATACTGAATTAAAAATAAGCTACAATGCCTAGCTAAGGAGTTAAAATATAATATATATCGAAGAAAATATCGATGCTACCCATTAAGAAATATTTTGGGCACCTCTACAAAACCAAATTGTATGTATATATTTATAATGTTAATAAACAATTTTATTTGGTGGGCAATTATAACCTTTGTTAGTGAGAACTTTGCCTCTTCCTCCAGTTCTTGCAACTTCCTGAACATAGTTCGCGTAGTTAACTTGTCTACGCTTCCTCACTGCTCTTTGGGGATTTTATGGCCAATCTCATAACAATTTGTTGATAAGTAAAAAACACACACAGCCCCAACCACAGTCACAGCCGTAGCCATTGACCTATTGCCACAGATCCAAATATGTGGAGGTGCCCATAGTATTGTGTGTTTGTGTACTTATAGCCAAACACGCGCATTGGCCAAATATTTATTTGCCAAGAGGCCCAAACATTTCATTATCACTTGCCCCATCATCAGCCCCGATCTCGGATTTTACTTTCAGCTCCCGTGGCGAGGCAATTGAGATGAGATGAGTCGCACATCAAACGCTTAATGGTCTTCAGCTTAATTTTTTGTTGTTTTTGTTTTTTTTTGGCTTGTTCAATTAAAAGCTTAACACACTCGGCTCACACGCATTTGCCTTCAATTACCTGCGTATGGGTGGACAATTGTGTGAGCATTTAAGGTGTTTGTTATGGGCCAAAGCTGCCTCTACTTCACGGATCGCTGGCCAAGTGTGTGTGTGTGCTTTGGTCTGGCCAGTTATAAATAGCTCAGCACTCATTGCAGGGCGCCACATATCGAGTTAGTGCCTAATTGTGATAACTACCGGAGCGTGCTGTGCCAAGCGAACCCGAAAACCCTCCGAAGAAGCTTAAAAAAAATATAAAAGCTACCAAAATGCAGTCCTCCAGCCTCTGTGTCCTGGCCATGTGCTTCTTTGTCCTGATTTCCTCCCTCAGTGCTGCTCCCTTGGATGATTCGCAACATGCCACGATCCTGCGCTATGACAACGACAACATTGGAACCGATGGCTATAACTTTGGGTGAGTGCAGGCCATGGGAAAAAGGATTATTAGTAAAGGAGAAAGATATAAATTTGAAAGAAATCTGTATTCGGGATAAAGAAAGAGTGATTATAAAATGTGTTACCTTATGTTTAGGGAGAATGAAATGATTAGTAACACACCAATGTTTAAAATAGATTTTTGTAAAGAATAATAATTAAGTATTAGTTATTAACTATGTATATTAAATGAAATATAACGAGACACCATTACTCCTACTAATTCTAGCTACGAAACCAGCGATGGCATCACTCGCCAGGAGCAGGCCGAGCTCAAGAACGCTGGCACTGATCAGGAGGCCCTCAGCGTTCGCGGCTCCGTCAGCTGGGTGGCTCCCGATGGCCAGACCTACACCCTGCATTATATTGCTGATGAGAACGGCTTCCAGCCCCAGGGTGATCATCTGCCCCACAACTAAGTGTGCTTCCCAAGCGAGCAGAGCCCAGTATTAATCAGTATTTGTTCATTTTGTATAATATAAATCAATGTACCTAACCCTCAATCATTTTGAGTCAGCTAAAAATTCATGGCAAATGTACTTTCGAGTATCATTTTAAATATAATAATTGAAGAAAGTCCGTGGCTTTATTTCATTGTAAAGTACAAGTATGTACCTTCTTTTCGCGAAAGTAAGAACCCGGATCACAGGCTAACGGTGGTATTTATAGTAGGGCCACACAAATAGACATAACGTGTTTATAGGGGGCGAAATGAAAAGAAAAGTATGACGCAACATCAGAGAACAGGCTCCGATTCAAAGGCAGAGTTCTCTCCGCAGCCTCATCGCACATACGCACCGTTGGACGTCGCAATGCTGTGTGTCTCGTTTTGTCTGGGCGACTTAGCCCGGATGGCCTTCATCGGGGCGGCAGAAATTTGCAAATTTTTGGCACGTTGAAACTTGTTTTCGTTTTTGTTGGCTTTGTAATTAATACATAATTAAAGAGTGGCGCATAGTGAAATATGTGCGAGCTAGTGATCGAAGCCGATGTTTTTGAAGGTTAATTTCAGGCGTTGATTTAAATTTCATGCGATGCTAATGAAATTTGGAAGATGCCTCTGCCAAAAACAACCACACAGGGCACATATTAATATATGCATGGAATAAGAGGCGACACTGATCAAACTAGTTTTTGCCTAAGCCGATCGATCTCGTCGATCAGCTTCTTCTGCTGACGTAGTTGCCATGCCCATGCCCATGCCCAATTGTGGGTTGAACACACTTTACTAATGTCTGCTCGATTTCCATATCTATTATTGGCCGGCAGAACTTTTTGAATGTTTGTTTGTTGCACAAAAGTATAATGTTTCCCTATTTTCCATTGGTTATTTCCGGTTCTACGGCGATCAGTCTGTTTTAGACTAGTATTTAGTTATGTTTAATATATTTCTTCCATACTTACATATTTTTCTAGTCAAGTCAGCAAGTCACCACTTTTAGGGAGATTTTCCAAACACTCGGGCGAAAAGCTAGGTTTTAGGCCTATTTTGGGTAAAAAGATCTATAAATGTATAAGTATTTATATTCAGAAGGTAAAGGACTGAACACAAATGTAAAATATTCTTTGGCTTATTTTCAAAAACAAAATCTGAAGATATTACCTTTTATTCAACGTTTATTTGAGATTGATCTCGGTCAAAAGCTGGATACAACATAACCGGCTCAAGTCATAAAAATAACTTGCTAAATGACTTTGTGTAAATGTCTCGGTTAATTTGATTTAACTTTAAGTTAATTAACAGCACAATCTGCAGCTACACTGAAGGTGAAAAAGACCAAAGCCAAACCCAATTTCACACCAACTCTATTGGTAAGTCCATCCCGTATAAAAGAGTTTATCCGCCTGTCAACAGATATCACTCGCAGCTTAATCCCCGAGATCAGCACACACAGATTCCTTACAGTCACCATGAAGTTCCTCATTGCCTTCGTCGCCCTCTTTGCTCTGGCCCTCGCCGCTCCTCCTCGCCCCGGCTCGGAAAGTGCCCAAATCTTGGCCCAGAACTCCGACGTCGGTCCCGAGAGCTACCTTTACAAGTAAGTCGATGGATGGGGAATAACCATAAAAGCAAAGCACACCTAGCTTACCCCCAACCTCCTTTTCCTCAGCTTCGAGACGAGCGATGGCCAGAAGGCCGAGGCCGCAGGAAAGTTGAAGAATATCGGAACCGAACAGGAGGCCCTCGCCGTCAAGGGATCCTTCTCCTTTGTGGGAGACGATGGCGTCACCTACTCCGTCAACTATATCGCCGACGAGAATGGATTCCAGCCCCAGGGAGCCCATCTGCCCGTGGCTTAAGCCATGAGAGTTCCTTGTTATCATCCAATCCTGTATTAGAAGTTCGTTCCGAAGGAATAAGTCATAAAAGAAATAAAATGGTTGACTATTAAAGATCAAATTAGTACATAACAAATAATTTGTTTTATTGAGGGAAATCAAAAAATACATTTAAAACGGCCAATTATTAAATAATTCAATTATTCTTAAATCTACTAGTTCGTGCCTATATAAATGTTTTTTAATTTCTTAGGGTGTAAATTACTATTAAATAAATAATTGACTAGAAGTTCTGTTATACACATAATTATTAATAGCCTGAGACTATAAAGTTTAAGCTTTATCTTCTCATCAAACTTCCAAAGAATTATTTATTAAATTGAAATCTCGATGAAATTGTAAAATCTTCTTTTATTAGCATTGAGTAATTAATTCGGATTCTAAAAACAAACAATCAATGTTAATATAGAATTATAGTCTCACATTCTGCGACTTGGAAATAATATAATGGCTATAACGGATTCCACAAGGGTTTATGGCAATTAAGTTAGGAGTTCATAAATAAATTAACATTTCAGTAATGGTTAGAGGTAATTTGCAATTACCCAGGGTGAAATAAATAAATTACAAAAATTACAGAACGAATATTCATTAATGGGCTGAGTTATTGATTTTTAAACTGCGTGTTATGGAACTACTTGAATAATCTTAGTGTAATTCTAATTTAATAGTTGTTTAGAACATAATACACTTATTATGCTAGATCTTATCAGTTGCCTTGCCTAATAGTTTCTTGTTCTACGACAAATAAACATATGTGTATATATATGGCTTTATTGCAAAGTCATTTTGCAAAAGAAAACAACAAATTTTTGCAAATGCGACCGACTTTTATTTGCATTTCAGGCTTTTAACTATTAAGCTTTAACCTGAAACCAATATTGCTATTTTTCGCATTATGTTTCGAATAGTTCGCTTTTGTTTTGCGATGCATTTGCATTAATTTGCGCGTTAGTTTGCGGATGCCTCCATATAAAGAAGAGCAATCTATTGGAGAGCATCATTCGCTTGAGATCCTCAGATCAAAAAAGAAGCCAAAATTCATCATGAAGTTCCTGATCGTCTTCGTCGCCCTCTTCGCTGTGGTCCTGGCTGCTCCTTCTCCTAATGCAGAAATCACCAAGCAAAGCTCCGAAGTCGGACCCGAGAGCTTCAACTTCAAGTAAGTAAATTAAAAACTGACCAAGTAATGATGCACAACTGACTCCCGACTCCTTACCAGCTGGGAAACTAGCGATGGCCAGGCTGCTGATGCCAGTGGAGTCCTGAACTACCCTGGATCTGACCACGAGTCTCTAGCCGTCAAGGGCTCCTACCGCTTCGTTGGCGATGATGGCGTCACCTACGAGGTCAGCTACATCGCCGATGAGAATGGATTCCAGCCCCAGGGTGCTCATCTGCCCGTCGCCTAAGCCGCCCCACGGGAATTTCCCCTGTTCCTTGTTAATACAATTAAGGCTGGCCCTTTCTTTTAAGGGTCAGAGAATCCAAGACAAATGAAAAAAGAAATTATTAAAGAAAATATGAGTACATGAAAATATGTGTGTTTGCAATCTGGGAAGTGATTTTAGAATTGATTCAGGAAAATATATCGATTGATTCAATTTATTATTTTTAAATACACTTGAAAGTAAATGGCAGTTTGGTTATATTTATACGAAATATTCTGCAAAATATGATGTCTTAAGCCTATAACAACATAATTCAAATTAATATTGTGGATCATATACATATTAAAATAAAAATAAAATAATAATAATATTAATAATAATAATAATAATAAAGGAAGCTACATTGTATCCCCTTGCAGTTCGCTATCGAATCCTATCGCATTGGAAATCAATTATAACTGACACAAGCAGGAATCCATTTCAATTTGAAAAGATATTCTTTGTAATTATTTATATTACTGATCCAAAAAATTATTCATTTCCATTCGGAAAACCATGTTTGATTTTCTAGAATTAATAAATTTGCATTTTAACTTTAGAAAATTTTTTCACTTGCAATTTTATCCAATTCAAAAGTTTTGTACATTATACTATTTGTTTGATTTTGGGACATTTTCTGTATTAGATTTAAAATCGATCAAAATCGGATGTACAAAAACCCACTTGGGGTGTATAAAACACTTACAAATATAAAGATGAAAGTAAGCCAACTTCGTAACGCCAATTGACGCCGTTTCGTTAAAAAAAAAGTAACTGAAGAGATGTAAAGAATGAAACCTTTGATAATTATCCAAGATTTTCATAAAAACTGACCGATCGCTCATATGACAGCTATGTGATTGATATAGTCATCCGATTTTTATGAAATTAAATTCAATAATTTACAAAATTTATAACAATTTATATAAAACCACTTATATGGAGATTTTCCATGGAATTAATACATTGAATTAGTAAATATTGCTATATAAATGACCACTTTAATTGCTTATACCGCCTTTTTGTGCAGTTGTGAAAAGCTTTCTCTGCAATCACTGCATCATTGACAACGACACGATCGGCTTTCCCAAAAACAGACAATTTAGAAAAACCAATGCTACCGATTCCGACGAAAAGGTTGATTTGCATTTCGTATTGGGGCTGAAACGATTCAGCTTTAACCTGAAATCAATTTCGAACATTTTTCGCATTATGCTTTGACTTTATGTCTTTGCTGCGTTTGCATTGAAATCGCCCCAGTTGTCGCCTCCATCCATATAAAGGGGCTCCAACTATTGGTCAGCATCATTCGTTCGAGATCCGCAGATCAAAGCAGCAACCAAAAATCACCATGAAGTTCCTCATCGTCTTCGTCGCTCTCTTCGCCGTGGTCCTGGCTGCCCCTTCTCCTGATGCAGAAATCACCAAGCAAAGCTCCGAAGTCGGACCCGAGAGCTTCAGCTACAAGTAAGTAAATTAAGAACCGGCCAAGTAATGATGCACAACTGACTCCCGACTCCTTACCAGCTGGGAGACTAGCGATGGCCAGGCTGCTGATGCCAGTGGAGTCCTGAACAACGTTGGATCTGAACACGAGTCTCTAGCCGTCAAGGGCTCCTACCGCTTCGTTGGCGATGATGGCGTCACCTACGAGGTCAGCTACATCGCCGATGAGAATGGATTCCAGCCCCAGGGTGCTCATCTGCCCGTCGCCCCTGAGGCCTAAGTCACCCTCTAGTTCCTTTTCAAGCTGAAAATCTAAGTCAAACACCCTGAACTATTGAATATTAAAGAATAAAATTAGTATATTGAAAATGTGTGTTTTCCTAAATTTGTGGAAGCTGTGAGAGCTTATATACAATGGTTTCGCCACCAGGATTTCCTAGGTACTATTTCTGACCTGCATTTTGGTCGATGGTTTTTATCACACTCACTATTAATGTCACATTAATGAATAATTTGCCTACGATATCATTTGTTGAAATAAAGTTAAAACTAATAATTTACTTAATTATATACATATTTATTAAGTGTACTTTAATTAACTATTAATGTTTCGACGAGAGCATATACAAAAAGTAATAGAATTAATAATAATAATAAAAAAGTAGTGCTCTTTTATTTATTTTATTTCCTTCATTGCTTCCCAGCAAGACAAGGATGTTAACTTATAATTTATTACTCTAGTCACTGCATTATAATTAATTGACTTTTAAAAATATGCAGTAGATGGGTAGTAACTTTACCATTAGAGTTTGTAAAAACTAATTACATTTCAATTTTACTTTTATTTATATGTAAATGCAGAACTTTGGGTCCCTTTATTTTATTTAAATTACTTCTCCAAAGTCACCAATTGTATAAAAATTAGTATTGAATTTTGCTATATTAAATAAATATAGTAATTGGAAGTTTAAGTTATTTCTTATTTTGGTCATAGATATGAAGATGATAAATCATGCTGGTCATTGAAATTGGGTTTAAATGTAAGAACATTATTCCATGTTTGTGTTAATGCAAAAAAACATATTTTGTACAACTATTTATCTGTCTAATACGGAGTATAGTCTATGACATTATGCTTACCTATTTCTCTCTGTATAAATATGATATATTTATGCTCTAATGCTAAATGTCCAAACTTATTTATAGACTCATATCAGTGCTAACAGATAACATATTAAAATTAGATTCGCTTAAGAATTTTGTTATATAAAATTGTTATATATATACCTATATGAAATATATTTAGCAGTTGATCTCCCCGTCATTGGCCCCGAAAAGTAGCTTCTATCCCACAGAAAACTAGTTACTAATCCTAATTTAAGCAAAAAGGCTGATTTACATTTCGCATTGGGCTTGTAACGATTCGTCTTTAGTCCGAAATCAATATCAGACATTTATCACATTATATGCTTCTTCACACATGTTTGACTAGTTTGGCCAGCCTTTGGGCTTTGGGCCGCTGTGCAGCCATATAAAGCGAGGCCTATTCTTCAGAGAGCATCATTCGTCGCAAACTGTTCGAGAACCGCAGGTCAAAATACACACAAAAATCCAACAATCACCATGAAGTTCCTCATCGTCTTCGTTGCCCTCTTCGCCGTGGCCCTGGCTGCTCCTGCTGATGTTGTTGTCCTCCGTTCGGATTCCGATGTCGGACCAGAAAGCTTCAACTACGCGTAAGTTAATTAAAAACTGGCCAAATAAGGATGCACAACTGACTCCCGACTTCTTTATCAGCTGGGAAACTAGCGATGGCCAGTCTGCTAATGCCGAAGGACAGCTGAAGAACATTGGATCCGAGAATGAGTCCCTGGCCGTCAAGGGTTCTTACCGCTTCGTTGGCGATGATGGCGTCACCTACGAGGTCACCTACATCGCCGATGAGAATGGATTCCAGCCCCAGGGTGCCCATTTGCCCGTTGCCCCCTAAGCCTAATCTGTACTTCCTTTAAATCCTTGTTAGTTTCCCAGAAATCCACCAAACCGATCCTGTCCTTATTTTTAAAGGATGGGATTTAAGTCATCGCTACTTTTTAAATATTAAACAAAATAATGATTATCTGAAACTAATTGGTTTTTTATTGCTTCAAATAATTAATTTACATCTTTAGTTGAGTTTCAATCATCCAATCTACCAACAGAAATATGCTTCTGGCTTTAAATTATAAAACAACAAATTATGCATCACAGAGAACGACTTTCAAAGAGTCACCAAAGGGATCAACGTTTTCTTACGAGGACTCTGATATTTATGATTATGCGGGGAAATGCCTATATTTATTTATTTATTGTACAACAAATGTAAAACAACTCTCTTTCCTATTTACACAGTAAACCATTTGGAAATAAAATCGTTTTAATCAATTCTTTTACCTAACAATTTATCAGTCGTAATTAAAAATTTTAGTAAAAAGCTATAATATGGGCAAAATATTATTACAGAAGTCACTGGTGAAGTCTTGCTGGTTTATAAATTAGTCTGAGAACGTAATATGCTTGATAGATTAGTTATTGATTTTTTAATTGATTCTTAAACAAATAAATAAAATTGTAGACAGACACCTGTGATCATAATATGAGAAATGACAATGGCGAATACACAATGCACAACAACAAAAAGAATATATATTGTAAGTTGGATAAGTTGGATGTTAATGCATCTCGACTATGAGACATCTCCTAAGGCAACTTAGCATCCAATTCGAATGGAAAGAACGAATTTTATGGCAACGCAAATGTGTTTGTTTAGTGTTTTGATGTAATTACGTAATTTCATTTCGAAAACACGATGTTTGAAGTTGGAAATTAGCAAGGTGAGGCCGGTGGACAAGGTAATTGCATACATTATATGCCTGTCAGCACGATTAGTGCAGGGTATTTAGAGTGTGCTGATCCGTAATTAAAATGTGTTTTATTGAATGGCTCCATTACTGCTTTCTGCTGATTTTGTTATTTTCCATTTGTTTTTATTACTATGCATTTTTCGCCGATGATGTGTATATAAGGGCCTCATTGCGCGCATCGCAGCTCAGTGAAGTGCAGCAGCTGCACCTGCAATATCACCTGTTTCGCGATGCATTATAGTTCTGTGGCTTTGTGGATAGCTGCCATTCTGGCGATCGGTGTGTCCTTGGTCCTGGCCAGGCCAGCTGGCGATGATGCCCAGGCCGAGACCCTTAAGCTGGAGAGCGAGAACACCGGCGACAAGTATTCCTTCTCGTGGGTATAAATCCAATAAAAGTCATTGAGTCAGGCTGAGAAAAAATCAAAATCTTCTTCAAAAGAAAAGTTTAATTGATTGAAGCGTAACGAATATCTTTTAAAATGAAATTCACTTTACCATAAAGCAATTTTGTAATTTATAAATGAAGTATTTCCCAAGGGCAATGAAAATATTTATTTAAAATCATCTAAGGAAAAATCTAACTATTTCTGATGTTTTATTTTTCATTTAGTTTCATTTCCTGTTAACAAATAAATCCACAATAAGCAAGAAACCAAGTTATTTTCCAATTGTTGAAGAAACTATTTGACTATTCGAGATGTAAACGAAATGCATGAAAATGATTGATTTAATCATTTATAGTCTCTATAAAATAATATAATGGATTTTTATAGAAGGAATATAGAATGAGAAATATTTTCGAACTTTCCGCCCTTTAGCTTTGATACCAGCAACGGAATCTCGCGAACAGAAACGGGAGAAGTGAAACCTGGTGCCGGCGAGGAGGACGGCTCCCTTTCGGTTCAGGGCTCCACCAGCTGGTCCGCTCCAGATGGCAAAAAGTACGAGATCAGCTTCACGGCTGACGAGACTGGCTACCATCCCAAGTTCCGGCTGGTGACCTAGGAACTGCCTCTACATTTAAACCTAGAGTCTAGAGAAATATCATATCCAAATAATCCCTTAAAAATCCTTATGTTTGACAAATAAAATCAACGCCATCAATAAATCGTTGTTTAACTCAAAAATTGCAGATGTCACGGAAAATATGACTTCTGATATCAAAGGATTTAAGCAGCTTGAAGCATCTGGATACATAAGGCAGATATGAACCAAACATATTTGCATATAAATGATAAGAACCTCCATGTTTTAGCAAAACTTGAACCACATCTTGGTTGACGTCACTAAAAGATATATATGTATAAACCTAATACTGGGCAAATTTAAAGTCCCACATTTGAATAATTAAATATTTA
The DNA here is from genome assembly GCA_008042475.1 of Drosophila kanapiae. Lineage (NCBI taxonomy): Eukaryota > Metazoa > Arthropoda > Insecta > Diptera > Drosophilidae > Drosophila > Drosophila kanapiae. The sequence continues at coordinate 554,215 of VNJM01002088.1, forward strand.
TAGCTGCGATTCTTTTGAGCCTAAAACATGAATTTACATTTTGTATTAGGCCTATTAATGCTCCATCTGCGAACGAAAACGAAACCCAAACATGTCGCATTAACATTGACTTTACCGATTATCTCTTCCACACGTTTGACTAGTTCGGCCGCGCTTTGAATAATCAGCGGCTTGCCCTCTATAAAAGGGTTCCGCCGGCCATCCATCGGCACCATTCGTCGTGACCTCTTCGAGAACCGCAGATCAAAGCACAAACCAGCAATCACCATGAAGTTCCTCATCGTCTTCGTTGCCCTCTTCGCCGTGGCCCTGGCTGCTCCTGCTGATGTTGTTGTCCTCCGTTCGGATTCCGATGTCGGACCAGAGAGCTTCAACTACGCGTAAGTTAATTAAAAACTGGCCAAATAAGGATGCACAACTGACTCCCGACTTCTTTATCAGCTGGGAAACTAGCGATGGCCAGTCTGCTAATGCCGAAGGACAGCTGAAGAACATTGGATCCGAGAATGAGTCCCTGGCCGTCAAGGGCTCTTACCGCTTCGTTGGCGATGATGGCGTCACCTACGAGGTCACCTACATCGCTGACGAGAACGGATTCCAGCCCCAGGGTGCCCATTTGCCCGTTGCCCCCGAGGCCTAAGTCGGGTTGCTTACACCAAGAGCAGCTTTAAGTCCGTCCAAGCCCTATTAAATTTCTTGTTATTTTCCCGAACTTCTCCGTATCCATACCCGGTTCCCTTTCCTTTATTAAGGGAACAAATTCCTAAGTCAAAGAACATTTGTTGAATATTAAAAAAAAAAGAATTTATATAAATTGGTTTTATTTCTGCGCTATTTACGCTTAGCATGACATAATTAAGGAGCGGGCATTTACTACCGAGACAATGCAGCAAAGCAATGAAAAGCTCAGTTATTACGACTGCATCTACCACGGAAAGATTGCAGAATGTTTGGCTGCGACGCATTCAGTTAATCTAGAAATTACCAATAGTTGCAAATGCATAATAAATTTGTTGAGTCCGGGTCAAACAAAGCATCTTATGTGTAATTGACCGGCCCTTTCACGGGCCAGTAGATGGTACCTATGTGCATCGTTGGGGCATCGCTAGAAGATGTCTCCTTGAGGACAGCGGCCGAACTACTTCTCATCACTGCGAATACCTCGATTTTTAGGGATGTTGATAAGAATCAATTAAGATGAATATATTGTATGTAATATATTAAATAAATTAGAATAGATTTATTTTAAGTCGGACTAAAGTGACAAATTTCGCAAATGTCTCTAAAATAAAAAAATAAATAATAAAAAAGTTAATTACTCCAGAACAGATTCATGGATTATATATGTACTCATTTTTTTTACTTTAGCATTCAGTCGTATAAGATTTGTAAAAGAATGTATCAAAGCCTGAGACTACACTAAGATATAACTGAAATATATTTATAATATATCCTCTACCTCCAGTTACTTCTTTGCCGCTTGCTATAGCATTTTTTTCAAGCGTTCTCTAGGGCCTAAAGAAATCTAATTAATATAGCCAAACTTCCTGGCTTGCTTTCGGGCTTTGAAATCAGCAAATCAAAAGACTTAGGCAACGAACTTAATGCCATGCACAGCATACTTTTGGGTGTGCGGCTTATTACCCATCAGTTCCGTGCTTGTTCGGAATCGCATTACTTATGCTCGCAGTGGCAGTCAACAGTTATTGCAATTAATATGCAAATTTTTGCACACAACATCAGTCATTGCTGATCTCGACAACAATATTTCAACTACAATTGGCCGCATCCGGCAGAAGACACTCCACTCAGCTGACTGCTGATTGCTGATCGATAATGTGAACACCTCAGTGCAAACATCTTCCTCATTGCATTGCGATTCGGTCATCGAGCAGGTCAAATGTCTGGCCACTGATTGGACTCAACAAGTTGGCTGGCAAATAGATGGGAATCGGCTAATTGCCAATAAATAGTCGATGGGATTGATTAAGGCTTAAGAGTATCCATCTGATAAATATTAAATAAGGGTAAGTAAATCAAAAACTACAACAGTGTGATCTAAAAAGAAAATTAATTATATTTTTGAAAAGAGAGATAGATAACAAACATAATGTTTCTACTAGGCCCTGAATTAGTTTTATGATCATTATTTAAAAGCTGACGATAATTGTTTTGGTTTTATACGTATTTGAAGGACCTGTGAAATCCACAGAACCTTTTATTTCGCCCTTAAAAAGGATCTTTAAATTGATTTATTTATAGTTCAATAGTTTTCTAATTAGTATTAAATTTTATTTTCTAGTCTCAGCCAGCAACTTTGAAATTCCTATAACCTTTAATTTCTCGCTAAGCAGACGTCTATAATTTTTATCTAATGATATGCATTCTATGCAAAGTACTATTAAGCCATTAGGACATATATATATTATTTATTTATATATCCATCTACAGGTATAGGGCAAAGTATAACTTCTATTTCTTACTCAAGGAACTAGCTTTAAGAGCTTTCACTATTTCTTATATTTTCATTGCTCACTTTCGGCAGGATCAATAATGATCTCAATAATAATTCCGCTTATAAATTCTGCTTTCCAAAAGTTGCTATAAATAAAGCATTGCTCAAACCACAAACTAGAATAAAACAAACAATACTGAATGAAAACGAAATCGATTTAGAAACCTGCTAATTAACTGATTTATGCCAGAAAATAGCCACTAGAGTTAGTTTTAGAGTTTTTGAGAAGAGAATTCGCTGAACGCGATGCTACCGACTCCTGTATGCACTTCAATTTTAATTCATGCCCAGGTATGACCCAATGCGAGGCTTAGAGGCTGCATCAGGAAGTAAAGAACTCCGAATATTATTTTAGCAAACCAAAGATCCAGTTGGCTTTGTTTAAGGTCTAAACATTCCGTGGATGCAAATTATATTCTTGAACTGGCTGACAGGCAGTTTAAATAATCAAATAAATAACCTCTGCAGCAGCGGTGCATGAAATTCAAAATTATGAGTACGGGTACAGGCTTTCGGCCAAGTCCAGAGGTGTGATGCGGTTGCCGTTCTGGCCAATGCTACCAGCTCTGCGAGATACACACACACACACTGGCTCGGCTCGCACAGATACGCACGCACACCTGGCCAACGCCAGAGCGTCCGCTTCTAATGTTTTATAATGTTTACCTAATATTATTAACATTGTCAATTCGCTGCCGAACATCGTGGGGTGTGTTTCATTCTGAGGCGCTTGCTCCGACAGTCTCGCCGTGAGAAACGCGTCGCCGCCGTCCGATCGAGATCGAAATTCAAATATCTAGACACATTTATTTGTATTTAAAATATAAATGCGCGATTATTTACGGTCTTTCGTGTGATATCCCAAGCGGTTTTTAACTAGGCGTGAAAATAAAAATCAAATTTGTGACCCATTAAGATACGAATTAGAGCCACAGAATGAGCCTCAAACTGGTGGCGATCGTTAGTGCTGTAAGTGTTTGCGTTGCCTACTTATGGCCTTTGGATTTCTGGACTCACTGAGCTCCTTTTAAGCTGCTGCTGGCGTTGTGCTTGAGCCAAGTCCTGGGCGCGGCGACCACAGTGCGTCCTTACAAGTTCGGCTTCACCATCGACGAGCAGCAGCATCGGCAGGAGAAGAGGGGTGAGTCATGGGTGGGTCTGTAAAATATTATTAAGTGAGAGAGGGCCTTAGAAAAGTATTTTTACTAAACAAAATAGTTGTATATATCAGTGAAAGTTATTTGAAACTGTTACCTTTGGCATTCCGTTCTCAAATTGAATAATAAAATATAAATTATCACTTTAACTTAGTATTGCGAGTAAAATAAATACTTATAAATATTTTTAGAAAATATAATATATAAGTTTAATTTGATTAGCGAATTCCCATTGATATTCGAATGATCAAAAATGTATAATTATAATAAGATTTTAGTTATTGTTCCAGAACACAATCTATATTTAAAATCACTTCAAAATAATCAATTCTTTCCATTACCTTGCCACAAATAAGCTTAAAATAAAATTAAGAACATGACCAATCTTTTTATATTTCTCAAAAATTTCAGTGGGCGGTTTTTAAGCCCCGAAACCCCCCAATCCCGTAACGCTGGCAGTTGGCTAATGACGCTAATTAAACCATTAGCATATCTCGACTACTGTTGCGTCGATTTATTGACACCAAAACCGAAATATGTAAATAGAGATGCGTCATCTTGGGCATCGTTAGAGCGACAGCTGCAGCGGTGCATGGGTGAACTGGTGGCCGGTGTAACCAGTACCAAAAAAAGCCATAACTTTTGACTTTTGTGCCGAGTGGAGGGGCTTGTGCAATGCCATACAATACACGTTTGAGGCACCTGAGCGACAGGTCACAGCCAGGCAGCGGCAATTGAAATACCTGCGCCGGCAATCAGCGGAATCTTCAACAGAACTCAGCCAGATCGCAGCCAGATCTCTGCCAGATTCTCAGCCTGGTCCGCAGGCCAGGGGTCCATTATCCACAGGGTCGTTATGATTTTTATTTCCATGCTGAATCGGTGATAAACTTTTCGAGAAAAACGAAACTGAAACGCGCCTGATTTGCATAACATGTAGCAGCAGTGGCCGATGTCCGAATACAAAAATCGCTGCCTTATTTATGGTTTTTCTTTCTTCGGCTCCTAATGCTAATTCCGAAAAAGAACAGAGCCACATTTCAATATTTATAAGTATAATTCTGGCATATGAAATGCCAGAGTTGAGGCCAAAATTCGGATTACGTTCATAATTCAACTGATCTGATCCGTACGCAAATTCAGGAACTTGTTGTGCATGCAAAGCAAATATTTGTTTGTTCCGAAGATACTTGAACTGGATTATAGCAGGGTAGAAGGTGTCCTAAACAAAGCTTTCAAATCTTTTTACGGCTTAATAGTTTATTTTTCCTTTTTTGTTAGAATTAAAACTGCTCTTTCAATAACTGGATCAATCTTTTTAGTGCCTAGTTTGCGGGGCATTACATCATCTGAATGATGAAAGCTTTGTGTTAAATAAACAAGAAATATTGTCATTTGAATTTATGATAATTACTTCCTATAATATTATGATTTATATGGATTTTAACCTACAAATATTTAGTTCCCATTTATATAATTTATTATTTTAACTGAAATATCGGATAAGTAAATAAATGATATGATATATTATACACATTTAAAGAACGCGAAGGAATATAAAGTATGATTTTAAATAAATATAACAGTTATATAGTTTAAAATTTAAAATGTTTATTTATTTGCATTTTATTTACTTTTATATTTATTTATATTTGAAGTTTCATGTTTTTCTTTAGATTTTATGTCAAGTACTTCCTGTACTTTCATGGTATATATGGCTTTAGAATAAGTACTTCCTTATCTAATGATGACAAAGACATTAAATAAATTGTTGTAGCTTTGATATTTGAATTCTAATTTGAATTTATTTTGATCAATACTTAAAAGTAGCATGTTATTTCATTCGAATTCGTATTAAATACTTTTAATAATTTTCTGATAATGGTAATGTTTATCATTATCATAATAGAAATATTATATGAACACATTATATTATCTAGTAAACTCCCCAATCATTTTTAAATAATAAATAAGGGAATACAATTTATTATATTACTTTTTAAATTAAATTATCAAATCCATCTTAGTTTATCTTTATGTTTATTCGTTTCAATATTTATTAGTTTAATCCATTCTACTTAGTTAATATCTGAATAGTTTATATATCCTTTGAAATTGTACTATTTTATGGCTTATTTTATACGTTCATGTTATTTTCCTTGTTTGAATCAAAGTTTTTCATTAGAATTCAACATATTTATAGACTATGCTCCCATTTTTATAACCCCACTAACAATTATGCTAATTTTATTATTACTTTTTTATTTGCCTGCCTTTTTATAACCAGAAAAAAGGCACAACTAATTTTTATTGATTCGTGTTTAAGAGTTTTTCGTTATTTAGCGCTCGCTCATTGAACAATTTGAGCTCCGAATTGATCACGACAAAGGAATAAATTTCAATAAAGAATTATTCCCCCATCTAATGACAAATGCCACCATATTATCGTATTAAACATAAAGCAAACAAGCGAAAGCCAATTGATGCAAAACCGTTAAAACGAGTATTTGGCGAAGGAAACCTGTTTACAGGCCCAGGCCAGACAAAGGCCACGGAACGAATACAGCCAGAATTTGTGGAGCACTCTCGTAAAATCTGGTGGGTGGTGGCCGGACAGGATGCTCTCTTCGAGGTCGTCTCAATTTCGTAGAAATTATTCATATTATTATTACTCTGGCGAGCATAGGAATGCTGTGTGCGTAGGCAGGTGGTGGAGGTGGCATTCGTATTATTAATATAAGAAACCAGCTCACAAGTTATGAGCGTCATTATCGATACAGTTTATTAGATCTTAATCTTTATGGGGCCCGGGCCGGGCTCGGGTCTGGCTGGGCAGGTTATGAAGCGAATTTTATATTCACAAATTCGCATTCATATTCGAAAAGAACATAAAATTCAGTCTTTTTTCGGCTCATCTCATCTCGTTTCCCGATCCGCAGATGAACGCGGCATTGTTATGGGCGAGTTTGGGTTCATCACCGCCGACGGCATCTACCATGTGACGGTCTATGCCACCGACGAGGAGGGCAAGTTCCGGATAATCTCCATGAAGAGCTACCCATACAACGGACCCATTGGGACTAGTGAGTATTTGCCGTGGATTATCATTGATTTCTTAGCTATATTCATGGTAAAGTAAATCGTTAAATAATATGCTGCTGAGTAAGCTGTATTATCCTTTACTTTTGGGAGACTGACCCTAGCAGGATTACCTTTTCCCCTGTACTCCACTGATTTTTCTCTCCACAGAGAGTGTGCCTGTTGCAACGACCCCAAAGGCGCTGCCTGCCCCGCCCCGCCACAATTTCAACACGGAGGCCTGCTCGGGCTGCTTCCTCAAGAAGACCCCTGTCAAGACAGAAATTCGTACTCTGTCGCAGCCCCTGGCTCCAGGTAAGCCCGCGGATCAGGGCCTGAACGTGCAGTTGCCCTTCCGCAACTCCATTGCCCAAACAGTGGCCACAAAACTCGGTTTGGGACAGGTCACACAGCACACCACGCACACTTACACCAACCCCAATGCCAAGATACCCGCCAAGGACATCGAGGTGGGTCTCCAACTGGCCATGACCACCTTCTACGACTCCAAGGCTGCCGTGACCGGGCACGTGAGCACCCAGACCCAGAAAGCGGGTGCTGCGAGCAGCACCAAGGTGGACTACAATGTGGGCGTAACCCGTAAGGCCGGCCCCCTGACCTATTCCCCTTTGAATACAAAACTCAGCGAGGATGCCATCCGATCGGCCAGCAGCTACTCCGGCCGGGTAACTGCTCCTCTGGCCCTGGCCCAGCAGCCTCTGGTGGCTCCCGCCAGCGGTCTAGTGCCACTTTCCAGCAATGTCCAGTCCGCGGGACAGCGTCCTGGCGTTAAAACCGGCAACGCCCTTCGAGCTGGCGTAGCTTCCGCAAAGAAGGTCTCCGGCTCGAGGCCCCAACACACTACACATGCACACACACCTCTTTTAAGTAAGCGAATTGGCCAACAAAATATACACATAAATTCTAAAATATTTATTGATTAAGTGGGAACAGTATTATATTGCCTACAGAATAGGTAAAAATGAGTTGATTTCTATTTTACCAATAATATTTCAGTTCTTTATGATAATGAATGATTTAGTACAGTTTTTTAAAACTTTCTTTTGAGAATCACATTGATTTTTTATTTATTATTTATTTATTTTTGTTAAATTTAAAATTTGTTTGTTTTAATTTATTATTACCTTGGCGCCACCTATAAGGCATCGTCAGAACTATCTTAAATTGCCTTTCGTACAATGGCTTACTAAATTTCCCTTGGGATTTTTCTCTTATCAGATTCGGCAACCTCGACGGGTATTTCGAGAGCCTCAGCCCCTTCACCAACCGGAAAGGCACCCAGTAAGTGGCTTGAAAGAGGACTAAGGGAAAAATATTTATTCTTTAAAATATTTTTTATTTCTTTTTATTAATTTAAACAAATAAAGCGTTTAATAATGGTGGATCAGCAGGTGGAGCTGGCGGAAATTTCCCTCTTGGCCAGACGCCATCTGGAGGCGCTCCTGGAAAGCCGCAGCTTGGATCTGCGGGTAAAGGAGGTATTTCCGGCAGTTCCGGTGGCATTGGAGCCTCTGGCGCATCTGGAGGATCTGGAGGATCTGGAGCATTCGGAGGATCTGGAGCATTTGGAGGCTCCGGTAAATCTGCCTCCGGAGCTGCTGGCGGAGGAGCGGCAGGCCACGGAGTCGGCAGCGGAACCGTGTCGCGCGGCGACACCGGCGACCTGTACAGGTTCAAGTACCTGCTGGACTACAACGGGCACGAGGAGACCGGCAGCCGGAATGGGGACAAGCAAGGCAGCTACTTCGCCATCGGCGAGGACGCCGTTCAGCGGACCATCGAGTACGTTGCAAACGAGTTCGGTTTCCAGCCGCACATCAGCTGGAAGAAGCTGGACGAGAAGGCAGCGCTGCCTGCGGAGAACGCCCTGAAGCACTACGAGTTCAAGTGGTTCAATTAGTTCAATTTCTGAAGCCATCTTCGATGTACATACATACAAAATAAAATCTGTTAAATTTCTCGAAAATAAAGTTAGTAACGGACTCGGTTTTGAATTGGGTTTTATTTGTTTTGTTTTTGTTGAAAGTTCTTGCCTTAAATTAACTAAATTCTTAGAGGGTTTCGGTTTAGGTTTCGGGCTTGGATTACCATTTTCGGTGTGTGGGCATCGCTGATGTTCGTTCTAGACTATATATTTTAGGTTTCTCGATTTTTGTAGAGTTTTACATTCAGAATTTAAAAATTGTATACACTTAGATCGTTATTTGTGGCGCTTAGTTCGCAATTTGTTTTTGTTTTGTTTGGTTTTGTTCGTAAATACACATCAAATTGAAGTAGTTACACACAATTAAATTTATATACTCATATATATATATCGTATTGTTATAGTTAAACTTTGACTTAGGACCTAGGAAGTTCTTCGTTTACACACAAATTTATTTATATATATATTGTATGTCTAGACTCGGGATTAATGCGTATTCGTAGTTAGCTAATTTATTCGCCTTTCTTATGTGTTTTTGTGTGGTTTTTAAAAAATACGTAAGAGTTTTAACTGTACAATCAACTATCACAGTCAACCATCTCAAAACGATAAGCGGTAACTCAGGGCTCAGAACGAAAAACTCAAGGGGAGCTGGGGAGGGAGACAACTACCTTCTTTAGTGGCTAAACATTTTTACACATAAGTAGTTCAATAGTATTATTATGTACAAATCGTAAGTCGAAGCGAGAAATGTGGCAAACTCTCTATAACTAGACATTCACTGGGCTACGTTTTTGGTATTTACAATTGCTTTTACACACACGAAATGCTAACAACAATTGGAAGTCTCTACAGAACTAGGTTTGAATTTGTTAGGAAAGAGTTAAGTGGCAATGGATTTGATCGGTTTTCGGTTATCCTCCCAAAGCACACTGAGAGTTCTGTTCTATTTCGTTTTCTTTTGTTTATCTTTTTGCTTTTGGATTCTTCTTAATCGTATTTTCTCTCGGGGCTTTAACTAACTTCCCCTTAGCTTGCACTCACTCTCGCACACACATAAAATATTTAGCCGAGGCTTCCACTAATTATACCTATGAATAAAATCCGCTGCAAAGCTACTCCATTCTATCCATTATATCCTCGTTATCCTTGGTGGTCTTGGTTGCAAGTTTACAGTAAAAACGTGGCCTGCTCGCCGCTCTTCATGTCCAGATAATCGTAGAGCGCCCGCTCGTTGGCCCCGTAGTTCCCGGCGGGGAGTCCAGAGTGCCCAGGGTGTCCCGGATGGCCGGGATGCCCGGGATGATGGTAGGGCGACGGCAGGTTGTCCAGGCCAACGGAGGCGGCAGGCGTGGCGGCCGGCGGTGATGGCCCCGCGCCCATCGTCAGCCCGAACTTCTCCAAGTGGCATCATTTGAGCAGCGTGGGCAAGCTGCTGTTCATCAGCCGATTGCCCACGACCAGGGAGTTCAGCGTGGAGTTGCCGCCGCCCACTCCAACTCCCACGCCCATTCCCGCCACGCTGAGCCCGCCGATGCTCCCGAATCCCGCACTGGCATGAGCCGGAGCCGCCGTCAAGGTGGCCGTGGCTATGTTGAGGTTGTTGCTAACGCTGGCGGAGCCGCCGCCCCCGCCGCCACTAGACACATGGGATCCGTTCAGGTTGCCATTGCTGCCAAAGCCACTCATGCCGGAACCTCCTGCTCCGCCACTGCTGGTGGTGCTGCTCGAGGTTGAGCCAACGCCGGTGGTCGCACCTCCGCCACCGGCTGCGCTCAGCCCGCCGCTAAGGCCTGTCGCCCCTGCCGCCACGCCCGCCGTCGAGGAGGCACTGCCGCCGCCAATACCAGAGGCACTGGCGATGGCGTTGCTCTCATATTAGAAGGCGCCACCGGACGATGATGGTCATGCGTAGTGGGGATAGCTGCTCAGGTGGGGCGCCACATGCGAGGGCGTCACGTGGCTCATCGAGTGCGGCTGGTACAGGTTGGTGGCCGGGCTGCCCCAGTTGCCCCACGAGGCGGCCGACGGAAAGATCGAAGCTGTGGAGAAATAATTTGGGAATTAAATTTGATAAAATAGAAACTAAAAAATAAATATAATCAAGTTTAGTTTGCGTTTCAACTTAGTTTGATTTATATTTGTATTTATCCCAACGCTGTGCCCTAAATGGACTTCGTGCCAAGACTTGTGCTTACCGGACGATGAGGTCATGCCATGGTGGGGACTCATGAACGAGCTGAGCTTGGCGCTGTGGTGATATGGTGTCATGAACAAGTCGCTCTGGTACTTGTAGGTGGGATCGCTGGCCGCCGGCTGAGTGGCAGCTGCCAGGCCTTGGAAATCGAATTTGTACGCATACCGCTTGCCGTGCACCTTGGTCATTATGTTCTTGTCGTAGTAGTACCTGAAAATAGCGAAGAAAATTGCCATTATAATGGGGTTCTATGTGGGTTTAACCTTAAAAACTATTCGTAAGGGAGTAAAAAGAGATCAGCGCTGCTACAGAAGTCAGAGCTCTTAAAGCAATGTCACACAATACTAATCGTAAAAAATATGTTAGTTTTAGACTCTTTTTCAAGAGATTTCAAGTTCCTAGTGATTTCACTAGCACCGCCGATTCATTTAGAAATTTAAATTATTAACCCTAGAGAAATAACTCTCCTTCGAACTTATCCAATCAAATTAAATATTAACCTACATAAAGTCATTTGCAAAACTAAATTTTATACTGGAAAACTCCATTCAAACTTAAATCACAAAGTTGACTTTCGACCTGCGTATGTGAGTGGCAATCAACCCTCGGAAAATGGCAGTAAATGTACTCCGGCTGCCCATTTCCCTCAATCTCAATGTGGGAAAGTCAAACAAAAGCTGAGATGAGCTTCCCCGCAGATGGACAATAAATAATTACAAAATAATGCTCGCTTTATGCGTTTTAAGTTAATTTGCTGACATTAAGCGATTTTAGTGCCGCTCCCCAGGCGCAGCTCCCTTGTCTGCAATTAAATGGCAACGCCTTGTGCACAAACGCAAATAGAAATTGGCCAAGGGGACTGAGAAAATTATGTGGGCGTTCGTTCAGACGGGGCCAAGAAACCCGAGCGAATTTTGTTTACATTCTAGCAGCGATTTCTTTTCATTAAGTTGGGCCAGCCATTAGGACAGGCATTCAGGATATCAGGCAGGACTTTAGCCCTTTAAAAACTGACTTTAATTAAAGAGCAGAGTCTGCTCCCTCTCCTGCATATTGTCCGTTTATTGTTACGCTTTAAAATGTCCACAACTTCCGCTCGACAAGTGAACAGCGAAATAAAAAATGCGCAAATAAATTACAAAAAGAATTGCAAACGTTACAATGCATCAATGCAAATTGGCATAATGCGTGCAGTTGAGTTCGCTTCTTTTTTTTGCATTGTCTCTCCTCCATAAATTATGCCAATTAAGGCTATAAATTAAAAGCAGCAAAAACAAAGGCTTAAAAGGAGAGAGAGAGGTCCTGAAAGCCTGCTCTTTGCACAGACAATCAAAGCCAATCAATGACTGATGAGGTCGGTGGCTAAGGACAAAGGCGCTCAATCAGGAGGAAGGACAACGCAGAGAGAAGAGAGAATAGAGGAGAAAGAACGAAAGGATTAAAGTAAACCCATTTCGAGGATTGGCCAGGCCATGGAGCGACCAACAAAAGGCCAGCTGGCTGTGAATAAACATGTCAAATGAAGCATTAAAGCACTTGTCCTTGTTGTGGGTGTTGTGTGGGTGCTGTGTGTGTGTGGGCTGAGTGTTAATTTACACACATCCACGGCACACAGCACACACACTTACACTTTGCTGCGCTCGCATTTCTGAGCAAACATGAAAGCCAACGGCGATGATGTCTGCTCTCGTGTTCAATTGAGTTGAAATGCGCAAAATAAAAAATATTACAAAATAGAAAGGGAAAAAGAACAGACATGTTGAGGCTTCCTGCACATCAAAAAGGATTTCTCGTGTGATTTTCAAGACTTTTTACATTTTATTTACATGTGTGTCTGTGCGAAGGAGCATGTTGCAAATTGGCTGCCAGGACTTTTCCACTTCAATTCGCATCATTGGCACTCGTACTCAGCCCTCTCCTCTCTCTCTTCCTCTGATTGCAAGTGACAGCTTCAAGGAGATGGCTAAAAGGGTTCGCCCTTCGGCGGATTAGGCCAACTCTGGTCTCCGGCCATGTTTACTTAGCAAATTGACCGTTGCGCAAATAGTTTGTGCATATGTTTCTCTACAGAGAGATTGTAGACAGAATTTGAGGGAATTCAGGAGAATTCCATATTTGGAAATCGAATTATGCTGTCCTGCAATTAGATTGCGATTCTATTGGATTTTTTATTACATTCCCGTTCGATTTGTGATTGAATTTCTGCCCAGACCCAGCGCCACGCCCACACAATCAAGTGGGCCAAGTCTTGGGCGCGTTCTTTCGTCTTTTGGGTATTTTTATTTATTTTTTCTGGGCTATTTTCTGGCTGTTTTGCCCTGAAAGAGGCGGCTAATCAGTGCAGCAGCAGTCACAAATCAGTTACTGATGATGAGCCCAGCGGCAAATTGCACACATGCTCGCATTTCGGTAGATATATCTGCTAATTAGGGAATACTTGAGTGCACACGAAAAAACAACCCCATTAGTAAATACCGAACTTAATCCTAAATCGAAATATGTTTGTTTTTATACGGAAAACTGTTAAACCAGCAATGGGTTGGGTTTTTTCGTTTACATTCTATGTAGCTATTTATCAGTATTAAATTGTTATTTTCATTGTAAATATTTTAGTGATAGTTAGTTTTCTTTTCTTAAAAAACCAAGTTAACTCACCTTAAAGCCCGGCTCAGCTTGTCGTAGTTCATGTTGGGCTTGGACTTGCGCTCGCCCCAGCGACGGGCCACCTCGTCGGGATCGGTGAGCTTGAACTCGCCGTTGGTGCCCTCCCAGGTGATGCAGCTGGCGTTGTTGGAGTCCGAGAGGAGTTCGAGCAGGAACTGCCACAGCTGGATCTGGCCAGAGCCTGTAAGAATGGGTAGGGAAAGGAGGGAAACATGAGAAATGAGCTCCGTGATTTGCCTGTATAGAGACATTTAATGTGGGTATTTTTGGCCTGGCTAAATGTCCATCAAAAGAGCATATCCTTTTGGCGTTTCGGGCTTAAATTAACGGCAGCGGCCGCGGGGATGTGTGGTCGAAATGTAAGCATTTTGTGGCATGCAAAAAGCCCATAAAGCATTTCCTGCCCCCGGACATCGAAGTCAGAGAGCCAAGACCCCCGGGTAGCAGTAGGCTCAGCTCCAAGCTCCAGGCGGGACTTCCCCCTCAATAAATAACTGAGGCCGCTTGCCTCGAATTATTGTAAGAGAAGTGTAGCGCAACGGAAATGGCATTGCATGTAAGTGTAATGGAACTGGGATAGAGCAGCTCCTTCGGCGAGAAGCACCAGATTGCACTTTCATTGGGAGAGAGATTCTACGAAAAATGAGAGTTTGAAATCTAACTTGGGTATAAAAAGAGGTCTGGCATAGCTAAGACCTGGATTTAGGACGTATAAAAACTCCTTTTCAAATTGTATAAGTTTCTTTTACTTTATTTTCCTTACATAGTGCTTGTACATATTTTTCTAAATGATTATATGATCTAATCTAAAGTACGTATGAGCTAAATACTTCCTTTCCCGCTCGCAAGAAGCTTAACCCATAAGCTAATCTAATCGCTTTTGACCTTCTCTTGTTATTGGCTGGCAGCAAAATATTATTATTTATTCCAGCAATATGTATTGTGTCCATATCATGGCACTTCCCCATCTGAACTTTGACTTTCTCCCCCGCAAATCCTGAACTTTTCCCCACCGAAACAGCTTTCAAATTTTCTTTGTGCGTGCTAAAACATTTACAGAATTATGATTGTATATTGTGCGCCGAATTCGCTACGCATTCGACGCAGACATCATAAATCGCTTAATCATTTGGCAATTAGGCCGTGGACGTCAAAGGACGAACGAGGCAGCACAATCGCTCCCTGCTCCCTGTCAGACAAAACACGAAATAGAGAGAAATAAAAAGGACACGGGGTGGTTGGGAAAACTTGACTGAGAATAAAGGGACTCCTTTGGTGGTAGCTTAGCGCTGCTCATGTGTGAGAACGTCATGAATATTGCGTTAATTGCAAATCATGGCCAAGTGAATGTGTTAAGTGCCAACACGACGACGACTTACCCGCCGCCTGAATGATGACGATGATGAATGATAATGCCAAAGAAGACACTGGAGTTAGTTTCGAAAAAAGAGGGCGTAATTGACACGCTATTAACAGCCAACTTAGACAGCGAAAAGCCAAATAGTTGGCTCTTTAGGGAGTGTCTCCATTTAGCAGAAAGGCGTCAAAGCTATTTGGGTCCCGAAAAAATTTTAATTTAATAATTCCGGCGGCGGAAAACCGGAAGTAATTAGGCCGAACAGTTCTTTGATGTGAGGCTGCAGTGGCTATATTTTTCGTTTTCATAATTAAGAAAAGTTGTGTTTGGTCTTGGCTTATTTAATTATACATTAGGTGCACTGGCAAAAATGCTTAACGATACTTTTTTTTTAGTGCACTTTACAAGATATGTCTAGCAGTTAAAAATTGTTCTTATAAATTAACTTATTCGGCTCCTAAAATGTATCTAAACTATTTTCAATAATAGTTAAAACTTCCTCATAAAGTAAATAATACAATTCTATATTTTTTCTAGGTGCATCTGAGGCAGTCTCATGTTTCACTTCTCTCTTTTTGGATCACTCCTGCGAGCTGCATGCAACTTGCAGAGACACACACTGCACACACACGTATGCAAATGAGGTGGCATGTCAAGTGTGTTGGCCAGCTGGCTGAGTTGGCCAACGGGACCGACCGGACCTGGCTAACAAAGCGGTTCCGTGTCGAGAGGAAGCCATAATTAATCAAAAACAGCATTTTTGCCACCCAAAAAGCGAAAGCGCAGTATGTACCCCAACGGGACCTGGCGGGTGTGGGATTTTCTCAGTGAGCTTTTGCGTTCAAGTTGAAGAGCCAAGTTTAGAGCCAACTCTTGGCAACGGCTCTAAAAACCAAAAACCGCACAACAAACAATCGAAAGAGAAGGAAACAATCAGCCAGAGTGAGAGAGAGAGAGAAGGAAAGCGGGAGAGAGTCCGTCCGATTCGTGTAAATGTCGCGCCGGAAAATGTTGGGCGTCTGGGTTTTTATGCTAATTCCGTTCGAGCGCCATGTTTCGATGGTGTCCCATCGAGGAGGTAGAGACTGGTGGGGCAGCGGGCGGAGTCCACACCCTCGTCTCCCCATCGCCATTGCCAGCGTAATGGCGGCGGCGGCGTCAAAAGCTCGCCCCAGCGCCGGATCAATGGGAATTATCGATTTTGTCCTGGCAACCGGTCAGAAAGCAATGAGCACCATTTTGAAATTGGCTTTCATTTTGATTTTCGAGGGAAAATCGAATAAAGTAACTAAAGTTTATATTTCACGCATTGTATATTTATAAAAATAATAAATCTATATTGGTTATAGTTGTTCAGCTTATATAATCTTCCTGTTATGTTCAATATCTTATTACAGTTTTTCATATAAATAGAATAAGGCTCCCTTAAGCCAATTTATTTTTCCTTTATTCTAATAATCACTACATCCATGATAACAATTTATTATTCAATTATTCAAGCACATGAGAAGCTATATTTGTGTTGTCTAATTAATTTCAGTATAAATTATAATTTCTAGATAACTAAACATAAAAACGTTTCTAAAGGAGATACCATTTTTTGTATAGATTTCACTATCGAATCCTAAAAACTCTGATATTTATATTTTAAAGTTGTTTTCATCACTTTGAATTCATATAAGCCAGAAGTATAATAACGAAAAGTAATAACATCTACCTGTCTTCGATGTAATTTCAAGTCTGGGAAAATAATAGAAGAAATATCCCTAATGAAACTGCTTATAGTTTCTACTTTTTATGAATCCAATCATTTTTCCCAAGCCCATTTATCTCACGGGCATTGTGAGAAAATGAGCACGACCATTGACCAATTTATCAAATCCATACAGGACAAAGAGGACACGCCCAGCGCCGAAACCCTTTGACGAAGCCGTTTTCTGAGTTCGCAAACTCTTTTTTAATGGATTTTCGCGTCCAAATGGCTGGCAGGGCGCGGGCCCAGAAATCGTACAATTCCCGGGCAGTCCGAAAAGTCGGAGCTGCAAAAACAATTGCCTCGCCACGCCTCCACGTAATAAATTTACGAAAAACACCTTTCGCATAAATTAGAAAACTGCACCCCGAACGGAGTGAGAGAGGGTTAAACTCGCATGCAACGGGTTAATTTGTTAGGGTCGCCCGAAAGTCCGGGCAATGACTAAGTCGAATCTCGGCCAGAAATTGATATGATAATGAAATGCAGGACTTAGTCACGTGGCTGCGGCAGCGGCGGCCGACTCGGACTAATCGCGGCACCTGCATCTTTATGCTTTTGTGATTTCCACTCACCTGAGCTGGCCAGCCTGCTGCTGGTGGGTCCGAACATTTGATATGGATCTGCAACGAGGGGGTGGAAAAAGAGAAAAGGAAAAGGAATAAATACAAATGGAATAGCGGGGGTCCTTTATGCAAATGTCTTAATGAAGGGTGCGAGGCAAAGAAATACAAAGGCAAGTTCTAGTTTCCGTTGACGAAATGAAATGCATTACCAGAAAACTGTGAAAAGTCTGTGTAAGCTCACACTATATGCTATATACTATAGTAAGTATATGTGTCTGTACATATATGCAGATGCTTCATTTGCGCGCATTTGTCGAGTGCACTCGCACACACACACACTCGCTCTCCAAATATCCATTTCACTTATTATCCGGCGAGCGTTTCCTGAGCGTTGTTCTTGTTTTTGTTGCTGCCAAAGCCTACCATTCCCGAGTGTGCACTCAAAATAAATATTATAAAAGTGCATAGAGCGTTCTGACAATCATTAGTATTTCTTTAAATATTTCTAAGGCTTCCAAAGAGGTTTTTTCTAGGCGATTTATATTTTTAGCTGATCGGTAAAGAATCTTTAAGTATTAAATCGATCGATATAAATATAATATATTAAATATATCTTAAATATTCGACTTCCATTATATAAATAAAGACTTTAAACATATGTTAGGGATAACACAAACAATTATTTTGGAAATAAAAAGTCAAACCCTTATCTAGAGATATAAGTTTAATAAGTATAGAACTCTGCCAGCAACTTACATATATTAAATCCCTCTACATTTACATTTAAATGTAATGCCTAAAATTCTAAATAAAAAAACTGTCAAGCCTACATGTAATACCTATTTTTTTCCAGTGATTAAACACTACTGCAGTCTTGGTAAAGAAAAGGTTACTTTGATTGCAGCGAGACCGACACCAGACAGAAATTGTCCATAATTCGCATCATACAGAGTCCTCCGCCGCTCCTTGGCTTGACGGCTCGCCTGCCTGCCTCATGTGTGCTGTGTCCTGTGTGTCCTGGCCATTGTTTTGCCAACAGTTGCTTGGTCTCCTGCCGGTTGTTCTCTCAACAGCTTTAATGCCCCGAAAAAATGTGTAAAAAACTGCCCCCGACTTTGGCACGCGTCTTGTTCAACTTCGGCCGTCAAATTTGACAGCAACAAAAGCCCCGGCCAAGTGCGTCTGGCTCCTGCTCCTGCTGCTGCTGCTGTTGCTACTGCTTTATCCTTATCCTTCCCCTCTAATTGAGAATCCTTTATGGCCGTTTCAATTGTTTCCATTACGCTTCAATTGGTGGCTCGGCACTTTTGTTTCCATTACCATTTCCATTGCTCAAGTGGCGTATTTAAGGTTTTGATTCTGCGACAGTATTTGCTCGATTTCTGTTTCTGTCTCGGTTTCAAAGTCCCCTCACATTCGAAATGAATTTTAAAGCTCGAGTGCGAGGGTAGCACAAAAAAACCGATGCTCGAACTCAAGTGGCACTTGCAACGTGCGCTCGATACAATGCCCGAAACTTTATTAGTGTTGGTCGACACGGGATTCGATTCGAATTCGCAGTTTCGAGCTCTGTCCTGGATACTGTTTATGTTTATGTTGGTTTTTAGGCTGAACAAAGGTGGCACGTGTGCTGAAGCATCTGTCCTTCAAGTTTGATTAAGATTTAAGGGAAATAAAGTTTACTTTCCCTTTTTTTTTGACAAACTGAAATTTATTTTCGGGTTTCAAGTCATTTTAAATGCAAATTCTGCTAAACAGAGATCAAATTAACAGCAAACTTTTAGGCCCTATCTAACATATAATTGTTCTATCAACTAACTAACAAAAATTATATTGAAATCGATAAGATAATCTTTTATTTGGTCCCCATGCTTTGTATTTGTTTGCCTTTTCCTGTTATTGTAATGAAAATTAAGAGAATACTCACCAGGTTGCCGTAGTTGTGAGTGCGGATCATGTTTGATGCTCAGGGCGTTCGAGCTGTAACCTGCAAGGCGAAAAAAAACAAACACATTTATGGCCTTAATATAAAATATATTCAAATTGGTAAATCAGAGACCTGTCGGCGCCCATGTCAGTGTTAAAACTCTCTCTCGGGCGAGCAATCAAAGGCAATCACCAACTCAACCGCAACACAAACATTATCTCGGCGTTGTCATCAAAGACCCAACCAAAGAACCCATCCCATCTGGTCCTGAATGGAGCGTATGCCCGCGGGCAGGACAACTGTGACATGAGCAACGCAGGATCTCTCTCTCGGCTGGGCCGTAATGGAATATGATTGCGAAGAGCGAAAACAATGCCGCTGGCAATTCAATTTACAATCTCGGCGCGCTCAAGTTGTGTGGCAAACTTCACGCTTCAAACTCGAATAAAATTAAAGCCGCAGGCTGCCACACACAGCCCAGAATGTACACGGGAAGAATATAAGTTGTTTGATCATTTATTGTTGGAAAACTTGAGAAAGGAACTCTTAATAATCCTCAAATAGAGTTCAACGAGGTATCTAGCTTGTTTAGTTTACATAAAAGCAGGCTTTCGCTTGTAAAGGTATAAACCTATAACATTTTTAGTTATTTAGGATCATTACATCATTAAAAAACACAATGACACCTTTACAGCTTACTAATGACGAATTGCTTATTTAAAAACCTATTATTCCCATACAAAAATATATAAAAACTGTTCTATAAAATCCCTTAATTTCCTTTATTTTCCGCAGTGCAAAAGGGAGGCTATGAATGGGTGGTTTCATGCACCGCCCGCTGTTGTTTTCGTTGTCACTTATTGTGCTAAAAAAAAAAAGAAAAGCAGCAACAACGACAGCTTTTCATATGACATTTTTTGGTTTCTGCGCTCTGCGTGGCCACTCAACTGCGAAGAGCACAAAAGGCGGCCGATTGCAGCAGCCGCCGCCGAAGGATGCTAGTGGGTAGGGGAGTTACTGAGGGGGGTGGTGCTGCAGGTCCTGGGCTGAGCACAAACTTTGGCTCTGCACAATTTTGATGTCATCAATGGCCAGCAGCTAAATGCGCCCAGCCATGCTGAAATTTTGTCTCTCTCGGAGTGTGAAAAATATTTTTGGACAAACATTCTTCAGATTCGGATTTAAAATGTCCTGCGGCAGTGTCAAAAGCCCATTATAATTTCAATTAGTTCAGGGCATAACTAGCCTAATGGCGCTTAACCCCTCGCCGCCTCGCTTCGGTGGTCTCAGCCCCGAGGAACACGTGTAGTCCACACCTTCTTCAGTCCTTTTATCTCTGTCTGTTACTCGAATATATGTATATGAAGGATGTGGAAACCCCTTGTCAATATTCCGTCGATGGCTTGTTGATTTGCTTGAATACATCTATCAGGCACACACACACATTTTGCACGCCTCACTGGCTTCGATTGGGAATTTCGTGTGAACATCCATCACTTTTGGTGTGTGTCCTGTGTGTGTTTTGCATATTTAATGTTTATTTCGGGTTGCCTTCCTTGAGTGCCTCGTAATTTGCTGTAATTTCGGGCTTGTCTACCAACTTTCGGAGTATTTTTTATTGCAATTTGTGATCATTGAAACTTTGCAAATTAGTCATGTTTCTTTTGGGGACTCACCACGAGTTAAGATGAGTTTACAGGGAGGTATAGGGGCTTAAACATAGATATATATACGA
This sequence comes from Drosophila kanapiae, assembly GCA_008042475.1. Taxonomy (NCBI): domain Eukaryota; kingdom Metazoa; phylum Arthropoda; class Insecta; order Diptera; family Drosophilidae; genus Drosophila; species Drosophila kanapiae. The sequence goes on from VNJM01002088.1 coordinate 575,109, forward strand.
TGTAGCAGCTATTGATTGGGCTGGTGCAAGGTACATTGTACATGTTTTTAATATTTGGAATAAGTGTGATAGTATATAAAAGGCAATTCCATCACTCTAGTTCTCTATTTTATTTTCATATTATAATTCAATGCGTTTAACTAAGTAGTAGTAGTAGTTAAATTTCTCATATTTTCACGACTGATTTGATAGTAAATGACTTAATAATCAAGATAAAAGTATTATGCTTAGCAATCTCAATAAAAATTATTGAAAAAGCTAAATTATTTGTATTAAGTATGTGCTATTTGGTCTAGAGTATTTATTTATATGCTTTCATTGATCTTTTACTTTGCTAAATGCAATTTAGATATTTTTTATTCAGATATTTTTGTATTTCTTGCTGTAAACAAAATATCTTAAGCGGTGTATGCCATACAACCGAACAACTCAATACTATAATTATATAACATTGAAGAAGATAAAAATGTTGTGCCTAAAAATGATATCTTTGATATCGAATGAAGTTTTTATACCTAACTATTTGTTTATTGTATTCCAGAGAGATATAATTCTTTTATTGTTCAAATTGAAAAGATTTCTTTACATTATGTTTTGTAACAGGTTAAGTAAATAGATTTCCTGCCATTTAGTTTCCACTTTGATGTAATTATAGTATATTTTTCACTTTTGAATTGTAAATCAAACTCACCTTGCGATTGTGTCGAACTGTGGGAGCCCCACGACGATTTGTACGAGGAATCTGCAAAAAATAGGAAATGCCGCTTTTAATTTCACATTTATAAGTCGAAATATTTTAAAGTCTAAAATCTATCAGTAAACCGACGGCAGTTTCTTAGGGGTATAGTCTTTTTCTCATTTTTTTTTTGGTAATTACTTGGATTCCAGGTGGCACCTGTGAGGACCGCCGCGGCCGACGGTCTCGGGATGGCTGGCTCACACACCGCCCACTCACCTGCGAAGAGCATTGAGAAGTTGCTGAAGCTGCCCGTGGAGCGTGACAAGTAATCGGCGGAGGACTTGATGTCCAGCATTGTGGCCGCCGTCGGTAGCGAGTTCCGACCGACCCCGAAAAACAATTAGTTTCGAATTTCAAATTCAAATTGTCCTGCTTTTCGTTGTTTCTTTCTTTTGTTTTTGTTTTTGGCAAGCGGTAAATTGGTCGCCGGAGTCCGGAAACTAATAACACGGAGACGGAGACGTCGCCAAGTGGTGTCCGCAATTGAGTTTGTGTTTTTTTTTTGTTGTTGTTAAAAGGCGACGCGCAGCGGAAAAGGACCGGCAATGGGAACGGGAACGGGAACAGGAACAGGAACAGGAACGGGAAAAGTGACGATCGGAACTGGTTACCGTACACCGGACACCTCGACTTCCGGCCGAACTTTCCAATGCACTTTTCGACCTGGCAGCCGTGCTCGCGTGTCCAACTGATTTATATGTGTCAATGTCCCACAGCACGTATACGTGATATTCGCGTTAGTCCTTTCGGCTGTGGGTAGGCCCAGCCAAATCGCGTAAATCACTTGGGCTAAGAAAGGATGCTCCTGGCGCGGACGAGAACGCGAACGAGAACGAGGACGTGGTCTATCGGGCTTGAGCACTGACACCGGATTGCGTCCGATCTGTGGCACGGCAGCGTAACAATTGATTTCATTCCGTCGTCAAATCGCGCATATCCTGCCAACGTCCTGCCTCCAACCCTTAGCTCGAACCCGTGGCAGCGCGGGGGTGGCCAGCGGTTGGTCGGCGCTTCCACCCTCCGGTGGGTGGTGGGTGCTCCGGGTGTGTGTGTGTGTATCTACATATCTGTCTGGTTCGTTGCTGCTGCTGCTGCTGTTGCTGGCTCTGTCGTCGCCGCGCTGCTGCCACGGCTCCTGCTGCAGGATATACTTAGGGTTTTAATCCGCAGCCACCCCCTGGAGCTGTAAGTGTCCGCCAATCAGCGGAGAGGAGAGGTGTGGCCTAACCCAAAGCTTTTGTGTTGCCCCACACACAGCAAGCTTTTTGCAAATGGTTGTTCCCGGGAGTTGCTTGGCTCCACGTTCTAATGATCTCCCGGGCTTGGCTCCTTGGTGAAATACATTGATATCTGTGGAGCTTTACAAGCTCTCTCGCGCTCTCCCGGTAGGAGGTTACCATTTCCACTTGACTGAGAACCACAGCCGTCGGCAGGACCTCTCTGTCGGCCACAGCCGCTAGTGCCGTCTCTTTTGCGGGCCACTCAATGGAGGCGCTGCCGCCGCAGCCGCCGCCGTGCTGCTCCAGCGGCAGAGCTTCCAGAAGTGGCATCGCCTTTTTAGTGGGTGACACGAAGCAACAAGGACGGATGTATTATCCACTTCCTTTTTCCTTCCACCAAACACAAGGATATTACCGTTTCGTCGTTCGCCTACAACGCGCCACCCCGCAATTTCTGCGACGGGGTTTGGGTCCGCTCTTGGGCTGGCCGTGGAGGTGGGCGCCAAAAACAAAGCGCGCGAAGTTGGAGCCGAAGGAGAAATCAACAATAGTTGATTGTGAAAGGCTTTGACTGCCCAGCGGTTGGGGGTCAGGTGGGTTAAGAGTGGGAGGCTAGCAGGGGTTAAGGGAGCCCTGCACATGCGTTGGCGTCAACGTCGACTTCGCTGCAGCTGCAGCTGCTCAAGTGCAACGGTGGCGCTCTCTCCCTCTTTGCCCCTCGAAGCAGGCTTCAGAAAATGACAGACCCGCACAAATACATGTAGACACGCACGCACACACACCCAACGCTATGGCCTGGCTTTTTGGGTTCTGGCTTAATTAATTTTTGAATTCCCATTGAAATTGTTTTTGCTCAGTCTTTGCCGCTGGCCATGCCAGTCCACCGTCCTTGTGTATCCTTGTTCAGGACCGAGTGGGTGGTTTCGGGCTAATTCATAGGCGTCAACGAACAAATTGTAGTTCCTCACCAACACACACGCCCAACATACACACACTCTAACACAAACACAGGCGAAAAGCTTAGCTTGATTTCTTTTTTATTGTGATTCATGTTCTGCTTTATTGACCTCTTTGAATGCTCTTTGAATGCTCTGCAAAAGGTTCGAGCAAGACTTCTAATTAATTGCTGGAAAGTTGCTTTATTTAAGCATATTTTTGTAACATTTTGTTAATTTTATAAATGGGTATAAAGCCTTAAATCCATTTAAAGTACTTAAGGTACTTAACATTGACACTCCTTACCAGCCATTTGAAATAAAGTCCCTCCAAGTTATATTCTTTGATTTAAAAAAAACCAGCTAAAAACAAATATTTTCAATGAATCGTTTTAATACAATTTGTTTTCCCTTTGTTAGCTTTTGAAGAATTCTAATATTCTTATTGTTATGCCACTTTTTCTATACATTATAATTATTCATGAAATATATCTATCTGATCCATTGATTTTTATCTAAGGTTTAAAGTTTCTTATCATATTTAAATACTATTGGAATTACTGGTTACCTAGAGCTAATTGTATAATTCAGTAATTTGTATATTTCTCTTCTCATTAATTTAACTTTCTCGTTTTATTTATAATTCACTGACCTCCAGATTATGCTATATTCATTCATGAATTTAATACCAAACTTTAAATGGTTAAGGGTACAATTTGACTTTGATTCCAAGTAGAAAGTGCGACAAATTTTATTCTTTAAGCTAAGCAAAGGAATTTAAAAATTAATATTTAATCAAAGACTGCTCTCTAGCTTTATATGCCATTCCACCTATACTTTATTTTAGTTAAAAACAAATTTCGATTTTCACCCACGCAGCGAACAAACACACACACACAAGCACACATAGTGAAAAGTTTAGCAAGTCAAGGAAAGTCCTTTTGAGTGTGTATGTCTCTGTGCCAGTTTGTGATCCTGGAAGTGTGTGTGTGTGTTTTCTGAGTTCCTTTGACACGCAGTTATTTAATAAACGTGGCTGGAAGGAAAAGGCCCCTCCGCCACTCACACCTCTGTATGTGCCAGCACCAGCTCTCGCTCTCAAGTTGTGTGTGCGGGTGTGTGTGTGTGTTAATGGCATCTAAAATGGCTAAAATGACTAAAATGGCTAAATAGCAATTTGCTGTTCTCGGCCGGAGGAAAAGAGCCACAAACTCAAATTGTTTGCTCTCCTCTGCCAAAGCGAGGGAAAAGGAAAAGCTCTTTTTTCGTATACCAGTTTCCCTGGCACGTGTGTGTGTGTGTGTAAGTGTGTGCTAGTGTTAGTGTCTTAGCTTGGCTTAACATTTTAATTGCATTCATTATGTAATTTCGTTTTCACGCTTTCGGTGCGAGAAACTTTAAATTAATTTCTTTTGTTGTGCGATTTCCGCCATTTTGCGTTCGCCGTAACACTTCCGCTGCCTGTCCCCTCCCTCAAATTGCGGTGCTTTTCCCACTAAGCCGCCCCCAGAGCACCGCCCACAAGTCAAGTGTTTCAAGTCGACTTTAAGCCACCGCCTTATTGGCCTGAATCATCTGAGTATAGCCTTGGTTTGCCCTCGAGTCTATCTATAAAGCGCCTCCTGTCCCCACAGGACAATCAATGCATCAGCCGCCTGTCCATTTGCTTTCTGTATGTGTCCAGCCAAAATATTCAGCGGAGCGTCAAGACAAACATGACAACACCACGAGCACTTGCAGAAAAAGGAGGCAAGTTTCTTATAAATAAATTAAGCATTCGGAGGAGACTCAATATCTTATCATAAAACATCAACGTCAAGTTTTATATATTTATATAATTTACCGTTCTGGAAGTTATCGAAATAATCGAAGAAAAGATCAAATATTAAATGGTATTCCAATTTATTTGTCTTGTTCCGGATTATTTGGAAAATATCTATATCGAGAGAGGAAAACTTTGATATGTTCCACAAAAATATGGTATAGATCGATGATCACAAAATATCGCACTTAACGGCCTCGATATTATCGCCTTTGCGTCAAAATACTTATTCAGAATCAATATATTACCTTTCTCTCTCCTCTTTTAATATCTTTAGAATCTCCTAGTCTACCTATCCTGTTCCCCGTTATTTTTCTCATTTCAGTATATTAATTTTCCCTTCATTTTTCCTAGTGTAGCGCAGACAGGCAGCATATTGTGGCGGCCAACCACCCACGGCAGTTAATAAGAAACGCAATCAGCGCTGCGATTTGTTTTCTCAAGCCTGAAGACAGAGAGCGGGACAAGACCCTGACAGACAGGGATAGCTGCTAATATTTGTGAGTCCTGCGCCTTGTCCTTGTGCAGCGGGAACATCGAAATGGCCCAGCCTACAATAACAAACTGGCAGCCAAGCCAGGCCAGACACGTGGCCATTAATGACGTATGAATGATGTAACACGCGATGGAGACTTTGACGCGGCACGTGGCCAGCGGCCTGCGAGGCATGACAGGCCGATTTCCCCCATTGACTCCTTGCGGGTCTTTAATGTCCTGGTCTTGCTCTTTGTCCTCCTCCTCCTCTGGCTTCTCGAAGGATTGCGCACTTCGCCTCCAGCGAATTTCGTCCTGCGCTCGGCTGTGCATTTTGTTATTGCCAAAATGCGTATTGTTATAATCGGCATAAAAATAATAAAAATACAATGCCCACGAATACACCCATTTCAGTATGGCCTCCGCTGGTTCAATATTTTGTTAATCAAATGGGCGGCAACGGCGGCGCATAAATCACTTGCCAATTGGCAGTTCTATAAACTTTTTATTTGAAAAGCGTCAAGAGGGTTAAGTGTGGAAAAAGCAGAGGTTTTTTTTTAAAGGGGTTTGGGCTGTATTGAGATGGAACTAGAGAAGGAAGAATAAGAAGATAAAAACTTTCGTATTAAATCTTGAGTTTTTCAGAAGTATTTGATTCTAAGATATGAAAACCGAATACTTCCTTATAGATTTTAAATTTATCCTAAACAATGCAATAAAATGTTGCAAGAATAAAATTCTAGATACATTTCGTTATATTCAGAGAGTACCAGGCATCCCATCCTATATAAATATACTTTTATATAGAGTTTTACCTTCGTTTTTCTATTTTCTAATTGCATACTAGATCCCACCGCCTCTGCATTGTTCACACCTATTACACCTCGCTTATCGAGTGCACCAAATCTAAATGACTCTCTGAAAGTTGTTCCCATACAACAGAAAAAAAAACAACGTCAACCCGGGGAATTCATACAAAACATAAAGAACACGCCAAATCAAACAAACCCTGACCACAAAAAACAAGGAAAAGAACACCAGAGCCACGAATAAAAGTGAAAATTGTAATAAAAACAAATTACGAACACGAACAACAAACGGGAGAAGAGGAAGCTCTGAAATTCTCACAGCGACATATTGAAAGTGTCCTCGTGGCTGTCTATCTAAACAATGCCAGCAATAATTGCGCGATTGATGAGGACGGGGGGTGGAAATAGTGAGGTGGAAAGGGGGTGGAAGGTGGAAGGGTGACACGGGTGCAGGGCGCGACTCCGATTACCACAGCGTTTGACTTTCTCAGATAATTGTCTCTGCTTTTTTTAGGCAAGGTATTTTAAGGGTTCTAGGGTATATTGGTTTCTAGCTTATCAATATTTCATATATACTGTTCAATCTGGGGATCTATAAGTCTTTTCAAATTTGGTGCTGCTATACAGATACAATCCTTTGAAACATAAATTATTTGTATTCCCAAAAGTAACTATTTCTGGAAACGTTATCATATTTATATAATTAGGTTTCCAACACTATCTTATCTTAGCATCCTTATCCAAGCTCTTTTTCCATCCAGAAACTCCAAGTACAGCACGAAAAATCTGTCTAAAAATGTGCAATAAAATATTCATGGGCTGGTATTCATCTTATCAATGTATTAACTATATCTTTTTTGAAGGAAATTAAGCTACCAGCTATATCTAATCCAAACCTTCTTGTCCAAGCTCTATTTCCATCAAGAAAACCCAAAGAAAACCTCACAGATCATTACAGCTTTAAAATAAACTAATAGTATCTTAGATTCTAGGTAAAATTATATACATTCAGAGACTACTGGGTACCAAGTAGTCGTTTATCCCCCCAAAATATTTCTTTGATAATTTTGTTTTATTTTTTTTTTTGACAGATTCTTTTCTAAACTGAAAGCTAGCATATTCACACGGCACACCCCTGGACGTGAGAGCGGGACCGGGCCGGTACCAAAAACGATTGCTTCACCCCTCGTCCCGCGCCACTTAAGAGCCAATGACAACAAACAGCAAACAAACAATTAACATGCGAAGGGGTTGGAGGTGGAGGAACGAGGAACGCGCTCCGGTTCACTTTGGGTTCACGTGCAGGGCCGGCTATAAATTACCGCGGTTTGACTTCCAGCGACCCTCGCTGTCAATTGATAACGCGAATTGACTTTTGGCGGGTCAAGGGTTTGTCTGCGCTCTCCGAGCGGCTCTCCAAATCCCACGGTCTCACGTGAGTTGTGTCACTTGAGATAAAAGGACGCGGCACCTCGGCGGCGGTGGGCCATAAATTCAGCGAGCTCATAAATTCAATTGACAACTAAATTGCAGAGCACTGGCTGCCGAAACCGGAGACGCTTCGACACAGCCACCTCCGGCTCCGGGTGCACTGCGTTTCCGCTGGGGAGGAGGAGCGGTGGCAGTAGGAGGCACTGGTCGCCTCTAAAACTTTCAAGTGTGCCCGCCCGACTTTTCCATTTTCCTTTCCCCGTCGCCAGCAGTGGCTTGTGTTTTTCCCATTTTCTATATATTTTCCTTTTCTGATATTCCATGTCGGAAGCGGGTCATTTCCAGAGGTATAAATCACAAAAAGCGGCGGTCTCCGAAGGCGGAAGCCCACCTGTTGCACTTCGCTGACAGTTTTCTATTACAACTGCCCCTCACGGCCCCGGGGCCAGCGAATTTGTATTTGTAATTAAATTTTTATTGGAAATCACCAACAAGTTTCTCGCTTAGGCAAATTGATGTGCCAACGCGGTAGTCGAGAGCTAAATTAGCCAAGTTTTTCCAGCTTGTTGCCGTCATCTTCGGGGTTGGTCCAAACAATGACTTGATTTATGAGCGGCTCGTGCTTCGAGCAGTTCCCGTGGGTTGGGTAATGACTTGGATCGGCAGTTAAGTGAACCGCGAAAAGGGCCATGAATAAAAATATTTGGACATCAATAGGCGCACACATGAGCGGACAATAAAAGGGGGACATGTGGCGCACACGAGCATGGGAACCAGAAGTTTTTCCCGGCCAACTTGGACTTTTCCTTCTCACCGATTATGCGCATTTTTTATACAGATATTCGCTACATTCTCGCACATATTTTTTCGCGAGTGAATAAATTTAAGCGCAAGCGTCAGTCCGCGAAGCTGTCAAAAGGGACTTCATCGTCCTTTTGGCGCCAGTTGGCACAGCGGCAGCAGCAGCGTTTTCAATTTATTTTCACAGCCTGAAACAATTACGGCCCTAAAGGGAGCAACAAAAAAATAAGGAATACACTGTGTGCGCAAATGAAATCAGAAATTAAATTTCAAGTGAGCAAAACATACGGCGCAGCGCAGGCGGAGACGGGGCGAAGGTGGCGCCCAAAAGGTCGCAGGGCGGACCACCCTCCCACTGGGCGCGTTGATGAGGGGCGGCCACGCCGAGTGTGGGTGGGGTCCAGCCCGCTGACAGATTATCCGATTACGATTAGAGTGAGCGTAACCAGCAAACAAATAGCCAGCGGAGCGACAGATGACGATAGACATCACAGAAAGTTATTACGAGGGCTTCAAAATTGGATTAAAAATTAAGGAAAAAGGGGTGGCAAAAGATAAGAGAATGGATTTGTGGATTAACTCCATAGATAATATATTATAATATTTATGTATGTTCACTTTTGTTGTGGACTTAAGAATAAACTTGATCTTCCGTTCCTAAGAGTTCGGACTATATCTTTTAGTAAGTAGTATGTCAGCAAAGGATATTACCTAAAACTACTGCAGGTTTAAAATTTAAGAAATATCTAACAGTACAAACTGTTGATATTTTGCAATAATTTCCCATTTAGTTTATTTATTACAAAGATTATTACAGCTTAAATATTCCCAATTGGTATTTCTTTGCTTTTCAGTTCTTCAATATAAATAAGTTCGATTAATTTATGGCTCAGCAAGGCAAGCCCCTCCATAAGTTATATACCCCAATAATCGCTGCAACTATAAATCAATAAGCCGCCAACTATCACCCATCAAAAGTAAACAAGTACTCCATAAAACTAAGAAAACATGACTCTAATCAGCCCAATAAAACAATAATAAATTCTATCAATTGCCTGGGAGACCCTCCTCGATGAGTTTATCGTTGTCATCGTGCTACTGGCCTGCACCCCTTTTCATTATGCACCGCTGACCGCTCAATTGTCTGTGCCGAAAAGGATCCCACACGCACGAAGCTCCTCCCCCCGAATCCCATCCAATCCCATAGATTCTTCCACTGTCAGCGGAGTGTGCGCCCTAATGCGCTTCACATAACATTTTGATCATTTTATGATCTGTCGATTAGCCTCATTGTTCGGTCCATCCCCCTGGCTGGTGGCCAGGATGCCTGGCTGAGCTCGGGGGTTGCCCGGGCACATTCTGGCACGTCCTGCCACCGTGAAGTGTGCCTGAAGGAGCGTGTGACTAACACGCTTTAATAGGATTAGCGCTGAAGAGCACTTAAGAGTCAAATTATCAACGGGCAGTCACAGATTCACTCTCCGAGCAACCGAATGTTGTGACTGTTGCGTCCCGTGTGTTTACAGTCTAGGCTAGGACAATGAACATAAACATAAAGGTCCTGACAATTGTTTGCCAAACTTTCCCACTGCCTCTCGACTCAATTGCAGTTCCCAGAGGGACCAGTTCGCAGCCCAGATTACGCGCATTAGTCAGGCTTAAGTTATTAAGTCAAGTGAGCAATTGAGATATCTAAATTCAGGGAGCTCAGGGATCTTTCAGATACTTGACAAGGGCAGGACTCATAAGCACTTCATGGGAAGAAATATTTAAATAGGTTGAAAGGAAGTTCAGTTATTGAAAGAAATATAATTTAATATTATATTAATAATATTTATGATCTGACATATAAATCCCTATGAATATTAATCATAATAAATAAGCTGTTAAAACCGTGTTTAGGGAACTGAATTACATCATCGTATAAATAACATTACGTCTTGTTTAAATATCTTTGAACAACGTATAGTAAACTTCAGTTGCTTATAATGTTAAGAATAAATTTGGGAACTCTGCAATACAAGTGTTAAATATTTATAAATAAAATCGAAGCTAAAGTGTCTCGAAAAAGAAATGAAATATTTTCCCAACATTTCATTAGTTAATTGTGATATTCCCCACAAACTTCGTTGACTGAACCATCCCCCTGAAAGTAGGAAGTCCTTGCCAAGGACATTCCACCCCCGTGACGCACACAGGCGCCACCTTTTATGTGAACAATGACGCCAAGTGCGCCGTGTGCCGCCGCCATCAGGTTGCGGTCCTGACTGAAAGCTGTCAAAAGCTCAAAGGAAAAGGACATTCTCGACACAATCAGAGTTTCAAAACTTACACAGTGCCGAGCCGCCGCCTGCTCCTGATCCTGCCCCTGCCCCCGATGATGCTCCTGCTGCGTTGCTGCTGCTGCTGCTCTTGCTGCCGCTGATCCTGCCCTGCTGATGGTCGCTGGCCGAGGACGACGAGGAGGGCACCGCGGCATGCGAGGATGTGGTGGCGCAGTCCAGCGAGGATTTATCTGCAAGACAAAAAGGAAGAGCAAACAAAAGGATACTTTAATTGCCAGGCAGCGCAAATTTGCACACTCAGCACGGCACGCTTCGCCTTTTGCTACGGAGCGGAAGCGGGAAAAAAGTGAAAATAAACGGAAGCCAAGGAAAGAAGCAGGACTCATAAATCTCGGCATAGATAATTGTCATCACAACTAGCTGCTGCTGGTTTATTTATTGCTGGAATTATGGTTTTCATATCTCCGCCGCACCCTCCCCGAAACGTCACGCAACGTCGCTCTCGCCCAGAGATTCCCATCCCCCCCGAACGATGCCCGACAGATCCTGTGAACCGCAAAGGACATAATCGCGAGGGTTGTCACCAGCTATGCCAGAGATGTTTAATTGCCGTAAATCTTTGTTTGATGTAAACAACAATAAGCCAGTCAGTGTGGGCAAGGCGCATCAAAATCCACAAGGAATCGAGGAATTTGCTACGCTTTCAATTGAAATGTCAAGCCGGATGCGATACGAGTCCGGGATAATGATAGCCATGAAGATGATGGGATTCGGTTCTCATCGAGCGAGCTGAACTGTCTGGGAATCGAGTGCGTCGTAATTAAGACTTCAGACGTCTTTGAGAAATTCTATCTTATGAATATTCTGTTATATTTCTATAATATTTAGCTGATATTGATTTAAATTGCAATTTTAAAAATATGTGGACTGTCAAATGTTTGTTTGAATATTTCTATAACATTTATAACATATTTTTGCTTTGAAATAGAATATTCTGTAGATTTAACCAAGGAATTTGTTTACAAAACACAAAGCTTCGCGCTTGACAAGCTGTTAAATATATATATTTGTGAAATACTGCACATTTTCCATCGTTAGCGGAAAATCCTAACGTCTAAGTCAGATTTATTTTAAATTTAAAATATATAAGCTAGTGTCTTTCAAGTCTGATCCTCCTCCTAACAAAATACAACCAAATTATAATAAAGTCTTAGTCTGCAAAATCCAATTATAATCCCAATCAGTTACAGAAATTCCACTTTCCTAATAGAACTTTCAACTTTCCTTAGAGTATAAATGTAAGGAGTATGTATAACTTCGCCTTGACTTGGCTGCAAAGTGTAATTATTTTTTATGCGCCTCTGTGAGCCAAACGTCTTTTGAGCAAAAAATAATGAGTTACGCATGACAAAATCTTTTCATGGCAGGGCAAAAGCGGCGAAAACTCAGCTAAAGCTGACAGCAGCCATAGACAGAGATAGACAGAGTCAAGAAAGAGGAAGACGACTGAGCAAGGAGGCAGGATAAAAAGGATTCATTTCATATTTGCTTGAGCGCGCGCCGAGATGAGCCCAGAGGAGGCGGCCATTTTGTGTCTAGCTGTTTTGCGAGGGAAGAACTTCAGAACTTGTCTCCTGGGAAGGACTTTATGGCTGGGATAATGTGGCTAAATCTGCGATTAAAGTGAAACGAGATACGGCAGGCTCGAGGAAGAATTTTATTATTCAATTTTGAGCCAAGTTTTTCGAACAATTGCTCGTACTTCGGCCAACTAACAGACAAGTCAGCCTTGTCTAATTGAAACCGAAGCAGAGGCAGGACATAAATTTGCAAAAAAAAAATAGGGGAAAGAAACAGAAAGGACTGAAGTTTTCTTACAGAAATAAATGGACATGGACAAGTTGACTGGAACGGAGGCGGCATAACAAACTCTCGCCAGGCACGCGATAAAATTGTTCGGTTTTTGATGTTTCTATCAAAAGCTGGCAGGGACCGCCGCGAAGTCAACATCAGCAGCAGCAGCTAGCCGGCTTTCGGGCCACATTATAAGCCACATCCGCTGGCCCCGGATTAAATTGATAAAAATGTAACCGAAACAAAAACAAAAATGGTTAAAAGAAAAAATATCCAGAAGCGGACCCCGGAGAGACCTCAGCGTTTATATGGATAATTCAATTTAAATTTTTTGCCCAATCTTTTGCCCTTTTTTTTTTTTGGTTATTTGTTGTTAGTACAACGAGCAGAATTATGTACATGGTTGGTCGCGGTTTTTGGCCGTTGTTTTGGCCATTAAATGTTACGGGTTCGGACATATTTGGCGGTCTGTGGGAGGCGGTTGCCCAACTGGCGGGGATGGCCATTGGCCAACATATGCTGCTTGGATGTGTTTAAATAAATACGCGAAATTTGCCACTTTTGTGGCACAACATTTTCGGCTGCCGCTTGTTTTTTTTTCCCTATATATCCAACCATTCTGGGTTCGTTTTGCCTTGGCCGGAAGCGCAGGATTTGTTTTTCCGCCATTTCGTTGACATTTTTGTGCTAGACAATTGCGAGAAGGTCAGTGGGTTGGTTGGTGCACTAAAGAATATGTTTTTGCTTTGTATTTTATAAAAAAAACAAACATACACGAGGGAGGATATTTAATTTGGAACTATTTAAGAAATAATATTGGTTCGGAAAAAGGAGGATTCAAATGATCTATAAAATCCTTTTCATTTTATCTTAACTATGTTTTTTCAAACAATATTTAAAGAAGTATTTAGATTTGTATTCCTTACATTTTATATCAAAGTTTAATGATTTTAATGTGTTTTTAATTAGTTTAAACTTAGAAATGATTAGAATTGGAAATTAGTCTTCATACCTAGCGTTTATTTATTAAAAAAAATCATTAAAAACACAAATAAAAATTAATTGTATAAAGAAATTGTGTAACAAATGCGCTTTCTGGTTTAATGTATATATACTCCATATCTTTGGTATGTAATTATGTGAGTTACACAGTTTTATTTAAGTTTTATAACTTTTTTTTAGCTTGTTCTATCACAACATAATTATTTAGTTAAAGAAATAGATCACGGATAGTCAACGTTAAATATTCAAAGCCAAAATCTATTAAGAATCTATCTTAGTAATTGTACTTTAGAGTTTCCCTGATAATAGAAATAATTGTTATTTTCTTATAATAATAACAATACTAATATTATTTCTATTATTTCTTTGGAGTATCTTTTGCTTACCTGCGCGAACTTTGTGCTCCACATGCGATGTGCTGGACGCTGCTAGCGATGTCAGCGCCGGAGCAGCACTCACCGCATCCAGGCTGCCGGATGCCACTTGCCCGGCGCTGGACGTGATGACTCCGTGCTGAGTGCCGGCGGGAGAACAGCCGGCGGTTGCAGGATGCAGAGTGTCCAGCCGGTGACGCTGGACGCCACTCCCACTACCGATTCCCCCGCCACCACTGCTGCTGCTGGTGCCCAGGACTCCGGCCGTGCTACTGCTGACCGCATTGTAGTTTAGCACTCCGGCCACGCCCACGCCGACACCAACGCCAACACCTACATTGGGATTGTGCGGAAGACCAAGGCAGTTGCCGGCCCCGTTCCCGGACTGAACGGGCAGGGTGTCGAGAGTGTCCGTTAAGCGCTGGCTGGAATATATGTCACTGCCATGGGGAGAGATAGATTGAGTCACGAATTACCAGTTTCTATGAGGTTTTGCCTCACCTGAAGGCGCTGGTGGCCCCGAAGAAGCTGCTGCGATCCTGCAGCGCCGCCTTGGCCTTCTCCACGCTCTGCTTCAGCTGCTCGAAGGTGGACTGATGGAAGCGATACGAGGTCCAGTCCGGCGAGCACTGTCCGAGGGTCAGGCAGTCCTCCGTCTTCACCTGGGCGAGAGTGGGCGGCGAGACTCGCTTCAGGTCCAGCGCCGTCTGATACGAACAGGAGTTCTCGTACATGGCGCACGCCTGGGGAGCCTCGATGGCTGGCTGTTGGCTGAACAAGGGATTCCACTTGACTCTGTTGGTGAAGATGAAAGTCTCAAGGAATTAGTTAAGTGAAATTAACGCAGAGAATTGTTTTAAGTAAGCCTTTAAAATTGACTAATAATATAAAGCTCTATGTTGCCATAGCTTGGGGATAATTTAAAATACTTCTAATTGAAATCCCTTTTCTTTAAGTTTACTCCATTTGTTTTTAATTACTTTCAGGAATATTAACCACATTCTATCACTTACCTCATAGCAAATTACAGAACTAGATACTCATAAATCATGACGCCTTTCCCCACAATTAAAGACTGCAATTTTACAGTTTTAGCCTCTCTCTGGGGCCAAAGAAACGCTCTAATTGGCGCGACTGAAACTCGTTAGGCGAGTTTCCAATCCCCTTGGCCTGGCATAATTAATAGTGGCTTGTTTTGGAGTTATGGAGCTGCTCCCTTAGATATAAGCACAACGTGCATAATTATCTGGCTTGTTATTTATTGTGGGTACAGTCCCGGCTCTTGGACTGGGCCAACGCTGCGTATGAGCGACGAGCGACTGTGCGTGGGTGGCGGCCATTTGAACGTGGCTCTCCAAATGTCCAACGGGCCATTGTTCTGCCGGTTCTGCCTTTCCCTTTTCGGCCAGTCTGCAGTTAGCCGTTGGCAGCCAACACAGGGCACTGGGCATGCAAATTTTTGCACTCTGCCCTCGTCGGAAGTTGCTGGATTTTGATTTATGCCAACGAAATTTATGCCACACACACAACGTGCGACTTCTCCTGTCTCCGGCTTTAAGGTTCTCCCCCGAAAAAGCGAAAAATCGAAGCAGAGATGGCTTTAATGTTATCAGATCGGTGCCATCTATACAGAACAGAACATCATCAACTCTGTGCGTTGTCAGACATTATAAACGGCCTGCACACGCCTCATTTATTATTTATTATTTGTACAGGGACCACGACCGAAGAAGGACTCTCGTTTGCATGTAAGCAAATTTCCCCAGCAAACAAACATTAGCAGGCAGACATTTTCCTTCTCTCCCGTTGTTGTTGCGAACTTATCACAATCGCGGCGAGCGTTGAACGCGCGCACACCGGAAATACGAGCGGGATGCCAGGAAGTCGGTCTGCAGATGGGCCCGAGTACCCAAAACGCGTGCTGGTTCCACTTTCCGACTGCGGAGTGAGATTCTGGTCTTCGACAGCTGTTAATGGTGTAATCCCCCTGTAGATCTTTTAATTAAGAGGCCACACGTTTGGCTGCTCTTTAATGGTTTGTAAGATTTTTAATGCCTCACTCGGCGGATTTCGATTTTTGAATGCTTTCGCCAGTCGGCGACCAATGGAACTGGTGAGCTGTTTAATTGCCGAGCTACTGCCACTGATTTTCTACTGTTTGCTGGCTTGTGCATATTTCCGTTCCACGTCTGCTAATTCGATTAGCAGAAAACATAAGCTTGCTCTGAGGGTGGGATTAATGCCAATGAATGAGCTTGTTTGGAGGGTGGAACCGTTATTATGATCATAAACAAGAAACTACGAATCGCATTACAGGGAATAGTGCAAGTTTGTTAATTTCTAATTCAAATAATGATGCTGGAAAAAAGGGTTGTCTACGTTCCATATGAATCCAAAGATTTCTCGCGGTCTGAGGCATGATGATTGTCGTCTTTTAAGCAAATATTGACTTTAGCATTTCTTTTATTTAAATCAAAAAGGTCTTGAACCTTAACGAAACTCTTTCTGTTTTGGAAACAGTTCCAAAATACAGAATAACTTACACATTGAAATGAAAGAAAACATTTTAATATTGTTAAATAAATGTTATTTTGATGTTAACTAAACGAACAAATACTCTAAAATGCTAAATATTTTATCCATTTTCTGATAGTCATAAAACGGTTTTATAAAACTGATTTCATACTACTGGATCCTTAGTATCTTATACGCCGTGGGTATAATAAAAACCAAGTTTTCTGCGCGCATTTTTTCCCTGTCAGTATTTTTCAGTAAGTAAGATCTGCTAGGAACTTTAAATCTAGTTTTATTGTATAATAATTTACTTAAGATATGCACTAAAAATAGTTCTTAGTACCCAATTCAATAAACAGTCAACAAAGCCATTCTAGACCTTAAAAATTTAAATGAAAAATTAAGGATTTAAGTTTAAGGAAATAGAGGCAACTCAGGTTTTATAAGAGAGAAAAAACTGTGCGCTCTTGGATAACTTAGAAGATCGTACAATTTATTTAATGTCCACACCACTTATTAGAAAACTTCCTGGAAATATTTACTATTTACATCATTCCGCCGTCTAATCTTATAATAGTAATCCCATGATAAAAACTAAACTTACCTCAGGATTGTGCCTGTTTCTGTGATTAAGTTAATCCAAAAATATGACTCCTTCTTCCTTCTGTTCTTTGGCTTAATCTTTGTAAACTTCCTATGGGTGGCACTTGTGATCGTCAGCACTTCACTATCGTTATTGGAAACGTTAATCACTCCACTCAAGTGCGTACAAATTGCAGGCCGGAAATGAAATTATTGTCAAAATGGCGACGGATATGCGACAAGTGAACGCGACGGCGTCGCGCCACGCAAATAAGGACCCTGCTGGCGAGTCCCTCAGGTGTGTGCAGTTCTGTAGTTCCCTAGTCCTGGAGCGGATATGCTAGGAAATTTGTCAGTGCAAGGACGCCGCCAACTGGACACCGACGGCAGCAAAGGCAACGGTCTCGGTCTGGGACTCAGGCTCTGGCGCTGGCACCAGTTCCTTGGGCATTTCGCACAGGTGCAGCAGGAGAGGGAACGGGTGGAACAAAGGCGGAACGAAAATGAAATCAAAAAGCGAAATTTCTATAATTTCCGCACAAAAATTTCCGCGACACACTGGCAGGACGACGACACATGTGAGCTGTACGTTTGTGTGTGGGCTTTCCTTGTTTCCTTCTTACTTTTTTTTGTTTAGTTTGCCACGCCCACATAGCCAGCAACAAGCTGGGCGTATGTGTCCAAGTCTTGCACCGTTTCCACCGTGTGTGTGTGTGCGAACTTCCTCCTTTTGGCCCGTGTCCTGCTGCTGTTTGTTTTTGTGCCCGCCTGACCCAAGAAAGGTCTCCCGGGATATTGACGACGTGTGACCGACGAATCTAGACCGCAAAGTACCGCTATTATGTCGTCCGCGACGTGTTGCACTTGGTAGCGCGCACTCCAAGTTAATGTGGCGGCCAGATCATCCCGTCCAGTTACCAGTCCACCAGCACACGCTCAAAGATGGCGACACACTCCTCCCACAAGTACATATTGCTCGGTGGGATGGGCGTGGGGAGTAGGATAGCAAGGATGTCACCCCAACGGTCCGTCCGTGGCTGCGGTTGTGGTTGTTGATGCGCAGGCGCGCTCTTCACGTTCGCACCACCTCCATCCACTTGGCGCTGGCCTTTTATCTGCCACTGTCATCGGCTGCTGCTGCTGCTACAGCTACTGCTTCTTATTCTGCTGCTCCTGCTCCTGCTGCTGCTATTGCTCTTGGTGGGCGGAGCCAAAAACATTCCCCTGTGGATGCTCCGGCCGCTCCATGTGCTTGGGCATCATTAGTGCTGCCGTAGAGAGAAGACCCCATTTTGGGCGGAAGTGCGTATGAGCAATATTTTAACAATGGCGTTTAAAACAGTTAAAGAGCATGTGCCTCGGTGTGTGTGTGTGAGGCCATTAGGACCTTAGTTTTGCGGGCGCTTTAAGGCCCGCAGATAAGCGCTGGCACATAATAACGTTTTAATTTCGTGCAAAAGTAGCCACAAAAGGCGGCCCCAAGATCTCCACCGATGCGCCTGCCAAAAAGGATATAATTAACATGCCAGTTGCTGCTGCAGGAGCAGCACACACACCACACACGTAATCTCACCCATGCCCCTGCCCGGCACATGTGTTAAATGACTTTTAGATAAGCGGCTGTGCGGCGACATGATTTAAGGTCGTGACTGGCACAGGATAATTTGCGATAAGCAGAATTGACTTGGCTGGTGATTAATTTACCAGCTCCTTCGCAGGTGAGAATGCTGACAAACCTAAGATGAAGCTAATGAGCTGTAGCGATCGAAGGTATTCCAAGAAGTCCCGTGTTTGAAGCTTTTTAGGACTATCTGTCGAAATAAAGATATACACTTACCTCTCATTATTTAATAACGTACTAAATCTGGTAAAATATAAAACAATAAATTCAACAAAATTAAAACTAAACTCTAAATCCGTTTACTAGGACTTGCAAAAGCTTTTAAGAAGCTACACATCCTTAAAGAGCTTTTAGTAAACCCACAAACCAAGTCATAATAAGCTCTTGCCTGTAAAAAGGACTTCCCATATTAAAACTACAAAAATACAAAATGATTCAATATTTTAATTGAACAAAACACACAATCGTACACCTATCACATTAAGTTTTGCTGTCTCTAGTCGGGAATACGTAGAAAGTCTGCTTAGTTGCACTTGATCTCTGTAGCCAGTGATTAAACTAATTACAAAAAAACGAACGAAGGGGTAGCTGGTCAGTTGAATGTCTTTAAAATGGAAATGTGGAAATGGAGCTATAAAACGGGGGAAATTCGAAGCCTAAATGCGGCTCTTGGAGTTCGTCTTGACTTCAAACAGTTTGCGCACAAAGAAGACCTGCAAGGTAAACAAGAATTTAACAAAAATACAGCTGAGTTGACAGAATTCGCCGCTACCTGTATTGAGCACGTGATCAATATGACCACGATTTGGCTAATCGAGAAGGTTTGGATGTAGGCGTTGTTGTCCAACAGCAGCGCATAGTCGCGCGACTCGCGATGACGGCTATGCGCCTGATAGCCCATCATATCGTTGATGTTACGCTCCACAGTGCCGATGGTGGCCTAAAATAGAGCATGGTGAGCGTTTTGGGCGTATCTAAAAACCAGTTTCACTCACAGTGAAGTTCTGCATGTTCAGCTGCAGCTGTTCGATCTCCTTGGCGTACTTGTCCCAGGCATCGTACTTCACCACGGTGATGTAGATGTTGACCAGCTTGCCGGCGAAGCGGGAGAACTGGTTGTCGATGCACACGGAGTAGTAGCCGCCAGGCGAGACCTGGTCCGTGTAGTCCGCCGTTGCCTGCCACTGATAGGGCTTCACCACCTCGTTGGCGGGATTGCGGACTGCAAAGCCTGCCATGCCATCACCGCCGCGGACCACCTAGAAAAGAGAAAGGCTGCGTCATTACAAACTGTGAAAGATAAAATAAGACCAATGGAATCTGTGATAAAGATCAGAGTCTAGCCTGGAACTAGTATTGTGAATGATTTCTTTGATAATGTAAGCTTTGATAATGTAATTACTTAAACTTGTAATGTCTTGAATTCTTGAGAAACATCCACGCGACTTAAGTCTGGCTTCAAAGCTCTTTTTTTCTTAACGAGCAAAACCCTCAACTCACGCTGAACGACACGTAGAAGGTGGCTCCCGCCTGCACATACTGGTGATAGCAATCCTCCTTGCCAGCATCGATGTGGACCTGCGAAAGGAGAGGAAGACCGATGATTAGGATCCCACGCAGACACGAGACCCGATCGGGACCCGATCCCGACACCCACCTTGTAGTCCATGGCCACCGCTGGCAGGTTTTCGTACCATGGCTGCTGTGCCTCTTGCGCCGTGGCCGTATCTATTAGCAGACAACAACAAATCAGGGCAAGTGGAAGTATTATATTTATCTGCTCTCTCTGCCACGTCGATTGCATTTTGGGGATTCTCGCGTCGTCTGCTGTAGGTGTCTGGTGGGGGATTATCTCGGGGCAGCCTGGCTGCGTTTTCGACGGCGCTCTCTGTCAGCTGGGGAGAGGAATTCGTGCCGGTTAACTTTCTATTTGCTAAACAAACATAAAGTCAACTAAACCAAATTCAATAAACAACCAACCTGTTGCGCTGCCAACCCAGTTTAAAATTGCAACCAGATGGCAGTCTCGCTCTCTTGGTATTTCTTCAGGCATGGCTGCCTTGGAGTGTTCTCATTTCTGCGTTTTCCAAGCTAGTACCGGGAATTTAGGTTTTTAACGTCGGTCTGCCAAACTATATTGATAGTTCTGCGATCACAATTGCCCACCACCATTAATTAAAAACATTAAAAAACATACTGCGTACAAAAGCATAGCAAATTTGAATACAACGGTGAGCATAAGGGCAACAGAGCTCCGATTAACAGCCTCTTAGTAAAACACAAAGTGCCTATCGATAGACAGTTATGTTTGAATTAGGCGCCGACAGATCTAGTATTATTTGTTGAGATTATAAAGTTGTTGTAATTCGGTCACATTAATCAGACCAAAGGAAAGACAAGTTTTCCGCCACGGGTTGCTGGGAATAGCGCATGGATCTATTCCTTCTCCCATTTCTGGTACCAGGCTAGCAGCAAGTATTAGAGCGTCGATGCGCTGATCTCTGCGCTAACGTCATTGATAAAACAGAAAATAATGCCGAGCGACAAGTGCAACTCGTAGCAGGTAGCATTTGTCTGTGAGTACTGGCTTGTTACTAGCGCCCTCTGGGCGTTTTTATGCGGAAGCTTCAAAGATCATTTCGCACTTTCGAGCACTGGCAACAGCTGATCAGCTGCCATGACCTGCACCATTGTGCGGGCCGCCATCTTGATAGAGCAGACGGAAAGAGAGAGATACCCGATAACTGTTATAAACTGTTATAATATTGTTACAGAGATAATCGGCCTTCTGCTGCTTTCTGCGCGCCTGGTGCATGGAACCAAAATGGCAAAACGTCAATGTTGATTTTTAATTACCAAAGGATTAGGGGACATCTAATGCTCCCTTATCACCGTGGTGTCATGTTTTTGGGTAAGAGACCAGCAGCAAGCAGCAGAAAGCCAAAAAGAATTAATGAAAAATTAGTTTAAAGCAACACCCAGTCGACGGCAGCAACCATATACACCAACAAATCTTTAAATAAAATTGTAAAAAATACAACAAATCGTAAATTAAAGCGCAGCTTTTGAAAATCATCTTTAAAATTTATAATCACTCAGCACGGCAGAACGCACTCGATCTATCGATATATATTTTAATAAATTCACCACAAGGAGATGGCGTTAGCCCATTTTAAAACGAGCGGGCAAAATACAGTAACTTAATACAAAATAAATAAACAAATCTAATCTACAACTTATCTGACATAACTTTATGACATTAAAAAGGCTTCACGCAATCCTGAGATGTTTCCCATCCCCCTTATCAGAATCCTCTCCAGCAACGCCTTGTGATAACGCAATGAATGTATGTATTTTTGTTTGCGGCTTTTTTGTTTTTGCGATAATTTAAACAAACACAGTTGCGTACCAAGTGTTGATTAACCTCTACGTGGTGGAGAGGGTCAGATAAAAACGAAGTGCACTTGGCACTCGCCATTCATTCAACATGGTCATCGTCACCGAGGATGTGTTCGCCACCGGCGCCGTGAATCCCTTCACCAAGAAGCAGGAGGACATCAAGCGCTTCACCCTGACCAACGGCAGCGGGATGTCCGTCCAGGTGATCAGCCGCGGAGCCATCATAACGAGCATAAAGACACCGGACTCCAGCGGCCAGTTGGATGACGTGACTCTGGGCTTTGATGACCTAGCAGGCTATCAGAGCGAGCGGAATCCCTATTTCGGAGCCACCATTGGGCGCGTGTGCAACCGGATTGGAGGCGGACGCTTCGAGCTGGATGGCAAGGTGGTGGAGGTCTCCAAGAATCGGGACAACAAGTTCCAGCTGCACGGCGGCTTCGTGGGCTTCGACAAGGCCCACTGGGAGGTGGTGGCAGTGCGTCCGGATGGCGTCACCCTCTCGCACACGAATCCCGACGGACACGAGGGCTATCCGGGGACAGTGACGGCCAATGCCAGCTTCACCCTCAGCGAGGATAACTGCCTGCACGTCCGGATGACCGCTGAGAGTGACAAGCCGACGCCCGTGAATCTCACCAATCACTCGTACTTCAACCTGGCCGGCCACAAGGCCGGTGCCAACGGCCTCTACGAGCACACCATCGAGATCAATGCCTATGGTATCACCGAAACGGATAAGGACTCCATTCCCACCGGCAAGATCCTACCCGTGGAGGGGACATCCTTTGATCTGCGCGTGCCTAGCAACCTGGGAGAGCGTCTCAAGGAGCTGCAGCCAGCGCGTGGCTACGACGACAACTTCTGCGTGACATTCAATCCGCCGCAACCGCTGGCCAAGGTGGCCAGGGCCACGCATCCACCCAGCGGACGCTGGCTGGAGGTGGTGAGCAATCAGCCCGGCGTGCAGTTTTACACCTCGAACTTTATGCCGGACGTGGAGCGAGGTGAGGCGTCGATTCCCGGCAAGGATGGAGCGCAGTATGGCAAGCACGGTGCCTTCTGCCTGGAGACCCAGAAGTTCCCGGACTCTGTGAACCACAGCACCTTTCCCACAACCATTGTGAGGCCGGGGCTGAGCTACAACCACGAAGTCATCTACAAGTTTGGGGCTTGCAACTGAGAGCTGAACTTCTTATCGGAGCCATATATATATTTATACATATATAATAAATGCCATGTATGACCGACCAACGATAATAGCCAATAAACCGAAGAGCACGCAGGTTAAGCACGCTTAGACCATAAACCAGGGCCATATATAAGCAGCTGATGTCGGCGTAGACCCTAAATCAGTTGAAATGATCCTTCAGTTGGTAATTCTCTTTCAAGTGGGTCTTGGCTTAGGCCAAGAGATCGGTTCACTGCGGATTATGAACGGCACTGAGGCCAAGGAGAAGCAGTTCTCCTACCAAGTGGGGCTGCTGTGCTTCTTTGAAGGCTACATGGAAGAGCCTAGTCTCTGCGGAGGCGGTATCCTCAGTGCGCTCTGGATACTAACGGCTGCCCATTGCCTGGAGGAACCAAAAGCCAAGCTGTATGTAAGTCTTAGACTTTACTTTTAATCTATTCGCTGACATCTTACAGCTCTGAGGTCATAGTCCAAGCGGGCACGCTAGATGCTCCCGGGGATGAGGAGGCGAAGATAACTATGATAGTCCCTAGACGCGACACCATCGTCCATCCCAGATTTAATCGTCAGACGGTGGAGAACGACATTGCTCTGATCTTGTTGCCCAGGGAGCTCAAGTTTAATTGGTTTATACGGCCTGTCAAGTTGCCGAGGAACAGGATAAGAACCTATACAGGCCATTCGGCCCTCGTCGCCGGCTGGGGTCTGACAACCGAGCGGGAGCCCAGTGGCGTGCTTCAGTACCTAAATGTGAAAATAATCTCGAACAAGGAGTGCCAGAGGCAGTGGAACAACTATCTCAACAAGACGGGAAAGAGAAAGGAAGTATATAGCTCCTTTGTATGCGTCGATTCCAAGGAGGGACTGCCGTGTCAAGGAGATTCCGGGGGGCCGCTCGTACTGGCCGATGGCTCCAGGACCTTGGTGGGAATTGTATCGCACGGCTACGACTGGGAGTGCAAGATACGACTTCCGGACATATTCACAAGAGTTAACAAGTTTCTGCCGTGGATCAACTTCCACACGGATCTTTAGGGGATATATCATACGTGAAGAACCATTAAAAGGCAGGATCTCTTTTCAAACGTGTGCTTTATTCTTATTACTTCATACAAACTCCCATACACTGTCTCGGTATCCGCTCCCCGATCGGTTCCCATAATATTCTCTTGTGGCTTTGCTAAATTTGTTATCATTTCTTTATGTTGTATGTTATTTTGTGACTTTGACGGTGTTGCATGTCGTTTAAACAATTTTATGTTTATGATAATGTTTACATGTTCTCGTTTGTGGGCTTTGTTTACGTGTGTGAGTGGTGTGTGTGGGGTGTGCGGTTAATGTTGCTGATTATTTGCAATTCTTTCTCGTTCTCTTAATGCTCGTCGCTATTTCTCGTAAATGCAATTCTCAAAATGTACAAAAATCTAAATGGAAATGATACAATGAGTGTGAGTGAGATATACCTTGGTTCTTTCAACGATTCTTTTAGTATTTGTCCTATATGTACATACAAAAAGTGTTAACGAAATTCAGAAAAAGCTATACAATTTGTCAGTTAACAAAGCGAATAAGTTGTTGAGAAACTCGGCTGAATAAATTAGTTTTCTTATCGTTTTGCTTTGGTTTTTCGATTTCTTTTTACGGCTGCTTGAAGACTTCAGAAAAATTTGTTTGTAACTAGCGTAAAATTTGTTCATTATCTTTCGTTTAAATATATAAAAATGCACATATTATCCGTAGTAAATAATAGATGTAAAGTAATTGTTAAATTGTTTTCTCTTCTCTTTTTTGTTAAGCTTTTTCCTTGCTTTATTTCCGTTTGCTTGTAAAAATGATCAAGTAATTTACTATGCGTTCAACTAGTTTATTTTCATATTGAAATATATATTTATATATATGTATATATATATAATTTTGTAACTTTCAATATTGCGTTTATCATTTGCCTATAAATCCATAGAGTTTCGTGTGTGACTTGTAACTATATGTTATCATAAATGTTTATTATTATTACGGTGACGCCACCTTCTGTTCCGAAAACCGAAATGGAATTTAGCGGCATTTTTGTTTGGAAATACATAAATGATTCAAGAACATATTTTCATTTTCCTTAGCTTGAAGAAGTGTAAGTTTTGTATGCTTTTTTCGCTTCCGTTCGTATAAAATGTTGGTTGGGCTTTTGTTTTCTTTTTTTTAACATACGCAAAATATATTTTGTATATTTTTCATGTCTCACTTAACTAGGGCTTTATGTATACGTTATTATTATTTATTATTACTTTTGCTAAACTTTGCTTTCGGCTGTCTTTATGTTTAATTTTATGTTTTTCGTTTTCCCTTTGTTGAAACAGTAACTTTCAGTCGTCTTGTAATCATAATACATACATACATATATGCAATATTACATACGTACAATAATATTCTGGTTTCGTAATTTAAATTTGTTATGAGCGCCGCGTACAATGCATAAAAAACGCATTCCCTTTCTTATATAGTGTGTCGTGTTCTCGTAATTTCACATCGTTTAGGTTTCGGTTTCGGTTTCCTCAATATCGGTTGTATAAAAGCTAAAATGTTATCCGCTGTGTATGACAAAAAGTTACCTATGCTTGTAAGTACATATATTCCCGATCAGATCTAGGATCGCTAGAGACCCGATACAAAAAATCATCGCGCTCCTCTCCCTAATTTCCGCTTCGATTTCGTTCGTGCTTCATCTTGTTTTGGCAGTTATCGTTTAGGTTTCCTTTTGACATGTTTTGTGGTTGCTGTTCTTGTTGCTACTGCGATATCTATATAACGATATCGGCCGAATATCATTCATTCACGTATGCTTATGTCGCTATCTTTAATTATGTATATGCTAAGCAACTAACATTGGACCATTTCCATTGCGCGACGCACTATATAAGAAAACTAGCTACTGATTAATTTACCTTTATCCATATATGTATATGCATATATTATATATATATATTAAATGTACTCGTATTTATATATTTATATTCGTATTATAATGCAGTTACTGCAGTTAATGCAGAATTACGCCAGCAGCTGGGAAACCGCCAAAAGAAAAGGAAACCCATGGAGACCCCACCTCGTGCTCAGGCTCAGTTCCAGCCCAGCGGAAAAGTATTGTACAGCGAAGCCGTCCACCTCTCGAGGCAGCACCAGCTAAAGATCACCTGGTACAAGTGGTGTCGCAGGCAGACCGCTATCGTCACTGCCACCAGGATCAGCACCAGGACAATGGCCACAAAAAGTCATCAGTCGCACTCCGGCCCCTCCGAGAAGTGACCCCGCACGTCCAAGGCGGAGGCCAACTGAAAGATGATGTGCGACAGCGACGGGTGCTCCAGCAGCTCGTTCGCCGGCAGCGGCGGCTCGCAGCGCGGCCTCATGTGCCGACCCCGGAAGCCGCGGTGCAGGCGCAGGACCACATCACAGAAGACGAAGCGGAGGATGAGGGTGCGCAGGAAGTCGTCGCCAAAGAACTGGACATAGGAGGAGTCTGGGACAGCACAGATATCATTTACATTTCATGAATTAAGGAATGAAGTCAAGACAAACACTCACCTATAAATCCTATGCCCTGTTCGATCTCATCGATGCGACACCGGGTGACCAGGCGCGAGGCCTCTGTGATGAAGCGATCCACATAGGTCTGGCAGCGTTCCCAATGATGGATGGGCACGTCGCCGACGTTGCAGATGTAGCAGAGGGCGGTGAGCGGGGAGTGCAGGAACAATGTAAACAGCGACCCATGATGCTGGACATCAGCTGTAATTTAAACAAAGCCCTAAGTATTTCTTCTTCAATTGGTTAGCTACAAAGTTAATCTCACCCTGGAAAGCTGGCGGCACGTCCTGGGGCGACATGAGCACCACCAGCGGCTGGCCAAAGTAGCGCGGTATGTGCTGAAAGACAAACGAGTTGTCCGAGTCGATGATGATGAACATGGGCCGTCGCGTGAAGGGATACAGATCGCCGGGATACAGGCAGTGGTTCTCCTTGTACGACTTGCCGCGGCACGACAGTCCGCCGCCGTCCACGCTGTCCCGCTTCACGCTGGTGGCCAGGCCGCCCAGCTCGTAGCCAACTGCGAAGGAGAGTTTTTCATGGATAAAGATGAATAATAATAGATCGTGTTACTTACAATCCTCGGGATGTTTGGTGGTTGAGAAGCAGCCGTCGGCCGACATGTACAGAAGCAGGGCACCGCCCAGCGGCAGTTCCTTGAAGCCGCTGGCCAGGAACACCAGCAGCTGGCTTATCGACGGCTTGTACAGCAGATACTTGTGGGGATTGTCTCGAAAGTGGCGGCCATTCTCCATGTAGCCCTTGGAGCCGGGCACTCCGTATGGCGGTATCCGACTGGCCGCCGGACTCGCATCGTGGCCATGCAGGCCGTGGGCCATGCTCAGCGGATTGTTGGCCGATTCCGTGGGTTCGCGCTCCAGCGTCTGCAGCATCCGGAACATGTCCATGGTCAGCTCGGAGAACTTGGCCTGCTCGCAGGCAGAGCCCACGATCAGGATCTCCTGCAGGCTGAGCGTCATGTGCGGCGAGCGCTCGCAAGGCGGCGTCGTCAGCGGCGACAACCTAGAACCGGAACCACTGGACACATCAGTCGAGGTAGTCGCACTCGTCCTCCGACGAATGGCGGGGCCCGTGCTTTCACAGAAGATTTGAGAATGTGGCGCACTAATGAGGTGACAAGGGTTCGGGTGTCGGGGGTGTCTTGGTGGGATCGTGGGTTCAAATGATAATGAAATGATAACTTTTTGTGGAGTGTACATATGTCGGGTTGAGCCATTAAACTATTTTAAAACTAGATAAGACAATTAACTGAGATTATCTACTTAAATCTTTAATAATATATTGATGTTTCTTAAAAAAACAAGTAATAGAATGGTTTTTTAGACACTATTATTATTTCTTTGATATTTTTAGATATATTTCTTGTAAAACCATAAATCTTAAACAGTTTATTGGCCCAACTCGGATTGTGAGTGGATTTGTGGGTGTTTAGGGACAGAGATTATGGGTAAAGTGCATGACAAAATGACAACGGTGAGTGTTTTTTTGGTGTTTCAAGTCTTCTGTGATAAGCACAAAAAATTAACATAATCAACGGCAACGGAACTCAAGCAAAACTCGTATACCTACACAAACAGAACAGGGCACATATATGAGGACAGGGGTGCCACAGAAACGTTTATCAATGTGAAACCACTTGAAAAAGAGTCTAAGAGTATGCAATAAAATATTTCTTGTTTCGAAATTAATCTTTTAAAGCTTACTTTTCGATACCACATTAACTTATTTCACATCTCAAACGATTCCTTTGACACACCTGACCGTACGTAGAAATATGCGGACAGAGAGAGGCTATTGGCCATACCACTGCCCACCCCACCAGCTGTCCAAACTCCTCCTCCGCCGACGAAAGCACGGGCTAAATACGCGAGTACGGCTGCAAGCTGTGCCAACGACTCACCTGTGCGACAGTATGATGGGATTGGAGTCGGCATGAAGGACGGCCACCGCCGCCTCCGCCTTAATGAAGCCCTTGATCTCCTCCAACACCAGAGACCACTCCAAATGATCCTCCGGCTCGTAACTGCGGGGAAATCTGGGGATTAATACGGAATACATAAGTGGGGCCAACTAATTAGTTACGTGTTGGTGTACTCCTGTATTTGCTTCTCCAGCTCGGTGACCAGCTCGCGCACCAGCTTCATCTTCTTGAGCAGCAGGCAGACGACTATGAAGCGGGCGTAGTATCTCAGCTTTTTCACCATCAGATCGGGCCGATCCTCCTTCGCCGCCCGCGAGTAGTAGGCCCTGCCCCTGATGGCCGCATAGAACTGATACGCCTCATTCAGGTAGTTCGTTTCGCTGGTTCTTAAGCTGAAGAAGGGAAAGGTTACCTCATGTCCCACTAAGGAAGCTTGTTACCAATACTCACTAGTAGTGATAATAGAGCTGGCCAATTTTGCTCGCTATTTCGCCGATCTGCCAGCGTTTTAGGCCATACTTGGAGTCGAGCACCATGCGATGTTGCTGCTGGAACTTCCACAACTTGGTGTAGACATCGAAGGTGCGACCGAAGTAAGCTTGCCACTGCCGGTGACCATACTGCGGCAGATCCCTGTTATTAAGACTGATATTGATTATTTGCAATAATACCCTACCACTTGAGACCGACTCACCTGAGCCCGTTGAAGAGCTGCTTGGACTTCTCGAGCAGGTGGCAGAACTCCAAAACTAGCTTTCGATCCTGTTCTTCCGTGGATTCCATTTTCACCATACCGTTCTTCTCAACCTCCACCGCAATGTGTTATGTCTGCGAATCGGATCTGCTAGAAAGAGAGATTGTAAATGGGATTACTATGAAGCTTAGAGAACAAACTACAGTCTAGAGATGGGGAATAGCTTGAAAATGTTTCTTAAAGTTAGTTTTACAGCGAAACTGTCTTCAAATTGTGGGTAAAGGTATACTTGTAGACACTATCACTTCTATCTAGTGATTATAAAGTGTCTTGTGATTAAGACCAACTAAGGAATTTCCCCATAAACAAACAAAAACAATCCGTGTTTCCGATATGTATCTACCCATCCAAATATCTATCTATCCATCTATCGGTGCACGTATCTATTGCAAACGAGGAGGAGGAGGAGCAGGAGGCACTGACTGCCCACTTGAGATTCATTCAGCCGCTCGTTGAGCCATTGTCGATGTGGATAATATGGATAATGTGCATAATGACGATGATGATGTCAATGGGTTCGATGCTGCTGATGCCGTAGCTTTGCTCACAATAAAATGAAATGCCTATGCGGCTTTTCCTTCCTCAGGCAATGCATATTAAATATTTAATTTTTATGTTTCCCGAAATAAGAGCGAACGATGAAATACTGGAATTTCTGATGATGTTTGCTTTTTAGGCTAGGCCCATTCTAAGCGAATTCAAGAGGGAAACTCGGTCGCGATTCCAATACGAATTCAATTAAAATTTCAATTTGGTAAAAACAATTATGTAGCCTTTTAAGTGCACACGGACAGATGGATGAGATGGCCTCGGATTCCCGGATGAGAGAGATGAAATGGGATGAGACAATCGTTATACTGGCTATGCATCAAAAGCTCAATTAATAACGCCCGACCAGGCGAACAGGCGACCAGGCGACCGGGCGAAATTGTTTGCACAAAAAAATAAAAAGGAAACCACACACACGGGGGCAACAGTACGAGGAAAAACCCGGAAAATGTCGAGCAGGGCAGAGCGGAAAACAGAGTAAATGCACAAAAGGGTCGGCAGTGCAAATGGCGCCGCAGCGGCCACATTGATTTGGCTTTGGCCAAACTAGGTCGCCCCACAGAGCACAAAAACTTTCAATATGAGCTCATCAGCCAGCAGCCAGTAGCCAGTAGCTCGGTACAGTGAAAAGAAATACTATGCCAATCAATGTAATCAAGATCAATTGGTGTTATTCATTTTTAAATAATACATACTCTTTTGAGGGTTTTCTTTCAAAGCAAACAATATACATATCAAGAATAACAATATCAAGAATATCATATGTAGGAATCTCTGTGGCTCTGTATTCACTAAATTGCATATTAAAGTATTCAAGTATTTATTTTAAAAGGAAACCAACCTAGGACAGTGTAATCCTTGGGTTCCTAAATATTTTATTGTACTTTTTTTTATTTATTTAAAGAGATTTATGTGGTAAATTTTAATCTGTAAGATTTGTTTGAACTCATGTAATGAAAACAAGAAGCTTTTTAAAGATAACTTAAATAAATAACTTAAAGAAAATCTCTATAATTATATATAAATTTTAATAGGCACGTTTTCTCTCTGTGCAGCCTGAAATAGCAACTGGGGACAGAAGATGGTAGCTGAGCGATGGTGTAAATATAGTTTCCTTTTTATTTTGGGCCGGGGAAGTGCTGCTGGGAAACTGCGTCAAATATGCGTCACCTCGCCGAGCGGCCAACCAACAAGTCGATTGGGGCGCGCACTGCGAGTTGGACACATTTATGGCGCCCTAATCAAATTAAGTTTCCATTTAGCGCGTTGTAATTACATAATATGAAAATTACGCATACGCAGCGTTAACAAACAAGCGGCGAGTGGAGTGGAGTGGCGAGGCGAAAGCAAAACAAAGCTGACTCACTCACTCACTCAATGACAGACTGGGACGGCTGCTGACTTCATCATCGCCATCATCCTCGACAGAAGTTAACCAACATCATCAGCATGTCAACATGTGGAAGCCGGAAATGAAGAAACACAAATACTAAGCACAGTCGTTGCCACTGCGATGTTGCTCATTAACACCCTCCCGCCTCACGCTGTCTCGTCGGTCTGTTAGTCTTCCCTCTGAAAGTCCTTTGCTCCTCAGAACCCTAACAACGCAGAGCAGACAGGGCCATGCCGGGATGTCGTCCTGCCACCAGCAAAAGTGTCGGCGACGTTTGAGTTAAACTATAAATTTAGGGCAAATGGTAGTGGAAAAACAAAGCTGATCATGAATTTATGGACTTAAAAACATTTAAATTACTGTCTTGCTTTACTTGAATAACTTTTTTGTAGCCTCATTTTGAGATATTTTCTTTTATTGAATCCAAAAACTAAATTTAGCACATTTTTGTCGCCTTGCCAAAGTCAGTCATATAGTTAACGCGGCAAAGTTCTTCCCCTTTTTTTTAGCCCTGTTGCTCATGTTGTTGTTGCGTGTGTGACAATGTGAACAACAACAAGAACAAGGAAAAATACAACACGAGCTACGAGAGCGAGTACAACTGTTGGTGGAAAATCCCAATCCCAGTCAAACAAAGCGTGCAAAAAAAAGGGAAAAAGCGGAGTATGCAACGCACTTTGCCGCTCATCGGCGAGTTTTCCAAGGGGAGCGAGGCGGAAACGGGCAGCATTTCCCTTTTGACTGACTGCCAGTGCGTGCTTCTACGAGTATGAGTGTGTTGTGTGTGGGTGTGTGTTTTTCAATGCCCGCCAGCAGTCTTGCAACAACAGCAACTGCAGCACGAACAACAGCAACATTACACACAGAGAAATCCGAAAGAATCATGTTCTTAATTTTCAGACGTATTTATTAATATTATTCACTGTTTATTATTCACTATTTATCATTTATTTTATTTACTTATTTACTAATCAAGCAGTGCTATATATAAATAATTAAATACATTCAGAATCTAAATAGTCCCTCCTTCGCTTTAGGAAAAATAAATATTCTTAAGATGGAGCCAAGCCTAGGCAATATGTAAGAGTTAAATTGAAACAAAAGCCAAAGTATCTTGATAATAATTAGATACTTTATATTATGTATTAACATTTATCCATTTCCTGTTTGCTTATTATTATAATATTTTGGTATTAATAATATAATTTCTTCCAGTGCCCCAACTATGCGCTACTACTCCGCGCTCTTTGCTATTTGACAAAGCTGCACATTTTTTTCCGTTTCGCTCCTTTTCTTTCTGAAAGTGGGAGTGTGTGTGGGTAAACAAGGAGCGGGGTGTGTGTGTGTGTGTGGAGTGTGTGTTTCGAGGTTGGGTGTGTAATCCTTCAAAGGCATTGTAGGCTACACATTTAATGACATTTTGACGCTGCCAACGTTGATAATGATGTTGTCGTACATGCAACGTCCGCATCCGCAGCAAACTTCAAGTTGTCTGTCCCCCCAAAAAGTCCTTTCCCCCATCCAACCCCGACCAACCAGTCATTAGGACTTATGAATTTCGGCTTAACAATTGAGCAGCCGCTGCTGCCGCCTAGCTGCGAAACTTTGGCACAGTTCAGCCTTCATAATTAATGGTAAAGAAAGGAGCAAATTCCAGAACACTTTTACATATAAAAACCAACTACTTGAGTGGGCCAACTTTACCCTAATGATACAGACCGACGGACGGAGAGTCCGCTCCGGTCCGAAAGTTACAATTCTCATATCTCGCTGCAGACATCACACAGAGGCTGCTGCACAAAAACTTTGCCAGGACCAAAAAGCCAGCCGGATGCGAGTGACCAGCGTGGAACTTTTCCCTTGGCCTCCGGACATATTTTCTTTTTTTTCTGTGAACTGTTCGACTGTCGCCCGAGGGCAATTTACATTTCACATTTAATTGGCAATTTCTATTTATCGAAATTGATCTCGCCCCCCGAAGTTGCCAAAAGGATGTTTGTATTTTAACGGCGAGCACACAAACACACAAAAAGGAAAACTGTATGTGCGAACAGACATTGAAAGCAGGAAAATTAAATTCCTTGAAGGTACATGGGCTTTAACTATTTCAATTCTAATTTTTCTATCTTGAAATAAAGTAAATTTAATGCACAAAATTACAGTACGAGCTGTACATAAGATCTTAGATGGACCTGTGGAATACAGTGGAAAAAATCTGAATTTTTCATTGAACATTTATCGTTTGCACTATCTTGCCACTACATCTTCAACGATTTAATATAAGGGATATGGTATCTTGATTCAAAGTTAATTCAGGCTTCAGGAAACAAGAAGTATAGTACTACATCCTAATTTATTCAAATTAAATGGAATTTTATATAATTACCGTGCTATAAGTTAGCATTATATTCAGTTAGGATAACAAAATTAAAATTTCACTTTAGGATCAGAAATCGTATGATTTTTGACACTATATAACAGAAAACTATTTCAAGCTCGAGTTTTTAGACAAATATAGGCAATGATCTTGTCAGAGACTCTGCTTTCATTATCAGCATCCATTGCTGGTACACCAATGCAAAGTAAGGTTTCTAAAATGTTAATATAATTAAATAAAAACAAATAGTCACCTTATCATTGTTGTATCTGCTGCTGCTGCCACAAACAACAACAACAGAAACAGAAGCGGATACGGAAACAGCGAACTCGGTCGCAGTCACAGCCTCTGCTAGCAGTCGCTGCCCGCTGCTGCTGCTGCCGCTACCGCCACCGCTGCCGCTGCTGCTGCTCCTGCTGTCGACGTCAACGTCGCCGTTGTAGTTAGTTGTGGTTGCCGCCGTCGTGCAATTAAATTAGCCGTCTTTGTTGCTGCCGCCGTCGCAGCCGCCGCTGTTGTTGCCTCTGCTGCTGCTGCCTCTGCCGCTGCTGCCTCTGCCTCTTCCACTGCAGACGTCGACGTCGCCGTCTTAGCTTTGTTGCTGGCGCCTTGCACTTGACATATGTTTGCCGGATTAGCCCAGGATCTGGATCCGTATCAGGATCTATAGCCACTATATCTACACGTCGACCACTCTTTCACTTTTCACTCACTAGAAGACAGGCCTGGCACAGGCTTTGACTCCTTTTTTTTGCCGGTTTGCAATGGATTGCCCAAACGGATTTCACTGGCGATTGCGGATTCTCTTTCCTCGGCAATCACTGGGCTTTCTCAATTCTTGGGGAGATTTACACGGATCTCGAGCGTTACGTGCGGGGGGATAAAAGCGGGGAGCGGCGATTGTGAGTGGAGAACGCTGCGACCGTCGCGTTTGGCTGCACAGTATTGAATTTTTTCGCATTTACATTTTTAACGAGGAGGGTTGGGGGTTGGTATTGATTTTTTTCGCCACTTTGACAGTTGTATAGTACCGACAATGGCCGCCAGTGGGCGTTCGCTGACAGTTGGCAGTTTTTGCGGGGGTTGAACAGCTGATGGGACAAAAAGGCGTTACAACGGTAAATTTTGAAGGGAAAACTCACCAATGGGTTGAAAAGCGCCGATTTCTTCCGGTAGGTGGCGACACGTTCTGACTTAAACAGCTGATTAGACGTTCCTGAAATCCCAAAAACATTATTAAATTTATATTTCCATTAGTTAGGTTTAAACAGCGTATTTTATCAGAACCCCTTAGAAAGTCTTCAAACTACAATCCCAGCCAATTTTAGAACTCGTAAGAAAACCAATTTCATAGGATGCCGCCAAATAAAAAATGTAAATTTCATTTCCTACTTTTTTGCATTGGTTTCGCTACTTGAACACATTATTTTTAGTTTTATTGCAATACATAAAGTACAATAACATTTACATTTCGCATTACATAAAAGCGCTTTAAATAATATTTTGTTTTGGTTTGTTGCTTGATAAAATTGCGACTAAAATTGTTGCGGTTTTAAGTGCCTGCTCTTTCACTATCACAGTGAAATAAATTACATTGTTTTTTGGAATACAGTATACAATAAATATATATATATATATACGCGTATGTGTGTGTGTATATTCGTCATGTAAACAATAGCTAGTTGCATGATAGGTAACCATATTATATGGCATATACAGATATATGTATAATCCCCTAACTATCATTAAAGACGTCCGATTTTGCATTCATTTGGAATATGCGTGGCCTTTTTTCAGTCTTTCAATAAATCCAAAATATCCTAACGTCAATATACGTTCTAGTTACATCATGTATATATACCGCAAGTTTCGCCGATGTACAAGGTAGCTACGAGTATAATTTTCATTTAGTTCTTAGGGATATATAATAATTTTGCAATCATCTACTCTTAGAAGTAACTTCTATCTTGGGCTCATTTTCCGTTGTGTATTGTCATGCGGTTTCTGGTTTGCTAAATATTTACCTTATACGCATGAATCTCACGGTATATATACGTGATCAGTTAAGCTATGCGGTTTATGTTTAAAATTTGGCTTTGGTTACCATTTCAAAGTAATGTTCGATGTTTTTTGAGACGCGAAGGGAGTTGGGCTAAGTAAATTGTTTGCGACGAGATCGGGTAGTTCGTAAATTCAATGAGTATAAAGTATAGTCTTTTTGGAAATCGATTTAGAGCATTTTTCTGAATTGAATTTAATCCAATTAAATTTCTTCTATCCAAGGAGCTTTAAAATTGTCGTAAATTAAATATATATTTGGATTATTTAGATTAAAATGGCGAATATTTAAATAACTAAGTTTTAAAAGACTTATAAGTTGTATCCTAAAATTTTTCATCCTTTCCTTTTATATTTAACTAAATATTTGTTTTATAATATAAAATATGAAATATGTTCTATACTAAAATGTACTCTTTATATTTTCATATTTAAAATATATTTGAACTAAAAACCGCTTTTACTGTATACTTTTTTACTCATTGAATTGGAACCCCTTTGATCTCCCTTAAACTCTAGGAGCTGCATCCCACTCCCTATTCTTTAGACGGTTCCTAGCTTGTATTTGGCTCAAACTTGTGTCACCTACAACCGCGTGGCCTCCGACACGGTCTGAACATCTCCGGGTCCGCCATGCACCTGCTGACTGGTGGTGGATGTGCCCACATCCGTAGTGGGACGCGGCAGGTGCGAGTAGTAGCCCATCTGGCAGGAGTTCTGGTGGGTCAGCTTCTGGCTCTGACTGAGCTGGTACTGGGCCGCCTTAATGGCGGCCTGCTGCTGCGGCGTGAGGCAGTCGCAGGCGGCCAGCAGCTCCTCGGTAGACTTGGCCGTGATAGTTGTAGTCGTGGTGGTGGTCAGCTCGCCCACGAACTCGGTGGGCGGCGGGGCATAGTTCTCCACGTCACCGTAAGTGGAGTATCTCCCATAGGGATTCCTTCGCGGCATAGAGTGACGCTGCTGGGGAATCTGCATCTTCACGGCAGGCTTGACGGCCACCGTGTCCAGGTAGCCATAGTTGAAGTGGTAGCCTGCCTTGGTGGCCAGGTTGTCCCAGGACTTGGGCTTCTGGACGTAGGCTATGGTGTTGGGATAAATCTGCGACGGCTGCATTTGGGCTGCAGTCACATGGTAGCCCTGATGGTAGCTCCCCAGCTGCTGCTGCTGCTGATGCGGATGATAATGATGGTGGTGGTGTCCTTGATGCTGGGGGGCTTGCTGCTCGTAGGATTGCCTGGACTTGGTGGAGGGCTGCCGGGATTGACCCGGCTCGCTCTTGGGGTCCCAAAACAAAGTGTCCGTGCTGATGGAAGTGGTGTAGGAAGCGGAATCCGCCGGGGCGAACTCACTGGAGGTGCAGGAGTGCAGGCTGCAGTGACTGGCCAGACCGGAGGCCAAGTCGAAGTACCGGGAGCGCGTGCTGCCGGCTTGGGACTGCACCTGGCAGGGATTCTGCACCTGGTGGGTGCTATGGTGATGATGGCGATGAGGCACTGCCTGCGATGGCTGCGACTGCGACTGCGACTGCTGCTGCTGCTGCTGCTCGTGGCTGTGATGGTGATGATGATGATGATGGTGGTGTCCAGTTCCCGAATTACCTACCCCGCCATTGGCATTTGGGGAGGCATGCGACGTGGACTTGGGCCTGACCCTCTGCTCCTTGCTCTCCACCCGCTCGCGATCCCTTTCCCTGTGCTTGTGCTTGTGCGTGTGCTCCTTGTGCTGGCGATGGCGTCGCCGCGTGGGCACACAATGGGTGTCGCAGCAGGGACTGGCCAGGTCGTAGGCATCCAGGCTGACATTGTCGGGCGCCGGCAGAGCCGACTTCTCCGCCGATTTCCACCGGAAATGGCCCAGGCAGGGATTGCACGAGTGCCCCACGTGGCAGTGCTTCCCGGCGGTCTTCTCCTTCTCCGATTTCGGGGGCTTGGCCGGCGGCTTGTGTTTCTCGCAGGTACGAGGCGGTGGAGCCGGTGGCTTCACCGATCCGCCAGCAGCGCTGTGGTACTGCGTGGGAGCTGTGGTCGTCGGCTGACTGATGATATTTGTGTCCACCGACTCGGTTCGCTGCAGGATGTACCGCTGCTGACCGCTGACCGGCGGCTGGTGATCACTACTGCTCCGCTGGAGGCCCAGGCCGTCGATGTAGTCCTCCGAGCTGCCATGTGTGGGCCGCAGGACGTACCGATAGGTGGGATCCAGGTAGTGGTAGGTGAGCATAAACTGAGCTGGCGGCGGTATGATGCCTGGATGCCCACCCGGCGCTGCCTGTTGCCGTGCCGCCATGTTGGCCACATCCTCGGTGGACAGGGCGGGACGATAGAAGCTCGTCTCACCGCCGCCCCCTTCCGTGGGAGATACACCTTCGCCGTCGCTGGGCGAGGTGTTGGCAGTGGCCTTCTTCCGCGCCGGCAAGCTGTGCGTCTTCCACTTGCCCTCCAGGAGCTCCCGTTCCCGGAGGTGAACCCTCTCCAGCTCGTTCATCTTCTGCTGCAGCATGCTCTGCAGCTGGATGTAGCGCATGTGGAGGTCCACCTGGGGGAGAAGTTGATTTCAAGGAGTTTCTTATATATTAAGTCGGGAAACACTTTACCTTCCTAACACAATCCTCGAAGAGAACAACCATCCGCATCCGGGTGTCGCACTGCTTAATGAAGTCTACAATGGTCTTGTGGTCGGCCTTCTCCATGTCGCTGCCGTTGATGGACAGGATGACGTCGCCCTCGCGCATCCCGGACCTGTAGGCCGGACCGCCGTACTCCACATAGTCCACGTACGTGATCATCTCCAGCTCCTCGTCCCGCTTGTAGTGGATGCCATAGCTCTGCAGGGTGAACCCGTAGGAGTCGTTCTTCTTCTCCACGATTATGGTGCGTCGCCGACGATCCTCGTCCGGCTTGGAGGCCAGGAAACGGTCCGATTTGTAGCGCCCAAGGATGTGGGTGGACCGGGACAGCTGAAAGAAAGGGATGAAAGGACCAGCAGATGTAGTGCCGATTTGCGGTGAAAGTGAAGACTTGTATGCTAAACTATCGTTAGCACTTCCGGGTATTTACACGTCTGCGGAATGTGGCACACCGAATGGCCGGCAGGTGTGGTGGTTCAACCCATCAAAATAATGTTTGCCAAGCCCAATCCTTCGTCCTCGCCGCTCTTCCTGCTTTTATTGAAAGCATTTCTATGAATACAGGATGAGGATGAAGCCCCCAGCAGGCAGGCAACACTTTCACTGCGGGAAAGCGGGAAAAGCAAACCAAACAAATTGCGCACAAACTTGGATATATACAGTTGCGGGCAAGATAATAGCTCTAAGGGGAGAGGGGCATAAATTTCTGATAATATTTGGCTCCCATTCTGGTTATCCTCGTAAGAATATAAGCTATGCAACATTGAAGGATTTTTATATGATTAAAAAATATACTTTAATATGATTAAATGAGAAAAATCAACCAAAAATATTTATATTCATTTCCTTTTGAATGAGACAGTTAGTGTATAATTGAACGACAACTCTTATATGATTTTAAAAGTATAGAATACCATTCCTTCAGGTTTTTCCCTAAAGCTATAATGTTGATAATTATTTAACTATAGACCACCGTAGTCAGACAAGCTGCAAATATAAAATGTAAGAAGCACAGATACAAAATATAAAATGCAGAAATAGACCTTTCTGGTCTTTCATTAACGCCCTCATTGTGCGGAGCGTAATAAATGGCTTGAAAGGCTTTGGATCTCGGACCACCCTCGGCTCCTGCGGCTATAATGCCATCGGCTGGGAAGCGCAAATTGTCTGGCATTATGCCGGAAAAAACAGTACTTATTTTAAATGAAATTGTTAAGAGTTTCCAAATAACAAATCAGGCAGGTAACTGGCTAAATTAAAGCAAACTGGAAAACTAGTTGGAACACTTAAAGGCACTTAATCAAAAAATTAACTAAAGCACTTTTGAAGAAATTAATGCAACGAAAAGTGTCAAGATATCTTATTGGAATGAAGTAATATACAAGGTATTTAAGTTATCTAAGAAAATGTATTCTTTTTATTAACTTTTTCATCATTTTAGTTAGTTTCTTCTTAGCTTCTTTTAATATGGTTCGATTTAAGAAAGTCAAGGGTATTGTGTATCCTAAAAGAATTACGCAAAAATCAACCAACTATAATGTTTATTAATTACATTCCTAACTTGATTGAAAACAATAAAAGCCAAATATATGCTCTAAAACTTCAGTAAGTTCTACGATTCCCCCATTATGCTTTCATCGACCTATAAATTAAGCCAACTGGTTAATTTTTCTAATTGCCCGTGCCAAAGTCAAGGCCCTTTTGGTGTACTCATCCACTCCCATCGCCGCGCTCGCTGAGCGTATGATACATTTCAATATATGACTATTTGCAGGGGCATTGAATTATTAACACTTGATCGACGACGACGACGGCGGTTGTTGGCGGCCGTTGAGGTTGCCTGGCGAAGCGTAAACTATGCATAACGACCCCGCCGGAGGTTAAACAGCTGGGGCTGCACCGATGAGGAAACCACCACCGCCGAGACCACCCACTCGACGGGCAACCAATAAACCACCACCCACAACACAGCTCCCAGCGCCTGCCATCATCCACCACCCGCAAGACAAATTCAATTGAGCCAGCACTGCAGGACCTTGTCGCATTATGATGACTCAGTGTGTGGGGCACAATCCAATTCATTTGGCGACCATTTGGATACCGGGGTCGGGCCCTAAAGACCACTTTTACGTACGTACCTGCGCATACTCGATCTCCTCGTCGCTGGCATCGAGACTCTTGTGGAACTTGAGGCGTCCCAGGCTGCCGGTGCCATTGACATACTGATGGGGCGGCTGATAGTGCGGATTCGCTTGAGAAGAGTGGTGCTGGTGCATCATTGTCGGCTGCTGCTGCTGCTGCTGCAAGCAGGCGGCGGCAATGAGGGAGCCAACGGAGGTGGCATTCGAGGCCGAGATGGATACCGCCGCTGCCGTGGTGGCCGCACTGCTCGCCGCAGTGGCTATGCTCTGGCAGCTGCTGCTCATGGGCTTGCCGGCCATCTCCACCTCGTATTCGTATTGATTTCTTCACGCAGTCATAATTACAGGCGGCGGATCACTCGAGTCGTTCCACCGCCAGATACAGAGATACCGACAACGACACCGCGAATCCGATTCTAATACCGATTCCGAGCGAGACTGAAAAAGCGGAGTCTGCAGCACAGCACCTCCTCCAGCGACCAGGTTCAGACTGAGAGTGATGATGGCCAATTACAATTAGTCATTGCCATTCATAAAAAGTTTACTCCGTCGAGTTGCGTTTATCAGTTTTGTATTTGTTGAGGGAGAACTTTTCCATATTCGAGCGACGGGCCAGCGTTTGTTGTCGCGTGAGGCTGTTTCCGCTCGGGTTGTTCCACTTCCGCTGAAGCTTGCTGCCGTACTGAGCCGTTGGAGCCGTCTGGGTGTCCAGAACGGAAGCGGTAGCATGGAGAACGGAGAGTGGCAATAGAAGAGAGAAGCACGGAGAGCACAAATGCACCCACACGCACCAGGGCCAGCAGGGAAAAGCGGTTAATATTTATGGCACATGTTGACTGCTGTATCGCTCAGAATTATGCTCCGAGTGGCGCAGCGCATGCGCTTTAGAACAACATAAATAGCTCTTAAAAGTTTATGGAAGAGTTAAATATTATTAATAAAATATGGCTTAGATATAATATTACATTTATATATTGTGGTTTTGGAATATATGTACGTACAATATTGAATTTATTTCAAAAGTTTTTCCATTTACCTTTTTTAACAGAACTCATTAGCTCCCTCTGTTAAACTTTACAGCCACTGTTAATCCTCAAACCTCTGTAAACAAACTGTTACTGTAACTGTTAATCTGTATGTAAATTATCCACGCAATAAAACTCGAGTTTTTTGGTTAATTTACAAATGTATTTATGTTTACAAATGGAACTTTCTACTCCGCCAGCTCGCCACCAGGCACCAACTGAAACAGAAAGCATTTATTATCAATAAACAGTGTTTACTAAACACCCATTTAACAGGAACACTCACCATCGTTATGTTGTTGCCATTTAGCAGAATCTGATCCAGTTTGGTGATGCGCCGACCATCTGGCGTATTCTCATACTCCGTAACGTCGTCCAGGAGCATATTCACAAAGTCATCGAATCCAAGCAGCGTGCCCACCATCTCCTTGTCGTTCTTCATGATTATATGGATGCGGGAGCCGATGCATTTGTCCACCAGTTCTGTGGAGAAACGACAAGAGATTCCAAGGAATGTCGGTTAGCGTTGAAAACTTGTGTTAATTAACTTGCACTTCACTTACCCAGTGGCATCAGCGTGGAGATGTTAGCGGGTGGCGGAACGGCAGTCATATTTGCTGAGATTTGTTTACGAGTATTTATTTAAACAATTAGAATTTTGGGAAACTCTAGCAGGAATGCGAGGTAAACAATGCGGAATAGCGGCCAGAAAGTGGTCACACCAAAACTATCGGTTGTCGTAGAATAGAGATGAGACTTTTGGCCACCAAATATAGCTACAAAATAGCTCACAGATAATGAAATAATATTACTGTATGAAATTATCTTCAAAACGAATGTTGGGAACTACTCAATAGATATTTTTATTTATTTAAAGCTCTAAGTAAATTGATAATATATGTTATAATAATATAAATAACTACATCAGAGCGTTGCACACTTTTGACTAATATTATAAGACCCAAGGGTAAAAAACCGCTAGCATGAGCGGCCAAACAAACCATGCGATAGTTAAGACTTAAAGCAATTCGCACAACGGCCACACCAACCGTCGGTCTTTCATAATTTTCAAGATCAGGAGTCATATATCTCAAATATTTGAGTAAACAGCCGTCTCTGCCATATGCTGGCCAACTTGGACGAGGGGCAGGGTTGTGCCGCTGCTCGACGCTTACATAATGTCCGTGTCGCTGGTCCCCCACATCCGGAAATTGATCAACAGCAGGCGGCCCTTCCTGCTGCTGCGTCGATCGCTGAACCAAGGTCAGTGTAAATTTGAATTCCTCCGCAGATATCATGTGATTCCTCGGTTTTTTTTTAAAGATCTGACCACTGCGCTGAGGCCCTTCTACTTCGCGGTGCATCCGGACTTCTTTGCCCAGCATCCTGAGCAGCGGAACACTAACGAGAACTCCCTGAAACTGCTGAGCGAGCATTTGGAGGCTCTGTACGAGCGCCGGTTGCGGAACGAGGACACTCAGGTGCTGAAGTTCTATGTACGGGCTAGCTCGGATGCAAACAAGCGCGACTCCTTTCGGCTCATCCAAATACGCACGGACAGGCAGAGCACCAGGGATCCCAAGAGATTCATCCAGGGTCTCCTCGAGTCCTGCAACTTGTCCACGGAGTATGTGAAGAACATCAAGGCGCGCCCAGAACCGCCCAAGAGCTCGGGCTTGGAGTTTAGGCCCAGCCAGGACTACCATTACGACACCGAGTTTGCGGAGTTTGAATCTCAGTTGAAGAATGTCCGTAAAACCAGTATATTCTGTTGAAAACCAAGCTAATGCTCCCTTTGAACTTACAGGAGCGAAGCAGTAAGCGTCCAGTGCTAACCACCTGGCTGGATGAAAACGCCGAAAAGGCGAGGCAGCGTGCCAAGGAAACCGCGGAGCTGCAGGCGGAGATCGATAAGCTGCAGCGGGTGCTGGTCAAAAAGCTGCAGCTCCGCGATGCACGTTACGAATGCGGCTGGAACATCGATCACTACCGCGGCTGCCTGAAGACCCTGGAGCGACTTGCCAACACGCATCTGGTGGAAATGTCGCCGCTCAAGGGTCGAATCGTGGTCTTTGCTCCCTTCACGGGCATCAGCCTGGAGGGTCACGTGATGCTCTTCACCGGCGATGTGCTCAGTACCTGGATTGACTTCATTAAGAACATTCCGCACCACGATGCCTACTTGAAGGTGGTGCCTGTCTATGAACGCACTCTGTCGCAGGTCCTCTTGGAGATCCAGATCGGACGGCGCAAGTTTATGCCGAAGCAGCAGGCCAGCGGCTATGCCAACTACCTCATGAAGGTGACCACGTCGCTCAACGACTATTTAGGCAAGCAAAAATACCCAACGGAATGGCCGAAGACGCTCAAAGAGTTCACCATCGTGGTGGAATCGGAGGCGGGTCCGCTAATGGTGAGCCCTACGGGTCAGTTCATCACTCCGGCCACCTGCCCGGGATCCATACTCGTGGACTTCATTACCCAGCACATGGAGCTGGCCAGGGAGCGGATGAAGAAGTATGCCCAGGACAAACACGTCGAGCAAGAGCTCATGGACGCGTGCATTCAGCAGCTGCAGCTGCATTCGCTGACCAAGGACGATGCTGTCACCCCGGACAAGATGATAGCGGCTCTCAGGGATTTGTCCCAGATGCAGGTGCATCAGCAGCTGCAGCAGGGTAAGCTGCACATTACGCACTACTATTCGGTGCTCACCGACGGCGTGGTGTGCATTCCCTGGGACTTTGCACAGAGGTAGACCGAATTCTTTCATGTGCCTTATTAGTCAAAGAATAAATGTAATTATTTAATGTTATTGCGACTGCCATTTTGCATAAAGAGCAGGTTCTGAGAGTGAGAAATCTTAAAGAATCGTAGTTTCTTCGTGGAACTAATGGGCTTTTCTTGACTGTCGGCAACAACTGCCAGGATGACGAGCAGGCCAGATGAAAGCCTCTTTTATAGGTGAATTGCAAAGCCTGTCCCTAATTTCCAGTTGACAGTTTAACTGTTATAATAATATAATAATAAACTAAGATAATTAAATATTATGTTCTCTGCTTTATTCATTTGGATTAACAATTCTTTTTATAAATATATCCACAGTTATGCGGCATCGCTGCAGTCCTCCAGACTCCAGGTGCACTCCCCACGATGAGCTGGTAACTCTGAAGCGCGGCGGGTGTACACATGGTGCTCCTCGCCATCCCAGTGCGAGGGATCACCACCACAGAGTACCGACCGCTCGGTGGCTGCGTCTATCAGGGAGAAGCCATCGGTTCCGTACACCACTCGCCACCAGTTGATGTTGACCCTGCTGTACACGTTCTTGGTAATGGAGTGATTGGCATTGTTAGCTCCTACGACGGCTGGTTCCATCAGAATATAGCGATTGCGCCAGAAGGCG
Organism: Drosophila kanapiae; assembly: GCA_008042475.1. Taxonomy (NCBI): domain Eukaryota; kingdom Metazoa; phylum Arthropoda; class Insecta; order Diptera; family Drosophilidae; genus Drosophila; species Drosophila kanapiae. The sequence goes on from VNJM01002088.1 coordinate 620,013, forward strand.
CTGTAGAAGGCAAACTGCGGGCGGCTGTCGTTGCTGTGACCTCGTTGGATGAAGTAGGCAGCCTTCTTCTGATCCGGCGGATTGCTGCAAATCAGATACGTCTGCGGGCACTCGTAGATATAGGCACTCGGATCGGTCACATTGCGTATGCACACTTTTCGGGCGGTGTACAGCAGCTGCTCGTCCTTGGGCAGGTGGGCGTAGATCTCTCCTCGCAGAGCGGCCTCCACTTCCTGCTCGAATCCAGGTTGGACCAGTAAATGCCTCAGATTGGCCTGCAAGGCCTGCTGCACCGCAGGAACTGCACGTTTCAGCTCCTCCCTGTCGAGCAGCTGAAGGTTGGCCAGGGCCAGTTGGGTCAAACTGGCCGTGAAGTTGCTGAGGCGCTCCACAACGCTCAAGGGTGTTTCTAGAGCCAGCACAGCATCGTAAAGAACCTCCAGGATATCCCTGAGGTAGTCCAAGGTGCTGAGAGTCAGGCGGTGCAACAGGGAGTTCACCAAGGGAAAAGTGGCATTCCGGCTGCCTGTGTGGAAGGGAGCCTCTAGCAGCTGGGCACTGCGGTGTATGAACGCAGTATAGATCAGATCCATCAGATCCAGGGGAACGTCCGTGTGCACTGACAGCTGCTCGTGGAAGTCCAGGATCTTGGTTGGATCGTAGATCTGCTTGGTCTGCTGCAACTCCTTCCAGAGGGCAGTGTAAATCGCTTCCTTGAGCTGGACAGATCTGGCCTGATTGGCCAGTTGAAGGACGAGCCTGCCTCGCTCCCAATCCCCACGGACTTCCGAGCGAATGACAGACTCCAAGTTGGGCGGAGCAGGGGCTTCCACAGCCCCCAAGGCTGCCTCATTCCTCCAAACATCGATGTGGTAAAGCAACTCTTGCACGGGGAAAGAGGCATTCAGAACCGACAGGATTTTACTCTCATTGCTTTGGATATTGTGATCCTCGGCGACAATGTACTGGAGTCCAAGGAGTAGCAAAAGCCAAGCGGATGATGAGGTAGCCATTCTGGAACAACTGGTTGGATGCCCTGGAAAAGCAGCTGCTTTTATAGGTGAGTAGGCAAGCCGGCAGTTATTTGTAGTTCAATCGGATATTTGAACGCGGATTCCACTGTTGACCCTTCTGCCGATAAACGTTTACAAAGTTTAATTGCATTTTGCACTTGCTGAAAAACAAGCAGATCATAAACGCGAGGGAGGTATATATTGCAGCGAGAATATATGTGACCTAGATCTACCAGTCTTCGTGGTCAAGAGCATTACTTATTGGGTCGGAAAACTCATTTAATCTCTTTCGGTATATCTTGTTAAAGTTTCTAAATGTATTGTTTTCATAATTTTCTAGGTTTTAAATTGATATTCCTTGAATTTTTCGCTTAGGTCTTCCATAAATTGTTAATAAACTATATATAATTTAGAAAACCCAAAAATTTGTAATTTTTACTTGACGTATTACGATATTTCTGATTTCTACATGAATTATACATATATTTAACATTACTTTCCAATAATCGCCGTGTTTCAAGCAGAGCGCTAGTGTGGGACACACTTGAAAAAATGTTTAATTCAACAAAAGTTGATTAGTAATTAGAACTTTTTGACTATTTCAATTGTTTTAAAATTTTCTTGAATTTTTAATTTAATATCTGATACATTTTCTGATATTTTGAAACATTTTCCATTGGTTGAATCGTTTACTTTATTTGTTATTCAATTGTTTTAAGAGGCGCATAGATTTTCTTACTTCTAGTATCACAATAGTCTGTAAAGACGCTTAGAGGCTAGTTGATGCTAAAAATGCAAGGCAGAGCTACAGTTTAATATTGGCTGCTAGAAGAATTAGCTACCTAGTGATTGTCGGCAGAGCGCCGATCCTCTACAGCTTCGTGGAGTTGCGTGACTTGGTCGAGCGGCGCAGAATGCTGGATCTCAGTTCGCCACCCGTAGAGGCATTCAGTGAGGCTCCCGTCTGCGATCCCCTCACGAAGGCCTGCGAGCGCACCTCCTCCACATCGGTGTTCCTCTTCGCTTCGTTGTCCTCGTCGTCGTCCACTTGCTTGGCCAAGCAGGGGAAGTCCCAGATGCTCTGACCCCGTCCGAACTCCTCTCCGTCGCTCAGGGTTTGCGGCAGGACGTGGTTCAGGGTCTCGGGAAGCAACAGCGACAGCAGCCCACCAATGATACCCAGAATTCCCAGAATGATCAGGGGCAGAGCATTGGAAATGTTGGCAAGATAGACCACAAATGGAGCAATGATGCTGGCAACATAGCCCATGATGTGGATGAAGGCCACTGCCTGGGCTCTGACCACCGTTGGGAGCACCTCTGCCGCCCACTGCAGGCCGATGTTATAGCTGATGTTCACAAAGAACCGACCCATAATGGCCAATGCGGCCGAGTAGATGCCCACGGGCACCACGGTGGCCAACAAACTGAACACTCCGCTTAGCACCATTGAGCTGCAGGCCAGCCAACGGCGTCCGAAGCGATCCAGGATCACCGTCAGCAGAGTGTCCGCCGGTAGTTCCGTGAAGCAGGCCAGCGTGAAGGTGAAAAAGATGTCCAGTCCGAGAGAACCCACGTTCCTCACGTGCCCGTCAAAGACCAGCGATATGGCCATCCAAATAACGATCAGGAGTAAGGTGGTGCGACGCAGGCGTGGTGACTTGAAGAGATCCAGCACTGAGTAGCTGCCATTCTGGGCCTCCTGCTCTCGCATCCTCTTGCAGCTGTCCGCAAAGTTCTGATAAGTCTGGGCGGACACCTGGCGACCATTGCGCTTCTCCAGCTTCTTGAGGATTCCGATGGCCTTGTCGACTTTGCCCTGGGAGACCAACCATCGAGCCGATTCCGGCACAATCAGCGGGGTGAATATGGCCAGGAAAAGCGGAGCAGAGGTCACGACGGCCAGGATTTTCCAATCAGCCACAAAGTAAGCGATCCAGGGTAGCAGGCAAGCAGCGCCCGTGAAGAAGATGGCTATCGACATGTTGGCCACAAAGGTGCGGTACTTGGGACCCACATACTCGAGAACTGTGAAAGGCGAAGATTAAAACCAAACGATTTAATTTTAGTTTATCTACTGAAATTAGACAGAATCTAATTCGTGATTTTAATTGCCGGCGAAAGGCTTATTTTCTGCGTTCTAAATGATTTAACGATGAGTTATTGGTTACTCCACAAATACTCACCCAAAATATACATCATGGTGAAGCAATTATCAAAGGCAAATCCCACAAAGAATCGCATGGCGGCGAACTCCCAGAAGTTGCTCACAAAAGCCGTACCCACGCCGGCCACCAGTCCCATCACATTCGTGCCAATCAGCGCCGGAATGCGACCAAAGCGATCCGCCACCCAGCCGAAGAGGAGTCCTCCGGCGATGGCGCCCAGAAAGAATATAGACTGGGCATATGTTGGCAGGGCGGCATCGTCGCACACCCAATTCTGCTCGGTGGCCACCGTCGAGTACGGGATCTCCGTGAAGTTATATGACCAGCCGTGGCGGCACTTGACCCGCGGCCACTTTGGGTCGGCCATTACCTTGCCCTGGGCCAGTACCTCCGTGTAGTTGACGTCGTACATGTAACAATTGTTGTACTCCCCGTTGGTCATCGGTATGGAAAGGGCCAGTCTGGACGGGGGGAAACAGAGAGAAGATTTTTAAGTTGCTGCAATTAACTCATCCAGGGTCGGATCGGTTGGGTTGGGGCGTGTGTGGAATTGTCTCTGCCCGGTTCTCAGAGACGCTTTAAGCCATGGCCAACGCTTGTGCTCCAAGCTGAGCTACACTTGTACCCACATTGTAGCATGAATATGTATGGAAGCGACAACTTAATTATCGTGATCTTGGGGGGCACGGGCACTCGAAAATGCGGTTGCGACTTAAGCGTTTTCGGATACACTCTAACCGTTCGTGCCTGCCCCATTTGGGTTGGTTTAAACTTTAAGGTGTCCGAATTTGGTACATAAACAAGATTAATCGCTTGTCGGGCGATTATGATGGATGTGGGCAAGCGGAAAGTGTTAAAATATAAAATTATTAAACAATTATATTCATAACTACGAGTTACTCACGTATAATAAACTAATCAATGTATAAATATTTAGAATGGCTGTCTAACTAATTTGTTCAGCCTTATTCCCCAAGAACTTATGGCATATAATTTAAACCCTAATACTTAAATATGTTCAATAAATATAGAGGTAAGTTATAGTTTCCCTTTCTTCATTATAGATGTTTGAATCCGTTTAAATCCATAAATAAAATAACTTGTTCTGAGATAACTCAAAAGGTTCAATTAACATTTTTTTTCCCAGAGCGAGCTTTGACATTTATCGGTTTCCATTTGAATAATCCATAGTTTGTTTTCATTAAGTCATTAATGAGCTTGGATTAAATATTCTTGTATTAAACAAGAATGCAGTTTCTTATAGATTAATCTTAAAATATCATTTAAGTTTAAGTTGATACTATAAGTGTTTTCCATTTATTGTTAGGATGGGTACTATTTCCTTTACTTTCTTATATCCATGTTCAATATTATTTTAATACTGATATACTACTATATAATTACTTTATTTTTTTGAAAGCTATCTATTAATCATTAAATTAATTACATAAAATACTTTCATAGTTAAATGAATGTTATTTCCTGAAGAAACTATTTAAATACATTTAAAATACACGGAGGTGCTATAAAAATTAGTAATGATTCACATCCACACTTCTTTTAAATCAATTTATACATCGAAAGTTCTAATTTCGGTATTTCTTTTATAATTTGTAAATGTTTCTCTAGTTTTCTCCCTGAGAAAGTCGTAAAAGGGTGTTTAAACTTCTCCAATCCCCCATTAAAGTCCATCGGCAAGATACATAGTGCTTGGCGGTCTCACATCATCGCCGCCACACAACATTAGTCTTGACGGTGGCTTGTTGTTGCTGCTACCTGGGCTTTCTGTGTGCTGGCTACTGCTGCTGCGTTGTCGCAACGTTCACGCTGCGCTGCTGCTAATTAAATAATTTGGCCGGCTACTTGGCTTATCTAACTGGCAGCACCCCGCCACCCACTGGGCCTTTGGGTAAGAAAAGGAGGGGAAAACGCTCTCCTTGCCACTGAAAACTCTGATAATTGCACAGATGATCGTAGCTGTAAGGTTCTTTGCCTTATTAAGCTGGACGGACGACTGGCTGGAAAACCCAATCATGGCCCAAGGTCGCGCCGAATGGCCGTTCTAAGCCAAGTTGGACGCTTTAATGACTTTGGCCAGAACACGGCGCACGCGGCACAGTCGGCGCACTCGGCGGGCCCAGACTCAGATTCGTTTCGTTACGTTTCATTCGTTTTTAGTTTTTCGTTTAAAGTTGTTCGTTTTCGAACTTAAATCGAGTTGCAAACACTTTGCGCATATAATTTGACTATTAGAATCGAGAATTTGGGCGGATGAGGGGGTTAAGGCGGACCAAATCTTTTCGCATGGCCAATTCTTATTAGTTTGCCATTATCCAGTTTTGGCTTGATTGCAGGTCTAACCGGTATTAGCCTTAGCCTTTCGATTCCAAGGTGAGATCGGTGTACAAGTAGCTATGTGTTTAATAGTAATCGATCAATTGCTTTTATTTTGTGAAAGTTCAAAACGGAACCGCATATCTCGGACCGCCATTTACGCACAATGAAAATGCTTCCGGATGGAGACTGTGTCTATGGAATATTAAAAGGTAAATAATTGCGATCACACATAAATATAATTAAACAATTAAAATGGGGGTTCGTTCTTTGTTGGTTATTGGTGTGTTTTTGCATTAATAGATCTGTTTGAAAGCCTTGAACTTTGGCTTCTTTGATTCTTTGTTTGACCTGACCTTTTGGAATATCACTAACATAGTATTAATCATTTTTTTTGCCTAATAAAATATGTGCGACTCTGTTACATAAAAAAGAGTACAATTTATAATAATAGAAAAGGGTTGTTTCATTAGGATTATTCTGCTGTTTGATATGGTTAATTCTTTTGTTTATACCAAATGTATAATTTCTTTATTCGACCTCTTGAAACTATGACAATTTTATTAATTATTATTTATTTAAAATTCCCTAACAATTAAATGCAATTATACGACAATTTGAATACAATTTGTACCGTAACTGAGTTAATTCATTCATTCATTACTATGTAGCACCCACAGCTGTTGCCATAGCGTTCTGAAACGCAGTGCCTGTTAATAGATTCATGATCGTTCCGATAGCCACAAAGTCTTCATTATAATTTTAGCACTTGAGGCGACGTCTACGACTACTGCACTTCACACACTAGACACAGAGTGTGTGCTGGCTTGGCCAGTAATCAACTTATATACACAACACATTTGAATATTTATGGCACATTACGTGAATTACTGAGCTAAGCCGAGCTCAGCGGATGCCATAACCCAAGCCACGAAGCCATGGAGAGCCTTGGTTTGTTGATTTTTCGAGGAAAAACCCATGAGATTTTCAAGCCAAAAAGTTACAAGATTCACGAGGGAAAACCCTTGAGATCTTTAACAGAATCGCCTTGAGATTTTCACCCTTCATAGTCTAGTACTCACCTGGCCATCACATCCAAGCCATCCAGCTCCGGGACATGACACCAGTGCTGCTCGGGTATCAGAGTGAGGAAAATCTGCGAGAAGTACACGAAGGCCACGAAGAACGAGAAGGGGATCATGCAGATGAAGAGTATCTTTTGATAGCGGCCAAACTCCCCAATCAAAGGGAGGATGTCGTCAAAGTCAAGACTGGGTTGATCTGCACCACCAGGCATCTCCTGATCCTTCTTGAAGCCACTGATATCCAGCTGGAGTTCTTTATTGCCGCCGCTCTTTCGGCGATGCAGGGCATCTCCTCCTCCACCTCCAGCTCCAGTTCCACCGCCCAGGGGCGGGGACTCCTCATGGTTATATGCTTCATTGACGAAGTACGCTTGCTTGGCCTGGCCTTCCATGTTGACTACTGACTGTGTGGCGAATAGAATACTCCGCGACCTTGCCTTATGTGTGTCACCTTAAGTGATTCAGAACTTGACCGAAACGAAACGAAAAATCCAATTTCAAATCGCAAAACTCAAATACTTCGATCGAATTCGATTGCGGCGCACGCGCGCGTTTCCGTTTCGAATCTGCAACTGACTGAGCACGCGCGCCAAAAGCCGTTTTTATATGAGCCCGGCCAAGAAGCTCTGCTCGGCTCGGCAGTTTAAGCCGCTGCACTTGCTGTTGAATTTAGCAGCACAGAGAACAAAAATATATATATATATATAAATAAGGCAGAAATTAGGTTGTTCTTTCGCGTAAAATTAGAGTACTTTTTATTTTCTTAGCTGGGCACGGTAGATTTTGGTTTAATTTTATTCCTTAAATATATTTCTTCTTCTATTGTCAATGTTTTATCTAGTAAATGTTACTTAAACAGATATATAATAATTATTTATTATGTTTTCACATTATTTGTAGTTCATTTCAGCAGAATTTACCTATAAATAACTGTTAAATAATAACCGTAAGTTACTGGTAATGCTGTTGTTGTTATTGTTTCGGCACACAGTTCCCACAGTACAAATTTATCATATGCATGATTCCATGTACTAGGCGAACAGAATGCAGCAGAATATTTTAGCCCAGTGTTAAAATATGTTATAACTGTTAAATTCTCTCGGGAGAACTACTCTCGCTAGAACTGCTCTCCCAAAACCTGATCTCGCGAGAGCACTAAACCGTTATAACATATTTTAACACTGGGTTAATCATCCTCCTGCTGAATTCTGTGCGCCTGGTACATGGAACCAAGCATTTATTACATTTTTACTGCGGAAACTCCTAAGTGGGAACTTGTTTTAGACAAAACAATAAAAACAATGGCCTGTTTATACATAATTTCGTGCTAATGTTCAGGAGCATAGAAATAATTACATTGGATAAATATAAAATATAATATACATGATATATAAAGAAAACAAATAATGTAACATATTCATATAATCTATTTCATAAAACCAATCCCATTTTCCTTTGTTTTTTTTTTTAATAAAAACATCTTGTAAGCCTTAAGAATATTGATTCATAACGTACCCCTAATTTTTCTTAGTGTGCCAAGAACAAACAACCGGCGGTGGGCAGCGAAAGTTGAGCAGCTGTTCGGAGCTTGGTTCACACAGCTGGTAAACCGGTTAGGATCTCGGAATCAGAGTCGGAATCGGTTTGCTGAATCGGCGGCGGGCATCGGGACACAGAGGCGAGCCCCGAACGATCATATCGGTGCCTGATCTTATGGCGGCACGTTAAGAGCTCTTGGTTACTTATTTTTAAGCCTGCACCGGCATCCACGTCCATGACTCCCTCACAGATGCGCGAGAGGTGCGCTGCTGCACATCTTTGTGAAATTTTGGACCCAGCTGGGTCCAGATTTTATTAATAACCCCGGTTCAAAGCGGTAGAACGCCCGTGATTCATGCTCCAACCACTCCGAGAGATTGAGGAAATTAGCAAAAAGTATTTGTTATACTTATTTATATACGAACGACACGGCCCATTCATAAATTGAGCAGCGAGAGAGGGGATTAAACTCGGTGGCAGATTGAGTAATCCAACAAAACGAGTTTGCGTGATTTAATAATCGTGGGGCAGGCCTTCAAAGACATGAGATTAAGCTCAACAGATCATTAAATAATGTTTTCTTACTTTTGTTTAAACGCTTCACTTATTTAATTATTTAATTCAAATTGCGCACCTCCCATGCAGACAGGAACCTAATAATTTTTAAAACATATTTCTTTATACAATTAACATTCATTTAGTTACACAGTTTTTAAGGTAAATAACTTATTTACAGTGTGTCTTATTTATTAGCAGCTTTAAATTAACTCATAAATAGGAAAAGGATCGAAAAATAACGCTTATTATGAAGTATTTGTAAATTTCCAGAGTGCTTACCTTTTATTTCATCATATTATTATACAGAACAGTATTTTTGCAAGCAAAATTCCTTATTGTTTACCTAAAAAGTTCATTTTAATTGCTTTACCTATTAACAGAAATATATTAATTAAAAGTAACACAAAATATTATTAGTTACTGCGTTATTTTTAATTATTTGGGTGAATTTCACAATGTTTTGAAAAGAGGCAATTAGCAATGGAAAATTACTTTTCCAAAACAAATATTATTAGCTGTTTTTTATTTAGTGTGCCACATTTAATAACATCTTTATAATAAATGTTATGATAAGCGATTTTCCCTTTTTTATAAGATAAAGTAAGCTTCTGGGATCTTCTGGGATGTTTATCATATTTATAAGCAAAAAAATATTAACCTCGCAGCTGTGAAAACAATAATCTTGTAATTGATCCTAACTCTTATTCAGACGAAATAAAATCCATCTCCCTTATTTAGCTTATCTTATTTATTAACATTACCGCCTTAATCGGTCTACTTGTTCCCGCTTCCCGGGTCCCATTATAAAATTCCTTTTAAGGGATACAAATTTCGACTGATTTCGATTCTTGACTTCATTTAATTTTTTCCATAAGCACTCATCTCTCTTATATTTATTTATTTGTAAGTGCAATTAGTCGGGTATACAGGACTTAACAGTTAATGGGCTTCAGAATTAATATTTTGATGTGTTTATGTTGGCCTTATCTTATTTATTTACACAAATTTGTTCGTGTGTTCAATTTAAGATACGCATGTTTCGTGCTGTGGGCGGTGGCACATGTATTGCATTTATATTAATTATAAAGTCGCACCCAAGTCAAATAACTTCGCTTCTCATTACAAAAAAAAAATTAACCGAATGCACGCAAAAATATTGTTCTCTTGACCGCTGCCGCTTCGAACCAGTTTAATCTTGCTAAAATAAATTATATTTTTATTATACTCTTGCCAAGTGTATGTAACATAAATCCGATTAGGAATTCGCCGATTAATGTATTTATAATCTTGTGGGGATGTGCAACTGGTAAGTGGCCACTGCTAACTGTATCGGTAATTATTTTAATTATAAATCATCATTACCCAAAGCCTAGTGAATAATAAAGCAATTAATTAAAGATTGATTACGGAATGAAAGACTTCTGTTAAAGAAAGCAACAACCTAGGAAAATTTGTTGGCTTTATTATATATTAATATATCATCTCTTGTATGTTATAATATTATAGAGTATTTAAGTTTTCTACCCTCTAAAACTCACTTAACACCTTATTTGGTTTTCATTTACTTAGCTTAGTGGTTTTTGCTACATTTTTTTTTATAGTTCGCTACGCATTTAATGTTTTAATTAGCTCTGCTTTTGAGCTGCTTCAAGGACTTTTGGCAACTTTACTAAATGTATCTATCAACGATTGTTGGGGAGTTAATAGAACGGCTATTGATCAGCTTTATAACGAGATAGTGTCATGCCTGGCACAGGTGTCATTTGAATTGTATAGTTTTTAGAAAGCCGTGCTAATTAATTGGGCAAATCTGTCCTTCTATGGGTTTCTGCCTGGGAGAGAAGACTCTCTGTGAACCCGTAGACCGGCTTGTTGTGACGACCTTTGTTTGGTCTTGCTTGGCTTTAAGACGACCTTCAATCAGAGCAAACAAAAATTGTTGCATTAAATCCATTTCCGTTTTGATTCACGCTTCTCAAGCTTAGTTCTCTGTCTGTGTTAAGTTTGTTTTGTTTTGTTTTATTACTTATTTTATTGTATTAAGCTTTAATGAGGTTTGGTTGTTGTTTTCAAAATACCGAATACCTTTTAATTGGATTGAGGGAAGTGCATCGGCATCGGCATCGCCATCGGCTGCTATATGACATCATAATGAGTCGACAGGAAGCCCGCACGTACACCTGATCCACTCATAACTTGGGCCCGTGAGAATTATTGCTGCGGCTTCTATAAATTATGCCATTAAATCACAAAGCACACCGTTATGGTAATCGGTCTAGTCGGTCGTACTATCTCTGCAAATACAAATGGTAGCAGAGATTAGCCTTCGAGGTGATAATACGATTACAATGCCTCAGGAACTGCTGCCAATGTATTAGTATACCCTTCGGAAAACGCATGGGGCTTTCTTTATAGGGAAATAAGTTTAAATATATCTTAATAATTAATGCAAACTATATACAAGTTTGTAGTAAGCCAGCAATTATATTATTATTAGATCAAAAAACAGAATTCACTATATTTTCACCCTCCAATCATATTGATCTTCGCCGCCGTGGGCTCGTCATCGGTGCCGTCGATAAGGCAACTGATAAATCTGGCCATGATTGCCACTATATGGCTCAAAAAACCGCAAAAGTACTCCAGTCTTATCGCCAGATCGGTAGCATCGCCAATATCAGTGTGTTGGCCAATAGACGATTATAAATCACCTCGTTTTATTCCCGCCTGGGCAATACACAGCAGATAGTCGATGAATTATGATCCCCGCGCCGCCTTCGGTTTCCCTATAAAAGTGCTCCGCTTCTTGGCCAGAACCTTAGTTGTGATAATCGAAATAAAAAAATGAAATTCGCTTGCACTACGGTTTTGCTGCTGGCCGCCATCCTCGGCGCCCAGGCCGTCGATTGGTCGTCGGTGAAGAACATGAACATCGAGGTTCCCGCTCCCAACTTCCATCCCAGGAGTGTGCCCAATGGCAGGATTACCGGCGGAGAGCTGGCTGTGCCCCAGCAGTTCCCCTACCAGGTGGGTCTCCTGCTCTACATCAGCGGAGGCGCTGCCTGGTGCGGTGGCACCATCATCAGCGACCGTTGGATCATCACCGCCGCCCATTGCACGGATAGCTTGACTACCGGCGTGGATGTCTACCTGGGCGCCTGGGATCGCACCGACGCCAAGGAGGTTGGCCAGCAGATCATCTTCGTGGAGGCTAAGAATGTGATTGTGCACGAGGATTGGATCGCCGAGACCATCACCAATGACATTTCCCTAATTAAGCTGCCGGTGCCCATTGAGTTCAATGGTAAGTCTTGTTTTGATTTAGGCGAAATGGAACTTTGATAAAGTTTATTTTTATTTTTAAAATTGTTTCTATCGTTTCTAGACTACATCCAGCCCGCCAACCTGCCCGTGAAGTCCAACAGCTACGACACCTACGGCGGCGAGTCTGCCATCGCCTCCGGCTGGGGCAAGATCAGTGACTGTAAGTGAACCTTGTATCTTGTATCTAATTAAGGTTACGCAGTTTAATGGCGTACAAATGGAGAAAGTTTTCAAAAGCCAAGGCTGTCAGGGTTAAAGAGTTAGAAAAGTGGGCTTAATATATAGCTTAGCTAGAGATAATAAATAGCACTTAATTATAGAGTTCCCAGGAATATACAAAAAATTCTTAAAGGAACAAAGTTTGATATATATATAAATGAAAACATTTTTGGTTATAAAATGGCTTTTAAATTCTTAAAGGAAAATTACCAAAATAGCTCCTAAATTGTTCTTTTTTTAAAGCACTCTACTTATTTGTGAACGAAATTGCGATGGTAAAAACCCAAGTCACATCTAATCTGATTGTAAATTCACCTTTGCCCATGATTTGGCAATCTTTTCCACATTTTTTTAAGAAATCGCTCTTGATAGTTATAATCTAGAAATGTGATCTATTACAAATCTTATCTTGGCTTTTTAAGAAATCAATTCCATCATTTGTTATTGCTAATAACTTATAACTGATAGCACCTTTGCCTAATTAGAGTTATATAGGGAAAATCACAAAGACAGCTTTAGTTTTCAATGGAATTAAATTGTTTAAAATATAATGAAGGATGACATCGCCCTGGTCAGGCTGCCAATAAATACTTGAATATCCTTGAATACACATAATTCCTAATACCTTTCCTATTTTATTTCCACAGCTGCCACTAGCGCCACCGACAAGCTGCAGTTCGCCGAGGTGCCCGTCATGACCAACACCGGCTGTGCTCCCTGGTACCTGGGCCTGGTTGTGTCCACCAACATCTGCATCAAGACCACCGGCGGCATCTCCACCTGCAACGGCGACTCTGGCGGCCCTCTGGTCCTGGCCGATGGAAGCAACACCCTGATCGGAGCCACTTCCTTTGGAATCGCCTTCGGTTGCGAGGTGGGATGGCCCGGTGTTTTCACCCGCATCACCTCCTTCCTGGACTGGATCGAAGCTAAGACCGGCGTGGTCAACTATGGCAACTAAACGTTGATTTGGGAACTTACAAATAAACGTTTATTTTTGGAATTACAAGAAATAGAACTCCTGTTCGGACTTGGGGCGGGAACGGGGTCGGTGTCGGACATCGTCGGAGAAGTCCTCGTCGGAATCGTCGGGACGCACGTCCAGATCGTCGGGCACATCGTCGGGCACATCCTGCTCCTCTGGCTGCTTCTCCGGCATTTTCATTCGCTTGCTTTGCGGCTGCTTGCCATAAGACCTTATGTACTGATCGAAGAAGATGGCCTCCGTGGTGTCCTGATGCGAACTGACACCGGTCTCGTCGCTTATCCAGTCCAAGTAGGAGGCCACCTTGGTAAAGGCCGCCGGATAGCCACGATCGCAGCCGTAGATGCTACCGAAGGAGGTTATTCCGACCAGGACCCTCTTCTTGGAGTACTTCCGTTGAAGCACCAAAGGTCCTCCGGAATCGCCATTGCACGTGGACCTGGCATTACGGCCGCTGGTGCAGATATTCGTTCCCCGATAAGACAGCGGGAAGTTGGACTTGCACGTCCTGCCATCGATGATCTGCAGCTGGACGTAGCGCAGGACATTGCTGATGGCATGCACGCCGGTGGCATAGCGTCCCCAGCCGGAGGCGATGGCTAGCTTGTTCTTGAAGCTGCGGTACTCGTAGTGCCGCTTCGGCAGCTGGATGGGATGGATGCGGTCTAGAAGGGAATTCGAGGTCCTCAAGAGGCTTACTCTGGCAAATATCACCCTCGATTTCGCTCACCATTGAAGCTGACGGGATGCGGCAGTCGGACCAGGGCGATGTCGTCCTTCAGCCGCTTGGGATTCCACGTGGGATAGATGTGGAAGTTGGTGTTGGGCACCATCAGTCGCACCTGGCCCTTCTCCTTGGCATTCTTGATCTCGTTGGCGCCGAGGAAGACCAGAGCCCGCTTAGCCCTGCAAAGAAGAGACGCTTGAGAGAATTGGTCCTCCTGGCCAGCTCTTACCGTTCCCTACATGTCCACGCAATGGGCGGCGGTAACGACATGCTTGTCGGAGATCAGGGAGCCGCCACACCAGTACAGACCCTTGGGCCTCTGCAGCAGCATGCCCACCTGGTAGGGGAAGCAGTGCGGATTTCCCACATCTCCGCCAAAGATTCGATCCATGGCCATCGCGCCCTCGGGCAGCATCTTCTCCAGCAGCGGCGACGTCTCCAGATTGAGGACGAGCGGCTCCGGTTCCTTGACATCCTCCGCGCTAAAGGCAGGCATTCCCTTCATGCCTTTCATTTGGCGAATCTCCAAGCTGCTGGCACTCACTTCCGCATCGTGCTCCAGCGAACCCGAGAAGGATGAGGGCGAGGACGAGGACGAGGAGAAAGAGGAGGAGCTGGAATGGCCGAAGGGACTCGGATTCATGGAGACCAGGTACATAGGTTTAACCGCCTGCCAGTCCAGTGCCGAGCATGGCAGCGCCAGCCATGACCAGGCGAGGAGTAAACGCGTCCAAGCAACTACTCTCGGACTGGGGGCCGCTTTTGCTGATTGTTTGGACATTGGCTTCGCTTGGCTGGCGTACGCATTTAATTGTTAAATGGCGATTCGGAATTGTCGGCACTTTTGCACTTATGTTGATTCGACGGCGGCTTTCACTGCTAGCTGTGCTTCCTGAGCATGGCTTCCTGATTGAGTCGTTCCGGGGATTCTTTCTTCAACCCTACTTTAAGTTCTTAACACTCTCGTAAACCCTACACCTTCTTTGTTTTCTAGTTTATGTTTGGGACCTTCCTTTAGCTACAAATATTTCTGGAACTTACTTCTTTACTTTATATTCTAACTGCCTTTTAGGTTATAGTGATTACCAGGACCTCACCTAATTATACATTTACAAAAATACCTAGTATTTATAAAAATTACTTAATTACGTTATTACTTTCAAGCTTGTTTAATATTGAACTTTTTTCCTAATCCAAAAAACTTATACTTTATCGTTTCATTTGCATTATTTATATTTGAACGGTTTTCATTTGCCAAATTTGCTTAATCTTCATGGAATCTTTAGTTATTTATGTGGTTTAAAATTAAATTCATATTTTCTAGTTAAAAATCGAGCTTTCTACAAAGGCATTCTATCTTCTTATTGCACCCTTTCTTATAGAGCTATCTGGAGTGTTCTTCCTGCTTTTGAGAACTGTTTTCTCAAGAGTTCTTCGGGCTTTCTTGGATGTGTTCTTTCTGATATTTTTCGGGATCCGTTAGATTCGGTCTCTGCCTGAGCCGCTCGCTTCACTGCTTCCTTGCCTGCTTTAACAGCTTTCAAGGCGACCTTGCCCCGTTCACTTCCTTGACTTCCTTTCGCTTCCTCTTTTAACACATTTCCACCGCTCGACCGCCGCCACCGCTCTGCGCCTCTTTCACCCACTAGTCCACTGGTCACTTTTTGGCTTCCCGTTCCCAAAAGCTGGTGGCTTGGCTTGGCTGGCTGGCTGGCTGGCTGGTTACGCTGGTTCGCTGGACACTTAACGCGATGATCGTAACGCGCGTCGTAATATCTGCGCACTGCTCCGTATTGCTTTCTTCGCGTCGCGTTCGAGACTGCGCCGGCGCGCAGGTTACCAGCATTTTTATAAACTCTTTCGCCAGCCAGCAAGCCATTTTTCTGCGCGCTCGCTCGCCCGCCTGCCACCTTAATTATTGCATCTATTTTAGCTGCATTCACAATTGCAGTTGCATCAATTTCATTTAATTTGAATATCGTTCGGCCCCCAATCTTTCTTCTGCCGCCATTACCTGGCTCTTTCCTCTTTGATGGAATGTCACTCCAGTCAGATGTTGCCCTTTGGCTGGCTTTGGTCTGGTCGGTTTTCGCTCGCAAAAGTAACTCGAAAATGTGTGCCGCATAGGCTGCATTTCAGGCGCTGGATTTCTGATTCGGATCTCTGGCGGATTGTCTGTTTGTGGTTTTGCCATTTAAATTGAATGCGAAGCTGTAACTCTAGTTATCTGCCCGCTTTGGCGCCATTACATCACGCGCTCACTTCTCGCTTTATCTTCATTATGCATTCGCGTACATAGAGGTGTGCGAGTGTGTTGTGTGTAGGCC
This sequence comes from Drosophila kanapiae, assembly GCA_008042475.1. Taxonomy (NCBI): domain Eukaryota; kingdom Metazoa; phylum Arthropoda; class Insecta; order Diptera; family Drosophilidae; genus Drosophila; species Drosophila kanapiae. The sequence continues at coordinate 636,292 of VNJM01002088.1, forward strand.
TGCCTGTGTGTGTGAACCAGTCTTTCATTGAGAAAAGAGCCATAGTTGTAAGTGAAACAACAACACTAACCGTTACAGTTAGATTTGCATGCCGCCTCGTCTTCACTTACAGCTGTCCATCATAGCTGATGGTCGTACAGTCTGGCTTCTGTTGAGAGAACTCCTTACAGCAGGGAAGTTACTGTTAATTGGAGGAACTGTAAACATAGAATAAGTTTAGAATTTATTTGAATATTTTTAAAAACTCTTCTTGTTTGTAGAATTTACTTTACTTACTTTGTACTAAAAAGACCGAAACAATAGTGAACTGTAGGAGGGTGCTAAAGGAAACAGCTGGCGTCTTAAATTTATTCAGAATTTGGTACCTCAAACACTTCATTTCATCTTTTTAGACTCCTTTTGAAGGGTTTTAAAATCTGTTGCATTATCTGTAGAACCCACGATACCCCTTAGCTTGCTCTGGCATAACAACCGAGTCTCGCCTTATGTGGAGTAAATAATCCGACTAGACCTTCATATTAATATTAGCGATATTAATGGATTTCTTTTAATAAATATATGGCCATAAGATACAATAATATATCATGATCTTTGTACATTTTTACTTAAGTCAGATGTTAAAGTTCTCCTAAAATTCAGTACTTAAACAAATGCCTAACTTATTTTAAAAATCCTCAATGTATGTATTCAATTAGGACTTTTAAATTTTTGTTAAGATAGATAATAGTTCACATGAGAGAAGTTCCACTGTTGGTCTTGTCATCTTTAACCACCGCGGTGGGCTCCAACTTGATTGCTGGAATTAACTGAAAAGTGTTCCCATCAAACTAAAGGCTTGTCTGGTGTCGGGTCTGCGGAGTCTCAAGGTTATTGCCAGTCGGATTTCCGTGGGTTAAGGGACGCGATATGGATGGGGACTGACTTCAAGCAGCCGTGGACAAATTAGCAGTTTTCCATTTGGTTGCATGCAACATGGGCGCTGGCATTTGCAGAATTTTTTGCAGGAAACGAAATATAAAAAATGCGCGAGCAATGCAGCATTAAAATATGTATGTACATATGGTTTATTATTAATTTAATTAATTCGTGCACCGCCTCCGGCTGCCAGTTGCCAGTTGGCTGAAATAATCAGTTTTATTTGGTGTTGAAAGTATTTCTGTTACCTGGCTACCTGGGCATTGTTGTCGATTTAGGAAATTACTGCGGTCTGTCTCTGCTTAGCGAAGCAAATAAACCTCGCCGGGTGATATGTTCAAATCGAATTGAATCGAATTGGATCGGATCGAAGTCGAATGTAATGAGGCTGCCACAACAACGTGATTATGCAAATGTCTGCGCCACCAGTCGTCAGTCCCGTCCCCCGATCCCCATCTATGCGTCCATATTCGCTGCATAATCGTTGCCCGCCCGTTGCATGTTGCACTCAGCTCATTAATGGGCGCGTTTTTGTTACTGCATTTTATTATTGCACTTGCTAATCACACGCCGGTCGTTATTTAATTGAGCTTAAGAGCCACCCGGCTCGCACAATATGAAGCGCCCCGCTCCCCACAAAAGCCCCGAAAAGCCCCATCTTAATGCCAATACCAAGCCACCTGGAGTGCGTTTCGCTTCCGTTTCTCATTCGAATTGGGTATATTTGTATTTTTATTTGTAATTCATTTTATTGCCAGGCACCCAGTAGCTCCATTTGTTATCGCATAGATTGCCCGCCCCCCAATTCGTCTTCGTAACGTATTTTGGCGAATATTTAGCGTCTTGCATGTCGGTTAGAGTTAAGGAACTAATGTTTATGAATTTAGAGCGCCATTAACACCTGAAATAATTAAAAGAACTGAGAAAAGACGAAACCAAAATACATTTTCCTGTAAAAGTGCGTGGTTTCCTTAAAATGATAATAAATCAAGACATCATAGTACGAATATTCGATGTGAATAGGTCTTGGGTTTTTATTTGATTCAACTTATTCCAATATTTCAACCTAAAAATGTTTATCATATCTGAAACTAGGGATGTACATATATCGAGAGGAAAAGCGCGATCATACCGATCATTTAATCATATGTGTCAATGAAAATAGATTAATTCCAAGAAATAAAATGAATTATAAATATAAAATATGTATTTCGGTGTACGTAAAACCTATTTAAGCTTAAATCAAAACATATTTCTTCTGCTCGCATAAATTAGACGTTGAAAAGTAAAAGCACAAGTATTCTCATTTAAAAATTAACAAATCTCCAACGAGGGCAGTGAATTTGTGGATATGCAACCTTTTGCTATTTTTATTACTTATTATTACTGTTCCCTTACTGGCTAAGCACAGAATCGTATTCCATGGCTGGATAAGTTTAGTTTTAGGTGTAGCTATAGTTTATTTCCTTTAAGAGCTATTTACACATACATATAACTTAGAATGGGGCTCCCTTCCTTCCGCTTAAGGCTAGGGGTATGACGAACGTTTATGCATTAATCCTAGCTTCATAATCAGTATCAGTACGAGTTTCTTGGCCACTATCACCTAGGTGGTTGTAATGATGCGATAAATAATGGTGCCTGGGCTTACATGCGAATGGATCCTTCAGTCTCTCACCACTATCTACTTGAAGGCCGCCGACTGGAACAGCTCTTGGCCCACGCTCGGCAGCTGAATATCCTCCATGGTCATGGCGGTCTTGGGTACCTCCGGGCCATCGGCTGGCGGCTCGTCCTCCCCCTCAAGCATGGCACTGTCGAAGCTCTTGTTGAGGCGATCATGGAACTCGGTCATGGTTATCTTCTTGAGTGCAAAACGCTTGCCGAACGTCTTCTTCACCTTTTGCCTGCGGATCTTCTTCTTCATCAGGATCTTGTTCTTGTTGAGGCCATCGCTAAACGATATGGCGCGTCGGAGCTTGCGGCCGCCGAACTTAACGATTCTCACTTGGCTGCTTATGGAGCACTCCTCGCTGTCGTCCTCCGCATCGGCGGCATTCTCGTCGCTGGGCTCCTCGAAGATCGTCTCCAGGTTGGCCGGTGTGAACTTCTTCATCCGCTTGCTCGTGTACAGCTTTTCGATGCTCTGCAGCGTCTGCGCGTTGGTTTTGAGCTCCTTGCGCTGCTTCTTCTTCACGGGCTTCATTATGACACTGCAGACGCGATTGAAGTTGTCCTTGGACACTCGGGCAGGCATCCGGCGACGGGAGACTCCAGAGCGGGTTGCTGCCTGATGGCTGAAACGCGAACTGCCGCTGATGCAGTCGCTGTCGTCGTCGTTGTCCTCGCCGCGACTCAGCTGCGAGTCGACATCATCGGAGGCGTTCGACTCGCTGCTCACATCGTCCTCGGACTCGGTGGCTGCTGTTCCGTGATTGGATGTGTTCCGCATCATCTCCATGTCCGTCATGGCCATCTCCTTCATCCGCCACGAGAGATTTGCAATCGCTCCGGTTCTGCGGAGAAATCGGTGACAACTAGAGCAACGATCTACATACAATTTTCAGGGGAATTCTCACCGGTTCTCGGTCAATCCCACCTCCTTCGGCTGAAATGTGATCTTGGCAAAGTCGTAGACAATGTTATCCATTGTATTTTACCGGCCCATCAGTAGGCAAAACCTTGTAAAAATTGCCCTTAGAAGCAGTGTTGCCAACTCTTCGATTGTTAAAAAGCTTAAAAATCCTTTGCAAAAAGCAACAGCTAGCCAGACAATTGTGTTGGTAGATGCAAAAAGTCTTGAGTAGACAATAAATTGGGATTTCAGTTGCGCTCAACAAATTATTTTCTTTGAAAATTCACGAAACCCTTTGTTGACATTTTTTTTTAAAGTGGCCAGATACAATTAGTGTTTCTGCCTAAAAAAAATCGAGACCCTAATATAATCGAAAAAGTTGAAAACTCCTAAAAAATCCCGCCTTCTAGGGCAAAAACGCCTGATCTGGTTATACTGTTTGTAAAATGCGCGCGAATTTCAATTTGGGCTTATCACTGCGGACGGCCGTCCACGTAGTGCCGATGATAAACAATATTTGTGAAAATCAGAACAAAATAAAGTGGGGTAAAAGTGCTGAAAACAATGGCATTGACAAGTCATTCTTTTAATGAAAATGCTTACACGAGAGAACCATAAGAGCAGCGGTAAAAAATACCATCATAACGTGGTGAATGAACGGTAGTACTAAAATACCGAAATGGCGGTTATTTCAACGACGGTCTTGAAGAACGGGTTGTTTAAATAAAATTTAACACAAGGGAAAATTAAAGTTACTTTAAATAAAATATAAATAAAATGTATGTATATACACATACTTAGTACTCAACTTGTCATCAATTGCAGATTTTATCGTTGCATACACAGATTTGTCGGCAGTTGCTTAGCAGAGCTGCCAGACTTATTTATAGTGTTGAAAATTACATATATGCAGTGTAAAATCTTGTAAGACCGTCAAAAATCGTGTAAGTCGCCAATTTCTAGACATGTCAATCACATTTAAAGCTATATGTTTTTGTATATACTATCTGAACTAAAATCGGATAATCAATTAATCAATTAATTAAATTTAATGAAAGCCAATTTCGTGAAATTATAGATTTATCTATTTTTATACAAAACTTATTCATGTCAAAAACGGTTTGTGAAACCCTTAACGCTTCTTTTTTTTGGAGATAATCACTACTTAGAAGATCATGATCATATTCTATTCTATTCTATAAATCTAGAAAATTAGATATTATTATTATATTTTTTTTTTTATAAATCAACTTTTATTGAACAGTAGTTTTCCCCTAATAAAAATACGGTCTATTTATAATAAATTTGCATTGTTTTCTTCCTGCACACGCTGAATAATAAAATAATTAAATTTTATTGATGTAATAAATCCCGCCTGGACATTTAAATCTTATCGAAGGTGGCAGCTTCTGTTGGAAAGATTTCGTCAAGTTGCCCTGGCTCCCCGCCAAGAGATAGATCCGCCATTGGGAATAAGACCTTATCTGCGTATCGTAAATCAGGTGACAGTTAGCAGGTTTATACGTTTCCGGCCAACTCAAATGCTATAAAATCACCACGAAGACTTTAATTCAATTCATTAAGTGTGTTTACTTTGGCAGAATGAAGGTGCTAGCGGTCCTGCTTCTGGGGGTTATTGCCTCCGCCTCGGCTTTTGAGAAGCCAGTCTTCTGGAAGGACGTGCCTGTGGGCAAGGCCTCGATCGAGGGACGCATTACCATGGGCTATCCGGCCTACGAGGGCAAGGTGCCCTACCAGGTGGGACTGGGATTCACCAGGAACGGCGGTGGCACCTGGTGCGGCGGCTCCATCATCGGCAACACCTGGGTGATGACGGCTAAGCACTGCACCGACGGCATGGAGGCAGTAACCATCTACTACGGAGCTCTGTGGCGCCTGGAGGCGCAGTACACCCACTGGGTGAGCCGCAACGACTTCATCGAGCACGGATCCGGCGACATCTCTCTGATCCGCACCCCGCACGTCGACTTCTGGTCGCTGGTCAACAAGGTGGAGCTGCCTCGGTACGAGGATCGCTACAACAACTACCAGGGCTGGTGGGCTCTTGTCTCCGGCTGGGGCAAGACCTCTGACGAGGGCGGTGTCTCCGAGTACCTGAACTGCGTGGACGTCCAGATCGGCGAGAACTCCGTGTGCGAGAACTACTACGGCAGCTTCTCCGGCGACCTCATCTGCATCCCCACCCCTGAGAACAAGGGCACCTGCAGCGGCGACTCTGGTGGCCCGCTGGTCATCCACGACGGCGGTCGCCAGGTGGGCATCGTCTCCTTCGGCTCCTCTGCCGGCTGCCTGTCGAACGGACCCAAGGGAATGGTGCGCGTCACCAGCTACTTGGACTGGATCCGCGACCACACCGGCATCTCTTACTAAGCGCAGTTAAAAATAAAATTGAATCATGAAATCGAAGGAAATGTGTTTTAAATATTCCTATTTCTGTTAATTTTATTCTTTTTGTTTAGTTTGTTCCTTTAGCTATTTCTTTAAATTTTGTTTTTTCAGTTTCTTGCTTTCATTATGTTCATTTTTTTCACTTTGTTCATTCTGTATTTTTTTTACTTTGTGTGTTGTGTTTATTCTGCTTATTCAGCTTATTGAGCTCATTCTGTTTGTTCTGTTCATTTTGCTCAAAACAGAATGTTCATACTGTATTTTATTGATTTATTAACTTTGTCTCTTCTGTTTATTAAGTTCCCTTTAAAAACTCAACCATGTTTATAATACAATGCAATATTTAAAATCCAAATTCATTTTATTTCATTGGCAAACCAATGTGTTAGTAGGAAATGCCCGTGTTGTCGCGAATCCAGTCCAAGTAGCTGGTCACCCTGGTCATTCCCTTGGGGCTGTTGGACAGGCAACCCGCAGAGGATCCAAAGGATACGATGGCCACCTGGCGGTTGTCGTCATGCAGGACAAGAGGGCCACCGGAATCTCCACCGCATGAGCCCTTGTTCTCCGGCGTGGCGATGCAAACGTGGTTCGGGGTGATGGTCGTGGTGCCATAGTAGGCCTCGCAGATGGAGTTGTCGGCGATTTGGATGTCCACGCAGTTGAGGTACTCGGCCACACCGCTGGAATCGGAGGTCTTGCCCCAGCCGGAGAGGAGGGCCCACCAGCCGTAGTAGTTGTTGTAGCGATCGTCGTACCGCGGCAGCTCCACCTTGTTGACCAGCGACCAGAAGTCGACGTGGGGCGTGCGGATCAGGGAGATGTCGTTGTTAATGGTGCTGGTGTCGTAGGCGTGGTGCTGGATAAAGTCGCCCTGGTGCACCACATGGCTGTACTGGGGCTGCTGGCGCCACACGGCGCCGTAGCCAATGGTCACCGAGTTGGCGCCGTGCGTGCAGTGGGCGGCGGTCAGGACCCAGGTGTTGCCGATGATCGAGCCACCGCAGTACCAGCCACTGCCGGCGCCGTTGTCGAACAGCAAAGTCACGATGTAGGGCACCTTGCCTTCGTACGCAGGATATCCGTTGGTGATGCGTCCGCTGATCTTCCTTCCCAGCGGCATATCCTTAAAAGGAACGGGCTTCTCTAAGGCAGCCACCAGGGCCAATGCCGAAATAAGCAGAACTCCTAGCACTTTCATGGCTCGATCACTTTTGGCACGTACAAAGAATCGTACTCCCCTTTATAGCCTGCGGTGTCATCGTTGTCCTAAATATTCGCAATCAGTTGAGTCGAAAATTTACAAGCCACTTTCGAAAGCCTGATAACTGTTCGAGCATTTGATTCCCCTATTGATCCTTTTGTATTTTATATAGAGAAATCTAAAACGAACCGAGATCTGATAAGGTTATTTTCACAGGTTATCTCGGTTCATTTTAGATTTCTGGTTATAAGATACAAGAGATACAAAAAGAATAAATAGACCATCTTATCTTCCCAATACGTTAAACATTTCTTATCGAATCAATAACCATCACTAATACTTATAGATTATTGTTTCTTATATTTAAAAATATAAGCCGAACCTTTAAACCTAAGAAATAGACAATTTGTATGGTTTTCTTCTTTACCTTTATAAAGTTATATTTTATTTATAATATTTATCAGCTTATTATAATTTAATTATTACTTTATTATTGTTTTATCAACACCCTAAGGCTCTATATCTTATCTGAAGGTTGTTGCTGTTGCAACTTATAAACAATGAATGGAGCTCAATTTGTTGATGATTTATTTAAATTGTAATCGTTCAGCGCTTAGGAATCGGGTGCCAAAATAAGTTTATAATCAATGATGAACACGCAATCTTTGGCGACTTTATTCTCCACAGATTAATTTAATTATTTGAGAATTTTTGCAACGCTGCAATATATGCCACAAAATATTGATAAATGTGAAGATTAAATAATGTCTGCTTTTAATCAATGTGCAATAATAAAATACCCTTTATTTGGAGTTATTAAAGTTGAATACAGATTATTGAGAATAAAGCATATGAACAACGGAGTTCAGCATAATCTTAAATGCCGGTGTTTGTATAGATCCATTGCCGGTAATAGCTTACACGGGTGAAGCCGTTGGCCCTTTTGTCACATCCTTCGACGGATCCGAATGAAACAACTCCGATTTGTAGCGGTTTATTTCCAACATAAAGTGCCAGGGGTCCACCGGAATCGCCATAGCAGGTGGCCTGACCCTTGTCGACGGAAGTGCACAAGTGACAGGGTTCTATGCCACCTTGATAGGTATTGTTGCACTTTTCGTTGGAAATAACATCTACTAACGCGTACTGCAGTGCTGGAGGCTGAATTGGAGCGGAATCATCGGTCAGGCCCCAGCCCGAAACCTTGGCTTTCTTGTCCTCGTAAGTTTCGACCGGACCGTTAAGCGGAGGCAACTTGATCTTGTTAATCAACGAACCGAATTCCAATGGATCGTCCAAGATGATTATGGAGATGTCGCCGATCAGAGTATTTTCGTTGTAGGTGTTGTGCTGTCTAAAATTATTGCTGCCCACAGTACGTTGTACGCCAGTCTCCAGAATAATAGATCCAGCGTAAATCGTAGCTTCCTCGGCACTAGAAATACCAAGAACACAATCATTCAGTTTTGTAGTAAAAAGGGAGACTTTACATACCCGTCGGTGCAGTGGGCAGCGGTCAGAATATGGTGAGGACTGAGGACGGAGCCACCGCAAAACCAGGCATATATATACAATGTGAATAAAATGCCGACTTGATGAGGAATCTGTCCCGGAATGGCGGGTAGTCCTCCAATTATTCGACCCTCAATGGATCCTGTATGGATTGTCCTGTTTCGAGGAGGAATGGCCTTTAAGCGAGGCAAAGGGCCAGCGGAGGCCGTGGCCAGAGCCAGTAGGAGAACAGCGATCACTTTCATTTTCACAACGAATGCCATTTTGCAACGATTCTGGCCTTATTTATACCAATTTATATATATTGAATTCTAGAAAAGGCCCCTTGTTCATATTATATTGGCGGCAAACACGAGCTTCTTTGTTTCTAACAAACTCTCCTAATCTCGCCAAGTTCGAAATGTAGGCTAATGATCCTCCATAAAAATTCGAGTTCAAGGCTCGAAAATTAGTCTGATAGATCCTGATAACGCTCGTGCCATAAAAGATCAAGTTCACTTTCTAAATTCAAGTGTTTTATTATTATTGAGCACTAAGATTGAGATGCGCAATAAAGATCTAGGGGAAATACTATGTAGCCTTCTTTTAGGCAACTGTAGAACGGAATTATTAGAGAAACAAAATTTAGAAAGTTGAACTGCTTTGTGTAGACATGTTCCCAAAATTTGACTACAATCGGATGATAAATATGGAAGTTAATGAGCATTGAGCATTATGTGAGAGTTTGATGAGCTGGCAAATTGGTTATTGTTGCATTGCAATTTCAATTTCAATTTCAATATATACAATTTAATCTTATTCGGACACTCTAATTTAGTAAAGACAGTTTTTCCTATAATTTAATGTCTTATAGTAGACTTAAGTGTATCTTTCTTACCTTGTAAATAGCTTTGTTAGTTGAGGGAAAAGGTTGGTCATTTATATGGCATTTATATATAAAATAAAAAATATTATTAACGTATTACTTAACGGCTCTTGACGTACTAATATGCAATAATTCGGAGATGGCAAGCATATCTCCATCAGTTCTCTATCGTCTGCAAGCATATACCTTAAATTCTCTCGATTAAATTATTTGGCAATATACAAATCTACAGCTTCGATCTAATTAAAAAACAAATTCGCAACTTGAAGAATGATGAAGATATGAGCCTTACCTACTATCGAGCAAGCAAATTTATTTTGAAGATTAGCTTATCATTTACAAATTTATCGAGAACTTAATTAAAAGCGAAGACCCCAATCTCTACCACAATCCCACCCGAAATAACCCAAGGCATTGCCATTAAATCATGAATCGTTTTTATTGGAAAGAAAGTGCTTAGTAGGAAATACCAGTATTCTCCTTGATCCAGTCCAGGTAGCTGGTGACACGGGTGAAGCCAGCGGGGGCACCGGACTCGCAACCGGCACTGGACACGAACGAGGTGACACCGATCAGCTTGGAGTTGCTGGACAGAACCAGCGGGCCGCCAGAGTCGCCGTTGCAGGTCGAGATCTTGTTGGGGGTGGCAACGCAGATGACATTGGCGGTGGCGATCAGAGAGCCGTAGGTGCTCTGGCAGGTGGCAACGGACACAACATCGAAGGTTTCGTACTGCAGGGTGCTGGCGACAGAGGTGGCTGCATCGGAGATCTTGCCCCAGCCGGATGCGATGGCCTTCTCACCGGCATAGGTGGAGTAGGTACCGGCGACCGAGGGCAGCTCAACCTTCTTGATATCGGTGGTGAAGGTGACAGAGGGGGTCTTGATCAGGGAGATGTCGTTCCTCAGGACAACCGAGTTGTAGCTGGCATGCTGGACGAAGCTGGAGCTGGCAACGGTCTGGGTGAGCTTGGCGCTGGTGCGGACGGTGGCGCCGTAGTAGATGGTCACGGAGGAGGCACCGCTGGTGCAGTGGGCAGCGGTCAGCACCCACTCGTTGCCGATGATGGAGCCACCGCACCACCAGCTACCGCTGGTGCTGCCGAAGCTGAGTCCCACCTGGTAGGGGAACTGGCCGGCGGTGGCGGTCTTGCCGTTGGTGATGCGACCCTCGATCGAGGGCACCGAGAACAGGTCCTTGGGGTGCACGGGCAGCTGCTGGGGCAGCAGGCCGGCGGAGGCGGTGGCCAGAGCGAGGGCGAATACTACGAGCACTTTCATGATGATCGGAGAACGAATGATTCGCTAACTGACTTAGGTTCCTTTATATACCTGTGGGCCATGGTTCTTGTATTTCGACCAAGTCATTTCTGTTTGTTTGGAAATACTTATCAGCGTTTTTTTTTCCCGATAGGATGTAGTAGGGCTACTTATCAGCTTTGAATGACCAAAAGCTCAAAGAACTGTCTTCCGTTATCGGAGTGGTGGGAAGTCGTTGAGATTACACACCGCAGGCTTTCAATTAAACGCACTTCAGTTCAAGAAAGAGCGGCGGCAGACGTCTAGCACTTTGGGCTTGTGATAAGCATAGATTTCTTTCTCAAACGGACGACTCTTGCTGACTTTGGCCCTGCCTAAAAAACAAAAGGAGATATTTATATTTAGCGGGAAAAACCGGCTTAGCTTAGCCCGATCGATCGCTTGCTTCCTAATCGAATTATATTTCATAGATTCCTTTAAATGCTATCAATCAGAGAAATTGTTTACGGCCGCTCTCGAACCCCTTGAGTGGCTAAAATTCCCACTGATTATCTCTGACGATGGTTGGCCCCAAATCATATCAAGTATACGCAGCGGTGTGCCAAAACCTGCCAACTCACGAGGCGAGGGGAGGCAGAGCCAAGTGACAGTGGCTAGCTGAATCTGGGAAATTGAAATCAAATCGCCTTACGTGTCGGGCATGCAAAGCACGGCGGGCCCCGGACCAGGACCGGGACCAGGCGGCACTCTCTCCTGCCGGACATTAGCACATAAAAACAATTCATTGCCTTTCCTGCTGACACATGTAGACCGGCGAGGCACCATAGTTGTTCCATGTAGTTGTTGCCGCTTTTGTGGGCCACTCACTGTGCGTGTCTGGGCCATAAAATAGATTTCCTCTTATCGCCAACTTAAAGAGGAGCCAAGTCTGGGCGGGAAATCTTTCCAAATATTTAATCCCTGTATTAACTGCACTTTATTGATTTTTCCTCCTCGCTCTATACGTTCTGTTTGAGCACTTTTTTTATGGTTGCTCTTTTCGCTGATTGCGGAAAAATTTCGCTCCTTTTGTCTCTCTCCCAGAACGAGGAACAAAGGAACTAATTTTCTTGAAATATTTGCTCTCATTGTTGGCCGAGGAGGAGTAGCAGTTTTAAAGGCAGTCAGTCACCCTTTAAATTGCCGGCAGAGATATATGTATGCCACTTATATGTAAGTATATATAAATGTATATTACGTATACGTAATGCGCTCACCCGACACACACGCTTATTAGACGCATATCCGCCAGAGGAACGAAGAACAACAATGTCCAGTGCTCTTGGAATTTCGGCTAGAAGGAAACTTCTGCTCACTCGACCAGTTGCGTGAGCGGCAGGACTCGAAAAGGACACGAATATTCATTCAGGATCCCGCTACGCCTCTGGCTCAAGTGGATTTATAAACAGCGGCGATGGGAAAAATAGTTCAATGAATATACATTCTAATATACATACATAGAGCTAGAAAGAAACATTAATAATTGTTTCCTTTAAGCTCAATGAAATATTTGTCAAGAAAAACTGAAAAAAAAAAACAAATTATATCTCAGAGCCCTTTAAAAAATAGTATAACTATATAACAAAAGTCCCAGCTTTATTATACCCACCTCAATTGTGTTTGTGCCCGAGTGTGTCCTTAGTAAGGCATTTGAAATGTCCCCCAGCGAGCGCTGTCCTTTGACGAGAAAAGGGAAAAGGACGAGACGAGGACGACGACGACGACAAACAAGATTGCAGCAATAAAATTTCGACAAGTGAACAACAAATGATAAACGAAGCAGCAGCTTGGGATAAAAAGCAGCAGCGCCAGTACGTAGCAGTAAGAAGCAGTGAAAGGAGCAGCCCTCGGAGAGGTCAGTTTTGGGTGGCACTTGAGATGCCGGTGGCCGGCCAAGGATTCCAACTCACTTCAGCTGGCTGTTAGCCCTCTCCGGGCAACAATCTAATGTGAGCCGCATCGATTACGCTTCCACTGCCACTCAGGACTGTGTGTTTTGGCTGTTCCACTCCCAGGAATTGTTGTTTAATACACCATCAGAAATTTGTACATTTGGGAAAAGAACAACTAGAATGAATTAAAATCTGAGTTTGAGAATAATAGAGATATTAGTTTTGGAAGATTTATCTCAGCTTTAATTGAAGCTTAAATTAGAAACACCTCTTTGGTTATATTTAAGACCATTTTAATTCGAAATAAATACTTTTTAACACCTCCAGTCCAGGCTTATTTAAATTAGGATTATAAGTAATTTAAAAAAATTAAACTTCTCTTGTTTCTTTCTCTGTAACGTAGAGTAAGCTTAACCGCGCTCAGTTCAGTTCGTTTCAGTGTGTTTTTTTGTGTTAAATTGTCATGAAACTGTCGCTGTGCCCTGCGGTCAGCTCAAGAAATCCGTCTCCGGCTACGTCTCCGTCACCGCCTCCGTCTCCAGCTGCTTGTTGGCCAAAATTAATGACAACTGTCTGGCCCAGCTGACCCGCTCGGGCAGCCTCCTCCTTTCGCTGATGACTTATCACAGGGAACTATGTCTATTTCCTGCTATAATTCAAATTGCTTTCGGGGATGTCAACAGCAGCCGCCTCATTAATCATGCCTCCTGGGATGGTCTCACATTGCGTATGAGTAATGCGATTGTCAGGCACCTTTTTTCTACCGTAAACTTGGCAAGAACTTATCCCCCATTTTCCAAGATGTTACTCAAATGCAGGGGGCAAAGTTTTCTTCTTCAATTTTTTGAAATGCAATTTGTTGCTGCACTTGGCTGGCTATAAGTATAAGTACAGATGTGTTGGCGTGACTCACGTTCCCCGTACTTCCCTCTTTATTCAGAGCCAAGTTAACCCGGGGACTTTGCAGGTCCCGGGACTTGGTCAAAGTTTTGTGTTGCAGTTTGTCAACTCGTTTTTAATGCGCGATGTATTGAAAAAGTTTGATTAGGGAGCAGCTGGCAGACTGGGGTTCCAGCTCCCAGTTACCAGATCCGAGCTCCACCTGAGTGCCATGCCAGACATGAAAACTTGATAAAGAGGGAGCTTAGTGGTGAGCATTGCACATACGCCACGTTGTACTGTCAATATTGTGACGCAAATCCGACGAACAGACGACAAACAGAAGTGGCCACCGTTAAATTTTATGCTCTGGGATCAAACTAAGTTATTATATGGGGAAATACATAAATGTATATGGTATTTGGTATATATTATATATTATGTGTATCGGAGCGGGGATGGCTTGGCAAATATTTGAGGGAACCATTTTTAGCTGTCTCTGTGATTTTCTATCAATAAGCTGACGGCATCCCATTGCCTTTTGCATATGAGCGGAGGCTCAGTCGTTTTGCCGCTCGAAATATATATATATATAAATATAAATTCCTGCCATTGCAAACAAATCCTTTTCGATAGATTGCTTTTGCCATTGCCTTTTTTTGTCGTCGCCGTCGCTTCTATTATTGTGTGCCAAACGCCAAGGATTTTTGTCTACTACGACAATTGGATTTTCACGGAGATCGGCGGAGTGGAGTAGGTTTGATACGTGTCCCCCTCGGAGGTGGCACTTGTCTGCTTATTGGCATTGGCACATCCCACCGAAAAATGATTCCGCTCGGGCCATATCAATGACTTTTGGAATATTTACAGGGGATTCCTTTTGTTCCGGGAATTCTTGGCATCGGGATATTGCAACTTTTCCTTTGTACTTCTCCTTGTCTGCGGCAGAATTTGAATGCAGTCGGATATCCTGCCCCGGAGGATGGGAATAGTTAATATCCAGAGGCTGTAGGATGGCTCATTCAGTCGGGAATCTCTTTTGTTGTGAGGACTTCATTAATGCCTGCAAAATATGCGAACCTTTTTTGAAGTATCTCCTCCATTCAGCTCCAGCCTGTTGTGTCGGAAAATATATAACTAGTCATCAAAATTTAGCATGCAAATATTTATATGAATATGCAGCTGAGGCTGGCAAATGCTTTATGGCTTATAAACATTCTTGTTTGCCAATATTTTTTGTGTGTTGCCCTTGTTGTAATTTCGGTTTATTGTTTTCTATATATTTTTCTGCTTGAACGCACTAAAAGCCACTCCACTGCCAGTCAGCCATTGAATCCACCTTCCATTCTGGACGAGCTGCTCCTCCCATATTTCCTCCTCGATGCCGGCATTTGTTTGCTTTATGTCTTTATTTTCTGCCCCTGCCAGAGGAGCAAAGTATTATTATTTTTTGCCCTACTCCTGCTGACGGTTCTCTCCTTTCTTTTTCTTTTCCGTTATTTTTTTTTCACTGACTGATGGCTCTAGGTAATGCCAGGATGCCAGGATTCTGGCAGAGCGGGGGAGCGAGAGGATTTCGGTGAGTGCTCTCTGAGCGGCTTTGCATATGGGCATGTGTGCTATCTACTTGATATGCTCTCGGAGCTTTTTGAGTTCCGAAAAGGACGAGATGTTTCAATTATGTTTACCGTTTGCTAGCCCAAAAGCAGACGCACTTCTTTAAGTATTTCTCGAGCTCCGTATTTCGCCAGAAGTAAGCCATTAACTTTTCCCGTCAATCAATTGTCACTCCCAAAGGGAAAACAAAGGGAAGAAAAAACAGGAAACATGAAAACAAAAGGCACGAGACCATGACAAGACACTTTACTTCCATGTGAATGGAATGAAATTAACACAAAAGGGGAAGTTATTTTTGTCCAAAAGTCTTCTCTGACTGGGGATTGCTCTTACGAGTTTAGCAGAAAGATATTTATCGGACTCAACTTGTGTGTAAATTAAATTAAGGAACTAAAGCTGTGGCAAGCTTTTTTTTTATCAAACGTAGATTAAGTAGAACATTAATGAATTACCGATTTTTCCGTTTTCTAATGAGTATACTTTAATTGGTACTCTTTATAATAAAGTAACTGCCTAGGCTAAAAACTTAGTTAGGAACCCTGTTTTCGGCCATCTTCAGGCCTCTCTGTTAATCAAAGGAACCGAGTTTGGCCAGAAACAAGTATTGCCACTCAATCAGCAGTCAAGGCAAAAACCAAACCGCCCAAAAACTCTTTGTCTCCGAGTCCAAAGCCAAAGCCAAACAAAAAAAGCCAGCGAACTTTGCCGTCAAGTCATTGCGGCGGAAGGCTGGGCTGGAACTTGTTGTTTTTCGTGGCCATGATGCTGGATGCTGGCTGGTGCCTGGTGGGTGGTTCAAGTGGTGCCCGGGCACCACACCGAGACCCAAGTGTTGTTTGGATTTCATTATACAATTATCTTGTTACCAGAAATAATGGTGTCGAGCCGGGCAACATGCCAAAAGCATTCAATGAGCTTGATGCGCCTTCTTCTTGCCCACTTCCCCGCATCCTAGCCACTCTCTCTGTCAGTCAGTCAGTCAGAGTCCAACTCCTGCCCCCAATCCCAAACAACCCTCTCCCACACACATGCGAGTGTGTGTCGGAAAGCCGGATGCTGAGCGCGTTAGGAAAAGCAGGAAGTCATTAGCCGAAAAAACTCTGGTGATGGCGGTTCCAACTGGGGTTGGTTAAGCGCCGGGGAAGGAGCCAGTAATGCGATAAATAAATGAAAATGTTTGAGTTAAATGAATTAAGTGTGCGATACCCTCTGTGTGTGTGTCTGGCTTTTTTGTTAGAAACACTTTCTGTGTTGGCCTGTCATCGCAACTGACTTGGGGTGGTTAAGTGCTGGAGCAATAGTAATTGTTCGGCGCTTAATTAGCCGAACATCATTCAAAGTGTCACAGGCACACATGGAGCACTAAAGGGGTTAAGAAAATGTCAGTCAGCCAGTCTAACTTGGTCCAAACTTATACTTTTTCATTTTAAGTAATTTTGCGTTGATCGCCTATCGTGCAATTTGTTTAGAAACATGTAGGAATATGTTTTGGAAAAATGCCTTTCAGAGTCTGGTTCTTTGTGATGATTACAGGTCAGGCAACCAAATCTGGCGCACCACCTAAAGTTGATTCTTCTCTGAGTTCGGCTTTAAGTTCTATAGATTATTCTTTTAATTAAAATTTATTCATTAGTTTTCTCAGTTTACTGAAATCTTTTAGCTTATTGTATTTATTCTTATTTTCCCTATGTGGCGAACCGTTCCTAAGTCAAAATTAGTCTGAAGTTCTCCTTCAATTAACCCATCTTCCAAATGGCTTTGTCACATTATCATAAACATCATTATGGCCTTAACTATTTGCAGTTCCAGCTAACTTCATCCATTTGGTGACCCCGAATTGCTGACTTTGCAATTCGTCCTTATTTTCCTTTTTTTTTGCTGCCTGAATTCGACTCTACTTAATTAATTATGTAGCCGAATCATGGCCCCACCAAAAATCGTTAATTAAGTTGATTGCTTTGAATTGGCTGGCATTTATTAGCCAGGATTGTGTTAGTGACTCGCCAGTCGAAAGGACCCAAGTCCCTCCCTCAGCTCCTCCCTCTGGGGCATAATTGATGAGCTGACAGATCCGTTAATTGATTTTGCGCTGTGATTAGGAGAACTCCATACGAGTCGAGAATTGATTTTATTAGCTGCCACATGAAACGGAGCTAAATATTTAAGTTGATGTGCGAACTGGGTCAGAGGAGACTTTGGCCAGCAATGGATATAAATAATAGACTTAAAGTCAATGCAAATTCCGGCTGCAGAGCTTCCGTTTGAGGCCGCAGGCTGGCAGCCAAATATTTTGGGACTAAAGTGAATCGAACGAAAACCACTTGACCAACTAACTGGAAGGCCGAAGCTGACCAAGTTCACTTCAAACAGGCAAAACAACGAAGTTTGTGGCCAAGATAGAAACCAACTTTCGACGTTGTTCAATCAGAGCAAAATGCAACTGGGCAAAGTGGATTTTAAATAAAAAACTTTGGCCATAAACACTCGTCGAGGGCGAGTTCCTAGTTGACATTTTAACTAACTTTTTGCCACACACATATACGCACACAACTTGTGCGTTTTTATTTCGGTTCAGGATCAGGTTCAGGGGTGTGGGGTTATGTATGATATTTTGTCATATCTAAACCACAGAATGCGAGTGCAGGAAACTTTTTGTACTGTCATAAATTTCCGCAATGCAAACATTTATCAGCAGGACTGGACCTGGTCCCGGGGAGAGGAGAAGGCCCGGCCCCCTTCAAGCTCAGCTGCGGCTGCTGTTATTTTCCCCGACTGACTTTGTTATGTCTCCGGATCTGGTTTTTGGTTCCCGCCTCTACTTTTTGTCGAGTAAATGCTTTTTGCGAGCATACGACACCGCAGTAGCATCTGCTCGAGACTGGTCTTTAGGCGTCACCTGCTATCCTTCCACATGTGAGGTCCTTGCACTGTCAGAAACGGAGAAAAATTGCCGCACTTAGCCCAGTTTCGGGGCTGAAAAGTTTGGGGAATTAAATGTTGATGGCTTGAAAATAAAAAGTGCTACAAATGAAGCAACAACTTTTGTCATTTATTCAAATGCCTGGCGATAATTCAAGTGCTGACATATTGTCTGCGTTTTTCTTTTTTTCAACTTTCACTCGAGCGGCAAACTTTTCCTCCTATTCGCGTTTTCTTTTTGTTTTCTTTTTGTGTTGCCAGTGAAGTTTTAGCTTTTATTGTCTCGCTTTGGCAATTTAATGAATTTTAATGAAAACTTATGTGCTGAGAGTAGGCAACAGCCTGGCGGCCCTTTACGTGTTCTTCTCGTTTTGTATGAATTAAATTCATTTTTTGGCGGAGTGTAGGAGATGTTGTTCAAGTTAAGTGATCACTTAAGGCACGCAATTTATAGAGATTGCTTCAAGATCTTTTTATTTTACTTTGTTCTGAAAACTAGGATTTGTTGTATAAAGCAAAAGAATGGGATCGAGCTTTAACGGCTGACTGAACTGAACAATTAGGAATGGAGTTTATCTGAAAAATGAAATTATATCGAAACAAAGTTCAATATAGCAAATAATTTAAAGCAAAAGCAAACTCATATTCGTTAGAATTATTTTTTATTTTTGTGCATAAAGTGAAGTCCCTGACTCCTCCTTAGTAGGAGATGCCGGTGTTGGTCTTGATCCAGTCCAGGTAGCTGGTGGTACGGGTGAAGGCAGCGGGGTAGCCCTTCTCGCAACCGGCAGCGGCTCCGAAGGAGGTCAGACCGACCTGGATGGAGTTGGAGCTGAGGACCAGAGGACCACCGGAGTCACCGTTGCAGGTGGAGATGGCGTTGGTGGTGCTGACGCAGATGTTGGAGGTCTGGACAATAGAGGTACCGTAGGTGTTGGCGCACACAGAGTTGGCAATGACGGTCATCTCGGCGTACTGCAGGTTGGTGGCCACGGAGCTGGAAGAGTCGGAGGTGCGGCCCCAGCCGGAGGCGGTAACCTTGTCACCGACATAGGTGCTGTAGGAGCTGGCGATAGCGGGCAGGGCGACGTTCTTGATCTTGCTGGTGTAGGTGGTGGAGGGGATCTTGATCAGGGAGATGTCGTTGCGCAGGTTGGCGCTGTTCCAGCCGGAGTGGATGATGATGTCGGAGCTGGAGACGGTGTGGCTGACCTCGGGGGAGGTACGCACGGTGGCGCCCAGGTAGACAGTCACGGACTGGACACTGTTAAAGGAAAAAAAAAGAAGTTGTTTAGTAAATGTATTAAACTAAAGGATTTACAAGGGCACTCACCCATCGGTACAGTGAGCAGCGGTCAGGACCCAGGCGTTGCCGATCAGGGAGCCACCGCACCAGGCGCTGGACAGAGCGCTCAGCTTCAGGGATAGTCCCACCTGATAGGGGAACTGACCAGCGGTGGCGGTCTTGCCGTTGGTGATGCGACCCTCAATGTCGCCGACGACGGGCATCTCGCGGTTGCGGTGCTGCAGCTCCGGCTCCGGGAAGGCGGAGGCGGCCACGGCCAGGGCAAGGATGATCAGGAACTTCATCTTTTGGGGCTTGTTGCGTGTTCAGTCAAAGGAACTCAACTGGTTTGACACTGGCCCACCGCTGGTCTTTTATAGTCCAAGGAAATCGCAAAATAAACCGCAGATTAGGTTGCATTTCACAAGTAGAGCCTCTCCTGCCGGCCATGATTAGATATGACCAGAAGTCGTCGGTTCGAAGTGTCGTTATCTTCGGAGATTCAACGCGGAAGATATGAATGAACTTCAGCCACACGGCCGCCAAAATTACTTTCCCAAAAGCCCAAGGGTATTCGGGTAAGATCCCGATAGGCCTCTAATCAGTCCACCGGGCTTGCAGCATGAGGTTGCTAATTAATTTGATTAGTTTCTTATAAATATCTATGTAATATGGGCTTACTTCAGCTCTCTATCGAGTGACGTGTGCCAGGGTACTCAAGTGCTATCTTATCGCGAAAGTGTGTTCCAAAAGCCCATAGTTCCGCTGGTTTGTTTACCTGTAAAGGTCAAGGAATGAAGCCACTTTTGACTGCTGAATTCCTGCAGAATTTCACAAGAAAAGCCCAATCATTCAACTGTTAAATATAATATATTATTTGCCCATTGAGAGTCTCTCTTTTGATTTACGATTATAAACAAACAAAGTACAGTTTTTGGCGCAACCACAACGCCTTTGCCTTCCTTATCAGCCCGATTGCCGCGTGATTTGATGACGCGTTTGACTGGACTGGCTGACTGACCGCATCGCTGCGGTTAATGGCCAATTCGAATGGCCAATTAAAGACGATTAGGAAGGAGAATCAACACCACATCGACGGACAATCAACTCGAAGACCATTTCAATTTCGCCTGTGAATTCATCAGCAGTTTTCGCTGGAAATTCCCTCGCTCTCTCTCTCTCTGGACCTTTTATTGAGCTCTTGCCGAAACTGGCTTGGCCCAAATGTTTATTGTTATTTATCGGCAACAATTTCCATTCAGCAGGGAAAACAACCCCCATAAAATGGACCATTCTCACCTTCTCTCCTCGTCTCGATTTCACTGCTCAAATTGGTTTTATTGCCGGGCTCCGACTATATTGTTTAGCAATTAATGGGCTGCAATTAAGCGTTAATTGCATTTAGTTGGTCTGCGTCGTCGTCGTCGTCTGCTGTCGGATCCATGGCAAATATGCGGTTATCCTGGCGTAGACAGTGGGCGCCCCCACCTCACAGCCGTCGGCACTGCCGAACGAGGTGACCCCAATTAGGTAGCTGACATTCCGCCAGTGGATGACCAGTGGGCCACCGGAGTCGCCATTGCAGGCGCCACGCTTGTCCCTGCCATCGGTGCAGAGGTGTCGCCTTTGGCTGACCAATCCTGGCAAGAAATAGCACAGGCAGCGCTCCTGACTGAGCACCTCCACATCCAGGTATTGCAGAAGAGGGGCATCCCTCAGCGAAGCCCCAGAATCTCCCAGGCTGCCCCAACCTGTCAGAGTCACCGGCTGGCCCTCCAGAAACTTCTGATTCATGAAGTCCCCGGCCAGCTCTATGGTCTGGACACTATCTGACGTTATAGCTCTTCTAGGCAGTCGTATCAAGCCCAGATCATTGTAGCCCCCAAAGCCCAAGTAGCCTGGATGCAGTATAAAGTCCCGATGGCTGACCACAAACTCCTCGGCGGCATCTTCTACATCGGCCAAGTGGGTGCCGCCCGAGTAAATCCTGGCCCCGATGGCATCCGCCAAGCAGTGAGCCGCCGTGAGCACAAATCGGGTCGTGATGAGGGAACCTCCGCACTGGATAAGTGCTCCTGAACTCAGCTGAATCACCAGAGCCACTTGATGCGGAAACATGCCGCGCGTGGCCAGTTCCCCGCCAGCAATTCGAGCGCTTATTGGCGAAGTCTGGTTCTCTTCCGCCGCCTCGAACTGCTCGCAACGCAGTCGCCAGTGCTCGTAGCCCAGCTGCCAGCGCCGCTCTACGATCGATTCATCGTCGTCATCAGGATTGTCTTCGGGGGTAGAGTGCCAGTCTGCGGTTGATATAACCATTAGGGGGAGTAATCCGAGGAAGAGGGCAGAAAGTATCAGGTAGTGCGGCATCTTATCTACAAATTGAAAATAAATTAGCTTATATTTATTTTTAGAGCATTATTGTTAGCGATACATTTTCAATTGGGGAATGACTTTTGTCTTTCGAGAGTGATCCTATTATTATTTCTTACATCAAATAATTAATAATAAATAAACTACTTTTGCAGTGATTCTAGATATTCTAGAGGCAGTCCAAAGGGTAGGGTATTTGTTATCAATTTGTATCAATAAATATTACATCGAGAGATCATTATTAGAGATGACAGAACATATCCAAATTTCGATACTGCTGATATTTTTATGCGAAAGTACTATCTTTAAGCTTAGGATTAAATCAAATAAATATATATATTCATGCTGTTTATTCAAGATTCATGAGACTTTAAAAAAGACTTTAAAGTGGAATTATATCGTAAATATTTTTAAGTCCATAGAAATATAAATTTACCCAATGACTTGTAAGCCGATGTCTGACGTTCTTTGTTGGCTGTAATGATCAATATGAAGTTCCGTCTGAGTGGGCCCTTCATGTGGAGGACTGGATGTTGTTTTTATAGCCAGCGATTGTGTGGCATCCACATTGCGTCAGCGTCTTTTTCCCGGCACGTGTCCGCTCCGTCTCCATCTCCGTCTCCGTTAATTGAATTTGCTCCGATGGCTTGGCCCAGTGCAAATTATAGCCTGGGAAGAGCAGATGTTTGGCATTCAATTCCTCAAGCTGCCGTGTAATTGCCGCACGTTTCGGCGATTATGTTCCTTAGGCCCTGGCCTGGCCTCCGACTCCCTGCGACTCCACTGCAGTTGGCTTAATTGCTTTCGGCGTATACTTCAATTGCATGATTCCCCCACCAACTCGACTCGGCTGTCAACAATGTCTGGGTCGGGGTCTTAATATTTATGGACTGGCGTTTTATCAACGCTTAGTTTATTATTTGTTTAATTTACTGTAGGCGTTTGCTGGGATTTCGCCATATATGACGGGCCTTCTGGGTTTAACGGCGCTGCAATCAATGGCCCATATAAGTTATGGCCTTTGCTTTTATAATGACCTTAAATGAGTTGTAAATTGGAATTTATTTATTTACTTAGAACGAAGGTAATAGAAGGGATAGCAGAGTGTTCTTAAGAACTCTCAAAAGAAAATAAATAATAAATAAAGAAATAGATAAAATGGAGGTTTATTTAATTTAAGCAGCAAATAATGAATATAGAAAGGGGACACCAAAAAGAGAGCATAGAGAAATAATGGGTTCACTTTCCTAGGAACCTTAAGTGCAAATAAAACCGGCTTAAACTTATAATTAGATTTGAATTTTCTTTGTATATGTATTATTTAATATTTGTTTTTTTTTTTCCCAAAACGTAACAGACAAGGATCAGTCTTGCATTCCGAAGCTACTCAGCCCTTCTTTCCAGCAATTAATGCAAAAAAAGAGTAAATATGTTAACTATTCCCTTTTAAAAACAAAACAAAAAATATATAAATTCACAGAATTATTTTATTTTTTGCATTAACTCGTTAGGTATTTTCCTTAGTCCCCTTAAGCGGTGACACCGGAGTTCTCCTTGATCCAGTCCAAGTAGCTGGTCACACGGGTGAAAGCAGCCGGGGCACCGACCTCGCAGCCAGCGGCAGATCCGAAAGAGGTGATGCCAATGAGCTTGCTATCCAGAACCAAGGGGCCGCCGGAGTCACCCTGGCAGGTGGACTTGGAATCGGCAGTGTCTACGCAGATAACGTTGCTGGTGACAATCAGGGAGCCAAAGGTCTTCTGGCATTCGGCATTGCTGATGACGGTGAGGTCGACGTACTGCAGGTCCTTGGCCACAGCGGTGGCGCTGTCGGAGGTCAGTCCCCAGCCGGAGGCGACGGCGGTCTGTCCGGCGTAGGTGGAGTAGCTGCCGGCGATGGCGGGCAGGGCAACCTTGTTGACAGCGGAGGAGAAGGAAATAGTGGGGGTCTTGATCAGGGAGATGTCGTTGCGGACGGTCAAGGCCAGGTAGTTGGCGTGCTGGATGAAGCTAGAGCTGGCCACGGTCTGGGTGAACTTGGGGCTGGTGCGGACAGTAGCTCCGTAGGAGATGGTCACGGAGGCGGCACTGCAAAGAGGACCATTAACAAGGATTCTTGGTAGGCCTAAAGCCAGGAGAACTCACCCGCTGGTGCAGTGAGCAGCAGTCACCACCCACTCGCTGCTGATGATGGAGCCACCGCACCACCAGCTGCCGCTGGTGCTGGAGAAGCTTAGTCCCACCTGGTAGGGGAACTGGTTCTCAGCGGCGTTCTTGCCGTTGGTGATGCGACCCTCGATCGACGGGGCGGCGACCCTGTCCTTGGGGTGCAGGGGAAGGGCCTGGGGCAGGAGCCCGGCGGAGGCGGAGGCGAGGGCCAGAACGAGGACGACGAATACCTTCATACTGATGGCTGATCGGACTGCGAATGATTCTCCACCTCCAAAGGGGCTCCATTTTATAGGGGTCTTATCTGGACAGTCTGTTATGTATTTGGTCACTCAAAGCTGTTGTGATAATGCTTTTGATAATTGTTTTCGGGGCCTATGTATTTCCCTAATCTAATAAGATGTGTTAAGGCACACTCACTTACCATTTGTTTATCAATTATTTCAAATTTGTTTGTCATAACAAAGCCTTTTTGCCTGTCTATCCATTTAAATACTTTGTGATGATTTCAAGTGTAGTCTAGAGATATAATCTGGTCTACTTTGGAGGGTTTACTTTTGTAAATTCCTAATTAATTTAATTTAAAATTAGTCATAATTAAATATTACAGTTTATAATTTATTAGCTCATTCATATTCGTTGATGAACTCGAAGCTGTATTTTGTTTTCTGCTTTTAAACAAATACTATTATTTTTAGTTTCACTATTTAATTAAAGGACTTAAAAGGAGTATTTAACACACTACAAAATCACCAGGCCTTACTTTGAGCCAAATGTCAGCTTAGAGGAATAGATTGCCACATTGCCCTGATTAAGACTATGGATCTTAATTTTAGAAAAAGAAAAATATGCTTCTGAGAAAAGAATCCCTTTTCATAAAATATCACTTTCTTTAAAATATACTTTTGTTTTATTAAAATCCTCTACCAAATTCACAATCCCATCTAAGCCGAAACTCCGGAGTTGGTCTTGATCCAGTCCAGGTAGCTGGTCACTCGGGTAAAGGCAGCCGGGGCACCGACCTCGCAGCCATCGGGGGATCCGAAGGAGGTGATTCCAATTAGGGTTCCATCCAGAGCCAATGGGCCGCCGGAATCGCCCTGGCAGGTGGAGACCGAGTTGGGAGTGGCCACGCAGATGACGCGGCTGGTGACGATCAGGCTGCTGAAGGACTTCAGGCACTCGGAGTTGGAGATGACGGTGAGGTCAGTGTACTGCAGGTCCTTGGCCACGGCGGTGGCTGTGTCAGAGGTCAGTCCCCAGCCGGAGGCGACGGCGGTCTGTCCCACGTAGGTGGAGTAGCTGCTGGCGATGGCGGGCAGGGCGATCTTGTTCACAGCGGCGGAGAAGGTAACGGCTGGAGTCTTGATCAGTGATATGTCGTTGCGGACCGTCAGGGATATGTAGTTTGCGTGCTGGACGAACTCCGAGCTGGAGACGGTGTGGGTGAACTTGGGGCTGGTGCGGACAGTGGCTCCGTAGTAGATGGTCGCCGAGGAGGCACTGCAAAAAAGATTAACCATTAACCATTAACCGAGCTCATAATTGAGGGGAGAACCTGGACTACTCACCCGCTGGTGCAGTGGGCGGCGGTCACCACCCAGGTGTTGGCGATGATGGAGCCACCACACCACCAGCCGCCCTCCGAGCTGGAGAAGCTTAGTCCCACCTGGTAGGGGAACTGGTTCTCAGCGGCGTTCCTGCCGTTGGTGATGCGTCCCTGTATAGAAGGAGCAGCAACCCTGTCCTTTGGGTGTACGGCCTGAGGCCAGAGTCCAGCGGAGGCGGAGGCGATGGCCAGGATCAAGAAGACGAATACCTTCAAGTTGACGGTGGATCGAAGAGTGAATGATTGTTGGCTCTAACTTGGCCCCTTAAATACTCGGCCCAAAAGGGTCTTATCTGCGAGATCGTTGGGCAAGTCCCACTATATGAACTGCGATTGATTCTTGGAACAGTTTCTGGGGGAAAATCCACTTGCATCAATGGCGGACTTACGAGGAGCTGATAACGGAGTTACTTATGCAATAACCGAGTGATCTGAAAGCTGTTTAGAGTGCTCTTATATTTTATTTATTACATCTTTTATAGTTACTGCCTTTAAATACAATAAACTAATTACATTATTTAGGTTTATTTAAGCGTTTACATAATAACTCAATTAGGTATCAAGTAGGCACTCTGCAAATGTCAAGTGTACAATTATTACAAGCTTCAGGTTTTTATTATCTCAAGCATAAATATTATTAAACTTGATTGTTTAAAGTATACAAGTTATAAACCATTTTCACAATTAAAATGTGTGAAAACCCCGCAAAAGATAATCTCACATTTAGCGATGATTTATTATTGATAAAATTCAGTGGGGATTTGCCCATTACTTCATGTTGATAAGACCTCGGAAAAAGTTGTATAGTGACCCCATCACCTAAAGATAATCATTCAAGGAACACTAATCGATCAACAAGGATTCATTGTTCTTCTCTAGATATTTCCTTAATTTAACGCCTGCCCGCCAGAGCATTCTCAGTGCAGATGTACTACGGATCCACTGTTCCAAGCTGATCCAAGCCCATAAAAAATATAAGACATCTCCCTGATCAACAAGATGAAACATAATAAACCTATTTGAATTGCAAAAAAAAAAGACTTCTTTGAGAGGTTTTTAAATTGAAATATGTTTTTAATATTATTAGTCATGTGGAACTATTGTCTTATATATTCTCAAGAATAATTTGATTCGTTTCGTCAATTGTACATTAAAAACTATAAAGACCATTTACCCAATATTAACTATTTAAAATCGAAGCATATTTAAATATCTAAGAAAGGCCTTAGGTTTCTGTAATTTTATTAAACTTATTTTAAAATTCATGTTTTTAAGTTCGATAATAATAGTAATTATTAGACCCACAATTATTCCATATTTTATTTGGATAGTTTATTTCCTTGATATGTTAGTTACTCTCTTAAATAGGAGTGCTGTTAAATAAAGCTTAAAACAAAAGATACAAATAAAATCATGAATATACATATTTTTTTAAATGCTTTTTATTTATAAATCCTTTTTAAAGACATGTTTTTTGTAAGAAAACCTATTAGGCAGAAACACCGGAGTTGGTCTTGATCCAGTCCAAGTAGCTGGTGACACGTGTGAAGCCAGCTGGGGCTCCGACCTCGCAGCCATCGATGGATCCAAAGGAGGTGACTCCGATCAGGTTGCCGTCCAGAGCCAGGGGGCCGCCGGAATCGCCGCTGCAAATCGAAGTGCGGTTCGAGCCATCCACGCAGATTACCCTACTGGTGACCACCAAACTACCATAGGTCTCCTGGCATACGGAGTTGGCGATGACCATAAGGTTGGCGAACTGCAGGTCACGAGCCACTGAGGTAGAGGTGTCCGAGGTCAATCCCCAGCCGGAGGCGACGGCGGTCTGTCCAGCGTAGGTGGAGTAGCTGTTGGCGATGGCCGGCAGGGCAATCTTGTTGACGGCAGAGGAGAAGGTAACCGACGGGGTCTTGATCAGGGAGATGTCGTTTCGAAGGGTCAGCGAGATGTAGCTGGCATGCTGGATCCAGCTGGAGCTGGCCACGGTATGGGTGAACTTGGGGCTGGTGCGGACAGTAGCCCCATAATAGATGGTTACAGTAGAGGCACTGCCAAATATTTTCTCATTAAACAAGATCATAATTGACCAGAGAACCAGGAGAACTCACCCGCTGGTGCAGTGCGCTGCGGTCAGCACCCACTCGTTGTCGATGATGGAGCCACCGCACCACCAACTGCCCTCGGAGCCGCTGAAGCTTAGTCCCACCTGGTAGGGGAATTGGTTCTCCACGGCGTTCTGGCCGTTGGTAACGCGGCCATTGATCGATGGCCTCGAGTTCCTGTCCTTGGGCGGCACAGGCAGAGCCTTGGGTAGGATTCCAGCGGAGACGGAGGCGAGAGCCAGAGCGAAAACTACGAATACCTTCATCTTGAGTGGTGAAAGTTCAGTGAATGATGGTCTTTGTGTTTTACGGAAGCATTTTATACTTCTCCAGCGAAGTCTTATCTCCGGGAAAATCCTTCACATGTTAAGTAAAGTTGTAAATTTTTGCGTGTATTTAGATTTTTGTGGGTGGGGAAAATCCCTATCACTGCAATCAAAGAATTGATAAGTCCTCAGTTCAAATAATGACTTTCTTTTGGCACTTTGTGGGTTGTTAACAATTTTACAAAGTCCAGAATGTTTTTGGGAATTTTTTTTTGAGAGATTCGGCAACGCTAAGAACTTGCCAATTGTCTCCATATTTTATTAATTTTGGTTTTCTTTTAATATGTAAAAATATCAAAATATATCTTTACTATATTATTACTACTTAATTAATTTACTATTACTATGATTGCTTACTATATCATTAATTTAATTTCTTGATTTAATTAATTTGATTCATCTGTTTTTAAAATATATTGTTTAACAATTTCAAAGAAAAGTAAATTAATAACAAAAATTCCCCTTTCTTTGTGACATTTCTTAAGTAAATATAAGATATAATCTGACCTGGCAGAAAACCATTAATATATTATCTTAAATGTATTTGAATCATACAATATCAGTATTGGAAAAAGTGACAAAGGTAGATATAATTCTAGATAAAAGGGTGTGAAAAAAATGCGTCAATTGGGTTAATTTTAAAGCGTGATTTATAATCCATCTAATCGATTGGGGATTCGCCCATTAGCTCAATGGAGATAAGCCCCTTCAAAGAGGCAACGACTATATATTCCACAATTGCCAGGGAAAATCGAATTCATTCTACGTTAAGCGATCGACATGAAGGTCTTTGTGGTTTTGCTCCTGGCCATTGCCCTCGTCTCCGCCTCCGCTGGGATTCTGCCGAATGTGAGGCCAGTGCATCCCCGAGACAGGATTGTAGCCCCTTCGATCGAGGGTCGCATTACCAATGGGAAGGACGCAGTGGCGAACCAGTTCCCCTACCAGGTGGGACTCAGCTTCTTGGGCCTGAAGGGTAGCTGGTGGTGCGGTGGCTCCATCATCGATAATTCCTGGGTCCTGACTGCCGCCCACTGCACCAGCGGGTGAGTTGTTCTAGCTTTTGGCTTAATAATGATCTTGCTTAATGATAAAGTAACCTTTTGACAGTGCCTCCTACGTGACGATTTATTATGGAGCCACCATTCGCACCAGTCCCCAGTTCACCCACACCGTGTCCAGCTCCAACTGGATCCAGCACGCCAACTACATCTCCCTGACTGTCCGCAATGACATCTCCCTGATTAAGACCCCTGCCGTTACCTTCTCCGCCGCTGTGAACAAGATCGCCCTGCCAGCCATCGCCAGCAGCTACTCCACCTACGTGGGACAGACTGCCGTCGCCTCCGGCTGGGGAATGACCTCCGACACGGAGACTGCTGCAACCAAGAGCCTGCAGTACGCCGATCTGACAATTATTGCCAACTCTGTGTGCCAGCAGACCTTTGGCAGTCTGGTGGTCACCAGTAAGGTCATCTGCGTCGCCACCACCAATGCCATCTCAACCTGCCAGGGCGATTCTGGCGGACCCTTGGCTCTGGATGGAACCCTAGTGGGCATCACCTCCTTTGGAGCGGAGGATGGCTGCGAGATCGGCGCTCCAGCTGCCTTCACCCGAGTGACCAGCTACCTGGACTGGATCCAGAGCAACTCTGGTATTGCAGCTTAGAGAAAGATCTGTGAAGATTGATCGATTGTTTACTGGTTTTCTGAAAATAAAATTAATTTGAAAAGATAAATTATTTGATTTGATTGATTTGAATTATTGATTTGATATTTAGCAAATTAAGCAAGCACTGTCTGTTAAATATGCTTCTTGATCTTTAGCTTGATAAGTTAATAAATAACCCCTTTTTTGACATTATCGAATTGTAATTGATTTTATGAAATTGACTTGGAAATTTCCGGAACTTACGGTCTAATCTAAACAAATCTTGTTTTTATTATCAGCTTTTAAAACTGGGAATTTGTAGGTCTAACGATGATTTAGTTAAGTGGGTAATGCCCGGTGTTAAGGCTATCTTAACCGACCGAAAGCCAGTAAAGTGGGAAGTCCAATTTTTAGATTAAGATTATTCAGTACATTAATATTTAAGAACGTTTATTTAAAGAAATAAATCTTTGAAATGAGTTGAAAATTGAAGGGTACTTTGAATAAGATATGCTTATTTTTATTTTATATCAATTTATGTTTACTTTAACAAATGTTCCAAACTTTATATATCATATTTGAAGGGAATTATATTTCGAAAAAGTTACTTTGGAGTTCTATAGTTTTACAAACTTTTATCTACTGTATCGCCTAATCCGCTATATTTTTCTGTTTGCCCTTCATGGATTCCCGATTTGCCGCCGGAAATGGCCGAGTGCTTGAGCATTGTTTGACTTTCATCCTCGAATGGTGGCCGCAGCCTCATCGAACCGAACTTTTGTTAGCTTTTTGTTCAATTTTTATTAGATGCCATTTGTTTGCGTGTGCCCCAACTGCTCGTGCTACTTGAGTCGAGAGAACCTTCGAGGCTCGGGCTCTGTTTTTATGTTTATGCGGAAATCTGCAGAAATTGTGTCAATATCAATAAAATTAGATTAGTATCGACGGCGGCGACGAGGACAACAGCCGATGCGAAGGCAGACGGCAAATAAAGTCCTTCCTCTTTTTGCCCCGCTTCCTTCCCTTAACCAATTTCATGTGTTTGTGGCCTGCTTCCGTTTTCGGGCTCACTTCCGGCCCGAGCTTGTGTGCGTGCCTCGCTCGCTCTGTGTGTGTGTATGTGACAAATGTTTAAATGCCCTGAAATTGCTGCAATTTTGATTCATCCCAAATTGGGTAAAGTTCTCGCTCCTGGCCCCCTTAATCTCAGTTAATTTTCTTAATGGAAAAGTTTTTCTCCATTTCTTTTCATTCATCCTCCTCCGTCGTGGCCTTTCCTTCTTCGACTAGGCTCAAAAATTGCTTTTCACTTAATTCCGCTTTTTCGGAAGTGGGTGAGAGAGCGACGGAGCTGGGTGAATTTTTATGTTGCGACCCAATTTTCATAATGCGAAAATTAGAAAAGTTTTTCCAGCTCTTGTCAAAGTTTCGAGTTTTCCCCTATTGAATTACCATTCGGCTTAAAGCTGTTTTCCCCTATTGATTTCGCATTCACAACATTTACGTGGAATTATCGCAGAGCTTTCCCCGCAGAAATAACAACATGGCGCAATTGTGTCTCCATTTCTCATCTGGTGGCGTAATCTTTTATATAAATACAGCCCCAACACCTTCCACTCGACAGTGTCCAAACTAAGGAAAAACATTTGCACAAGCACAAGCAGCAAGGGGGAAAAAAGCCCGGAAAAGGCACAGAGCTGAGGGCTTTTCCCACTGAATCACGTGACGAATGATTGAGTGCACTTCTGTGTGCGCTTTTTCACTTAAAATGTGCGATTTCAATCACTAAAAGCAAAGGTACACATCGGAAAATCGAATCAGCCATGGCTGATGGAGTTGCTGGAGTGTCTCTGCCTTTTTTTGCCTTCCCATTCCTTTGACTTTATTTTTTTTTGCGCGAGTCGAAGGACCATTAACCGCAAGGTGGAGCAAAAACAAAAGACATTCGCAGTGCATTCAAAAGCGGAAGCGGAAGTTGGCAATAAAAACGCTGAAACAAGTTATGTGCAAAATGTCCGGGACACGTGATGGACTTTTCCGAAAAACGGAGGTAGGAGAAGTTGGAGTTGAGTGTTTAGACTGGGGAGTGTTCTAAGTTTGCTAAAACTTCACATACACTACGTACATATCTAGAAAAATACTTTTTTAGTAAATGGTTAATATTTTAGATATTAAAACTAAGGAGTTTTTTGACTGTAATATTTATTTGGTGAAGTTCTTAAGGATTGTATTAAGTTGTTAATTAAGATAATGTTTGGTATAAAAGATACATTTTTTCTTTTTATTATAAATATATCTGCCTATGTAGGCAATATAAAGTATTCAAAAATGTCTATACTTAAGGTCTTTAAACTACTAGAAATATTGTAGACTCTCTACAGGGTATCAGAACCCGTGCTAAACATTCCGCACATCAAAAACGACGCGCCACTTAACAAATCCCAAGTTGTCGTTGCGTGCCACGTGACTGGCATACAAAAGGAGGCGAAAAAGGACTCTGGCAGGAGCCGAAAACAATAGCTCTGCTTTGGCCTGCCGGAATGTTGCCCGCTCGTTACTTTATGGCCAGCCGGCAAAACGCTTTCACGCACGCTCGCCACCGCTTTTCCCGCCATTCCCGCTTTTCCCGCCATTCCCGCTTTTCCCGCCTTGATCCGCTTCTCGTCCAACACGGCGACCTGCCGCGCTTAATTTCCGCTTGTAATGGACGCACGATAAATCCTGGCAAGCGTTTCCGAATCTCCAGGACTTTTCTACACGCGGCACGCAATCGAAATATATATTTTTCCAGCATTTTTCTTTTCCTGCTCAGCTTGTTGCATTTGCTGAGAGTTTTATTAATTTTGTTCAGCTTAAAGTTGTAGGAGAAACTTTAAACATGAAATTATATGTTGAATAATATTTACCTATATGGAAAAAATAAAAATAACTTAAGCCTTTACAATCTTAATCGCCTTACTAGGCAAAGAGTTATCTGCATTTACAATTCCTTGAGTTTGTTTTCCTAATAACAAGATACATATTTAATTTAAACAAGAATCTACTTTGACTTTCATTTAAGCCATTTCCTTTCAGAACCTTTCCAGACACCGACTCCGACTCCAGGACCTCGTTGTCTTCTCGTGGCCATCATTTAAAATGGAAAATCCTTTTAACTTGCAACCGCAATGTGCCAATTGCCAGGGCCATTTTTATTGTCGCCCGTCGTTAGTCAAAGGCTAAAGTCGGTAACAACTATTGCCGTTGCCACATCCCTGTCTCGTTGGCAGGACCTCTGCTCCTTCTGCTTACCCACCTGGGCCGCCAGCCCACCTGTGCGTGTCGCTTAAGCCGGCGATAAGGCGAGCACATTTGGCGGAACCGAAACCCCTTCGATAGTCCCTTCGATCTGGAAATATCCCGGTTTTGCTACGTGCCTTCCTTTGTGGCTGCGATAAATTGCTATTGGTTTGCAGTTGGGCCAAAAGGTAAAGCTGCTAATTTATTAGCCAAAGCGACAAACAAAGCATAAATAAGCAGCGGAGCGGTGGAGTATCTGTACTAGCCATTCGTCTGAACACAAGGAAAAATAGCGAATATAAAAGAAGAATATGCACCATATAGTTTAATATTATTTTATGTTTTTACCCGACATCATGTAATTAAGTAAAATTCCAAGTCCGCAAATTAGATAAGTAAATATTTACATAAATATTGCGTCATAAAGATATCTCCATTTTGACATTATTGCCCATATATTAATCTTAATTTTATTGCTTAAATGATCGATATATTAATTACCTTGCATCCAATTATGTTCCAAGAAATTAACATCATTTTTCTCAGTGTAATTGTAGCTGAAACCATTCGTCGTCTGACCTTAAACACTCGATTCGCTTTTGGCAATTTCGGCTTTAATGTGTGTGAAAGTGGCATATAAATTTCAATGGGCGTAAGAATCCGCTAAGCTTTGGCTTTGCAGGCATGTGCCACGCCTACCCTTGGGGCGGAATATAGAATGTGTAAATCTGTGCGTATATATTCGTATACGTGTTGGCCAAACAATGGGACAGTGACAACGACAACGACAACGCATATTCAATAATGTCGCTTTCAACTTTTATGCTTGGAAAATGCAAAAATCTGCAGTCTGCGGGGAGCGAAACAAGAAAAGCAGGGCGGGGCGAAGAGGGCCGGCCAGATAGTGAGTTGGCTAAACACATTCATGCATTTTACAATGTTGCCAAAGCCCCAGTTGGACCAAAGTTCTTGGCTGTGAACAATAGAAAAACGAATTAAACAAAAAGCCAGGCCAGCGGCAGCATTCAGAATAAGTATGTGTTTTCATAGGCACTCGGCGAAAAAATGTCTAGTAACTTCATTAAAATTTGTTTAAAGGTATAAGCTAATTTATATGATTGGGATATTCAAAGGTCCAATTAGATATATATATATCTCGAATATAAAGTCCCAAATTCCCTTCTGTTAATCTATATCTTTATATATATATATTTGCTCAGTGTATGGACATGGGTGCCACAACAATAAGCGGCAAAGGCAGCAGCTGCAACAATGGCGAACAGCAAAAATGAATGCGATTGCGAATATCCTGGAGAAGGCGTAGCGGGGATTCCAGTTGGGTCCTGAAATGCTCTACTGTTGCTTTTACTGGCTTTTGTTTGCCACGCCCCCGCCCCTGGTACCACCGTACCCCGCTCCTTTGTTGCCTCTCTGCCGCTGCATTAGCACCCATAGTGCATTAATGTTGCACGCCAAGCATGTGTGTATGACTCCAGATGGGTTGGCTGGCTGCCTGGCTTTGCTCGGAATAAATGTCGGGCATGCTGAACAGGATTTTATCACGAGACCTCGATAACTGATGTGCATAATTGCCAGGGCCAAATGAGGAATTGATGGTAATCACCGGGGCGCGCATTGGTTTAATAAACTATATATTTAGGTGGTAAAAGGGAAAAGGTTAAGTTAATTTCACTCAACCGAAGGCAGTCAGGAATATCGTTTTGTGAATTGATTATTGAAATTCGGACTCATTTTTTTTACTGAAATACATAGTTAAGTCCTGAATTAACAGGGTAGCAATGGATTCGCTTGCTTGTACCCTACTCTCAGCCTGCTTTGTTTTATTTTTCCCTTTTTGCACATTTTTGAGCCCTTTTCCGCAGCGGCACTTATAGTTGATCGAACTGTGCTGGCAAAGAGTGTGATTTGGAAAAGTTTCAAGTGCCGTGGCAGCCGTCACAGCTCCGGATTCAGACTCCTCCACCCCATCCCGGCCGCACCACTTGAAATATGTTGAATCCTGGTCAATAGCATGCAATTTGGGTTAGGCAAACATGTTAACGGGGCCAGGAGACGCCGGGACAGAGAGCCGTGTTGGGTGTGGCCAAACATTATGGCTTAATCAGCCGGGGCCACGTTCGCGTCTGGTGCATTCAATTGGCCGACGGCACTGGACGAGGCTCCGTCTGCCAATTGGCCAAAAATGCCACAAAAACATATTTGGCAACGCAGCAACGTCAGTTGCAGTCGCATCAGGACAGCAGCAGCACCAGAACAAACTGCTCTTGGGTCAATGTTGATGTTGGCTTTGGACATGAGTCGCAGCAGGAGTGGTGGCCATAAAATCAGGCAGTCAATGAGCCAAATAGCCCAAATGGCTGTTATTGTTATTGCCGCAGCCCGGCAAATTAATGAGGTGTCCTGTTCGGCCATCAACTCCATGCATAATCGAACTAGCACGCCACGTCCCTCGGCTGCAGTTTTGTAATTGAGCATACAGTCGGTCGTGGGTCGACGTCGGGGATATTCCCATCAAGCACAGCAATTTGAACGGATTTCCAATCATTCACAGGCTCAACATGGAAAAGGATTTAAGGCACTCCTTTAATATAGCGACGAGGAAAATGTAGTTTGCAGGAAATTTTTAATGAATTGGGAGAAATATAGCAAGTTATGGATCCTCAAAACACTTTAGTAGAATGTTTGTAGATGCACTTTAATCCCCCATTTTCGCTATATATTAAGAATTTCTTGTATCTTTTTTGCTTTAGTCCCGACAATTCCCAGACAATATTTGCATGAAAACTGTTACCGACACTTAAACATATTCTTGGTAAAAAAAAAGAAATAAGAGAGGAGAAACTTTTCTGTCGCTGTTGCTCCTCTTTTTTTTTATTGTTTTCTTTAATTTTTCCTTGGTTTGCATTGTTGGAGTTTTAATGACGAACAGGACTTGGCAATTGTCGCCTTAATGTCAGCACAGGCGACAACGCAGACACAAAAGTGTACAAAACTCTGAGCTGCCGCCGCTCAAGTTTACATTTTTATACGAATCTCTTAGTCCGACTGCCAAAGTTACTTAAAATGCAAGCCTAACAAGATTTTTGGACAGGATTTGTATAATGTCTTTTATTTCCCAGCTACTTGCAGCCGCTGGAAGCCCGAAAAGTTCGTTTACCTCGCAGTCATAAAACACTTATTGCTCATACGCCATGTGTTACATTTTCCAGGGACTCTCCAAAGACCTCGAAGACATCGGCAAACACTCTCACTCTGTCGAGCATTTTTAATTAGCCAAATGAAAAAGTTCAGGCGGAATATAAAACCCAGACAGACGGAGAATCCTCTTTCATATTTTTCTACATTTTCCGTGGGTTCGGAATCGGGAGATTTCACAACAAAAGGCATTCTCCGCTGACAAATGAAGAAAACGCAGCGCAAATAAGCAAAGCAATAATTTTTGCCATTGTGCAGTAGTACAGCTTGGGAAAGGGGGAAAATTCCGCAGGAGAACAAGGAAATGCGACTAATGAAAAGCGTCGTAAAAAACCAGGGAGAAAAACAAATTCTGAGCAAACATAGGGACTGCAATTGGCTCAAGGACCCAGCACAATCTGGAAATAGCATTGAGAATGTTCAATTAAAGACCTTTTTTGTACATGGCCGGGCGACAGGCGAATGCTTAAGCCACTTAAGAATTATGGGGTATACTTCCAGAACCATCTTTCCGCCGCCCGTCATATATATAATTGATTTTCGACGTCTTCTGTTTGTTGTTCCACTCGACCACCACTTTGGCTTATTAAATATTTAAGAGGAAATTGTCAAAAGCGTCCAACTGACTGACAGGACATCCCCCTGCTCTCTGCGTTATCCTGCTGCCAGTTTGTTTGTGCCGCAATAATTGACAAATAAAGTGAAAAAGCAGGGAAAAGTTCGCCAAGTACTTTCCTCATGAATACTTTAGGCGCTGACAACTTCTTTGGCAATTTTCGAATTATTTAAATGGCAGACATTTCTTTTCAGTTTTTTTTTCTCCCCATTTTGTCCTTACTTTTATTTCATTTACGCACGCCTTCGTGTGTAGCGATGCCGATAATTGCAACAAAGAAAAAGTTTCCAGCGGAAAAGTAGACAACACTTTGACAATGGCGAAGGCCGAAGGAGGGAACGAAAATCGCCGCTGGCCAGAAAGTTTTCCATTGAAAAGATTTGCCACAACCAGGGGAGATCTAGGAAAAAATGTGTTCAGGATAGCAGCAATTAAAAAAGGGATTACTATCCTGGCCAGACTTTCGATTTGGTCTTTTGTCCTTTGGTTTTTCAACCCCTTAACCACCGTCCTTCCTTCCTGCCATCCTTCCGGCCTTGATTTTCATTTCGCTTTTCGATTAAAAGTTTTAGCAAATTAAAATTGTATAATGACGGTGATTAGGCCAACAAGCTGCAGGAGATACCCGCCAAAAGGAGACCCTAAAGGACCTTGAACAACTGGCAGCCATGAATATGGAATATGTGGAATATATGACATCGTTTCGCGGGCATATAATTAACGTGTGAAAAATAATTTCAGCTCGCAGCTGGCGGTGCTGAAATTTGCATAATGAGCGGTGGAAGCGAAATTGATTGTTATTACGCGTGTTCTGTGCTTTCTTTTTACTTTTATTGTTTTCTCTCTGGATTTTTTTTTGTATTATAAATTAAACAACTTTATTTACTCAATTATGTTACGTTAGTGAGTTATTTACATTTTTCTGTGTCGATTTTCGGATCGTGTGTGTGTTTCGCTTACATTTAAAATATGCATTTCAATTAGTTATATATTTATTTATGCTTAACAGTGGAAAGCGGCAACAACATTTAACATAGATTTTTTCCATATTTGATATATATATTTATTTATATTTTATTACTTGGGAAATATTTTTTTATAGGGTTTGCAGTTAAAAATGATGAAAGGTAAGTGGAAAATAAACATTCCTGGCTAACCAATCGACGAATTCAAATGTTAATTTGCTGGCAAAGAATTTCAAGAATTTCATCAATTAATGTGGATATTTCGGTCCGTTTATTTTCTTCCTTTAATGCTTGCAAGTCCGACTTCCATGCTAATGAAAACCAATTTATAAAACAAAACTAAACTAAACTAGAGATACTTTCACCATTTATCAGCTAGGCGTTTCATTTGCAGTGTCTGTGTGTTTTTCTTTTTCATAGAGTATCACATTTCGCGGTTTATTTCGGTTCTAGATTCAAGCAAAACATTTTTGCCGCCTCCGGAACTTAAATGTAATTTTGTGCTACCAGTTGATCGATTCCCTCCATTAGCTACTGCTGCTGCTGCTCCGTCTCCATGTTCTTGGCGCGCAGATACTTCAGCAGCATCTGCAGCGAGTCGTAGGTGTCGAAGTCGTCTAGATTCCGCCTCGAGGATGACATATTGGTGGGACGGGGCATGGCCAGGGGGACGGGCAGGAGTTCGGGCATCACCGAGTGGTGTGTGATCAGGGCCTTCAGGCTGGAGAACTCCTTGCGGAAGCCCTGGAAGAGCAGAAGCAAGGGATCGCCATTAAATATTATATTATTCTAATATGAAATATATTTAAAAATATTTATATAGGAAAATGCATATTCTTTTACTTTGAGTCTTTCACCATTATTCAACACACTCAAAAGCACGACTAAAGCCACAAATAATCTAGCAACAAGGTCAGTATTTTATCTTGTGGAAAGGTTGCAACATTTAGTAAGTAATTTATCGATTCTCACCTTAATTTTGTAACCCCGTGGGGACCTCAGGATAATATAGTTGGCTATCTTGGGCCCAGGTGGCGACGGTACGCGCAGTGTCAGTGCATAGCAGCCTGGCTTGGAGCTGCTCTTGCGCACCAGAAACGCACCTGGGCTCTTGCTTTGCAGGACCTCGACGGCAATGTCCCTGGAGATGCCCGCCTGATACCAGCAGGCATCCTTAAGGTCGGCCTCCTCTTCCTCGGCGCCCACATGGCCGAAGGCGTTGGCCAGGCTACTGCTCCGCTGCTGGGCACTGCCACCCTGGTTCATCCGCAGGCGATTGGCAAAAATCTTGGGGCTGGAGTTGGCTGGGGAAAAAAAATACACAAATATTATTATTTAAATGGGAATAACCCTGATATAAAATAATTTAAATACTAACCACTGCTCGTCTCCCTTAAATATCGCTTCTTCAGGTTGAACTCGTTGTTGTCGTTCAGGTTGACATTGTCCAGCATGGGGATGGCTGTCAAGGATTGGCGGCACGAGTCACCGAACTTGCTGTCGATGTAGGAGTCCTCGTTGATGTAGCCATTGGAGTACACCGGCTGAACGTCCAAGGGAGCGGTCAGGGGCGTTATGTTGCCCACCAGTGGGCGTGACTCCTCATTCTGACGCAGCAGACCCATTGTCAACCGTTTGACCTTTAGGAGAAAAATATAGAAAGAAATTCATAATAGAGAAAATTATTATATTAAATTATAAAGTTTGATTCTACATTACAAGATACTTTTATATCTTTAAACACCTAAATATAAGCTCCACATAACTATTTAAGTTTTTGCCAAAACCGCGTTGAAGTTTAAGGAAATCCAGCAAAAAAGGTTCAAAGGCGATGGTGAAGCGTTCAAGTGGCAACAAAATTAACTACAATTTAAACACCTTGTAAGCCGACAAGGATCAGCAAAGGAAGCTGCAGTCAAGGGCAAGGCGTGGGCGTGGGCAGGGGCATGGGCGTGGCCCTCAGCCACAGACGAAGGCGGTACGGCACAAAAAAAAGGAAAGAATTTATTGCCGAGAACCGCAGCGAGACAAAATGCTGGCAAAATGCGCCGCGCCGCCACAAAAGGAATGCCTTCTTTTTCCTTTTGTGGCGGCGCGGCGCATTTTGCCAAAATTTGGCCAAAATGCAGGCGAAACTTTTTTTCGGGTGTGCACTTAAACAGGAAACGGATGCTTGGACTAGGCATTACCGGTGGGAGGCAGAAGGACTCGGGAAAAGTGCACAAGGAATAGAGAGGACGGTGGCGCATAAATTCGAGGCAGACTCTCATGCCGGCCACTTTGCCGCCTCGAAAACCCCCTTTATGCTCCACTGCCACCATCTAAAAATGTTGCATAGCAAATGGTGGCGGCTGTGGCATTCAAGGCGGAAATGTGCCGCAGGACTCGGGACCAGTATAAGCAGGAAATAAAAGAATAGGGTAGCGATGTAGAGCAAGTGTTGGATTGTTGCGGGGAAATCATTTAGAGAATTTGGAATGTCCTTACTAAATGGCTAAAAAAGTATAAAAATAGGGCAGAGTAAGGAAATAATAAATATTTAAGTATGGCATGAGATACAAATATATTTTATTTGAATTTTGCTTTCTTTTATATTGCCTTTAGTTTATTAATATAGAAAAAATATTAAATAATATACTTAATTTAAGTGTTCCTATTTGTTACTGCTCTTCGTAATATATACTATTGAAGTAAGGCTTTTTCCCATTTAAAACATATTAAATATAATTATAGTTCAATTTCCCCGACTCCTTCTTTCAAAAGGGTATTTCAGAATAGCGAAAAAAACAGCGGCCTGCGATAATTCGGATGCACTTGTGCGCCCATGTCGAGATCGTGTTTCCACTTCCTCCATTGCCAGCTCTCTCCTTTTGCCCTGTTTTCGGGGTCAGTGGCTTTGAAAAAGTCT
Organism: Drosophila kanapiae; assembly: GCA_008042475.1. Taxonomy (NCBI): domain Eukaryota; kingdom Metazoa; phylum Arthropoda; class Insecta; order Diptera; family Drosophilidae; genus Drosophila; species Drosophila kanapiae. The sequence goes on from VNJM01002088.1 coordinate 676,874, forward strand.
GCCGGCGCTTGCACAATAGTTGTCTGCCCGAAACTAGACTAGAGTCTAGTTGGTAGCCTCGCTTGGGTTTTCTCCTCGTTTTTCTGGCATAATTTAAGGCGACATTGACAATGAGACGGTAGGGTAGGAAGCTGGCGGTGCCTACCTGCTCTTCTGACAGCAATTGTTTGCCCATTGCTGCATAATTTAGAATGAGGAGAATGGAAGATGGAAAAAACCGCGCGCTCCTTATGTAAGGACTAGGCGACATTGTTTGCATATTTCACGGCGCATTGCACACTGATTTGCGGCCAGGTTTCGGGTGTGTTTTTATTTGTATTGCCGGAGTTCACTTCTTTGATATAAAAATGGGGGGGCGGTGCTCCATCCTTATTTACATTTCGGCTTTCCCTCATTTTTCCTCCATTTCTGAATAAATATTTGGTGTATTTCCTCTCCAGGACTAAACACTAATTGCCCTGTTCGCTTAATGAACTGCCAGCTAGCTGGACATTAGTGGCAGCTGCTGTTGCAAAGACTGTTGTTGCTGGCCAAGAATGGGCGCCACGTGCTGCAAAG